>JAWWEE010000001.1:5158296-5256942 GCA_035221455.1 Xenops minutus
CCCCGTGTGGGGCCGGGCTGTGTCCCCCCGTGTGGGGCCGGGCTGTGTCCCCCCGTGTGGGGCCGGGCTGTGTCCCCTCTGGGGCCGGGCAGCCGTCAGGGCAGGGAGCAGTGCGGGTCTGTGCCCAGCCCGCACGGTGAAAGCGGAGGAAACGCCGCGGGTAAGGTGGGCTGCAGGAACAAAGTGCTCTGCCTGGCTCTGGAAGAGCGCGTTGAGATGTAGAGGAGAAGGCAGTCCCCGCTGCCGTGAAATGCAATTTGACTGCTTTGTGCTGTCTCGCAGAACTCCTCCTGCCGTCGGTCCGGGCTTGCCTGCGCCGTGTGCCCTGTGACCCGCCGAGAGCGGGCTCGGTCCCAGCGCACAGTGCCTGCACAGGGCATGGTTCTCCACACTCCTGCATGGTTCTCCACACTCCTGCATGGTTCTCCACACTCCTGCATGGTTCTCCACACTCCTGGGAAGCCCTCGGGGACCCCGCTGCTGGGTGGGAGGTGCTGCAGGGATGCAAAATCCCTTCCTAGGAATTTGGGAAAAGCAGAACACAAGACAATTAAAATGCCTCTTAGGTTTTTAGTGGCAGACCATGTGCCAGCCTTAAGTACTGATGAGTTGATAGGAACACTTGCAGAAAATACAGTACAGCAACCTCATGCTGTTGTGTGCCTGTTTGTGTACGGAGCAATCTTGGAGCTGTTTTAATTTGCCTTTTCATTGGTATGATTTTCTGCTGGCATTAGTGCTCCTGAGGGAAGAAGCAGCAAGGCTGGCAATTTCGCTGTCTTGAGAATTGTCACATACGTACCTGCTCTGCCAATTTGGAAACAAGATCCTTGCTTGAATTTCAGCCGTGCTTCCATGTCTGTAATTTGTGTGTTTGTGTGTGTGTTTTCATCCACACTGCCTGTCTTTAGCGAAGAAAAAGAGAACTCTTTGAGATGGTTTTGGAGAGGGTTCAAACTTCCCCTAACCACTATCTTTCTTCCTTGGGTTCCCAAAAAAAGAGAAAAGCTGTGTTCAAGCTAAGTTTATCCGGGGTGGCTTTGCTCGTATGGTCAGCCTGCGAGGTGGGCGTAGGCAAAGGGCACCAGCTCACTGCCTTGTCTTCGCACGCTCAATCTCCCTGCTGAAGAACAATAACACCATTCTGGGATTAGGGATTCCTAATATGGAGCGGCTGAGCTCCGAAGCACGCCCGGCTGCTGCAGCGGTGGAGCAGCAGAGGGCATCCATCCATCCTTCCATCCTTCTGTCTATCCTCCTGCCGAAGGCTCCCTGTGGCCGTGCAGGTGCGACCTGCCAGCCCCAAGCTGTGCACACCCCGTGTTGGTGCTCACACTCCACCTGGCCTGCTGACAAGGCTGCCCCGACCCCCCTGCTTGCAGGAACAGGCTTCCTGGGCTTGACCTAAGACTGGCTCCAACCTGCCTTTGCCCTCCCCGGGGCAGGGGATGAGCTGCGAGGGATCATCTCTTGCTGCAAGCATGGGTTGCTTTGCAGTGGTCCCAAATCCCACGGATGCAGCCAGTTTGTAAAAACATCCTGCTGGACTCCTTGTGCTAAACGTGAGGCTGTTTTAAGCAGTAGGAAGCGTAACGTGTGTGCTTAGAGTTAAGTTTTCTTCTGGTGTTTTTCACCTGGACTTCTTTAGCCAGTTGTTTCGCGTTTGCACAGCTGCTGGTTTTAATAAAACTGGGGACGTGTGCCTGTGCCTCAAAGCCTCGAGTCACACAAAAGTACTTTACGTTGAGCTTTGTAAAACTAAGACATCATTTGACTTAGTGGAGAAGGAGCTGGAATAAAAATCCCTGTTTCGTAACATAAATATCTGACTGGCTTAGAGAGGGACTTTTGGTTTCCAAACAAGGAATGTTAATTCTAGAATATAAGGGTAACATACTATGGGTTGAATGTGCAGAAAAAGAAATCCAATCATTTTTTTCTTTCTCCTTTTGCAAACTCATTAAAATCACTGAAGGAGGAATTGTGGTTATGGAAAGAGATGGTGGATGATTTAATGTAATATATCAAGTGTTAACTACCTACCAGAATCCAAGTAACTGCAAAACCAGGGCTTGAAAACCCACATCTGGCATGTGGGTGTAACATTTGTAGAACTCTGCTGGTTTTTTCCCCCCACTTGCTGCAATGTTTGTTACAGGGTTCTTTAAACAAGTGGCACTTCATCACAGCAAGTACAAAATGGGAAAATAGAGCAAGTGCTGTAAATAATCCTCATGCAGCGATGAGACCATTAATACTTTGTGCCAGCCAGTGCTAATCCTGTGTGTAGTTGCAAGATTTACCTCCTTTTTTTACAGGGATGCAAAGTCTGATACTCCTCATATTTATAGTGTAATATATAGGAAACACAATAGGTTTCTGGGGAATGCTGAATTCATTCATGTCAGTGACTGGTTTATGAATAGTTCTGCTTTTGAGTCTCTTGCAGTCTCCAGAATACCACCTGTGAATGCAATTTACGGCTCTTTGTATTCAAACATTGCATATGTATATATGTACATAGACTCATTACCCTCTTCCTCTCTCTATTCATGCATAGTAATTGGTGATTTATTTGCGATTCCTAGAGGGGAGCAGAGCTTGCTTAAGGTCTTGAAACTGCAGCTCACTTGTAGATGGCATTTTGGAGTGAAATAACGATGCAGAGGTGACTCTTGGAGAAGGAAGGGATGATCTTACAGGCCTGGCTCCCGGAGGGGAAGGGGTGCTGGCTGGGAATCCAGCGGTGTGCAGCTGGCTGCCGCTCAAGTGTTCTGCTCCCGCACCCTCCTGCTCCTCTGCTGCCTTCCCATGCACAGGGGCTGAGGTTGTCCATAGCTCATACACGAGCCTAGATGCAATAAGGCTGAAGGTTGCTTGGCTGGAGGGGAACAGAAGGAGAAAACAGCAATCATGGGTGTTTGCACACACGGGGTTTGGGGTTGTTTTTGTTTACCACAGCTAGCGGCCCAGGAATGTTTCTGGCGCCTCATCTGCTCCTCGATGCATTGTTAGCAGCAGTGGCCAAGATCGTGCTTTCTCCATCTGCGTCTGCCCGAAGTCCTCCGCCGCAAGCTTCGTTTGGCAAGCCAGTTCTGCTGCCCCCGTGCCTGTGTTTGCTGCCTCTGCATCGCTGTGGTGTGCACTGCCAGACCTGGACTGATCCCAAGTGTGCCCGGGTGGGCTGTGGCTCTGTGTCTTTTGGGGAACGTGGTGGATGGGGGCTCTGCACATGGCCCTGGCTGTTGCCTCATTTCTGCATGTGATTTCAGCCAGTGTTCTGGGTTTCCCAAGCGTGGTGGGAGGCTGCTGTGGCCATTGGTGCTGGGCTGGTGGCTCTGCTCCTGTGCATCCCCAAGTGTAATTCTTCACGGGGAGACTCCCTCCCTGCAGCCTTGGCCAGACTGTCTGACATCCTGAGGCTCCTGCAAATCCTGTTTATTTACACAGGAGGTTTTGGTTTATGCGAATTGTTGTCTTTTAGTTGACCTTCCATCGAGTTAGATGTCTTTATTAAAGCAGTTTTTATTGTAAATCGAATGTGTACTTAGAACATTTTTACCAGACCCATTATATAAAGTGAAAGGCAGAATAAACAGCACTGCAGACCACAGGAAAGAGGGTGGGAGAGAGAGGGTCACAGGGAGAACATCGCTTCAGTGCTGAAAGGCCTGTAGAGTTTTTTTGACCAGGAAATCGCCTTTTTTGAAAAAAAAAAAAAAATTCTTTTAAAGTTTTTTCTCCTGGTCTCTTTTGGCTTCTTACCCCTACAAAATCAGTCATGGGTTCAGCAATTGACTTAGAGATTATACAGTCTAGTTTGAAGCCAGAGGTGTTTTTGTTGATTTACCTTAGATGAATCAGATTGCTATGACCTGAAAAAGTGCTCCTTGCTGTCGGATAGTTAGCAATCTGCAGACCCTGCCCAGAAACTTAAAGCACCAAGAAAATTGCTTGAAAGGAAGGGAAAGATTTTCAAGCACAATAGGGTTTTCTTCTTGTTGCTAGGGTTCCTCAACTCGTGATTTGACTTGTCTACTGGTATCAAGGACGTTTAGGCCCTCCAGCCAGTGTCTGAAAAACTGCAGTACTGTGATTTGCCTCTGGCTTTGAAGTTCCTAAATACTCTTTAATGATAACCTGCTAAATTGGTTTTGACTCCAGTTTTATGTTGGCATCTCTTTCCTAGCCATATAAAATCTTCCTAAGGAATAGTTCTTTGTGTTACAATGTTAGGAGATGTTTAGCATCTGTTTCTTATAAGCTATGGAAGGGCTAAAATGGAGCCTTTCCTCGCAAAGCGGGGTTTGACACATTGCAAGGCAAAGAAATTGGGTCTGCAGCTGCCTTTGGTGGGTCTGGGATGTCTGTGTGCATATATGTAATTTCCAACTCTAACCTGTTGCTCACCCTCTCTCCGTCAGTGTACTAAGAACATGTTTCAAATTATGCAAGTTAATGAGCTTTTTGTTGTTAGGCTTAATTAGGACATGACAACGAGGCAAGAGGAAATCCTGCCTTTCTAGCTGCTGCTAAAGTCACATTTCAGTAAGTAATTGAACACTAGCACAAAGCCAGATCGTCCCAGCTAAGTGATGGGAGGCTTTTCTTGAAAAGGGGAAGTGTTTGGACACTCAGGATTTGTACCATTGCTGCACAGCACTTACACAAATGCCAAAAAGCAGGTTGCTCCTGAAAGGAGATGGTCCAGCCTGGTTCCTGCCCCGCGTGGCAGGGACGGGAGGGTGCAAGCCGAGGTTCTTACATGAGGACCAGCTGGAGGGACTTGCTTGATCTTAAAACTACCTTGGCAAACCCAGTAAATACATAAAGGGGCTGGAGGGGTGTGTCTGATACAAAAGTAGATCTGCTTTTCATGTGGTGCTGCAGATATTTATGGGGGCCTAAGGGTGGGCTGGGGAGGCAGGTGGCTGGAGGGCATGGCGAGTTCATCTGGCTGGGTTACCCCATTGTGCTGGGGCATGTGTGGTCCACACCCCAGGGACTTGGTCCTGGGTCCAGGATGTGCCACCAGATCCTCATCCCTGCTGAAGAGGTGAGGTGAGTCCAGTGTTTGACCCCAACCTCTCTCTGGTTACCAGCTCCTGACAGAGCCTGCCTGCACTGTCCTGCTTAGAGTTTAATCTGTAGTTTCTGGCTGAAGCCACTGCTTGTACCCTGCTGTGGCTCCTTCTTTCTGATTTTACTCTGCAGTTGGTGGTTCCTTGGTGTTTCCAGGTCTGTTTCCAGCCCTTGTTGGGAGATGGTCCACAGAGGAGGAAGAGGTGGCAGGCACACTGTTAAGTGGAGGAGTGGGGAAAAGATTTGAATGCACAGGATGGTTTGGGTTGGAAGGGACCTTGAGGATCATTTAATTCCAACACACCCTGCCCCCTGTCATGCGCAAGGATGTCACCCTCTAGACCAGGTTCCTCAGACTCCCACCCAACCTGATCGTGAATACTTTTGGGACAGGGCATCCATAACTTTTCTGGGCAGCTTGTTCCAGTGTCTCACCACCCTGTGAGTAAAGAATGTCCTCCTAATATCTAATCTAAAACTCCCGGTTTTAGTTTTAAACTGTTTCCACTTCTCCTATCGCTATCTGGCTGTGTATAAAGTTGTTCTCCACATTTTTCATAAGCCCCCTTTGAGTACTGAAAGGCTGCAGTGAGGTCTCCCTGGACCTTTCAATGCTTCAGGCTGTACAAAAGACGAGCCAAGGGAAAGCAGTGGGAGAAGGAGGAGAGTGAAGAACCCAAATGACCAGAAAGCAGAGAATAGGCTCTGGAGGATGGGTCATGCTAGATGCTCAGCATTACACCATGGCCAGAGTTTTTAAAGCATCAAAGACTCCCAAGTATGAAAGAAACAGAATAGTGGTGATCTGCCCTTATTTATTGCCTTGTTCCTGAGCAGTGTACTTACCACTACTCTTGCCTGACTTCTTTACTACCAACATACTGATCCTGTCTTGGACTCGAAAAGTCATTTCGCTCTTGTCCTGTCTCTTCTGATCCTGGCAGACTTAAGACTTTGCCAGTCAGGAAGGAATGAGGCTCCTGCTGAAGAGCAGGAATAAGGAGATTCCTGTACAGTTTCTAGTGACAATGTTGGCCCCACTGGGATCCAGAGTATATTCTGCACAGCAGCACATGGGGCAGCTGCAGAGCCATTCACACCCTCAAGCATTACACTAATGCCAGTTTTTTGGTTTGGTGTTCCGGATGTTGTTTTTCTGTCCCTTGCAGAACAGCTCATTAGGATCTGATGCGATTGGAGGTCATTTTTGATAGTTGTTGTAGCACTGCTAAGTTTTGGGGGTTTTTTAACTAGTGATATGAGTCTGGAATTGGTGTCATTTACCTGGTGTTCCTCTCGCTGCTCTCAAAAGCTGATAGTTTTGCTTCCCAGCAAATATCTTCCCCTCTGGTGTCATTGTGATTACAGGGGAAATAGCAGGGAATGGTGATGCATCTGTTTTTTTTGGCTTTTTTTTTCTTTGTTTGTTCTTCAGGTGATTGTTCACCACCCCCTGTTGCATCCCTGTTCTGTCTGCCTGAGGCTCGCTGTCACCTTTAATGGCTTTTGGGCTTTGTATGGAAGTTGATAAGCTTGTCAAAGGGAGATGGAAGCACAGGGTGAGGTAGATATGTTTTTCAGCAGACTCTGTGGAGCTGAATATCTCTTCTGTGTTTGAGAGGAGCTTGGCACTGACCCAGGCTGCTATGTGAAATGGATTGTTTCTGAAGCCTTTAGAGAAATGGAGGCTTGAAGATGCTAAGCCCCAAAATAGCAAAAAAGTCTTTGCTTCTTTGGGAAAGAAGGGCTCAGATCTCTCATGACAGCAAGGTTATCAAGATTTGGCTGCTTAGAGAAACTGAGATTTTGTCTTTTTGGATTAATCATTCTGTCCCATTCAGCATCATCACTATCAATGAAGGAATCTGCCCAGGTTCCTCCAAATCACTCTGGAAGGGAAGCTGGACCGTGAGTATAAGGCAAGAGGAGAGGGCAGTTGTTTGTTGCCAGAAGTCATCCAGAAGCTCAATACTCTGCAAAATCATACTGCTGGAATCTGGCACTTATTAACTCAAGTTACCCAGTACCTACGATCTAGCCAAAGGGCTCTGGCTGTCTGCCAAGCTGAAATTACCAACCTGAGTGTCAGGCCTTGTTGGTTCCTTCGTGGTAGCTTGAAATAGGAGCTTCTCAACAAGTGTGTGTGCCAGCCTTTCTTCTAGTCATGTTTCTTCTTACAGCTTTGTAAAGCCTTCGAGGTAATTATAGTACTTACTAATATTTATTCCCTTCCAAGCAATTATCTGAATGCGTTTATCTCTTTCAGAGTACTCTGCCCCATCTTACCATGTCATTTCATCTCATCTCCCTGACTCAGTGTTTTCTGCTCCCTCCCCTCTCATACAGCCCTTGGTCCTCAGCTTCCTTCACCTCCTGAATGTGCTGTCAAGCATTGCTTTCCTCTCCTGGAGGTTCCTGCACCCTGCTTTGCTGTCTAATCCCATTATGGAGGAGGGATGTTTGCTCCATCTTGCAGGGGATGATTGTTTAACTGCCCTGCCAGGTGCTAAGGCGCTTTGCAAGGAAGGACATGGATATCAGGAGAAACTGGGCTGGCACCATGCCATCCCCCAGCTTTCTGCTGACTACTTGTGGCCTGCAGACAATATCTTAAGAGCTCCTGCTGAAGGGTTTGACCTTTATGCCTGCAGTGTTATCCGGCGCCTACAGCAGCAGTCACAGCATGCAAATTCCAGTGCTTTCTTCTGGCTTGTGATATAATTGTAGGCAAGTCACTCTGTCTCTGTTCTCTGCTCCTTGAAGTAGAGACAGTGGCTTAAAAGGTGTCATGGGATTTTTTTGGGGGGGAGGAAATATGCAGTGTTAGGGCTGAAGTCTTGCTTGCTGTCTTAAGAAAACAGGCTGTTTTTTTCTTAACACTTGGAAGAAAACGTAGGATGGAAGAGATTGTTATGCCCTGATTGATTTCACTCTTGGTGTTAGGAAAAGAAGGAAATTGATTTTTTACTTTGAGCTCTATGATGTTACTTACGCGTGCAAGCTCCCTCGCTTATCCTGCGTGAATGGGACCAGGCTCTCCTTGCCATCTCATTAGGCTCGTGGGGCATGGCCCATGTGACTGTGACTTGGAGCTGCAGTGATTCATTCCAGCAGCACAGTTAATCTGTGGGTCCCTGGCATGCAAGGAGCTGTTACGTCTAATCAGTCCCATGCCATGAGCTGGTTGGCAGTTAAATCTAATCTATAGCGTGGAGCTGCCAAATGCTTGAAGTCGCCAAGCACTTACTCCTTTCTGCTGTAAGTAAGGCTGACTTGAACAAGATCAGCTTCAGGTACTGTGAGCAGGGGTCAGAGTTCCACCTGGGATACCTGCACTGCAGAGGGGCAGAGGCTGTCCGGAGTCTGAAGGGCTACAAGGAGTGTGTAAATCTCTCTGCTCATCTTCATGTGTAGATGCCAAAACACCTTTTTTTTCTCATTTTACATTGCTTTTTCTCCCACCTCCTTTCCCTTGCCTAGATGTGAGTAGAGGTATGTTTGGAGGTGATCTCTCAGTTACTGCTGTCATCATTAGAGCATAGAGGGACCCTGTCTTGATTCTTGCATGTGTTTAAGTCTTGCCTGAGATGCCTAATTTTTATTTTTTCTTTGCTGGTTTCTGCTGCCCTCACGCCTCATCCACTCCTCTGGAATTTTCTAGTTGTGCCTTCAGGGTCCCTGTTAACCATTTCCCCTCCATAGCAAGAGCTGTCTTATGATGTGCTTGGAAGTATACCTCCTTCTGCTGCTGAGGGTGGGAGGGGTGAGGCTGAAAACTTGCTTCCACTGTATCTTCCTCTGCCTTTGTGGGGCAAGTCATGGGAGATCATCTCATTTGCTTTTTAAATGGGATAACTTTTCAAAAGTAAAGGACCAATGCTACCAGTTGCTATGTCCATGGGAATGCCATAGGTTTGCTTTAGTTTGGGTGCTCTGAGGGAACTCGTCAGGGGACCTTCACTGCCTTGTGACCACCAAGTGAAGGAAGGGCAGCACTTCCTGCAGTGGTTATTTGGTTTTGTGCCTAGTCCTGGTGCTTGGACTGATTTATTTATTTATTTATTTTAATTTTCTTTTCCCAGCCTTTGCAGGTATGTGGCAGCAAATACATGATGGGAAGGAGATTTGTTTCCTTCTAGCACAGGGGGGAGAGCTATCTGAGGCTGCCCTGAGCTGCATGAGGTGGTGTAGGGCAGGCAAGGGGCTGGTTTCATAGAGGTTTGTTCCCTCTTCTTGGAAGCCTGCCGTGTCAAGCTCATGTCACCCTTCTGGCTCTCATTTAGATCACAAAGCTGTGTCTGTCCCCTTGGGGGTTTTTTGGCTGGCTTGTTTTGGGGGAGGATGTAGGAGTGAGAGGGGGTGAGTGTGAGGAAAGATCTGCTGTGTGTCAAATGCCTAATAGCTGCTCTAGCAGATCCACTGGGATGTGTTACTAAAAGCATCCTAATGATCTCAATGTAATGGGCTTGAGCCTTGGAAGCCTGCTTGCTGGGAAGGGGAGCCGAGGGCTCTGTGCTGGGCTCCTGGAGGAGGGCTGGGTTCCTGGCAGGGGACAGGGCAGGCAGCAGGAGCTGCCTCAGTTATGTTGGAAAAGACACCTGAGATCGAGTTCAACCTTTGACCAAACACCACCATGTCAACTAGACCGTGGCACTAAGTGCCATGTCAAGTGGCACTTAAACACCTTTAGGAGCTGTGCCTCCACCACCTCCCTGGGCAGTCCATTCCAATGTTCAGTCACTCTGTTGAGGGTGCGAGCAGATCCCCATCCCTCCATGAGAAGAAGCTGGAAGGCAGCCATGTGTGGGGCTTTGGCATGGGAGAGCAATGACTGGGGAGGCTTGGCCAAGCACCAGCTGCTGCTGTCACCTCAGAAACGTAGATTACCAGCGGCTGCAGTTCGCATGCCAACTAAATCCCTAGAGAGATGCAATCTGAGGAAAGGGTAGTTTTCCTTATGGATATGCCTGGGTGTTGGTCAGAGAGAAGGATATGCAGAGGAGCATGGCTGTAGCTGAGGCCAGCAGCCCCTAAGCCTGGCTTCTGGGAGCTCATGTGGGAGGGAGGGAGGGAGGGATGCTGGGGCTGTAGGTCCCACCCTGGCTGCAGGAGCAGTACCTGGCTCTGCTGCTCCCGTTCTAATCACTGCTGTTCATGAGACAGCAACATGTAATCTCCTCATTGCACTGGTGGTGGCCTAGAAAATAGGTGGATTGTTTCTTACTTACAGAAATGATGGAAGCAAGGGTGAGAAGGGGGGTTTCATTAGTCCTGGAAGATACCAGTGGAGCCATGAAGACCCCTGAGATAGATGGGGATGATGGGGAAGGGGTAGAAATGAGGGTGGGAGACAGCAGGAATTCAGTTTTCCCATGGATGGACAGATGTAAGAGAAATGCACGTACATGATCCTAAAAGTGCTGCGATAGAGATTCTCCATAGTTACTGGGGTGATGAGCATCATTTTCTAAATCATCCTCCGTACGTGGATGCGAATCTTGAGTGTGGGTAGGGTGAAGTGAGGCTTCTGGGGAAGTATGCTAGCAGGAGGCCAAAAATAAATTATCAAAAGAAAGAATTGAGAAATTAACAAAGCTAAACGGATGTATGAAGCTCTAAGAAAAGAGTGTCGTATTTGAAAGCATATTCTTGAAAATCCATTTGCTTAGTCATCTTACAGATAACTTAGCTATTTTTGCCTTCTTTGCTCTGATGACACTTCACTGTCTATATAATGGGTTTAGCATCTGCATTCTTTTCTAGTGTACAGGGAAAATACATCTGCTAATTTTGAGTTGGCTTTGTAGAATTGCTTTACCTCTTGGCTGTGAAATAAGTAAGATAATGCTCTTAAAACTATTTTAAAGGAGAATAGCTGGAACTATTTCCCTTCTAACCCATCTTTTTAACCCATCTCACATGCCTGCAATCAAATTTGAATAGAGAATATATTCCCTTGCCATTTCAAGTGTAATAAGGACTGTGCCCTCAACTCCCCCAGACATAAAAGTCATGATGTTTGGGTTCAGCATAGTAATCTACTGGGGAATGAATGCAAGATCAAGGGCATTTGCAGCTTTTCATTTCTTTGTGTTTGCAGGGGCTGTGGCATTGCTAGCTGGTTGCTCACAAATGGTGTCTTAGATTACCTCTCTTGCAGGCAGTGAGATTTGCATCTTGCTGTTCCTATTTGATCTGCAAGTGGTGATGAGAGCTGTATATTTGAATTCAGATTTTCTGAGTAGCAGTCTGCAGTCATTAGGGCAGCACTTAGACCCCAGAGGCTTTTTCCATGTTTTCATCCTGTTTCGGTAACTGTGTCTCTTGTTATCTTGTTCCTGAGTATTTTCTCTGGTAAGAGGAGACTGTTTGTTGCAGCTGTTAAACCTCAAATGTCTTGAATCTCCCTTAGGGAAGAAAGGGAAGAGTTCCAGAGGTTCCCGTGTAAGCAGACTATAGAAACACCTACATGTCTTTCCCAAATATACAGCCAGGAGGGGTTATTGGTGCTGTCCTAATCAACTGATGTATTCTGGCTGGTTCAGCCTGTGATTCCTCCCTGTTGCTGGCTTGTTGTGTTGAAGGGGTTTAGTAAGGGAACTGCTTTTTGCTGGGTTTTTTTTGGCATGCAATGGTTCCGAATGGCTCTGGTTGTTTTTGTCGGAACAGCATAGCTAGGAGGTGTCAAAGGAAATTATGGATGTTTGTTCGGTTTCCTGGCTGGATGTACCATGTAGGTTTTAGAGAAATGTGCGTTGAATAAACATTGGGTGAATCTCCCAGGACTAGCGCTGCCAGGGAGCGAGTGTTGGGAGCTGTGCTTGTCTTCATGGAAGAATTTAAAAAAAAAAGTTTGTATGAGAAGAGTTTTGCATCCTGTGTTTGGTTCCCATCGGTTCAGTGATTTGTAGTGTTCCTCCGTCTGTTCCCTTTGGAGCCAGCTGGCCAACCTTAGGGAGAGGATTATGCAAAATTCTCCAAAGCCTATATTGCCACCAGAATTCCTTCTCTCCCCCTCTTCTGCAGTGCCAGAGGGCATCCTGGGCCCAGATATGATCCACTGCCATACCTGCTGTGTTGGGGCCAACGCCTGGGCTTGCTGGAGGCCCTTGGGACATGGGTTGTGCCCCGTTCATGCTGCTGCAGTGGGTGAGAGAGCCCAGCCCCAGCAGAACCAGTGAGGATGGAGCCTGCCCAGAGTGAGGGAGCTCCATCCCAGGTGGTGACAACTTGGCACCTTACCCAGAGTGACCTGGGAATCTGAGACAGGGTGTGCCATGGTCCCCTCAACCCCTACTGCCCCCACAGGTCATCCTCCCTCCTTGTGGCAGACCCAGGGGATGCCGTGGTGACAGAAAACCCCAGGAGCAAGTGCCAGGTTCCCCAGGATCTGGGCATGGGGGCACCTCCTCAGCCAGGGACAGCCATGGCTTGGCACTGGGGGTGGCTTTGGGACACTGGCTGGGAGCAGCCAAGAGCCTGTGGTGCCCATGCCTTGCTTTATGAGCTTGTGCAGGGCATTTAGTTCTGCCTCCATGGCATTTCACAGCTGCTGCAGGCAGGTACTCATGAAGCTGTGCTGGTGGGTGCTTGGATGCAACCAGTGTCAACCCTCACCACTTGCAGTGAGCTGAGGAGGGGGGGATGGCCTCAGCAGCTCCTCTGGGTGTTTTGTTCCACTGTCCTGGCCCTGCATCCCTCTCCCTCCCTTCCTGTCTCTGTGCTGGTCTCCTCCAGCTCTGTTAGTCCCCGACAGATCTGGAGCGTGTGTGGCATTTTGGTGCAGCTGCTGTATCTGTTCAGCTTGGATCAGTCGGTCGCTGTTAAGGCTTATAATCAGTGTAAAAATCTCTGGGGTGCAGCTATTTACAGAAAAAGAAAAAAACACACCACCCTTCCAGACTTGCATCAAACAAGGGTTTTATTCTCATTAATTGAATTCCTCTAGAGTATGATAACTTGGGCATGTTGGAATCAGATAAATAAAACCCTCCCTCCCTAGTAGCTATGTAAGCCTTTCCTTAACTCCCTGATCAGAGGGGACTAGGCTCTGCTAAGTAAGTAGATGAAGATGAAAACTTCTGCATACGTCTGCTCTTCAGGGAATGTAGGCAGGAGGATGCTCAGTGTGGTGTATCAGGATAGGAAGGATTTACCTCATCCCCACCTCTCCTTTTCTCAGTTGATCAGGAAAGATTTTTTTGTTCAGTGACAAATGCTGTTTAGTTACCCTCAGACACATAGTCTGTGTCTACAAACTGAGGCTCTGCTTTCTTCCAGACCTCCAGATAAATTCACAGCCCTACAAAGTGGCAAGTCTGCTCTTGCTGAAATCAGGGTGTATCACCTTCAGAGTATCTCGGGCCATGCTGCCCCATCTCCTCACATGGATGTTGAGATGGGCTGCTCTGGGAGGCAGGACAGAGTTTGGACTTGTGCCTGAGGTATAGTGTTGCTGAGCTGATTCTGTAATCCTGAAAAAATCCAAGTTGCAGCCTTTTCCAGACTCCATACATCAAGTGAGACTTGCAGTCATTAAGGTCATGTCCCTTTCTCCATCACATGTCTTATGTGTAGTTCTTGTCTCGGTGCTGAAGACTGGGGCCCCTCTTGTTCAGCAGATGCTCTTGGTTAGTCCAGGGTCATTCCCTGTGCCTGGATCATCCATGCTATAATGAGGTACCTGGCTTGCCAGCCAGGCCTTTGTGTGTCTTGGTTTTCAGCCAGCATCGCTCTTCCCCTTCAGGGTCTTTCTTCTTTCCTCCTCCCCTGCCACTCCTGGTGTGACCTGGACTTGGATTTCCCCCCACCCTTCTTCTTCTGTCAGTATTTCTGCCCCATAGCTGTTCACACCACTGATGCAGTGTCATCTGCCCGCACCCCTGGGACACGTTTTATGCCCTCTTTCCCATCTCCTTGCCCCACCATCTGCTCCTTCAGCTCCTGCTGTCATGCAGTGGCATGGAGCTGGCATGAGTCCTCTGACCATGCTGTGACCTCCCTGTCTCAGAGCACTGCTCCTTGCCTCTGCCTTGTCCCTCGTAAACGCTTTGGCTTCTCCTGCTTTATTCAATACTGCTAGTGATAGTTCCCCCAGGCCTGTATAGCCCCCTGTCCACCTTCAGATTTGCTCCTCAAACTAACAACTTTACAGAGAGAACTGGCATAACAAATTAGGGTCCGCCTGTGAGTTTGCCCAGTCCTGCTTCTTTCCCCATGCTTTTCACAAAGGTGGAATTTGTAACCTCTTTGCTTGTCTTAAGGATCCCAGCTCATTTTCCCTTGTCTTTGTCATTTGTTTTGCTATCGTAGCCTCTCTCAGTGCAAAGCTGCTTTATCCCCTCCTCCTCAGCAGCTGCTCTGTCCTCCACAAGCCCCATGGGATTCTCTGTCTGGAGCTTTTGCCTCCCAGCTCTCTGCCAATTTAGTCTGTCTCTATGATTTACTTTGCAAGGGTGTTCTTAATAGCCCCCGCTGCTCTACATCTCAGTCGTGATCCAGTGTTACCTTCCTTTACTTAGAAATTGCCCTTGTGATAACCAATTTCAGTCTCTTTCTGGAATGATTTCCTCCAAGTTGTGTTGTCTTTGCCTTTTTCTGCGTCTGTGACAGAGCTTTTCTAATGTCCTCATGAGTATACCCTGCCCAACTTCAAGGTTTGGGATTTTTGAGGCTGTAAGGGGCCTATTCTGTGATGTTCACCTCTTCCTGCAGTCCTTCCCTCTGAGTAAATTCTTCCCACTCAAAAATTGGATTGGCCTCCCTCTCTGCTGATAATACAAGGTCATTCTGTTCAAATACAAGGTATTTCTGTTCAAATCAAAATCTTAACCTCTGTCTCTGGTGCTTACTTATATGCATGTGCATGCTCCTGGGTCTTTGTGCTTAAGAAGTGTAAGCTGCAGCATTTCCTATTCGTCTCTGCCTCTGAAATTCGTTCAGGTTTTTTTGTTGTCTGCTGATTCCCCTGAACTCTCAAGTTAGTTCCTCCCCCTCTGCCGTGCCAAATGTAATATGCTTGTCTTCCCTTTTAAAGCCCTTTTTAGCCTTGTTCTACCTTGTCTTTTTTAGTGCTTCTTCCCTCTGTGTGGTTTTTGATTCCCAGCCTCTGCCTCTCCTTGTGTTTCCTCAGGCTGGGTTCTCAGAGAAAGATGAGTTATCTGATGGTGCTGCCTCTGCCGCCCCTTTCCGGATAACCTGGAAGCCCTTTGGCCAATCTTAGGCAAATTTGACAGGACTAGAGAGCTTGGAAATAAACGAGTTCCTGCAAGTCTTGTGAAGAATAAGTAGCTGAGTCAGGAGGGCAGCAGGGGACTGAAGGAGGCCCTTTGCTTCAAGGGCTTTAGCAGTGCCTGCAAATGACAGTGCCAGCTGTAGGAGCAGCTCCAGCTGAAGCTTGCAGTCAAATCATTAGTCTCTGAGACAGCCTCCGTCCTGAAGGCATAGGAAGCTAGGCTTCATTAAGTCTCCTGCTCTTACGGTTGTTTGCTCAAAGTGGTGGCTTGGAGCCCTTTTATTTTCACCTGTGTGGCTGGGAGTGACCTGCAGTGACACCCGTAGCACTGCTTCACCTGCTGCCTTGCCCCAGGGCACCTGCCATCAGGGTCTCCCAGCAGGGAGAGACCTTGGCACTGCCTCACAATCTGCCTTGTTCTCACCTCTTCCCTGGCCTCTCCTGACCCCTCTGCTGCCTGTCTTGAAGGTGCTGTTTCATGGTATGGCTGAGCTAGGGGCATATCCCAGCTGCTAATGAAGAGTGTTGTTTGCCCCCCCAAAGGAAGAAGTGTTCCTGCTGTCTCAGTGAAAACAAATAGCTCTTTCCTTGGGTCATTCTTTTTTCAGCTCAAATGTGGGGGTCAGGCGTGGGGAGAGGAGTGCATTTGTTGCTAGCAATAAAGTGAGTGGGAAAGCAAGACAGCTTTTTTTCCCATGGCAGCTGGTACCTAGATTAGCTTAACTGCGTTGTGAAACCACATTTTTTAAACCGAATCTCCTGGGATGAGGGTGTTTTTGCCACTATTTTCTCTGTAGGGGATCTGGCACAGCAAGGCTGCTCTGAGGAGGTGCTTGGTGCCGAGCTGAAGAAACTACCAGCCTATAGCAGTGGTGATACAGTCCTGTTGGAGTGACCTTCACAGCAGGACTGAGATTGGGAGGGACCTCTGGAGGTCATCTGGTCCAAGCCCCCTGCTGAAGAAGGACTGTCTAGAGCAGGTTGCTCAGGATCATGTCCACATAGCTTTTGAATACCTTCAGGATGGAGACCCCACAACCTCTTTGGGCAACCTGTGCTTGTGTGCCATCACCCCTCACAGTTGTGGGTTGTTTTTTGTTAGATTGTTTAATATATGAAGTGTTCTTCTGTGCATTCCACCTGGTCAGTTGCTCCCCTGGTGCGTGGACTTGTTCCTCCTCAGGTAGGAGAATTGCATCTGATTGTTCTTCTTACTCAGTGGTAGTAGTAGTGTGCTATGAATCTGCTTCCAGGGATTGATTGTACATTTTTCCTATCCAGACTGGAAGCAACAGTAGCATAAATGCCTCTCCATTTTATTTTTTTTTCTCCTTTTCCAAATACCTGTAAGCATCTGTCCTCCCATTTGAAATGAGAGCCTTCGTAATTCAGTGACAACTGCTGATAGTCTGTGTAGCATGTCAAACTAATAAATTACAGTGTAAGGAGATGAGTTCTAACATCTTAATTAGTAATAAGAGGCAGCATGTAGCTGAAGACTCTTCCTGATTCTGTCTGTCTTTCAGGGATGCTGTCTGACTGAATCACAGAGGTTTTGAGAGGCGGCATCTTATTAGTACTTAGTGAACAGGGAAGAAAACAGAAGAATTTGTGAGAAGGAAATGGAAACTCTCTGCTGTTGTATGGCCATGCTTCATATTCTTGTGATGCTTCACGGTGGGTTGGGAGAATTATTTTGGAGAAATGCATGCTTTTAGCCAGTGTGCTTGACCTTGGGGATAAGTCAATTTGCTGTTTACCTGAAAGCTCTTTCTGCTGAAGAAGTACAAGATGGCAGCTTTGCCTTGCAAATTGAATGTTCTCTCATGCTAATGGCCATGGCTGAGAGGCATAAATGTTTCTTTAGCATGCCAGAAGGAAGTGTGAGAGATTGCTCTTGGCCGCATTCATTTCTAGATATTACACTTTATAACTTCTTGCAGTGCCATTTGTGCAGAACTGTGTACTCCGAAGGATGAGGGGGGCTGGTCAGACCCATGCCTGAAGATACTAGCTGAAGTGCTGGAGGAATAGTGTGCTTTGGGAGGTAGGGAGGGATGTGCTGCAGGGCAGTTTGTCATCAGCTCTTCCAGCCTGTCAATATTTAACAGATTATTGTTAAGTTTCTCTCTGTAGAAGGCAATCGATTTGGGGTTAAGCAATTAATAAATGGCTGCCTGGGGCTGCCAGTTTGGAGGTTGAAAAGGAGATCATCTGGCCCCACCCAGAAAATAAAGGTCTGAGAGAAAATAAGGGTGCTGAACTCCCTGCCAAAATAAGGGAAAATCTTTGGAGTCACTTGGAGCAAGGGGATGGGATGGAAGCCAAATAAGCATCTTCTGAGAGTATGGAAAGTGGGCCAAAACACTGGAGTTTCACTTTTGAGCTGCAGGAAGGCACTTGGGTGTCTGTCTTTGCTCCCTCTCTTTCAAATAAAGAGAGCAAAAAGCTTTGTTTTTTCTTTAGGTAAAAAGAGTTTAAGTTAAGGGAAGGAGCCCGGCTCGCCGTGGATCAGAAGTATTTTAAGAGATCTCTTCATGAAAGAGAAGGAATTCCTTTAATGAGAGGCTGGGTAGTGAATGCTGTTTCCTTTTGGCAAGGATAGTGCAAAGGTGAGATTTATAACTCTAGACTCTTTTCTCCTGGGAGAGTATTTTAAGCATCTGGGATGTTATGAGGTGAATTACAGCAATAATAGGGACGTTCTGTTGTTTAATATTGGGAAGGATTGCAGAGCATGCAGGAAAACGGAAAAAGAAGTGACATTAAAATGTTACTGACTGTGAAACAAAATGAAGTTTCTTATTGTCCGAGAGTGAGTGATCACACAGGGAATAACATTTGACAATTCTTAGAGTGACCCTGGATGTTGAACATGTAGGACATGAAGACTAAAGAAGGATAATAAAAAGAAATGTAGGGGCTGCAGGGCACAATGTACTATGTCAGAAATTTCCTATCTAGCTTGGTTGCTCGCACAATTCCATTTCACCTCCTTCTCTTGATAGGCTGGGAGCACATACCAGCTGAGAGTTCAGCCATCTGAAATGTCTGTTGATGCTTCATGGCTTTGGTACTAGCATGGCAATGCTGCATCTTTCAGAGGTCTAGGAGCAGTACAAGAAACACCAGGATAAATGGTGTGTCCTTACATGTGTTGTAAGAGCTAAAAGAACAGAAGAAAAAAAACTGCACATAGGAATCTTAGGAGACTTCACTTTTCATGCAGGTCCACATTAAATCTTATGGTGAGTACCTGTGGTTACAGCTTCAAAGCTCAGGCTGGGGAGGCAGTAATGAAGCCATCATGGCTTTTCATTGGAAAATATAAAAGTAATCATTGCCTTGGGTATTCCAGCAGACCATTCTAAATGCTGCTGTGTGTTGTAGTGCTTAACCAGACCTGGAACCAGCAGTAGTGATATAAGTCACTAGGGCATGTATTCAGTGGGCTGTAAGAAAGAATAAACTCCTGAGGATAAGACACGAGGAGCATTGCAAGTTAGAAGTATACTGCGTGGGCAATCCAACACTTCCTGCCTGCATATTCCCAATATAAGTGTAATCTGCTAGGGAGCTTCTGCTCGTGTGTTTCTCCCATAAAGATAAGGGTAACGGTGGTATAGTATCTGAAGAACATGCTGATCTGAATTGGAAAAGGGCTGCAAAAGTTTTGTTCTGACCTTGGAGGAGGAGAATTAATTGATTAAATAGATTCATGGGATGGGCTCTACCTTAAGTATGGAAAAGAGCCTGTAGTTCTACCCAAGCTTTCTCCCATTCTATGGGGTTAATCAAAACTGGTGTTGCCTGTGATGAATACAATGATTGCAGATTATTACAGACTATTTTTTTCTTTTTTCTATTTTTTGCCCCCCTCTCAGGATCTTGGCAGGAAAACAGTAAAACTGTAATAAGCAGTGGGTGTGTTGCACAAAGATATTTGAGCCCACAACAGTCATTTACCATTATGAATCTGAACCAGCAGGACAGCCAGCTCAGTCGTTCCCTTGTACATCAGTATGTGTTGTTATTCACCTTTTACATCAGGTACACCTTGTTCCAGCAGCTGCTTCAAAGTCCATGTGAAGCAAGGAGGCTGAGCACCACGAGCTCCAGAGCTCAGGGACTTGTGTGCCCAGCCATCCTCCTTCCTTTTGTCATTATGGGTATTGCTTTTTTTTCTGACACCACAAGTCTGGCTGACTGGCTTCTGGACACTTCGTTCTGTGCCTTTTCAAAGTAAAGTGATACTAGATTAAAGAGTAGTTTCAGACTTCAGTGCAGCAAAGTAACTTTAAATCTACTTTCTGATGGGATGATCAGGAACGATAGAACTCTAAGAAAAGGGAGATCATGTGTCATGCATCCCCTGGGGCAGGTTCTGCCTATGGTATCCTTGAAGAAAGAAAATGTCTGTCAGAGGAAGCTGTAGCGTGAGAGACCTCAGTCTCACAAAGCAGTCTCTCTGGTGCCTCACTTTCCTTGTTTCTGGGAAATTGAACATGTAGCTAGCTCCAATGAGCAGCCTGAATCCCTGCTGTTCAAGTCCAAGCCTATTTCTTGTCTTCTCAGTGTCCAGCATAGATAATGAACTATTCCTTCATCCTTTCAGTTTAAAGGTTGTAGAAACACAGATCATCTGTGGCTCAAAAATATGCTGTTCTAAGGTGGTGTTAAAACTAGTGTATTTTAACATGCCTAATTGTAGGGAAGGAGCAGTTAAAGGAATGTGGCATCCATATAGGATGTGGTTTGCTTAAAAAAGGGAAGGGAAAAAATCCCAAGGGCAGATCATATTTCACATTGTGCATCTGTAGAATATCAGTGCCACACTGGGGAAAGTAAGGAAACCTTCTGTCCATATAAGGACCAGATCTGAGAAGAACCAAAGAACTAAAATGGCTCTGATCTTGGCGAGGAGATTGGATGCCTGACTGGATGCATAATTATAGCAGAGGTACAAGACCTCTTTTACAGTCAGAACTTGGGAAGCTAGTCACAAGGCCACAACAATCTGTGGTGATTAAAAGAAATGTCACCTCTTTCATATTTATTGAAAACATTTTTCTTAAAAGACAGTAAACATCTGCTGTGGAAGTGAGCTGTTGTGAGACAGAGCAGCGAGCAGAGATGAGTGAAAACAGTTGTGTTGGAAGAACAAAGAGCTTCATTGGCAGCTCCTGTCTTGTTTGCCCATGCTTTGATATTTCCCCACTGATTGTGGTATTTCCATACCAATTATTGTATAAATTGCCCCTGGCTGACCTCCCCACTTAGCCATCCTTAGTTGGCTTAGCAGTGGGAGGAATTTGAATGAGGAATGAATTGCTTTCTGAGTTGGTTCAGGAAGGATGGTCCATGTGCTGGGAGTGGTGGGATGGTGTCAGGAGCGGAGGAGGATAGGGGATCAGGCAACCTTGGTTGCATGATCTAAACGTCAAAGCAGAAGGGTGGAGGATAGGGACAGAGTTGTTCTGCAGGTGGCTCCAGCCAGACTTTCAGCACGCTGAACTCACTTGGCATGACAAAAAATATACCAAGCAAAATATATTTTCCCAGAATGAGGCTTTACAGTAATAGGAGGAGGGTTACCACATGTTTTCTTCTGATACCATTGTTTTTTTCTGTCTGGCAGCAGATTGCAGTGTGCAGAGATTGTCCCTGCTGTGACTCATTTATGCAAGAATTAAGCTCAAATCTAGTTTTTATTTGTGTGCCTTAACAAGAGACTTCACAGAATAGGAGGTGTGTGTAGCTAGAAGATTGTGTGTGTTGTAAAAGATTGTCTCTGTTTTGGTGTTGCCTGTTGGGGCACAATCTCCCTCAGAGATCGTATTAGTCTTCAACCCATGAAAAAAAAGTGATGGCTGCTTGGGGCAAGTGTTTGCAGTGGCTGGACAATTGTCAGCTTGGAAGAGCCTTCTTGAAACAAATCAGTGTTTTATGGGTATCAGCCCCACTGTGAAGTCCAGAGGAAAAGAAGGGACTAAGTGATGGGCTGGTTTTGGCAAGAGCTGTCTGCACCCTCCCTATGTGACAGAAGGGACAGAAGGGCCATCCCATGAGAGGATTCGTGCTTAAGGGAGATTGAAAAATTAATCTGAATTAAGGAGGAATATGAGCTTGGAAGATGGTAATTATTCCTGGGTAATTCACTGGAAGCAAAGACCTGTGCAGGGCTTGTTGCTCCTGTTCTGGGGTGGGGGAATGGAAACACTAAGGAGGAGCGAGTTGAGGGGAGCCCTGCTGGCAGCAATTAACTGTGTGGGCCCCATTACTTTGTGAAGGCAGCCAACACAGGGGCTGCTGCCCTCAGAGGCTGCTTCTGCCTGCCCTGCTGTTCCCCGTGACCCACTGCCCGTGAGCTGCAGGCTGTGGCATTGCCCCGCAGTGCTACCATCCTTGTTTGTGGTGGGCTTGTGAGTGTATGGGAGGTAGGGGGGGAGCATCAGATTAACAGCCCTGGCTAATAAAGCACGAGCATCTTTGTGGGCACGGCATCCTTTCCCTGCCCGTGGTGCAGGTGCTCCTGCTGCGTCCCATGGTGTTGGGCTGGGGCTGAAGGCTCTGAGTGCAGCCAGGGGAAGTTCTGCTGACACTTGTGTTACCTCAAACTGCACTGTGCCATGTGTGGAAGAGCAAGGGCCAGCTGGTGAGCCCAGGATGTTGCACCACTCATGCCAGAGCGAGCCCCAGTCCCGCAGGAGGGCAGCAGTTGCCACAGCCTGGGATGCACTTGGCGATGGCACCTGCTCTTGGGGTTGTGTGTGCCCAGAGCATCTCTCAAGCTCAAGGAAGGAGACACTTTGGCGTAACTGCTCTTTAGCACTTATGTCTGAATTGTCTTCATTACTGGGGACTTTCTGCCAGGTCCTGTGGTCTGCTGCAGATGCTAGTTTGTTATAGCCAGATAGGATTTATGCATGCTCCCATTCCCTTCCCTGCATACGGGCACAAGCTCCCATGTCAGGGCTAAGGGCGTTTCGAAGCAACCAGTTTGGCTGGCCATGTTCAGAGCAGAGGTAGCCACGCTTCTGGAGGAAAAGCTGGAATGGTGCCTTTTTTGTCTTCTGTTGTAGTATAGCCAGTGCATAGGCTGCAGACTAGATGTGAGCATGAAGGGTATAGCCTGCAATGACACAGGTTGTGGAGGGGCAAGAGGACAGCTGTACCAGTTCAGACTAAGTCCTGCACCTAAATCAGTATCATGCCTCAAAAAGCTGTAGGCAGGCAGCTGCGCAATTGTAGCTCATTTTGGAAGCCTCATGAACCAGGTGTAGTCCTCTTTCAAGTACTTGTCCCACCCATATTTCAACCCATCTAAGCTTTCCACATCCACAGCATCCTTTGGCAAGGACATCCACGGGTTTGTTGTGTGCAGCTGCAAGAACTGCCATGCTTGTTATAAAGCTGGATCTGACCAACTTAGGTTGATAGCCTTGATTTTTAAACTAGAAGAGAGAGTAAATGGTCAATTCTTCACCATCCTTTCCTTGGATACATATTTGTATAAACCTTTCAGATCCCCTTCAAGTCATCTTTTTTTCCAGGCTCCATTATTTGTGACACAGAAGCCATTCCCTAGTGTTTGTCATCATTCTTGCTCTTCTCTTGACACTTTCTCAGGAGCATCTGCAAACTGAACAAGCAGTAAGGAGAACAACAAAGACCAGATGAATGCCATGTATTTGTGCAAGGGAAAGGGATCTCTTTGGAAATGTTTTCTGTCTAATAACTGTAGTCAAAGGCACAAATTAATTTTTACAGGAAATTTAGGATTAGTATTGTCTGTTATTGAAAAATACTGCTTTAGAGCTTTTCAGTGCAGGAAAACTGCTGTAAAGCTGCAGGGGTAGAAACATTCCCTCAAGCTACATAATCCATTTGGTGTTCAGCACTGTCAACCCTACACTTACGGTGGATATGGAAGAATATAAAGACTTTTTTAGTTGCTCCTAGTGGTTAGAGACCCAAGATAATACTCCTAAGAGCTCAAGTTTCTCCTTTAGATTAAATGACTACTGGCAGTAATTATTGATATCTAAGATACCTTGATGCAACTGCTGTAGTGCCTTTGGATGTGGTACAGACATAACCTATACTTTTCTGAGATGGGGAGACTGCTTGTGCAAGAGGTTCCTCATAATTCTGTCATGAGTTATTTATTCTTTTGATGTGTTGATGCTGTGGCAGAGTTTCTGTGTGCTCAGCCATCCATTCTTTCATTACATTTACCTTGTGATAAGCCTTGAATCAATGTTCTCAGGCATGATTTTGCACGCTTGTTCTTTTGAAAGGGACCTGAAAGTCTACCTCCTCCCCAAAGTGTCAAGGTTTGGCACTTTCTGAAATGGAGCTTCTTCAAAGCTCTTCAAATCAGGTACCTGAAATGACCAATTGTGTGTGGAAAATCTGAGCTCTGAGCTCTGCATGGAAAAAAACCCATGTAAAAGTCAGATCTTGCTGTAGTTATCTGAGGTTGTTGTTGTGAGGGTACAGATTTTTGCAAAGACACCGTGTACTCAGGAGCTGAGCTCCTGCACTTCTGGATGAGATGCCTGCCTGGCAGGGATGCTTGATGCTTCTTTCTTGCCCATACATTGAATAGGGAGGCATTGAAGTCCTGGTTGTGGTATGACAAGGGAGACTCAAATGATTGTTTCATCTGACACTGCAGTTCTCCCTTGCCTTCTCCCTGCTTTATGGAGCTGTTTCCCAGGATGTTGATGTGGCCCTGGAGCCTGCTGGGCAGGTTGGTGTATGGAAGGTGCAGGAACCAGGCATCTGCAGGTTCCTGGGTCCTGTGCTGTCCCTTCCTTCATGGCTTTGAGTCTAATCACCCAGCCACACCATCCCCTCTTGCCACTGCTTCCTCCTGTCATGTCCCATGCACCTTCTGACTCCCAGTCAGGGCTTGGGAGATGGGTAAGCCAGCAGAAGTGTGGAGAGCTGCCTGGCTATTGTTTGGCTTACTCTTAGCTCAAAAGGCTGGCAACAACAGCCCCCATCTGTAGGGGATAAGGATCAGGGAACACTTCCTCCTTAACGTGCAGGATTTGCTGTCTTTTGGAAAAAAACAGACTCACAAACCTATAATTTCTTATTAATTTTAAAGTAGCACTTGGCTCGCTACCTCCTCCATATCAGCCCTTGCGTTGTCAGTAAATTATATTGGATTTGCAATTAAAAGCCAGCTGTGCCAGCTCAGTACCAGCCAAATGCCACCATACCTGTCTCCTGGGTGTCCTAGGGAAGTGAGGAGCGCACAACTCCTCCTCCAGTGAGCTCTTCTCTCACTTCAAGAGAGAAAGGTAAGAGTTTAAAATGGGCTCTCAGATGTATTATTTTTGTTAATCAGAATGCTTGCTCGCTTAGAAATGCAGCTCTTTTCTGGGTACTGTGTGTTCGTGGATATAGCAATTCCCAGGGCTTGAAAAATGCCAAGCATCATGCAGAAGGAGAAAACTTGTAGTGGTAGATGTCTGCCTCAGGCTGATTGTTTTTCTCCTTCCCTTTCTTGATTAAAATAGTTTGTCGTAGAAGTATCTCTGCTTCTGCTTTGTGGAGTTCTTTTTAAGTGTTGAAAAGCATTTGTGCCCAGGCACAGGGAACAGAACTGTGGATGTGCTGCTCCCTGCCCCTCTGGAGATCCAGCCTGTTCATCCAACTGCTGAGCCTTTGTGTCTCACTTCTGGGATAGCAACTTGCTGCAAGTTGTAGCAAAAACCTGACTCTTTTGTCTTCTCTCCACACTGGAGCTGGGCAGGACTTTTTCTGCACTATCTTTTTCTGTCCCTCAGCTGCTTGGGCTCCTGGAGACAAAACGGGAACAAAGGAGTTCTTTGGGTCTTAACTCTCTCTCTTTTGGGTCTTAACTCTCTCTTTTGGTTGGGTTAGGAAGGTGCAGCAATCCAGTGCAGGAGAAAATAGCAGAGGAGGAATGTAGAAAGTGGGTCTCTTGTAAACCTGGAGGAAGACTCCAGGTTTTAGGGTTACAGGCAAGGTCCCAAAAACCACTGGCAAGGGTGAAGAAGGAAGCCCATCTTAGTGCTGGCCATGAGGGTGGTGGGATTTGACATCTATGAAAGGTTGCCTGCCTCAGGGCACAGGGATCTGTGCTGTGGGTCCCCAAGGTTGTGATCTTGCCAGTGAGCTTTGGAAGGGCCAATAGGTGTCTCTGATAAAATTAAATTTTTCACTAGATAGGTGGAAAACTCCTCAAAGAATTGCTGTGTAAAAAAAATCCAGTGCTGTATTAAGAAACTGCAAAATGAGGTCACGCACTTAGCTGGCAAATACCTGGATGAGTGTTGTGTGTGCAACTTTTAATTCCTACTGCTGCATGTTTGATTTGTGCTGCAGTTTTAATTATGTCATTGCATGTGGGGTATCTGTATGCTGTAGCAAGGCTACATATGCATACAAAAATTGGATTATGAGCTTTCTTTTAGCGTGTAATAAAGATCATACCCTTCCTGCTGCTTTAAAAACAGTTCACATCAAAGGCTGTAGTATTTGCTTTGTCCTTTGGCCCTTATGGGGTGAGAGAGGAGGCTGTCTGCACCTCAGATGTGTTAGATGTCTCTAGTGGTATCTTTCCTCAGGATGAAGAGGTTGGTACAGCAAACAGTGGGGGAGTGTTTGCCTCTGTTGTTCCTCTCCCTGTTTGTTTCAAATGTGCTAGCTTCCCCTGTCCTCCCCTTAAATCACATTATTTCATAAAGAGTAAAAAGAAACATAATTTGGAGCAGCAGCAAGCTGAGCCCAAGTTAATAGTTTGAATTGCACTCCATCTGTTCAGCTGCATGCCCTGATGGATGTGCTGAACCCATTTTTCACAATTTGTTTTAAGCTGCTAAGAACCATCTCTCCTGGCTCCAGTCCAGGCTGGCTGTGGAGAAGAACTTCATATCTGGACATCCCTATCCAGAGGGTGGGATTGAATCAGTAATCCCCAGATGCAAGGCAATCTCTTCACCTGCAAGATGCCAGTTTTTGAAAGGTTAAATTCTTCTCTGTACTTGAGCATTGTTGCTGAAAATCAGAGAAGGGGGGGGAAGCCCCCCAACATACACACGCACAGAGAGGATGAAATTTGCAAACGTGATTATGCAGGACCTGCTTTAAATCGGCTTATTGCTGTTTTATGATGGCAAGCAAGCAGCCACAGAAGCCAGGATGATTGGCCTTGCCATGTGTGCATGCTGCTGGTAACTCAATAACCCATGAACACCCACCGTGGTCTCCAGACCTCCAGCCTTTGATGTAGCAACAAACAAGATAGATTGCTGTAATTTATCCGGCCCCTGGAGGGCTGTGCTGGTAATGTGCCATGAGCCCAAGGGCCAGCCATCCATAATCTGTGTAAAAATACAGTGGATCACAGTCACCGTGCTGCGGGGTTGTCTTTGTTTGGTTCCGTGCAGGTGTGTGTGTGTACGACACACAGTACTTGGTCCTGACCTCAGCAGCCAGGAGTGGTAAGCCTTAGTGTAATATGCCCACTCCCTCCATTAGCTTTAATTGATTTTGTTATGCACTAAATACACACCTTTCAAACAGACTTGGAAAGGCAGTGCTGGAAACCTGGTATTTCTGTTTGCTTTTACAAGTGTAACAGAGACTAGAAAGAGTGTGATGGGTCTGTGGGAAAAAGAATGGGATTTTTTACCAGCTGAAGCCTCTTGACAGGTTTGCTGATGGAGGACAGGTGCTTGGGGCATCATAGCTGGGTGGCCCAGAAACAGAAGGCTTGCAGATGGACCTTTCTCCTGGTAGAAGACAATCCCATTTGGGCTGTGCCAGGAGAAGAGGGAGTCACTGCTGAACCAAGTAGCCCTAAGGAACACTTCCTGGCCACCTGTGACACCTTCTAGTGCCCTCTGGCAGCAGCCTGTGCCTGGGATTACAGGGTGACAGAGCTGGAAAGTCAAAGTAGTACTGAAAACAAAGACCTGTCACCTTGAGGTTCTGGTTTGTTACTGTGTGGTGCAGTACACTTTCATAGAATCATGGAATCAGCTGGGTTGGAAAAGACCTCCAAGATCATCAAGTCCAACCCTTGATCCAACACCACTGTGGTTACTAGGTCATGGCACTAAGTGCTACATCCAGTCTCATCTTAAAGACTTCCAGGGGTGGTGAATCCACCACTTCTCTAGGCAGACTATTCCAATGCCTGATTACTCTCTCTGTAACAAAAAAAGGGTTTCATGCATGGGTTCTTAATGCTACCAAACACGGGGTTTGTGTTAGCTCAACACTGATGCTTTCACGGGATATCTTCAAAAACACTGCCACTTAGTCAGCAAGAAGGCTGCAGTGTGACCCTGGGGGTGCTGTGCCAGAGCCTGACGTGCCAGCTGTATGATGGGGTGTGAGGACTTGCCTTGTAGGGTGGGTGTATCTGAGGTGGAGGTTCAGGGATTGCTTGTCGGGAAGTAACGCTGTGCTCCTCTCCTCCCACAGGCATGGCGTTGGCCCAGAGGCAAGTGACTGTCCAGCAGGGACCCCTCTACCGCACGGAGGGGTCCCACGTCACGCTGTGGTGCAAGGTGAGCGGCTACCAGGGCCCAGCCGAGCAGAACTTCCAGTGGTCCATCTACCTGCCCTCGGCCCCTGAGCGGGAGGTGCAGATCGTCAGCACCGTGGACCCCTCCTTCCCCTACGCCATCTACACCCAGCGCGTGCGCAGCCGGGGCATCTTCGTGGAGCGGGTGCAGGGGGATGCTGTGCTGCTGCACATCACGGAGCTGCAGGACCGGGATGCCGGGGAGTACGAGTGCCACACGCCCAACACCGACGAGAGGTACTTTGGGAGTTACAGCGCCAAGATGAACCTCGTGGGTAAGCTGTCCTGCCAGCAGAGCATCTGGGGCAAGGAGGTGTCTCCCGGCCGGGGCACGGCGCAGACCATTGAACCCCCATGTGCAGTGTAGTCTGCATAAGCTGTCAGAAAAAAACACAACTGTGCAGGAGAATAGGAGCAGAGAGCAGGTGGCACAGTGGTATGAATTGCCTGCAATCTTGATATAGAAGTGTAGGATGTACCAAGCTTTCTCCAGTAATAAGGCCCTTACAAAAATGAGACACCAAGGCAGCATAGCAGGGCAGAGGAACGTTTGAAGCTGAAAAAAAAGATGGATGTGAAACTGATTTGTACAGGGGGAGAGGAGCAGGGAGTCTGTATCAGGTGGCACAAGCCACAGAGGAGAGAGCTGTGTGCTAAGGGTGGTGAAATAGCAGAGCAGGGAAGAGAGGAGTGACAGGGAGTAAAGGCAACAGGAGAGATGGTCATCTTCGGGCTCTTAAGAGAGGGCAGTGCTGAATGCAGCCTGCAACCAGCACACTGATCAGTGAGCTGTCTGTAGGTGAACGTGGGGAAGTTGGTTTGGTTTTTTTATTTTTTTTTTGTTGCCTTTTTTTGTGTTAGAAAAATCGAAAAGAGCTTCTTTAAAATCTAGAGTATTTCCACAGCACCTCTGACTAGCTGATTTGACCTTTCCAAGCCTCACTTTGCTTTCCATGTCTCAGAACAGGGTTGTATTTGAAGCATCTAACTCAGCTAACAGCAGTCAAATAACTTCCATCAAACTCTTTGGCTGAAGTACTCCTGAAAAAAACCCTTTACAGCAGAGGCACCGCTCTAGCAAATTCCAGCCTGCAGACAGCAAGCAGCCTTGCTTTCCCTGGGAGATGTCTGTGAGCCTGCAGGTTGGAAACCCCTTTGATGTTATCCAGCCATGCAAGCCAGTGAGGGTGTTGCCGGCTGTGTTGACACAGGGAACCCAGTGTGAAAGGAGCCAAGGTGTGATTTAAATCACAATGGCCCTCCTGTGCGTTGTGCTTCTTGCCTCCAACTTACGTGGCCCTGGCTTCTTTTCAGAGGGGCCATCCCAGCCACTCTGCCAGGTGAAGCCCCACAGTATGGGTGAAGATGCTTATTTAGGTACCTGCTTTCCCACGTGGTGTTCATGAGCAGTCTAGAGGTGGGCACCTGAATATTCTCCTATTTTTTTTGTAGTTCCGTGATTTGCTTCAGGTGTCCAGATTTGCAGTTCCCACTTCAGTTTAAACAAGACTGAGTCAGCGCTGCTGCTGTAAAGTCACCTCAGGGAGTGAAGCCAATTGAAACCAACACCCGGTTAAAAAAAAAAGTGCCTGAGGGCAGGGTGAGGTTGCAGCAATCAGAGTTGGATGCTGGAATGCTCTGGAGGGAGCTGCACCCTGTGGAAACCAGCCAGTGAGCTGGGTCCTTACAGGAGAGGCATTGGATCAAGTGAGAGTACCTGTGGTGGCCATGGAGTGGGGTGAAGTTTGGAATGGAGATGCAGGCAAGCACAGTCAGCATATTCCATGGCTGGGCAGCAGAGAGTCAAGGTACTCCTGGTTTTAACCACAGCTCAGCAGCTGCTTTGCTGACCACCCAAAGCTGGGTAGGGACGCTTTTGCTCTGTCCTACCTTTGCCACAGGTACACAGCATGTAAGATTTGGGACTCTGTAGACACCCATGAGTAGTGCTTTGAGGACACTGGCTTCAGGGCTTACATGTATTAGAGATACTCAAGAAAATTAATCTAGAGTAACTTTTAGTGGATTAGTTAAATCACATTATACTCCTTCATGGATGCTTGCGCTCAGGGTTTTGGGCCCTAATTTGGTTTGGCTTAATTCATTTCTGAAAACTCACTTGAGAAATTACTTAGGGTCACTTGTGTTTTGAATGTGTGCATCTGTGTAAGGTGTTTTCTGTGGTTTATCCAAACTCTCACAGAAACTGAATTTATCAGAGTTCTTCCTGCAGTGACCTGTAGACAACAGGCCATTACAAAGAGCCTTCCCTCTCACTCCCATTCATATGAACCAGTGCTGACTTCAGCCCTATTGGACCCTGAAGTCCTGCTGGGGAAATGGGATCCTTTCTGCAGGGCAGGACGGAGCACGTATCCTTTTGTTTTTCCTGCTATTTCAGCTCTCAGCTACAGGTCCTGGGTTTTCAAGTTTGCTTTGTTGCTGCAGACAGTATGCAAGAAGAGGTACACAAGAGCTAAATGAGAGTTATTGTTCTCATTTTCTCAGAAACAGAACCAAACTTCTTTTTTTCTTTGATCCAGTTATGAATTTTTAATTGACTCATTAGATTGAGTGGCTTTTTTTTGGCAGCCCTGAAGCCTGAAGGGAGACAGGTTTGTTAGCATCTCTGTTCTCTCCATTTCTGTGTGAAATGGATGGGTTTGGAGCAGTGTTGATTTTAGACTTGCTGCTCTGGGACCTTGGGGCTGTTGCATCCCATGGTTTGAAGAGAGAGGTGAAGAAAGAGTTTTTCTCCTTTTCAGCCTGTGTGATACAGCCCTTCGTGATGGAGGAGCTAGATGGGGCAGTGGTGGAGCAACACATGGGACATGTCAGCCTGAAGCAGAGCAGCTGGGATATGTCTCTGCTCCTGCCATCGTGAGCATTATTGAGGGCCATGTATCCAGGGTTCTCCAGCTGCTGAAAAATAATCCTGTCAGCTTCAGAGATGTGCCAGTTGGGCTTGAAAGTGCATTTCTATCCACCTCATAAACAGCAAGCATGGCTGGTTGTCCCCCTCCCATTTTTGGCATCTCCACTCAAGATTCCTTTTCCTTCATTGAGATCTTGGCTGGGATCTAGTACTGCTTTGAGGACCTGATGTCTGTGATGGCCTGGAGTAAGAAGCACTCCCCAGACACTCTGTAGGCCTCTTATCTGAATTTAGGCATGCAGCGCAAGTGCTGATCTCACTGAAGCTATGAAATCAGGCCAGTCATGTGGTTCAAGGGCCTTCTGCCATGCAAGCATATGTATCAAGGCTTAGTCTTTTTCACCAGTCGTCAATTTCTTCCAGTTGCTTCAAAAACAAGCCTTTCTGCATCTTGCTGCTCCTCTTCTCATCCCCTCCTGAGCTATGTCATTGGGAAGATGAAGTTGTACCTAGGCCATGAGGTGTGCTAGGAGGAAGACATTAGGACATGTCAGACTGAATTTTGGATGCTGAAGGAGGTGACAAAAATAAAAAAAAAATGTGGAGGCACAGCTCTTGATGATGTGGAACCATGGCCCTGTGATTGAGTTACGAGAAAGGATTAGCCCATGTACACTCTGCAACTTTGTTGTTTGCCCTCAGAGTTCAGTTGCCTGAGGCTGACACAAAATTGCTGAGGCTGGCTCATGCTCTTTTACTGAGTGTGGGGAGAAAAGATTTTTGGAAGATGCCATGAGTGACCTCCCACTCATTTAACGCCAGAGTCATTGCCTAAGGTAGATGTTCAGACAGTATCTGCTGTCAGAGGACAGAGAGGGACAAATCTGGAAGGCAATCCATCTTTGTTTAAATTAAGTGCGTTCTTTTCCATGTTGACTAAAGAGAGATCCTACATGTTAGACTCAAGCTAGAAAGTAGTGGCTGAAGACTTGGCTGCTTTGGGAAACTTCCCCCATGGGTCTTCTGAGCAACTGATGGGAATTTTGGCTTTGTGGTTGAACTGGGAAGGCACTTTAGTACTTCAGTACTGAAGAGGGGAGTTACAACACTAAATTTGAGTGATTAAATAAGGAATCTGGGGACCATACACACCTGACTGGCAATTGTACTGGGATCCTGGCCTGCTTGTTGCTGGCTGTGAGATGTTTGTAGGCTGTGTATCCACTTTTTGAAGAACTTAAGTACTGCAGAGATTTTGCAGGTGAGGAAAGCAAGATCCCAGAAACACAGCGTGACTGCTGACAGGACAGCAATGTTTTCCAGAAGAGGAGTTTTCTTTGCAATAATTTAGGTGGTGAAGCTGCAGGAGTGCTGTGCAAACTGAGGTGCTGGTCTGTGCTTCTCACCTTGGTGGGTAAACTTGTGTTTTGCTATAGGGTAGGACTGAGCACACGGCAGTTCCTTCAGCGTGCATGAGTCACTGCAGATTTGTACTCCGCTGTGTCTCTGCATCAAGTTGTTTGTGTTCCTGTACCCTTACTTAGATAACAATGAAGGGGCCCAGGTCTAACCTCTTCAGAAGCTTCAGGCTTTTATCTCGGTGTTTTTTCATCTGTGCTCCCAAAAAACACCGAGCTCTTTTTCAGAGTAAGTGATTTGAGGGAGGAAATCAAGCTTTGAGGTTTTTCTTAAGCAGGTAGTGATAGAGCGGGAGGAAAGGTTTCAAAGCACTTGAGGGGGTGGCAGCTCTTTTACTCTTTATTTTGGGGGAAGCAGCTGTACAGCATCAAACCTAAACAAGTTAAAGCAGAAAAATGAAAGAGGTTTGGATGGGAGGAGAGTCCATGGTACCATAGACTGGAAAGTAGCAATTTAAGTGCAGACTTGAAAAACAAGGAGCACTCAGACACAGATGCTTCTGCAGTGGGCAGGAGGTGCTGTGTAGTTGGTAGCGCCTGCAGGGATGGTCACCATCATCTCCTTCCTGTCAGGCTTAGGTGAAAGTGGGGCAGAGAGGCTTCGTATTAGTGAGGTGCTATTTAGTGGCTCCATTTTCTGCCCTCTCAGCCTGGCCATGCTTCTGCTCTCTGCTATTTCTCATTGGTCTCACCCTGCCTGGATAGGCTGATGCCTTGACCTCTGCCCTGTTCCCCTGGTCCTGTATGGCTGTGGTGGCTCCCAGGGGCTGGACATGGGGTTTTTTTGGCTGGCAGCCCCACTGTGGTAAAATTTCAACTTTGTGCCAAGCTTGGGAGGGGTGGTAGGCAAGGGCTTTGGTGGGATGAGGTCTGAGGTCTATGTTGCCTCTGGCTCTCCTTGGTGGAGTCTCATCTCCTGATGCTGAGCTGCCCAAGTTGCTTGCAGCTCTCTACAGACCATTAATCAGGCCATGCCTTGAGGAGTGTGTCTTGAAGGGATCCTCTGTGCTCTTCAGCTGTGGCATGCAATTATGTGGCCAGTTGCAAGCCAATGATTGGGACAGAGAGGGCATCTCTAGGTTGTATATGAGAGGCTTGGTGGCATGGAAGGTGGAAGAAGGATTTGTGCAGACCAGACACTTAGCACTGAAAGGGAAGGAGCTGCGTGTGTCTCAGACAAGCATTCAAGAGAAGAAAGCAGATCTTTTGTTGAACTTGTCACCAAAAACATCCAGAATCTCTCGTCTGAGAGCTAAAGAGCATGTAATAGGCAAAGATAAAAAAAGAAAAGAACTTTTGTTAGCCCATACCAGCTGCTGCTGCACGTCGCCGGCAGCTTCCCCTCTTCTTCATCAAGTACTGCCATACGTGATCTGTCTGTGCACAGAGTGGGGGAAGAAAGTCACACCGCAGTTTTGCCGGGTTTGGGAGAGCACAGTCTGCTCCTGGGAACCTGGGGGGACTCAGGGTGAGAGCAGTCACTTCTGATCATGTTGGTGTGTGTGGACCTTGTGGCTGCTGCTTTATTCCAGCTGTCACTTGGGCTGAAGGTGTCTTTGCTTGCGGGAGGTGTCGAAGAGAGATGGCAGTCTCACAGACAAGGATCTACCAGCTTTGAAAGAAGTCTTTGGGGGCTCTTCTTTCTATGCTGCCTTTTTCTTTTTCTTCCTCTTCACCTGAGAGACAGGGAAAAGTGTTTGTCACTGTCCTTGAGTGAGCAGCTTGTGTCCTGGGGAGATCAGGCTTTTTGAAGATAAGCAACAACAGGCAAAAATCGAAACAAGCAGTTCAGTCTGTCCTGAAAGGTTGCACAGGCTGCATCTCTGGAGGGTTTCAAGATGTGACAAGATCAAGCTCTGAGCAGCCTGGTCTGACCTTATAGCTGCCCCTGCTTGACCCTGTAGTTGCACCACAGACCCCCAAGGTCCCTTCCACCCTGAATTGTCCTGTGATCCTGTGATGAGCCACTTGGCTGCAATGCAGCAGGAGCTACTGTTAGGCAGCAGTTTGGAGGGAAGGTGCTAAAGGATGGAGTTTGGAGAGTCAGTGCTAAAAAATGGCATAACATCGCTGATCTCAACCATGTGATAACAGCAAGGGTGTATTGTACATCCCCAAATTCTCTTTTTCTGGTGTAGTTTTTGTATTTTATATTGTTCTTCTTCAGTGAGGTTAGATGAGTTTCTCTATTGCTCTGCTCTGGTGTATGAAAGTAGAACTTGGAAATCCTAAACACAGGTTTCCTAATCTCTGAGGCCATCTCGGTGGCTTGGCTGCCTCTGTGAAGCTTCTGTGTTCCTTATCTGGCCAGGCCGTGTGAGTTAACCAAAGTGAGCTGTAGGATTGGTGTTGTGCTTTGTGAGTTACATTCATCTTTGCCTGTTTTGGCTTTGCTTGTTGCAGTAATTAGCTCCCCAGAGGAGTAAAATGTCCTTCACTTTCAAATTACCCTTTAGCTGGCATTAAAAAGAGGTTTAAAGAAAAAATCAAATGCCTTCTTATAGGTGGTCCTTTGCATCTAGACAATAGGGTATTTTGTTCTTACTGTCCTCCTTCACATGCCCAAATCTCTGTAATAACCTTCAAAAAAATGTGACCTTTGCTCTTCTGCTTTTTCTTTCTGTTCCTGCTATGAATGGGAAGAAAGAGTTTGTCCGTTAATGGTAGTGGAATGAGGAGGGATAAACATATCTACCTCTGGCAGTTCCTATGAACACACTCTGGGGAAATTGTACCAATAAACCCCAGAGTACCTGGTTTGTGATGCTGCAGGCACAGAGCCCTAACATGCTGCCAACTTTCTGCATGTCCCTGGATATGGCACTGTCCATCTCCTTTACCATTTTCCAGCTGGTAAAATTAGGGATAATAGCTTACAAGCCTTTCACAAAGTCTAAGCTAAATAATTGTGATGTGCTTTGAGCTCCTCAGATAGCAGGAGATAGAAACAAAGGCTTATATTCCAGCTTTGCCTGGTAATGATGCTGAATAGGATTCATCTCCAGTCCTGCTTAGTCATTTCTGGTATCTTGAAAGTATAGCTGTTTAGGCTCACCCAATTTTGCCCTTGCAGAAGCTGTGAGGCTGATGGATGCTGCCTGACTTGGGGGGCTGGTGGTCCATGGTGTCATGGGCAGGAATGTGGGAGCCTGGTCCAGGCTAACCTATGACTCTGGAACTGGCAGGAGGGGCTGCTTCTTTACAGCCTGCTCTGGTATGGACATGCAGGAAGCCAGTCCAGAGGCTCCATGATTTAAAACTCTGCTGGTAAGAGGAACGCACCAAGAGCTGCTTAAGTTTCCTGGGGTTTTTGTTTGGTTTGGGGTTTTTTTAATCTTTTTTTTTTTCTTTAATCTTGGCTCTAGTCTCGTACAATCTGGCAATGAATTGCAGTGGCTGGTTATTCCTTGTACTTTCTAAACCACTATTTTGTAGATACCGTTCAGGTTATAACTGATAGCTTACAACAAAAATCTCTGTACATGTCCCTGCATAGAGAGACAAGGTTCAATCAGTTTGTGTATCTTTATCTCATCCCCTGTTACTGTACTTTTCTGCTAAACCCTTCCAATTGCTCCTGTTTTGTTGCAGTATGCCATCTCCTATTCCCTCTTGGAATTGCTTGCCTGATTTTTGCTTTTGTATTGTTGTATTACGTGACATCACTTCTGTACCTCTGTCTGTGCAGGAGAAATGGAACAAATTGTGGGCAGACTACGCCTAAAAAATGGATAATCCATTGTATCCACTTTCTCCTTCCTTTGTTGTGGTGTTTTATTCTTCCTCCCTCGCCTTTCTGCCCTGTCCGTCAAAACCATGGGCAACTTGGTGGCATGACATGCTTTATGGGGAGGGCCCTCCATTGGGGAATGGATTCTTTCTTTTTTTATGCTGTCCACCTACCCATTTCTCAAAAACCTGGCATCAGACACAACTGGGGCACATCACTGTATTTCATATGGTTTTTTTCTATATTGTCCCTTTTGAGGTAGAGGTACTTTTTTAAATTTAGGTAACATGTGGAGAAGAATTACAATAAGAATACGTGTCCTTTTCTGTACATGTCTGTACGCTTGTACTAATGCATTGTAAGAAAAAATGCATTTCTAAAGATGTAAATTAATACAGCCTCAGGCAACTGCACAGCCCTCTGCTTGCAGATCTAGTTTTGTCTTTAAAACTAGTCCTCTCGCTTCCAGACTTTCTATGTCCCTTACTTGTCAGGAAGGGAGGTGAAGAATCTGGAATGCTGATTTGCCTTTGGACTGTGAAGAGCTGCAGTGTTTTGCTTGGGAAGGTTTCTGTGCAGCGCTGGGCCTGAGTAGTAACATCAGATCACTCAGCTAAAATGATCTTTGAAGACTAAAGCAGTCTTTCCTGAAAAAGCCTCTTTTCTGCAAGCTCCAGGTCGTGCCCTCTAGTCTGCTCCAGCCGTGCTTGGCTCCACTTGGATGTCTCAGATTGATGGGACTGTGGCTCTTGCCCTTTGCAAGAGCCTTTCCAAGCTTGTTGCCTCCTCAGTGTCAGCGAGGCTGGAGTCTGCAAGGCTTGAGGTCCTCTGCTGCCCTGAAAGGAGTTGCTGAAAACAACACTTTGCACAGCCCACATACTGTTTTTGCTTCTCCTGCCAGGTCTTCCCCATATGCTTTGCCAGTCCCTGGTAAAATGATCTATTGGTAACCCTAATTGTCATATTGTTTTGTAGGATGCCTCTCAGTCTGCCTGAGAAGAGTCACTGGTGGTATAGGCTTTTTGTGTATATTGCCATAATGTCTGGGTGTTATGTGCTGATAGGAGTTAAAGAATGCAAAGGTTTTTAACTATGATAGAAGAATCTTTGGTCAGAGATCCTGGTGCACTTCAAGACCAGCTCTACCACAAGTGGGTTACTCAGCACACTGTGTTCAAGTCTTGGGCAAAGCGTTGTCTGGTGTTGAAAACATTTTAATGCTACCTTCCATCCTGAATTTAACATTTCCTTTAGGCTGCTCCCAGCCTCTCTTTTTCCCCCATATGGTGAATTTTTCACTACATGCACAATGGAGAGAAGCTCTGGAAGACGGAGAAAAAGTACAGAGCACAAAAGGAGAGCCAGAAGGAGCTGGGCTGGGTCAGGCGAGCAGGTGGTGGAGCCAGCAGGCTGTAATGTGGGGTGGGCAGAGCCTGGTACCTGCCTTCTCCCTCCTGTGCACTCGGCAGCTTTCCAGGGGCTGCCTCCACCTCGTTGGAGGGGGGCCGAGGGGCACCCATCTCTTCCCCCTGCACCTCACTGCTTTTGGTGGGTGCTGTGCAGCCAGCACAGCCTGGTGACTCCCTGGCACAGGGACCTGCTCCTGGTCTCGTTGGCGGAGCCTGTTGGCATTTCTAGTAGCCTTGCCAGAATACCGGGTGGCGGGGGAGAGGCACAAAAGCGTGCAGGTTTCCCTGCTTGTGTGCCTCCAAACAGTCTCTCAGCATTAAATGGGGAAAGCGATGACTGTGAGCGCAGCTGGTAACATATGGCACCCGTCCCCTGCCTTAGCAATTGCTCAGTGAACTCTGAAAGTGGAATACGGTCCCCGTGGCTCCAGCCAGCTGCAGCACTGAGAAATCCTGCAATGGAGCGGCCCGTTATTCGATTACCACTGAAAACTTCACATTCTAAGTTGCCTGCTTTTCCTGCTGCCTCCCTGGGGAGATTTCTGCCGTGCTTACTCTTCCTCCCACTCCTCTTTCTTTCTTTTTTTTTTTTTTCTTTTTAATTTGTTTTCCCTGGAGTGTTGTTTTATTTGTTTTTTAGTTCCAGCCCCTTAGGCTTGGTTGCTCCGCATTTCTGTCGGTCTCCTGCCCTAAGGGGCAGGGACATCTGTTTCTGCTGTTGATGCTGAGGCCTTTCTTGGGTACTCTTGGAGAACAAGTAAGTCTGGTGGTGAACAATCAGGTCCCCATGTAGCAGAGGGGAAGTGCAGTGCCAGTTGCTGAGCCAGGCTGCTTCTGTGCTGCATGCTCACTGTGATGTGGATGCACGTGTTTTTGTAGGAAAATTATGAAAGAAATGCAGTAAAACTGATGGCCAGTGCCCAGGCGAAGTACAGAGCAGCACAAGCCCAAAAGGTCCTAGCAGCATTACCAATCTACATCAGATCCTTTTTGTCCTCTCAGGTAAGACAGCACTAAACTCGGAAGCCTACTCCTTCTGTCCCACCCCTAGCTCTGATGATTTGGAATCCTTATATGCTAATTTAGAGGTGTTGCTGTTGAGCATCTTGTGGTCAGGGGGTTGATTTCCGTAGATTTGAAGCTCCAGAGAGTCTCTGCCCCGCTTCTGCTACCTCCTGGAGAGGTGGGAAAGGGAAAACATCTCCTTGGTGATGCAGAGGTAGTTTGGTGTTCCATAGCAGCCTATTCCTCCTCCAGTCCAAACCCCTGGCAGGACTTGCCTTTCCCCCATCTCCCTTCAGCTCCTGCCAGGTGGTGCAGGGTTTTGCTCCATGTGTTGAGGAGGAAACCTGACCTGCACTGGGACAGCGCTGCCCCTCAGCAGGGAGAAGCTGGGGGGAGAAATTTTCCATCTTGATTCTGTGGCTGCGCTGTCAGTTTAGCCCTCTAACAGTTTTACAATCTTTATCTGATATAGGTTTAAGAGGATTTCCCTGGGTGCAGTGGGATTATTATAAGTCAGAGAGCAGTCTCCAGCTGATATTCCTTCAGCAAGTATTTATTTTAAGTGGGTTTAACAGTATTTAATTTTTAAAAAAACTTTTTTTTTTTGTGCATGGGCTGTAAGTAAATTGTTTACATTATCAGAGAAGTAGAGCCTGAATAAAATGAAGGAATGTATTATTTGTTTCCAGGTTGGGGGTGGTGGAAGGAAAGCAGCAGCTGGAGGTGGGGAGGAAAGAAGATAAAATAGTAATGTGGTGGGAAACGTAACATTATTCCATGCAGCACTGATTAGTAATACTGCCAAACAGCTGTTTATAAATGGAAAATGTAATGGGAAGGAGGGCTGCAGGAATGTGAGAGTGCTGCAGGCAGTGCTGGGTCATCATTTGAGGAGGCTTCTGTAGATCTGCCCCCTGGGGTACCAGAGACTGTGCTGCCGCAGCCCCCAGGAGCACGAGGGGCTGGAAATGTCCCGCTGACCCTCTCTGGCCCTTTTGGGATGGCACCCAGTTGTTTTTACACTGAAGTGTACACCCTAGATTAAGGTTTTCATGCCACCTTCAGAAAAGAGGAGCAGTGGCAACCTCTGGCATTGGGAAAGCTGTGCCTATAGGAGAAAAGTCTGCTTTTGAGCCACGTGTGGGCTGTTTCTTTATCCTCTCCCTGCCTCCAGCAGGCTTTATTGATGGCAGAAGGCTCTAGGGTTGGATGTGTGTGCACACAACCAGAAGTCGTGCTGGCTTAGTGAGAGCCGCCTTCTGGCCACCTGCACCCCGCCAACATCCGTAGTCCTTGGAGTATTTCAGAGGATGCTAATGGAACGGGATTAGCCGCCCCACTTGCCCTTGTCATCAACAAGAGATGTTTCTGGAGAGCCTACAAAGAAGAGCGAAGGCAGAGCTAACAGGGCGAACCTGAACAAAGGCGCGTTAGAATGCAGAGAGAAGCGTGATTTTTACCCTGAGGATGCAAGAGGTGGGGCTGCTCTGCTCCCCATTTGAAATCTGACTGAGCCTCTGCCTTAAGGGATGATCACTGACTGAGTTGGTACTAATGGGCTGGATGCCCTTCAGTGTCCTGCTCTGTCCTGCTCCGGTTCCTTGACACTGTGTTTCAGCATGCTACACCCTTCAGGGCTCAATCCTTCCTATGTACTAGTTGAAATGGTAGCTTAGGGCTGTACAAAAAAATGTATAGCTAGAGATGCCCATCTTGGGGAAGTGTGTCATGGCAGGCAGGGTTTTCCAGGCAGGGATGCCTCTGTCCTAGGCATGATGTGCTCTGAGCACTTAACTTTCTCAGATCCTGTCATTCTTCATTTTTAGCTGCCTGTTCAAGAGAGCAAGATTTTTATACAATAATAAATGCTTTCTTACCAAAAGCATTTCCTAATTGTAACTTGTAATGCCAAGCATACTGAGGGGGGGAAGGTTTAAAGCGATCAGTTTTCTGTATGGTGTTGTGGTGCTGTATGGAAATGAAGAGAACCCAAAGCAGCAGGTTACTTACCAGAGGGTTAATGTTGGGCTTGTTGTCTGCTGAAGAATTGCATCAGCATGCCACAGATGACCACAGGCACTCTCTCAGTCTGTTATCACCTTTTGAGCTCTCTCAGGTGTACTGATGCCACCTGTCCACAGGTAGGACTCCTTGCAAAACTGCAGGTGATGGCTGTGTGTGATGGGTGGCCCACCTGGCACTGCAGTTGGAAGGTGGGAGCACTGGCACGGCATTGTTTCCCTACATGGAAGGGAAAGCAGGGGGAGAGGTGGGGTTACCAGGGGAATGAGCTGACCATTTGGAGAGACTCTGTGCTTTGAAAGAGCTCCTTTGTTGTGGGTACTGTCCAGAAGGGCCACCCCGTGGGAGGCAGCTGCTCTGGGACACTGCAGAAGACGCCGACGGCCAAAGGGATGCTTCCAGTCTCTTCCCTTTTGCAATCATATCCAGGGCCAATGTGTCACAATCCAGGGTTGCTACTCAGGCCTCGCCTGTGTGGTGGCTCTGCAGAGCCTACCTAATGTACTGCCTGTCATCCAAAAAGCCCCACTCAGGCTGTGCAACAGCTGAAGCCAGCTGAGTGTATGGGTGTATGTGGAGGACACAGTGACTAGTGCAGAGTTGGCACTGGGGAAAAGCATCCCTTTGCATGAGGGGCTCTTGCCTCCAAGAAGGGTCCTGGGGTGCAAGGTAATCTGAGCCAAAGATGCAGACCTTTGGCTGCAGTGGGGTAGGGGGGAATTCTGGGGCTCCTGCCCTTACTAGGGAAAGGGAAGGTTGTGGTCATCACAGTGCTGGGAAACATGAAGGGGAGCAAATGGAGGAATGCAAGGGAGAGTGAGTGTGCTGAGGGAGATGGAGTTGAGGGAGTTAAATGAGGTGGAAGAGGAAGAAGGAGAGCTGAAAGAGAGCTGAAAAGGGAGCAGAAAGGAAAGCAGGAACAGCAGCACTGGGAAACCAAGAGAAGGAGGGAGTGTGGAAGTGGCAGGTGGAACACCTTGGGAAGGAGTTTTTGTGCTGTGAAGAGCATTAGGGTGTGTAGGAGGGTGACATTCTGGAGGTACTGGAGCAGGGAGAGCTGCACGTGGGGATGACCAGTGAGAGACTGGCTAGTGTGAAAGGAGTATCCCCATTCTGTCCTGCAATGGGAGGAGGGTTCAAAGCTACCAGAAACGTGTCCCCCTCTCCATCTGGCCTCCTTCTGCAGGGCCTTGTGGGGGCTCTTCCCTTACCATTTCCATGTGTCCTTCAAGTGCCCTAGATGCTGTTTCAGGCATTTGACTCCAGAGCAGACAATGGGGGTTTCAGTGCTGTCTTCCATCAGGGCTGTCAGGATGCAGTAATTACCTTTGCACTGCCGCCTCCTACCCTTTATTCCTCTCCCTTTGTGACTGGAATGTCAGAGGCAGTGATGGTGCTTTGAGGAGCTTCTTTTGAAGTGACTTTGTGAGTCACAGGGACTGGTGAGCAGTGGGGAGTGAGATGCTGGTGCCCAGCACTTTCAGATCATTTCAGCTCCCTTGTGTCTGCGGCCAGAGCAGCATGTGCTGCGTGCCCATCCTTGGAGATAAGCACAGTGCTAGCTCAGGGTGCTGCAGAGGTGCTGGGCTGCCCCATGGCAGTGGTGACATGAGTTTCTGCAGGAAGCCCTGTCACAGACCATCAGTACAGGAAGATGGGCTTGTCTCGTGTAGTATGTTCAGGCCACTGGATGCCCTGGTAGGGCCAAGTCCAGCTGGATAACTGTGGACAATTTGCACTAATAAGATGTTTTAGATGACATGTGTGCCTCCGGGAGCCAGCGTAGAACCCTCTGCTCCATGGATCTTTCTACAAAATGCTAGAAGGTGCTTTCTATCACTGCTAAAGTGTCATGGGTTTGAGGCATCCACCACAGTCCCAGTCCTATTACTAGTCCACCAAGCTGATACCCAGGGGTCACCTGTCGCTTATTATCTGCTGGTTGAAGTTTTCAGGACTGAAATGTGGATCCTCCTGTTGACTGCCAGGACATAGCACTGCTGTTGAGTGTTCAGGGATGCTGTCTGGAGCAATAGGACAGCCAGACAGCCAGTCTCTCTGTGAAACCCCTGTATGCCAGCCAGAGCAGAGCCTGATTAAGCTTATGAAACCTGACAAGATCACAGCCCAAGGTGGTATTGCTGGAGGCTGCTTGACTGGGAACCATGTTCCTGCTGCAGCAGCATGAGCATTAGGGATATGTCTCTTGAAGCCTGTCATGACACACAGCTGGCCATTGAGTAGGGAGCCCGTGAATGTCTCTCACTTGTTAGCCTGCTAGCAGAGTGCAGGAAGAGCCTCCTCCCGAGAGAACCACTGGTGGTATCTGCCTACACATGAGGGTCAGTTCTGTGCTGGATGATGCCCCATGTCAGCTTTGAACAACTGGTTCCCTGAACAAAAAACAGAACACTGCTTCTCCAGCTTTCCAGGTACAGTGGCCCCTTCAGCTGGGTTGCTGTGTGCGTGTGTCCCCAAAATAATCTGCATCTGTGACCTGTGAAGGGCATCCCCATAGCCCCACTGCTCGATCAGTAGCCGGTGTCACTTCGATCCCAGACGAGGAGCTGTTTCCCATCCTTCAGGGCACAGCAGTGGGTGCCCAAGGGCTCTGTGTACTGCCTGCTGTGTGGCTGGCAGTTAGCAGGGCAGGGACTGCTGCATGGGGGCCTCTTGCCTGCTCAGCATCAGCTCCAATAAACCAACCCTAAAGCCATACATCCCACGGTACAACCTGAATAGACTACCTGACTCACCGCCTCTGCCACAGCAGCTATTGCAGGGGTCTTTGTGCTGCTTGTTGTGGATCTGCATGAAATCAGAGGCTTATATTTCCTAGCAATCAGTATTTCTCACGCAGGTGCTGCCCTCGGATTCTTCCTGGTCGGATTTGTGTTCGTCTGAGAGAAGCAGCAGCTTCTTAAACCGACCAGCTCTTACGCCTTTGTTTCCTTCAGCCCCACAGGGTTAATCTCCTTCTTGGCACCTGATTATTTGCCACTGTGGGGTTTGCCGGATGTGTGTTTGAAATTCTCATTTTGCTGGCTTTAATCCCCGTCTGGGAGCTGTGTCCAGGTCCCAGGGGCTGGGGGCAGGTTAATACCTGTGGCCCCACAGGAATCCGCTCCTGAGAAGCTCTGTCTCCTCTGAGTCTCCCCACAGCTGGTGGCCCTCAGGTATCCCCGAGGGAGGTATTGAGGTGAATGGACCGCTTTTTGGTATTGCTGGCTTAGCATCAGAGCAGCTGAGAGACAAGAGTGGGGGCTCAGAGGGCTGCACATTCAGGTGAGAGATGGAGCTCCCCTTCTGCTTCTGCCAGGGGTTCCTCTCCTTCACCTTTGAAACACATCAGGCAGTGACACAGCTTGCACAAGGATCGCTATACCTCCACAAGCCAGCAGCTTCATTCCCCCTCCTGCAGCTCCAGCTTTTTCCCTGGCACTTGTGCAGGTAATGATCCCCAAAAGTTTTCAGACCACTGCCCTGTGCTGCTGCCATCTCCTTCTGCCAGGACCCATGGAGATATCAGCAATTGCCTCTTCAGCATTCCTCTGCCACCCCTTTGCATTGCTGCCTGGTCAGGGCTCTCATGCTTTTCCCTTCCCTCTTCCAGCATCCTTGCACCTGTGGGCTAAGACCATTCCCAGTGGAGCCCAGGGTGCTCTCTGTCCCCACCCATGTGCTACCCTTTCTCCCCCAGCCCCGTGGGAAGCAGGTCTGGGCTCCCTGTCTCCTGCCCCCTGACGTAAGTTACCCATTGGTTTTTTTAGGATGCTTGGTTTCCTCCTCCCTCCCATTTCCCCCCCTCCAGGTGCTTTTGTCGGTGTGTAATTAGCTGGCACAGCACTGAGCAGTGGATCCCTGGGGTGCTCTCACTGACACGAGCAGCAGACGGTGACTGGAACAGAGACAGCTCAGCACACGCCACACTCACTTTGTACGTCTCGTACTCCTCGCTGCTGCTGGGAGCTCAAAAGGGATCGCAGATGTGGAATAAACGGGAGTGCTTTGAACAAGTGGCACTGTAATCCCTCCCTGCCCCCGCCCCTCTACCCCCCTTTTCACAGACATTAGTTTGATTAAAATTGCATGAGCCCACACATGGGTGTATTTTATTTTATTTATTTATCTCCTCCTAGCAAGAGACTGGTTGGAGGTCCGCCTTGTGGGAAAGCAGCCCAAGAGATGCTGGGGAATTCGGGGTGTTTTTAAAAACTTTCCCGCTGTGGAGCTCAGGGCTGGCTGCTGTGGGGCTGGTTGTACTGGTGAGACCTGCTTTTCCTGTGGGATGCTAAATGTAAGCACCTTCTTCCCAGTGGAGCCTGAGGTCCTTGCTGGTGGTGCAGGGGTGTGTGCTGGGCAGGCAGGAGCCCCTTCCAGCACTGCTGTGGGGCAGCAGCATCTGGAAGGGTGGGGTAGGCTTGCTCTGGCAAATCTTCACCCGAGGCTTTCCACGTAACTGAGGGTATCTCCATGGCTGAGGGAAGGTATGAACAGCCAGTGCAAAACCTAGGTGACTGTATGGGAATTAATTCATAATATTGATAAAACAAAAATAGATCTATTCTGTGTTCTTTTTCAGCCAGCTTTGTCCACCCACACTGGACACAAATGAAGTCTTCGCTACGATTTACAGCAGCCTTCTGTCTCCTCTAGAAACAGGGAGAAGGCATGGAGAGTTGGGAGATTGCTTTGTTCTATTTCCACTCTGCAAATGCAGTATTTTTGCCCAGTGCTGTTGCAGTGCTACGTCAAAATTGTCAAAACTCCTTGGTGGGCATTTATAGGATTAGGGTCTCACTGCCTCAGTTGGGGACATGAACGATTCAGCTTTTGCATGTTTTCCCTTGTTTTGGAGTAGAAAGATGCTATTTCCTTCCCTTCGGGAGGATTTACTTTTAATGAAATGTTTGCAAAGTGCAGTATGGCTCTCCAGCAAGGGCTCTGTTACATACCAAGTGTGGTTTCCTTTTCTGTATTTTTGCTGTGCCCTCTTTGTGCCCTCTGCATTTTTCCCAAGACAGAGCAGTGAGTGAAAAGGGCTGGAGGCTCCTGAATGTGATTACTCCAGGGCACTGTGAGCTGCTCCTGGGTTTAATCTTTCTTCTCAGACGTCACTGTGCAGCACAGGGCTCTGGGGAGGTGGGCTGGGGTAGCTGGAATCCCAGACACCAGCTGTCTGCTCAGCCCTGAACTCCTCCAGCTCAGCCGCTCTGTCAGGTGCACAAGCCCTTGCACTTCTTGGAAGGTGGAAATGTGATGGGAGCTGTACCTTACCAGACGACTTCATCTCCTCCTCCTTGTTATTAAGGATGAAAGGTCTTTCCTGCCCTTTGAGGGGATAGTGTTCAAAACACCCCTGGGTGCCCTACTAAGGCAGCAGGAGCTCCCCATGCCCTTCTTATCGGCTGGTACAAGATGTGTCCATTGTCTGGTGTCCCCTGCCACCAAGTGCCTTTAGTGACACCCCCATATCTGCCTCCCTTTAGGAGGGGAGGGTTTGGCAGTGGGGCAGAGATCTGCCCTACAGGAGGCTGTGTCATCCCCAGGTCTTGCTGCAGGGCACAGTTCCCCAGGTCTGATGGGAGTGTGACCTGCAGGACAAAATTCCCTGGGTTTGATGGGACTTGGGCCGCTTGCCTTTCACTGGGGACTGGAAATCTTTGGCTGGCTAGAAGGGGTTAGTGTAAGAAAGCGGCAGGTGAGAGGGAGGCATTGAATTTCAATAAACCAGCAACTGGGGAATGAAATCTCCTTGCTTCTAATTTGAGCCCAGGCATCCCTCTCGCTTACCTTGGAGCAAATCTGCTGTAATGCATAGGAAACAGCTCAGCAACTCAGCCCTGGCTGTCATCGAGGTGGAGGCTGAGGCTTATTAAAGACCTGCAGAGCTCTTTAAAAAAAAAATTATGATCTTCTTGGACTTAGTTGTTGCAACTTAAATATTTGAATAGGTAGGGACAAGCGTTTTGCTGAAATTGGATGATCCCTTTCATATTTATGTTTGATTACGCTTGCTCCGCATGTATTTGGTTGCTTGGCCGGGAGCAAGAGGGAGGTGAGGGATGAAAGGGGCTTAGTATAGAGAGGGAAAAACAGGAGCAAGGAGAGATTAGAATGGAGAAGAAAGCAAAGGAAACTACTCAAGGTTAAAAATAATAACAATTAGTCTGGGGGAAACCAAGAAGAGGCAGAAAAATAAATCACGGCCTTTGAAGAAAAAAGGGAATAGACAGTGAAGCCTTTTATTCAAATCTAAATGGCTGAATCTGAAGATAAATGAGGCTGCAAAGAAACAATGAAAATAATAAAAAGTGGAAGACAGGAAGGAGGGAAATATTTAAAAGGAAAATGAGGGGTTTTCACAGGTGTGTGTGATTGAGCATGTCAGCAGAGATGCTCTGTAATCTGCTCTAATAATATGACAGGTACTGAGGACTTAGTAAAAACAAACATAGCCAAAACCTTGCAATTATTTTTTTCAATGAGGTGAAATTTCCGCAGCACATAAAACTGACAGTGTCCTCTTTTTGTGTGTCTCTGGGGCTGCAGGTCACAATCCAGCCTTCCCTTCCTGGGGGACTGTATGCCAGGAGCTGCTGCTGCCAACAGTAAGCACAGGCTCTCCCAGGAAACTGCTGGCTTTTGTTCCAGGTGCAGAGAGGCTGGAGAGGCAGCGGTTCAGTGCTCGCCTGGGATTGCAGAGCCAGCAAGGTGCCCCCTGCCAGACAGCAAGGCAAAGCCAAAGGGACTTTGATCATGCCTTGGGAAAATCCTGCCATTTTCCACCCAAAAGCGTTGGGCTGTGGGGGGCTGTTTGTCCTGGCTTGGTCTGTTTTGCTGTGTCTCAGTGGAGGTGGTTGGTGGTTTTGGGAAAGAGGGATTACGGTACCCTGCTTGCTAAGGAGGAACCAGCCTCCCACTGGGATTTGTGAGATGGTCACCTCTTGTGTCACTATTTAGCTCCTTGTCACTGTGGGGAGTTTCTTGGCTTGGTAGGGCATGGCTCTGATGGATTAAGGTCAGACTGGTGTGGGGAGGTGTGATCTTACGTGCATTGGTGGGTGGTCAGGGCTAACCCATAGACAGGTAGGTGGGGGAGTATAGTTGCCCCATGCCAGCCTGGTGTTCTCAGTGCTGACTGACTCCGTGAGTAGCTGTGCACAGCGAAATGGGGAAAGACTGAGTGCTTTGACCTTGCCTTTCCTCCTCTCCCAGTGGAGGAGTTTCTTTAAGGTGTTCCTGAACTTCCACCAGGGTACTCTTGCTGCCAATCCATGCTGTGGGTATGTGAATGGGGCTGTATGTGTCAGTCCCTCCATGGAGATAATGTTTTCAGGACAGAGCCAGTGCCGCAGTTGAGTGGAAAGCCCTGTCTCAAAACCTCTCTGAACACTGTCTTGGTCAGCACCCAGGGTAAGAATGCAGCAGGCACCATGGGCTCTAGAGGTGGAAAGCAGATAAATTACTCTTTTTAAAGGAAAAAGGTGGAATTATAGGGGCCTAATTGATCATAGCTTAAAATAGAAAACAAATGCTAGAAGACTGGTGGGGGTGAAACTGAGCAAGCCAGTCATCTCTGTTGGCCCCTGCTAGGCTGCAAATCCACCCTCCCCAGCTCTACTCAGGGTGTTCAGGGTGAACATGGCACATTGTCTGGGGATGTAGCTGCCTCTTGTCCAATTTCAGCCTGTGTTTTTAGGGTGTAAACATCTTGTGGGCCATAGGAAAGAGCTCCTGAGCCAGACCTAACTAAAGCCTGTGGAAGGCTGTGTTCTCGATGTTCTCAGTCTGGTGGTGTGCACCTGAGCAGGTCTGTGGATAAAGGAGTGTTTGTCTGCCTCTTCGGAATTTAATCTTCACATTTTTCTCATATTGTTTTTGGGCACTCTTGGAGGTTGCATTTGCATTGGTGGCATGAGAGGAATCGGCTTTTCACTTGCAACTTGTGAGCTACTGAATTTTGCATTTGGCCAGTGTGTCTTTTCCACAATCCTATTACCCTAACATACCCTTAAATTCCTTAAATTAACAAGGTAAACTGTACTAATTAAAATCTGCTGCAAAACTGTTTTAACAAGCAAGTATAAGAGGCTGCATTAGTTTAAGTGAAATCTCTTTGTGTGGATTTTTCTGGCATAAACCAGACTTTAATAGATCCAGGATGTCTGAGGATGATCGAGTACTCAAATAAACTTGCAATGAATTTTGAGGAGAAATAGCTTTCTGTCTCTTTTATGTTGTTTGGGGTTTTTTTTCAGTGATGGCTAGAAGAATGGACATTTTTCTTAAACAAGGCTATTTGGTTTTTTTCTGGTTTTGATCATTTCCCTGCTTATTTGTTTTGGGGGAGTACAGAGATGCTATCTAATCTATTCTCCTATAAAATGGTGGCATTTCAAAGAACCAGGTAGAGGAGGTGTTTGAAGCCTCAGGTGTGGCTGCCTCTGCTGAGGGGCCACAGGTAGTGAGTCTTTCCCAAGGAATTTCTTTCCCAAGTGTGCCTATTAATAGGAGCAAGCCAGGACTTGGGAGCTGTAAGAGTCCAACTGAAACCCCCTTCCCTTACTGATTTCCCCACTCTCCCATCTGTGCTGTCGTGATTCCACTAGTTCTTCTGTGTCCCTTGAGTCTGCCAGGGCGCAAGAGACCTGAATACCTAATGTACTTGAGCAAGGGTTTTAGAAACAAAACAAAAAAAAACCCAGAATAATTAACAGGGGAAAAAAATCCTTCATGCCATTTTAATGTAACAGAAAAAAACAGCAGTCTAAAGCTCTTTTCTTCTTCCTTTTTGAAGGTTGTGTTTATAGGAATTTAGCTGTGATCTGAAATACGATAGCCTTTAAAACTGTCCCGCTTTGTTACAGGGAACAAAACACTGATAAGCAGGGAGGGAGGACATGTCCTCACTATGCCACAAAACAAGTCTCCTGAGCCTGCCTTCAGTGGGTTTTTTTTGTTTGAGTGGATGAGTGCATCCCCTGTTTTAGACATGCTGATACCAGTGCTAACTTTGAAGATTATTTTTATAAAAGAGTAAATGTGAGCAGAGGAACTAGTGAAGCTTGGTTTCCTGTGGGTTTTGCTTCATGGTTGAATTGCTAAATATCTAACAAAGTGCAATCACTGCTTTTCCTTGATTGTGGTACCCCCATGGTTGTCTTCCAGGTGACTTCTTTGGTGTCTGAGGGTTGACCAAACATTGCATTGCTCCCCACAGATAAATACTCCTGTCTGGTGGGTATCTCCTTTACTTCTCTAGCTATTTAACGAAACCTGTGAAACTTAAACTACTATCCAGCTCTCACTTTGAGAGCTTTATCCAGTCTCAAACCAGTAACCACTTGCTGAAGTGAGATGGGAGACAGATGCACACAGACCACACTCTCAGGTGGGTTGTCTCCTCTGGAAGCCTAAATATCTGTAGGAGGAGGTCAGCCTGAAAACTCTTACCAGCCAGAGGCTGGTACAAAAGGTAGAGATGCAAGAAGGTATTGTCCAAGAATCCTGCAGTGCTGATAAGCCTATCCCTAAGACTCCTGTCTTTAAGCAGTCTTAAAAGCATTATCTTCTGCCTTCCTCCCTCATTTTCCTTTCATAGGAGATCTCTCTTCTTGTAACTGCTGAGAAGAACTTCCCTCTCCCTCCCTTCTGCTCAAGAGTCTTTTTGGGCTGATGTGAGTTGATGATGTTTCCATAGTGCTGAGCAGCCAGCAGAGTATCTGCTGCTGTTCCTGGGCATGTCTCTCTGGATGTCTCAGCTCCAGAGCCTACTTCTGCCGAAGGCATTCCCAAAAAGCAGCTGCATAAGTGAACTGCTTCGTGCTGGCCTTTTTGCCATTTACCTACAGGATAGTGAGCAGCAGCTGGGAAGCTGGCAGCTTGCAGAGCCTTTTGCACTTGGATGGAATGGTGAAACAAGCACAGACTGGGAAAAACAGGAGTTTTCTGTAGACCTGGGGACAGCAGCGTGTCAGATGTGCTTGGCTCTCACTCAGAGGCTTCACCTGTAGAAGGCTGGAAGCTCTATAAATAAAGTCCTGGGTTCTGCTGGAGTCAGTGCTATTGATCCTGCACTGGAGACATCACAGAAACTTCCTATTTACTAGTTTATTTTGTGACTTTACTGTTTTGAGCGGGTTCCTTAATGCACTCCTTTGATACAGTGCCTGCCTTTGGGTTAATGATAGGTGCACCAAAAGCACCTTCTCCTTACTATAATGTGAGATTTATTTCCTGAATGCTTATTTTTAAACACCCACAGGCTTCTGCAAAGGATTTGGGGCATCATGGACAACTTGGAGCACTGTGCCCTAGGAGACCTATCCAGGGGAACAAAAGTCTTTCTTCACATACCTTACAAAGGCAGTGAAGAACGCCGTGACGGAGAGCCGTCATTATTTCCAACAACTGATCCTTGTTCACAGTTCTTCTCACTGACTTGACACACCATGTCTTCTTCCTCATCTCCTTCAAATGTAGCACGGTCTGTAGGGAAAAGTGGTGTCCCCTTCTAAAGCTATGTGTGGGACTGGTGTTTGAGCCTTGCAGACAGTGCCTTTTTGCAAGGAGAGCAACTTGATGTTGGCCATGTGTCATTGGGGTGATAAGGAGAGAGGTTAACAGAAATCTGTGAGGAAGTGGAATGGGAGAAGGGGATGAAAGGAAGGGTATTAAGCGCTTTGAAATGCTCAGATCGATGCATGTAAAAATAAATACATTTAATAAAAGATTTCAATAGGGGTGATGCCAAGCATTCTCATGCAGAAAATGAACTGTTTGTGCATGCCAGACTAGCTTTTCCAGACTATCTGATTGCTACATGGGAGGAAAAGAACATCTTTTTGCACAGTCTCAAGAGCCCTTTCAAGCATAGCATTTCACCTCCCTTCTACTTATCCTCTGTCCCCCAAATTACCACCACCTGAACTAGAAGAAGCATGGAACTTGGAGAGGAGATATGACCACAGCCATGTGTGTGAGAGGCAAAATTGTGAATGTATCGTAGAAAAACACTCATTAGGAAAATAGATTTGCAGAATTGGATGTTACCTGGTTTTATCTGTACTACCTTGACCAGATGGCAGAAGTCTGTCAACTGTTTGGCTGAATTTGCTTTACTCATCTTGATTCTGCTTCCCTCAGTCTCTAGTACAGTAGGAGAGCAGGTGGTCCTCGTGGCTGGAGAACTTGGACTCCATCCTGCAAGAGCCAGACTGTGCCTTTCATTCATCATGAGAGTGCCAGCTTCAGAATAATTGTTCTGAGCTGCCAAAACCTTGTTGGAGAAAGGTGGTTTGAGAATATGCAAAAGAGCCACCATCCTTCATTCCAGCTTCCAGAAAGCCTCCAGCTCATGCTGACTTTGTGGCTTACTAGATGTTTTTTGTCTGGTGAAGATGTATAATTTGCTATGAACAGATTCCATACTTTAAACAGGACTGACAGATAAAGAAAAGGTTTCCACTGTCTTGGTTTGTATGAGTTGTTTTTTTTCTTCTTAGATTTGTCATCTCTCTTAGGTTTTCTCATCTACTTACTAGCTACTCTATGCCTCTCTGTAATCTGCATGTGAAGGATGTGATTCTCTCCTTCCCTGCCTGTGCATCAGGATGCCAGTGTTTTTACTTTGTCTTCCCATGGGAACTTAAGACCCAGACCTGGGCTGAACAGAAAGTTGGGTTGTGACAGAGAATAAAGCCTAGTCCTGTGCTTCCTTTGGTACTTTGCTTGTGAGGATTGAAGTGCTCTATTATTGCACATTCAGCAGGAAACTGGGCTTTCAAGGAGATGGACTGGGGAATCTTGGTTTGGGAGCCTTTAGAATCATTAGTTTATGATCTGCTGCTTGCAAAAATCATCTCCCAAGTGTGTTTTGGTCTATATTCTCTTTCCCCTTTAGGCAAAAATACATCATTGCTGCTGAGCCTAAGGAGTGTGCCAGAAGGGGACATTGGAAGTCCTGGTCCTGGGCTTTGCAGCTCTAAGAACAGGTTAGGTCCTCAAAAGCAGATGGGAGACAATCACTTGCAGGGTCTCAAAACCTTCATTATTGCATAAATGAAGGAAAAAACAGCTCTCACGTGCAGGCTTTTGACCTCCTGTGTGATCTCTGCTGAGCTCTTGAAGTGGGGGCACTAATCTCTGAAAGCAGCTCTTGCACTCTTATCTCCTGGTGTTACTTCTGTAGTTTAAGTAGAGAATGAATCCTCCTTGAAAATTGATTTTTGAGGAGGGCGACTTGCCTGACTGTGAAGCACCACAAACGTTATTCTCTGGAACGTGGCCTGAGCCACCTTTTGAAATGACACTATGCACCTCTCCCAGTTCTCCTGTTAGCATTGCCTGCCTGCCTAAGTGTGCTGGGTGGAATGAAAACAGGCTTTTTAAAAAAAAAATGGAGAAAAGAGGATTTTCTGAGCTTCCCATTTCTGTCACTTCTTACCTTCAGCTTCAGAGGTGTAAAACATTAAGACAGTGTTGCATGCACAGCTTCAGAGGAGCGCGGGCTGTGTCAGTGCCTCAGCTCCCCGTTTCCTGGGGTTTTTACCTTCCCTGGCTGTCCTCTGGGCTCCAGGAGGCTGTGGCTTAGCATGTTGCCCTGTGCTGGTTTAAGCCACAACAAATTCCCACATCCCTGCTCTTAGCTCACCAGTGCTGTTAAGTAAAACACATCAGCTTAACCCTTGGTGGAAGAGGTGCGTGCTGATGTGCTGTTTGCAGTGGCTTAGGCTTGCCTTAAGCTGCAGTAGCTCACTGCTGGTGCTGAGGATCAGTGGGAGAGCCAAACCCTCGCAGAGGTGAGACTGTAGAAGAAGGGAGGGAGGCAGAGGAGGGATTTGTGAGCTGACTCACCTTGGCTTGCTGCTGGAGGTTATTGCCTGCACAGATGAGTGGTCAGCTGTGGGAGCAGGGCAGTGCCCAGTGTGCCTGGATCTTGTCCAGGTCTGCCTGGAGTGCTAGCCTGCTGAATGGGTGTGCTGTGACCACAGAGCCCATCCAGGATCCGTGTCCTGTCAGGTAGCAGAGCAGGGGCATCCAGCCTGTCACCACGCACAAGTTTCCCTGTTGAGCCTGTTTGTTGCTTGCAGGCTGGTTTGCACAGTTCCTACAGAGAGTATTTGCCTTGCCAAGTAGGATTGCAAAAAAAGGTGTGCAAGTGTGAGGAAGGAAAGATTTTTCTCTCTGCCATGGCTGGGAGATGGAGGCAGATGTGAAACCTGTGCTCTCTGCCACACACCCTGCTCACTACACTGTTTGGCCACCTCTCCTTCCCTAATGTCTCTGCCCCCTGTTGTCAGGGTTTGCTCCAGATAATTTTTACTTAATGAACAAATGATGACTTTCACTGCTGGGTGCCACTTTGTCCTTTTGCCACCCTTTTCTGGTTTCTCCTCTTTTCTTTTTTTTTTTTTTTTTTCCCAATTTTAATGAGGCCACTTGAACTTCTCCACCTAAATTAGCTGTCCTAATAACCAGATGCTCCTTGGGGTGCTTTGGGAAATGGGTGGATAGAGGAGGAGCTTGTTAGCAGGAGCCTGCCTTCTGCTTTTCCCCAGAGAGGCTTTAGTTGAGGGCAGTGGCTCTGAGTGTCCTCCCAGCATCTGCCACTCTGCACCCAAAGCAGTTGAGGGAAGGGGACCTGCATTTTCGGAGTAGCATCCACCACTCACTGCAGGAGAAAGTGCAGAGAAACCATCTAAACAGCGCTGTGCTAGGAGGGCTGGAGCACCAGAGTAAAGCCCGGGGGAAAAGCTGGAGCAGGGGGGCAGATGTCCTTTCTCCTGGGGCTGAAGCAGTCGCAGGTGGTTGGGAAATCCTCATCCCCCTTGGGTCCATCAAGGACGAGCCAGAGCTGGGGCTGAGCCAGTCTGTTCCCCTGCACAGGGACGGGGTTGCTTGTGGGGTCCTGTGGGTTTGTGTGCGGGAGCTTGGGAAGCTGCAGAAGGGCATCTCCATCCCATGTGCACAAGGTGGGCACCGACATGGGCTGCCGACTGCGACATTGGATTGGGGCATCTGACACAGCCTCTGTGTGCAGCTTCGGCCGGGAAGCTCCCCATATGAGGAACGTCGTGGAGAACGGAGCAGGCTGAGCAATGGGATCCTCTGCTGCTGCCTGCGAGGGAGTGTAGGCACATCCTCAGATGGGTAGGCTGGGCGCGTGACTCATGGAGCCTGCAGCAAGCACGGAGAAGTTCAGGCCCTGAGTCGGAAGGCTGACCTAATTTCCAGTTCTTGTGTCTTCTGGCTGATTCTCTTTTCCCCTTTCTCCTACATTAGTGACTTCTGGTTTTTGCCCTGTGCCCTTTCTCACTGGCTGCTTGAACTCACCCAGTCGCGTTGGGAGATGTGTTTCTATTGGCATAATCATTCCAGCCAGTCCTTAATGTACCAACAAGGATACTATTGTAATCGGAGGATTTATTACTATTGCTGTGAAACGACTGCCATGCTGTCTCACTTAACCCGTCAGCTCCCTTCTTGCCCTCTGCCAGCAGATGAATCAGTAGCAAACAGCCCTTTTAAAAAGCTGCAAGCATGCAAACTGGGGATGTGTCATTTTATTTTATTCTGTTTTTTCCTCATTTCACAGAATGCTGCAGTGATACAAATGCAAGCAAGTTCAGTGCTTCACCGTGCATTTCTTGATGGTGTAGCAACTGAAAGTGACTTCATAGTTAAACTTCTCTTTTAAAATAAGGCTTAAATATTTCCATGAAGATCAAAAGTTTGACTGCTTTTCTTTAGACCACAGTAGAAGTTCTGCTCACCCCTTCAGGAACTTGAAGGAAATTCACTGACTATTTCAGAAAAGCGTGTTACTTCTTTTTTATTTTTGTTAACTCATTAGTAGTCTTTTATCTGCCTTTCATTTAAACCTTTAACCATCCTTATTTTTCAGTGCAGATGGGGCTTTACTGAAGGCAAGTAATCCCCAAACAACCAGACTATTAACACTTCCTTTTCCCCATGGTACCAGGAGCCTGTGGCTATATGTTGGTAGGCAAGGAAGAGAACAGGGAAAGTTTTGCATGGAGACCCCACATCCTCATCACAGTGAAGTGCCTCTTGGGGTGGTAGGTTTGACTCTTCAAATCCTGGTCTCAGGTAGGGCCATGGGCAGTGGGGGAAACTTAAAAGCAGCAACAACAGGAACAAAGCTTGACTGTGCCTGCAGCCACCTGTGAGTTTCTACCTGATACTTAAAAATTAGACAAGCGAAGGATGAAGTGGTGTGATCAGCTCAGATTTCTTCCTCTTGCAAAGCTCACAACGAGGCTCTTCATCAGTTTTTCAGCATAACATAGTTATGCATTTTCCTCTATGCTGAAGGCATGGCACACACTTTTGAGTCACGAGGAGGAGCAGTGCCTGTTTTGCTGCAGCAGGTGTAGATCAGCATGTACAGCTAATCAACAGGCACCAGGGGATTACCCTGCTAATCTACATACTGCCCCCCCCATCACCACCCCCTTCCTCCAGCCACACACGTGCGCTCAGGTTTGGATCCACTAAAGAATGGAAATCAGTAGCGGTGTGGGGAGGGATACAAGGAGTGGGGCACAGTGAGAGTTTGCAGTGACTAGGAGACAACAGGTCCCTTCCAGCTGTTCCCGTGGCATCAGGGTGGCTCTGTTGGCAGACCCTCCCTCCCTCTCTGCGGTGGCACAGCTGGCCACGGAAAGTGTTAGCAGACTGCAGAAGCTCATCACAGAAAGCTGTATCCATGTGCCTCAAACTCCCACCCATGTTGCCAATCGTGTGCCATTTGGTGCCTGCCAGTGCTCACCTCTGGGTTCACCAGGGTGGCTCTGGCATTGCTGTTCCCCTTCAGCAGCTTGTGTCTGTCATGCATGTGCAGCCAGAGGGGCTGGGAAGGAGGTCTGTGGTGCTGGGCTGTGATCCCTGTGAGGCAACAACATGTTGTGGGGCAGATGGAAACATAACTCTTGCACTAATTCCCTTCAAAATCTAGAGCAGTGTTTCTTAGCCAGAAGCAGTTCCTTAGGAGTAGGAAGAACATGTATTTGTTCTGTCTAAATGATTCATACTTGGTAAGCTTCGCTCTGTCCAGGTAGTAGGAGGTGTACAGCTGGGGACACAGGCAAGCACCAGAGTGTCTCTAAAGTCTGTCAGTGGGTAAAAGCTATAATGAAATCCAAGGGAAGAAGAGACTGATGTGTTTTGCTTGTCCTACGGTGACCCTGAGATGATCCAGCTGTATTGGATAGCCTGTCTAGGTTGTTTTACTCCTGAAGAGCCTGCAGTGTAAGTCTGCTGTGGTGCTAAGTGATTTTCACAGCATTGTTTTACCAGCTTGAGCTAGAGAGCCTCTGGCTCCCAGCCTGATGCTCCTCCTGCATCATTTAGCAAGGAAACAGCAGCTCGGGCAGGTTCACTGCCTTGCCTGGGAGTAGATAAGATATTGGTAGCTCTCTGTTTTGTGTCTGGCTCATAAAAGCTTTGGTAGCCTACCCCTTGGAGGTGGCTGAGATTTTGGATACCCAAGGATGAAGCAGAGCCAGCCTGGGGAAAAGGGAGGTGCCTGGATCCTCTTTGTCTGCATGGGCAGAGTTCAGCATGGTACTGGGAGCTGCTGGAAATGGAAACAGTCCTGGGGCTCAGAGGAAAGCGTGTTGAGGTGTGTACCAAATCTACACCTGGGAACTCCTGTCTCTGTTCCATACCTGTTTTCTGGGAGACTGTAAGCTGGTTCCTTGTCCTAAAGTTAGCTGTAATTAGCTCACCAGGTGCTTGTTGATTGTATGTTATTGAGGTGCGTGCATTTGAGGTGTGTTTTGATGGAGCTGGGAATGCAGCCTTCCTGAGGAGAGTTGCCCTGGTGAGAGGAGAGCATCTCCGGGCTCCCGGCTCTTCATCCTGACAGCTGGGCCCTGGGACTCTCCCTGGCTGGGTCCCTGACACCCTCTAGTGGAAATATTTATATTTAGTATTTCAGGAGCTTTCAAAACTTGGTGGTGGTTGTGAGTACCCTGTGCTTAGCACCCCACCCAGCACTGAGTACTTATCCCAGTGCCCTCTGCAGTGACCTGTGACTTGGAGACTAATAGGAGATGCTGTGTTTCTTGTTCTTCATTGTTTTAAGTACAAACTCAAACCTGTCAGCCGTGACAGGATCAGGGATGGCAGTAGAACAGTAGGTTTGCTCCCAGAAATAGCTTTTTGGTCACTCATCTCCTTGTGGAGCCACTTGCCGCTGGATCTAACACTGATGCTTGAGAGAAGGGAGTTCTGCTGACACCTTTGGAGGGTCATGACAGCTACAGCAGTGGACTTGTGTTGGAGGACAAGGAGGAAGCAAGGCTGGATGCTGAGGAATGTGCAAAGCAGGCTACCTGGATGGCACCTTGAAAAGAGGGGAGAAGTAGTCAGGACCTGGGTGAGAAAGAGTGGGCAAGAGAATGTGTCCTGCAGCATCCCTCTTGGCTCTGACTCAGGTGTGGCTCTGACTCAGGTGTGACTCTCATCTAAGCTTCTCAATGTCTTTTCAAGTGAAGCTCAGCTTGCAGAGTGTCCCCAGAAAACCTGGTGCTTCCCGTGGCAGGTGGCTGTGGGATGAGTGTGGGCAGCTCAGCAGCTTGATGGCTGGCAGCAGAGCCACAGCTGCCTGGTGAGCACCATGAATAAAGGTACTTGTGTCCTCATAAGCAACCTGGTGTCTCTGAAGCCTAAACAGGGTAATTGGCTTGGAAGGAATTTCTTTCCCCTCACGCACCTCCCCACACACTGTGTCCTGCCCTGGTGAGTGCCTTTTGCAGTGTTCCCTGCTTACTTCCCTCTGTGTGACTTCCAACCCTGCTCTTCCAGCCCGATGGGCTAAGCCATGCCTGTAGCCCTCTTGTTAATGCAGTGGGGTCTGTGCCTTGGGGTGGTGTGTGAGCCTCAGCAGACCTTCATACCCACTGTGGGAGTCCCCAGTGCTCTGCAGCACTCAGAATGAAATGTTCTTTGGGCTTCTGAAAGGAGCTGTGACCTGCTGCCCTGTTCATCTGCCTCTGGAGAATGGCATTTCCCCCCTTTCTCCTACCAACTTCCCCCCTTCTCAAACCTGGTACCCCAGGCACATCTTGCAGTGTAAATAATGCAGTTGTTAGTGCATCACTGGCCCAGTGTGAGAATAGTGGTGTAAAGCACAGAGCCTTCCCTCTGGCCCCAGCCACCTCTGTACTCAAGCTTGTCCCTCCCTGATTATCTTAGCCTTTGGAAACTGGGCTTTCGTTTAGCAAGCATGTCTCTAGTCCTTCTGGTTAAGAAGGTGACACTGACTGAATGTATGTCCATGCTGGGCTGATTTAAGACAACAGCCTTAAGGCTGTGTGCATCCCAAAGGTCTTACCAACGTTTGAATGGGAGGATTTTGATTGACTTTTTTGAACCAGAAGAGCAGGAGGAATGCAGCACAGTGTGTCAGAAATTACCACAGTTAAATTACAGCCTTAACCACATGCTGATGCCTCCTGATTTTTCTCCAGGAGTGCATTTTGCCATGACTTGCCCATGTGGTGTAAAAGATGCTGACCCTCCAGCCAGGTTATGACCTGGAAACACAAAGTCATGGTTCCAGCTGGCAAGATGACACCCATGCTAACCTCCAGCCCGCTCAGGGAACAGCCCAGCCTTCAGACAGGCTTCCCAGCACTACTCCCAGGGAATGGACAGCTCTATGTCTGGCAAGTCAAGTGCCTGCCCCCCTACTCGAGCATGGCCTGGCTTGTCCCACAAAGCCAGGCAGGCCCCCAGCATCATCAGCTCTCTGCTTTCTGCCTTGTGCTTCCCCAGAGAGCAGCTGTGCTGCTGAGCAGGGCTGGGGGGCACATGGGAGACTGGTGGGGTGTGCAGGGCTCTCAGGCTGGGGGAAGGAGAGCAGGCATGCTTTCTTCACAGATAACCCTCTTTCACCTCATAAGCTGGTGTAGCAGGGAGCTCTGCCTTCAGAGCATCTCGGCAGGAAAGTCACTCGAGCAAGATGACGATCAGGTTTAATTTATTTAAATAACATAAGGAAAGTTGTAAGAGCCTGTGTCTGGAGGGCAAAGAGAAAGGAGCTGTGCAGCTCTGGAAATTACTCAGTAAGGTTTGAAACGAGATGATTAAAGCTTATTGTGCAGGCAGTGTGAACTGGCAAGGTTTAGTTGCTGCTGTCACCACTGATTTGGGGGTCAGGGGGAGGGGGAAAGGTGAAGGAAGCAGGGATCCCATGGTCTGCCAGAAGCTGCTGCCAATGAGCAGGGAATGGGAGTTCCAGCAGGAAAGATGAAGGAATGGTAGTAGGGGATGTGGTCACAGGGACAGAGGCAGTAGCCTGTGATGTAAACAGCCTTTTATAAGGTACTTTCCCTGTTAGGGGCAGTAATCTGGGTAGTCAACATGTGATAAAAGCAAATTCTCCCATCCAGGCTGGATGCAAGAAGATTTCCCTCTCGTTTACTCCCAGCTCATGCCTTTTTTTTTTTCCTCCACTCTGCTTTTGACTTTTCTGCCATAAATAATCCCAGTGGTTGTCTTCACTGCAGCTCATTGCTTTCTGTAGCAGTGCCTGAATGAAACAGATGCAGCTTCTGGCAGCTCAGCTAATTTTGTCAAACCATCCAGTGTTGTCAATGAAACTGAACTGAGAAATGTTAATTATATTCCACTGGTACGTGGCAAAACCGTGGGCATTAACAGGCTTGCTAACACTGTCTGCAGAGCTGGGGAGGAGGTTTACATTCTTCTTTCCACATGATATTTCTTGAGGCAGCAAAGTCTAGAAAGGCTTTTTCATCAAAAAGTCGTATCTTCTGATGGTAGAACTTCTTGCTGAAAGGTTTGGGGGATTGCAGGTTTTTTTCATCCTGATTTTACCAGCTGTACTTCCTTTTCTCTGGTTAATCAACTGGAAAAGTAGCCAGCAGTTTGGTTACCAAGTGCCTTGACATGGCTGTGTCCTGGGAGCGGGCATCGGTCAGGATGCAATTGCATTGCTGCCCTCAGAGGAGTTAATTCCCTCTGAATGCAGAAACCCCTTCGCTTGGCCTGAGGGGGTCATTAAAAGATGAAACCACATAAACAAAGGAGAGGGGAAATTGCATCTTCTGACTTTTTTATGAGGGAAGATTAAAGGAACTAAGTATGTTCAGCTGGGCCCTGCCAATGATGAGGGGCAAAGACCATGCCAGGGCTAAGGAGAGGCTGAAGGATGTGGGCAAGAGGGGGGTCACAGAGCATGCTGGGCGGCACATGATGAAGAGGAGCCTGCTTGTGACAAAATGCCTCGATGAGCATGATGGAAAACCCTGTTCAGTTGTTGGGGCCCACTGAGCAGGAATTTAAACACTGCACTGGAGTATGTACAGCAGGTCATGGTCTCTCCCAGCTAAGGGCTTTGGGAGTGGTTCTCCTCTTTTTAGGGGCTAGATGTGAGTTAACAGGGCCTTGCTAATACATAATGATTAATTGACACTGTGGAAAGGAAACCCCATCTCTCTTTTAGTGCCTCTGGGCTTTATGCTCGGCATTACAGTGTTGCTGACCCCGGGGCTGCGTTTCCCTGTCCCCTTTCCCTGCAGTGATCCCCGACTCGCTGCGGGTGACGGCGGTCCCGCAGACACTGAACAAGGTGGAGCACGACTCCCTGGAGCTGAAGTGCGAGGTGTCCAAGAGCACAGCCCAGCACAGCCACGTCTCCATCGCCTGGTACCGGCAGCGAGGCGGCGAGGTGCCCGTGGAGGTCATCTCCCTGAGCCGCGACTTCGTCCTGCGGGCTGGCAGTGCCTACGCCCAGCGACAGGCCACGGGGGATGTTCGCTTGGACAAGGTCGGGGAGACCACCTCGAAGCTCACCATCTACAACCTCCACCCATCAGATCAGGGGGAGTTTTACTGCGAGGCGGCAGAGTGGATCCAGGACCCAGATGACTCCTGGTATGCCATGACCCGCAAGCGCTCCCAAGGCGCCGTCGTCAACGTGCAAGCCACTGGTTAGTGTCTCCTGCCTTTTCTCACTTGGCTGGGTAGGAGGAGGAGGTGGAAAAATGGGGCTGTGCCTTGATGGGTGGCTGGGGTTTGGCTCCCTGCTTTGCCATGTGTCTCACTTGTGAGGCTGCTGGCAGGCTAAAGGAGCCCCCAAGCACTGCCCGTGGGCATGGCAAGTGTCAGCAGAGAGCAATCGGGGGGCACCAGAGCAGCAAGCCTGCATGTCTCCTGGTGTGGGCAGCAACCTGGGGCTGACAGAGAAGCTAAAACATTGTCCCTAACCACTTGGGTGCAAGCACAGACAGTGAGAATTTTGTTAAGCGGGGAGCTAGGAGTGACACTGCAGAAAATATAAGTAAAACTTTCAGCAAGCACTTCTCTATTGCATAGGATCCATTTGCAAGTTAAAACCCTTCTCCTAGCCCACAGCACAGTTCCTGCTAAGGATCTAAAGATCCAGCTGAGCTCTTTCTTCTCTCCGATATCCCCAAAAGCTCTGCTCTTGACTCCAGCTGAGCAGGGTGTGAGTAGGGCTAGGCTCCAGGTCATATTCCACAGTGCTGCTGAATGCTGCTGTCACATCCGAGCTGCTCCCAGGAGGAAAAGCTGGAGGGGAAAGGTTGTGACTGAGGAAGCCTTGCAGCTCTTTGCTTGCTGGGCAGGAAGCTGCCATTCGGATAGCATGGCCCATCTGGCCTCTCACAGCAAAAGCAAGTCCCTCACCCTTTGCCCTGTGGATGTGCGTGTCCAAGGGATGCTGGCCTTGAAGGGAGTAGCAAGTTAACACCTCACCTGAGGTGTGCTGGCTGTCCTGGTGGGCTTTGCCATGCTGACACGAGTCAGTCTGTCTCTCCCCAGATAAGGAGTTCAGTGTCCGGCTGGAGACAGAGAAGCGGATGTACATCGTTGGGGAGCCGGTGGAGTTCCGCTGCATCCTGGAGGCACAGAACGTCCCCGACCGCTACTTCTCCATCTCCTGGGCCTTCAACAGCTCCCTCATCGCCAGCCTGGGACCCAACGCTGTGCCGGTGCTCAACAACGAGTTTGCCCAGCGCGAGGCCCTGGGCCAGCTCAAGGTAGCCAAAGAAAGCGACAATGTCTTTGTGCTGAAGATCTACCGCCTGCGCCTCGAGGACAGCGGCAAGTACAACTGCCGGGTGACCGAGCGGGAGAAGACCGTGACAGGGGACTTCATCGACAAGGAGAGCAAGCGGCCAAAGAACATCCCCATCACTGTCATGCCGCTGAGTAAGTAGAGACTTGCCCATCCCCTCCCGGGGGGTGCTGTACTGGGCAGCCAGCTGGTGAAGCCATGGTGTGCCCAGACACTGGTGGTGGGGGAAAGGGAGGATGAAAGGTAGCATTCTGTGGAGGCTTGGAACCCCAACTGGCAAGATTTATTTTTGTTGTTGGGGAAGGTGTGGGAAGAAGGGATGTGTGTCAGGCTCATAGGTGGGGAATCGTGCCCCCAAGCTTGGTAATGGCACCAAGCTGGCAGTTTTGCCCTTGAGCTGAAGGTACATGTGACAGCCTCTGACTTGCTCGTTACACCTCTCTCCTTGCCTTACTCCACCAGGCACTGGGTGCTCTAAAGTATTCAGAAAAACTGAGGAAACTGGCTTGGTCTTGGTTTATCCTAAGAGCTGCTAGGTTCCTGAAGGCTGTTCAGTGGTGGTTGTTCAGCTGTCTTGCAAGACAGCTGTACTGGGAGAAACCAGTGTTCCATGTACTCCATGAGCCCCAATACTCTTCTGCATGGAGTTCTGTCCTGGTCACTGTGTGTCAGCCAACCCTGGTGAAAACATCCTGCCGAAGTCTTGCCTGAATGCCTTTTGTGTTTGTCAGACAAACATACAAATACAGAAATAACTGGATTTAGAGGGTCCACTGACTCATTCTTTGTTTTGCTCTCTGAAATTCCAGTAGCTGTGGCATGATGAACCATGCACATATTGCCCAGGCTACCCTGGCTGTGGGCTTTGACCAGCCTGAAAGAGGATTTTGTGCCATACTCGTCTACTATTTCCTAAGTTTGTAGGGAAATGCAGCCCTTTCCTCTAGCTTTTTTTTTTTCCCCTCCTCATTTCTCTGAAAGAAATTCTATTTCTTTTCTCTCCTACTGATATTTGGTCTCATTTGTTTGGCTTTGGAAATTACTCTAGCTGGAAATCTTGCACTGGACAAATGTCACAGCCATCTTTCAGACAGATTTCATTCTTGCTATTTGATAAATCACCAGCTCTAGGAACAAATGTGATGATTTTTCAAGGGTGCTAAGTGTCCATAACTCCGACAGAAGACAGCAGGAGTAACCAGCACTCAGTATCTCTGAAAAACCAGCCATATAGCCTTACATCTCTGAGAAGCTCAGGATACCAAATTTTTTTTTTTAATGTTATCAAGCAGTGATAGCTGCCTGTAGTGTCACTAGCTGTGGGATTTTGGGAGAGCTTCTCCCAAGAAGTGTAATAGGAACAGATGTGGCAAGATGGTGATCAGGGTGACAAGAACTGAAAAGCCCAGCGAGCTGGAAGCTTTTTTTTGGCAGAGCCAGTTGCATGCAGTGTGTATTGTAGCAACAGAAATTCCCTCAAGTTTTTCTGAGACCCCATCCCGGACCTGTGACCAGAAGACACGGCAATGTCTCATGAGCCTGCCTTGAGTGTGCAAGTCACCAGGAGCAGCTCGCTGCCCACAAGCTGTTTTTGGATGTGGTCACGCGTGAGGTTAAGACGTGCCTGGACCCAAATGTGTGGGCAGTTCCCTGCACCTGGTGGAAAGCGTCTCTGGCCAGCAGCGTCCTTCTTGCAGCCCAAGAAGTGCCGAGTGTGTATCATCTCCCCTGTGTGTATGCGTTTCTCTCCTTAGAGACCAGCATCTCCTTGGAGATTATCAACAACGCCAGCAATGTCTTGGAGGGAGAGAGCCTGCGCTTTGGCTGCAACGTGCGCTCGGGCTTCGGGCCGCAGAGCCGCCTCTCCGTCACCTGGCAGCTGGTGGACAGGCTGAACCGGCGCAGCGAAATCGTGCGTCTGGATCGGGAGGGCACCCTGCACCCCGGCCCCTCGTACGCCGAGCGCAGCAGCTACGGGGGCATCCAGGTGGAGCAGGTCCGGCCTGGCTCCTTCACCCTGGAGATCTTCAACAGCGTCAAGGCGGACGAGGGCCACTATGAGTGCCGGGTGGCCGAGTGGACACGGACACTGGATGGGGAGTGGCAGATGGTTGGGGAGCGGCACGCGGGCACCGCGGTGTCCATCACTGCTCTGGGTGAGTACTTGAGGCATGGGGGGCCGTGGGGCTGTGCTCCCCCCTGTGCCTGGCTGTCCCCATAGAAGGCCACCTGCAAATAACTGGGGCTGCTCTTGGCACTCCTGCCCTCGCTTGCCAGCAGAACGGAGGTACCCAGCTCCTGGCAGGTTGGTGCAAAATGCCTGCATGCACCACTGTGTGCGGGCAGAGTCTGAGGGGTGTGGCTGTGGCTGGAAGGAGCAAAGCAGGAGGTGGCTGAGGAGAGGGGCAGTGCTTCCAGCGTCCTTTGGAGGGGAGACACTGCCAGTCCCCTGACATGTCCCCCCAGCATTGGAGCTGGGCTATGGGCAGTGCAGTGGTGATGCTCCACTGGCAGCCTGTGGGCAGCAAAGCCTTTTTACCTGCCCTCGGTAAACCTCACCTCTGCTCAGCAGACCAGGAGAGCAAAGTGCTGGGCATCTGTTGGCCCAGCCACCAGAAATGGTGAGCATCTGTGACAGCATCACAAGCCTGCAGAAAGTGTGAATCAGGAGTGGTCCTCACTGCCTCTGCAAGGAAGCACTGGGCTGCTGGACCAGAACTGCAGCATTGTCTGTGACAAAGATGAACGGGTACCTGGAATCATTGCAGCTGGTGCTCTGCTCTGCCAAGGGGCTTATCCATGGCAAACACATTGAAACCACATCAGTTGAGGAGAGGGCAGGTGGGGCATTAGGGATTTTGAATGTATTGTGAATTACTTTGTTCCTTCTCTGCCCTTCCTGTATTAACTCCTGGGCTAGTTCCCAAAGTGATCTGCAGGAGGCTGAAGAAGGGATGACTGCTTATATGAGGCCACTGATGAGTGGAATGCTAGGAGCTCTATTGAAAGGTCAAGATAGGATTTGAGGGGATTTTTTGTAGTTTTTTGGTTCTCTGCAGCATTAATCTTAAGCTTTGACAAGATGTATGAGACCAGACTTCAAAGTTGTATTGTATGCTGATTAAAATCTTACTTTTTTCGTCCTTTCCTCCCCTTCACTTTTGACCTTCTTTGAGAGGCTGTTTTGTCTGGAGCTGGAAGTCTTTTCTGTGTAGATTCCAAAAGCAGGTAGGGATGTTTGTTTGTAAAGAACTAAAGGCAAATTCTCATCTGGTTTCAACAGTGTCTTCCTCCTGAGGTCGGCAGCATTTGGCCTGCTACAAGTCCCCAAGCATCAGCCCTTCTCTTTAGTCTGCCGCTTGGCAGAAGTGTTGAGATTAAGTGCAAGATTTTAAAATGTAGTAATTTTGCTCTCATTAAAATGTAAGATGCTCAGAATTGCACAGCAGTTTCCCCATCCTCTGCTCCTCATCACAGAGAAATCACCGGCTGTTGAGCATGTTCTGTCAAGTCCTAAGAAATTCCTAGGTCTCTTCCTATAACTAGCGAAGCTAAAGTAGCTCATAAAAATATAATAGAGAAATTACTGAGTATTGTTTCACTGCTGCTGAATCTGATATTTTTTGTTCAGCACAATGTTTTTGAAATGTCCTGAGAAACTCAAATGGAAGGTGCAGAGAAAGAGCAAGAGAGGTTTATGGCTTCAGAAATTGCTAGTTTAAAAAAATGCAGTAAATTTAGTGACACTCACATTTCAAGTTAAGGTCTAATCGTTTGCCAGTCTGCCAGGGTAAGAAACTCTTTAGCTGAACCAGCAGAGATGATGTTCAAACCCATAAATCTATCTACAGGGTGGTTCAGAAGCAACAGCCAGAAGAGAGATGTGCTGTTGGATGAGAGTAGGTGTCCCTGAACCTCTGAGGATCTGGAGTGCATGGCAGGGACCTCAGTCCCTGGCTGGCCACAGAGGGAGGGGGCAGGAGACTGATGCTTTACAGAAAATCTCTCCAATTCCATGTGTGGCTTCTCTCTCTCCTTTTGTACCGAGTCCCAAAAGAAAAAGGGCCTTTGCCTGTTAACCTAAATGCCATGATCGTGTTTGTGGAATCGAGGACTTGAGAAACACACCTGGCTCTCACACAGCAGTTGAGAAGTCCCTTCATGGAGCTTCCTTCCCCAGGCCAGGTGGTGACTAAACTTGTTGAAGTCAGCTGGTCTTGGTGAAATTAAGTTGGCTTTTTAGGGCCATCACTGGCTCAGTGGCACTCTGAGCTGGGCCTTGTAACACTCTTGATGGGGCAGGAGACTCTGAAGGTGAGGGCTTACGTGGGGATGAGATGCAGCAGTCCTGCAGGGGAGACAGCCTGAGTCTTGCTCTGCTCTCCTGGGTGATCACTGAACATGTTGTGAGAGGCTTTAATCCCGAAGACTGACCTGTTTTCTCCGTAATTACACATCCGGAAGCTCTGGCACAGTGATGCCATGGGGTTGCAGAGGCACTTGCTAGAAGTGTGCACATACAGTGGTCTCTGTGCTGCAGCCAGTCTCACCCACAGCAGCAAGCTCTGAGGGTTGCAGTGAGCTCCTGGCTCATCTCAGGCTGTCATTTCAAGCCATTGGCAGACTGAAGCTCCATGCTGATCCAGAAAACATTCCTGTTCCTGCTGGGCAGTGTCTGGGGTCTCCCCAAGCAGCAGAGGCTGTGCTGGGAGCTGGGATGGTCAGCACTGCTGGGAGAGAGAGGAGAACTGTCAGCCCATGTGAGGATACCCCACAGAGCTTCCCAGGGAGGAAGAGCTTCTTGGGGATGTTGCCAGAAGAAAATAATGTCCCTGCTAAATGTGCTGGCTACAATGAAGTGATTGAAAGAGAAGAAAACATTTCTCTCTGCATCTTGGAACAAATGAGCAATGGAAATATTCTGACCCAAAACATAAGCCTGACTGGCTTGCAGTTGACTAACTGGGAAGATTTTATCTTCAAATTACTAATGGACTGCTGATTTAAACTCTCCAGAACAAAGTGCTGGGGGTAGACAAGTCAAAGTGTGTTGACCGGCCTGCAGAGTGGCAGACATGCTAGCATAACTGCATAAAGCTGTCCTGGAGCTGTGATCTGGAAGAGAACAAAAGCTGTGCTGTGGGAAGAACAGAAGCAACCAGCTTTTCTTTCATTTGCCTCCGTCCTGGGGTTTTGTAACCACTGCCACCTCTATGACGCATGAATGAAGGCTGCTTACTTCTTGCTTTCCTCGTTTCCTGTTCATCTGCAGCAACCCGCCGCAGACCTGGGGTGGGGAGCGGGCTGGGACCCCCTGCCCAAGAGGTGGATGTGTGACCCATGGGGTCTGAGGGCAGCCAGGCTGGTGCTGGGTAGCTGCTCTGCCAGGTGCTGCTCCCTTGCTGCTGCCTTTCCATACAGAGCTTTGGCAGCCTGCAGAGGCTGGCTGGCTGCCCTCGGGTCTTGGGGGATCCCACTCCTCTGGGCAGAAATTGAGCACAACCCTCCTAACGCTGCAGCCAATGCTCAGGGGGCAGTCACTGCTGTTCGGGCCCTCACCACTGTGCAGGCACTTCAGTGTGTTTTTACCACTGCTTTTCACACCACTTGGCACTTGCAAATGAGAAGCCAACACAGCAAAAGCACAAGCTGGGTGACCACGCTCTAGCTTTTGCATGCTGACAGCAGGGCCTCCTGAGGCAGACATCTCTCAAATCCCTTTTCTCTCTTCCCACAGAGGCCGGCTTTGCTGTCACAGCCATCTCCCGCACCCCCGGCGTGACCTACAACGAGTCCTTTGATCTCCAGTGCATCATCAAGCCCCACTACCCGTCGTGGGTGCCGGTGTCAGTGACATGGCGTTTCCAGCCAGCAGGCAGCACCGAGTTTCACGACCTGGTCACCTTCACACGCGACGGCGGGGTGCAGTGGGGTGACAAGTACACGGGTTTCCGGACCCGCACCGCCATAGAGAAGGCTGAGTCCTCCAACAACGTGCGCCTGAGCATCAGCCGCGCCAGCGACACCGAGGCCGGCAAGTACCAGTGCGTGGCTGAGCTCTGGAGGAAGAACTACAACAGCAGCTGGACAAGGCTGGCAGACAGGACCTCCAACCTGCTGGAAATCAGAGTCCTGCGGCCAGGTGAGTGCCAGGAGGGCATGAGAAGGGCTGGGGGAGGGTGTCGTGGGGATGGGGTACATGCTGGTACTGTGATGGTCTCTCCAAAGTTAGGACTGCTCTTGTGACTGTGACTGATGTCTCACACTTGTAGTTGGCTCAGGTGGAACTTCTCATCTCTTCAGCCATGAAGCTTTATCCACCGCTGGGGAGCTGGGCCCTTTCTTTTCTCCCTGTGTGCTGGTCATGGGTTTTTCTTCTGGGAAGCAAGGTGGCTGAAGCTCAGTCCAGTCTCTGCACTGTTCTTATGAGACAGAGGTGGTTTGCAGGTTGCCCCCTGGGCAAACCAACCTGTGAAAGAGAGGAGAGGAACAGGACAATTAGGATCAGAGAAGAGAGACATGTTCTTACCAAAGCCTGCCCTTGCATATGCACCATAAGTGAGGTGCTGCAGCTCTTGTTTAGTAACTGGCTGCATCTCTCAGTCTGCTGGCGGCACCTTCAAAAACAGAGGGTGATCAAACAGCATGACTTTCATGACACCAGAAATTGAGCCCTCTCAGCTGGAAGTCACCAAGGCTGTGGGTGCCCACATGGAGTGTGCAACAACTAGGGAACAACCATCTGGTATGGCAGGGGGAGTCAGAAAACCTACAAGGTGCTTATGCTCGCTGTACAGCCAGTGGAGAGAGTGAGATGCCTTGTCACTGGTATTTTGGTAGTGCCTCTATTGTGCACGAAGAGTGCAAAGATGTGTGGTCACAGGGTAGCTCTGGGCCATTGTTGAGCTGAACAGTTCAATGTTGTCTCAGCCATAGGGCTGGAGTTGATGTTTGGAGTGAGGCTTTTAACACTTTCAAGACTGTTGGCTCAGGTCCTTGCTGCATGTTAGTCCTCCTTTTGTGTCCCTGTGCAGAATGACTCCTTCATAGATTGGGCTTTGTGTTTTTCTCATCAGTATCCATTTCCATACTCTCTTCCACCTTCCCCAACCCTTAGCATATCTTCAGAAAAGTCAGAGGTGGCTGTGAGCTCCAGGCATCTCAATGAGCTCTCCATTATCTTTCCTCCTTCTCTCTTCCTTGCCCTCATCTCCGTGTTAATCTTCTCCATTTATCTTGATTATCCTGCCTTGTAATACGTGTTTTACTGCTTGTAAGGTCAAGTTGGTGATGTTCATAATTTTAGCCTATTTCCCTAGGAAACAGCGTTGAACTGATGGGGTCCCTGGAGTGATATGCTTCTTCACAGCCCTTGTATGAGACAGAGAGAGAAAGAGAAATCTTTGATAACAGCTTCCAGAGGAGAACCTGTGTGTCACAGCTCAGGCTGGCAAGCAGGACATTTAAACCATGCTCTGGCAGCCAGTTGTTCTTTACTGGAGCAGTAACCATCAAGTGATGCCTTAACAGAACAAGTTATCTAGGTCTCCGTGGTTTTTATATCTCCCTATCTCCCAGCTTCTCAACAAACTACTGCAACACAAATCTTAGCTGTCAGTTCAATGAGCCTTGCATAATGTTTGAGGCTTTATGGCTCACAAGTGGGGATAGAAGAGAAGAGGGACTCCTCAGTGCATTTCCAGCACTATGGTTGCACTCTGTGTTTTGTTTCCATGTCTCAGGCAGTCTCTGAAAGTGGATGGTTGATGTTCTCTGTGAATGCAATGTTGGAAGTTCTACCAGTCACTGCTCTGGTTCCCTCTGGTTTTGTAGGCTGCAGAAAGTCATGTTGTGTCATTGCTGGGTATTTGGCTGGATAATCTCCAGAGAAGATTTGGGATGATGTGGGAGACGCCTTCCACCAACACTTCTGAATGAATATCCAAGAGCCTCCACAGTTAAACCTGTGCTGATGAAGCAGGTGCTGGTTTTCAGATTAATATCCAGGGCTTCTTCAGAAGGGCTCATTCATGACCTCTGAATAACTGAGCAGCTGAGGGCACTGTCTGTGCCACCTTAATCTGAGATAACTCCAGGCTGCTATTTGGTGTCTTGGTCTTAGCCTTCTCCTTTCCCTTGCCATTAGCCACAGGTTTCTGCCTTGATCCCTATGCCAGTAAGTTTGGGTGAGCTATCTCCACTACTGATCCAGTAAAGGACAATGTACAGAAGGCTTGTCTGGAAGTCTTTTGGCAAATGGAGCCAGTGTGTGTTTCCAGCATGTAAGATCCTAGTTTCCTCTTAAACCTCTGCTCCCTATGTGTCAGAGTGACCTTTCTATTTGACAGGTTCCAGGTGCAGACATGGCAATAGATATATGTCAGCCTTTGAAGTGTGTTCAGGTGAGAAAGGCAAAATAGTAGTTGCTTGATTGCTTCATTAATCTCCTTGCTTTGTGAAATTCCACATCCTCAAGGAATAGGTTGCTGGGTCTTCTCCTGGAATGTTGCTTTGCTGTTTCATTGCTCAGGCTGTCTTTCCTTGGCACTCTTTCAGTGAGTAGTGTTTCTAGATGTCGTTCCATACTGAATGGTAACTGCGGAGGTGGCAGTGCTGGGTTTGAATTGCATGTATTAATGTGGCTGCAAGGTAATTTCACCTGTGGTTACCTCACGGACACCAGGTAATGCTGAGAGAATGGCAGCAGGGTGAAACATCCAGTCCTTTCCTACTCTCAGGAAGAAACAAGCAGTAGTTGGGAAATTAAACATGTAGGTCTTGAAGGAGGGAGTGAATAAGGCAGGCAATAGCAGCATTAACACAGCTCTGAATACAAGGTCCATAGGTGGGATGGCACAAGTGTCTTGCATGACATCTGACCAGGCTTGGCCTTTTGAATGTGACATTCCTGCTCCTTTTGAACATGAAGGTGTTCTAAGGACTGGCATTGTGAGGAAATGCCCTATAAGGAGAGCTGGCTGTGTGTGTGTGAGCTTACAGAGAATTTAGGTATCATGAAAACTCAGCAGCAGCAGCAGTGGAATCTGAAGCTCCTTTTCATGGCCTGCTCCTCAGTGTCACACAAGCCTGCACACCTTGGGATGCAAAGTAGGAGAGTCACGCACAGGTAGGGATACACAGGCCCAGGTAACTTTTGTGTGCTTTTCAGGGACAGACACCTGCACTGCCTTAGGACAAGTGCTGGGTTTTAAGTTCTGTGGGCTGAGTCAGAAATCCAGCCTGGTGTGAGACTCTCTTGGACATAAGTGTGGACCAGACTGGCTGTTTGATGTCCTTCCAATGGAGTGCTTTCCTTTTTACTTCCATCTCACAAGCTGCCTGTTTCTTACTTGGTGAGCTCATGTTGCAGCAGTGGGGGAGGAACAATAAAAGTACATCTCAGTTCATGCCAGCTGCTTCCCTGAAACCAAAGATGGCAAGAGACAGTGCACAGGAATGGGGGTTGACCTTGGAGTGAGCCCTAAATGCAAGGGTGGAGATTTCTTCCCTCCTGCATCCTTGTGTTTGGGGCTCCCCTTTTGCTGTGGTATCTGGCCTGCCTCTGAAAACCTGGTTCTTCTATCATCCCTTTCACCTGAGGGTTCACCACCATTTTCCCTTCTAGAGACATTGCCTTGCATCTTTCCAGGTGGAGAAGAGCATCTACCGTGCAAGCTTCACTGGGCTGATCTGAAGAGATCCATCAGGATAGCTGTGTCCTGTCCTTGGAGGGGACAGGAGTGATGACTCCCTGGCACTTACAGGTCTCTTGGGTTTTAGGGAAAGCAGAGGTACAGGTGGTTCCTTTTGAATCCAGGTGACCCTGGAATCATTTGGATTCGGGCTGAGCTCTCAGTGCTCACACGGGGGGTGCCAGCTCTCCTTGGTGTTCTCTGCCCCCGTCCTCACACAGCATGGAGAGGAAACAGTACTTGGTCTCTTGGTCCTGCCTGAGAGAGGAAGGTGATGAGATAGATAGATAGATAGATAGATAGATAGATAGATAGATAGATAGATAGATAGATGCATGTGGGTCTAGAGTAGACCTGAGGACTGTCAGGCAGGCTCTGTTCCCATCTCTTCCTTGGATCTTGCTTCTCCCTGCCAGGTTTTAAAGGATAGAGTGGTTGAGACAGCAGGTGCTGTCTGGGAGCACTGTGCGTCCATGCAGTCTGCAGGACTCAGACAAGGGCAGCAGACAGTCTCTGGCAGCACAGTGCACTACGGGGACTGTGCTGCAGTCTGGCCAGACCAGGGTGTCTGGGTAGGGCTCTCCTTTGGCAAGGAGGCTTCAACAGATTTGTGCTGCTGTATTAAATTGCTGTTGTCATTGTGTGCATTACTGTACTTGCCATTCCCCTGCAGCATAAGTGGGGGGTGATTCAGCAGAGGTTTGAGGGGACCTGAGGTCTCTCAGCTCTGGGGAGTCTCTCTGGCAACAGCGGAATGAAAAATCAGGGCTTTCACACAAGGAACAGCCCCAGCCACAGAGCACCTTCTCACCCCTTTCATCCTCAGGCACAGACCTCAGCACGCCCACCTCCTCATGCGCCTTCCCACTCCTCTCTCCTTGCATTGTCCCTCGTCCAGCTCCTTTGTGACTAATCCTGGATCGGACGCACAGGGAGAAGCTGCAATTGCCTCTATAAATCTGTCCTCTTGCTGCTGGGTTTCTGACATTAATGAACATGGGAGGAGGGATGGGGAGGGATGGCAGGGGATGATAACTGAGCAGACACCAGGGGTGCTGGGCTCCTTACTGCTTTTTTGCAAGCCCGTCTACTGCAGATTGATTGACCTGGGAGCCGTCAAGCAAACAAGGCAGTCATGCTCTTCATTAGAGCATTAATTAGCTTCCAGGGGCTCTCCAGGGGCTGCTTCTTAAAGTTTGGTTTATTAGGAGCTGTCAAGTTGGAAACATCATGGAGGGGGGAGGGTGGAGGCTCATCAAGCTGGCCTTGGAGAAGCTGGAGGTGCCTTCTGCCTGAACCTTACTTTGGGAGCAGTGAACCAGAGCTGTGCTTCCTCTGAAGCCCTGCACTTGGATGCAGAATGCTCTGCCACTCTCCTGCTGTCCAGAAGAAACCACAGACAGTGGCCTGCTAGCAATGGCCAGAGAAACCTAATGAGCAGAGAGTGGAGGACACTTAGTCCAAGCCCATCCCTGGTAGCCACAGAGAGGACTATTTGGTATTGCACTCTTCTTTCTCTCTGAAGACCAAGAAGACCCTTCTTGGTCTTATCAGTGAGCAACCAAGCCGGGAATGGTTGTGACTGTGCAGAATGGGGATGCTGGGAAAATGAGGAGGGGACAAGGCAGAGGAGAATTGGACAAGGAGACTGCATTATGGCACCCTTAATGCTGGGGGAGGAGTCAAATTTTCAATTACCAGGACACTTGTGGAGTATAAGGAGAGGCTTTCCCTAACAAATGAAAATCAGATATGCCTGTTAATGCCTCTCTTCTATCTCACTTCTTGGTAATAGCTGTGTGTGAGGAGTCCTCTCATGGACGGATGTGAAAGATGCCTTTTCTACAGTGGGTGGCCAGTGGGGTACTGACCAGACTCTACAGCGAAGGCTCAACAAATGTTTTCAAGGGCCACAAAGTGCCTACTTACAAACATGACACTTCTTGCTTCTGGGAGCATCTAGCAATAAAGTTAAACAAGGAAAGTTAATGAGCTGGAAACTTCCTTACAGAAATGAAGTCTGGAAACTTAAGTTTGCTGCTTGCTTGATCCCAGAGTGGTTTTGCTCTGTAGAAAGCACTGCTTCCCTGCTTTCCAGCCGCCTGCTCCATCTGGCAAATAGTTGTATTCCTGCTTGAGTGATGAAGGAGTTCAAGACGTACTCAGGAGAGACGAGGCTGTTGTTCATCAGCAGCTGCTACTGTGGTGCAGAGCAGTCTCCTCTTCCCTGTGTGCTCTGGGACTCGCTCCTTTCCCTTCACTGCCAGTGGGGTCAGACCTGCTGTTCCACAGCCTTTCCTGCCAACTTCCAGCACAATGAACACATAAAATGAAGGGGCTCAGTGTTGAGTGACCCAGGCCTGTCCCCTTGCATAGACCTGCATTAGTGACCCAGTTGGAGCCCTTTCCAAGGTAGCAGAGATGAGTTTGATTCTTCCCCCTCGTACCCTTGGTAGTCTCCTACCTTGCCCATTTGCCCTGGGGAGCTCCATCCCCACATTTGTGAGGTTCTCTGGGACAGATTCCTCTCTGACATCTGCTGTCATCTCCTTGGCATAGTTATTTATCCCAGGCCAGCACCCCAGGGTGCTGTTTCTCCACACTTAGCCATCACACTCTACTCCAAACATCTTTTCCATGTGCCATTACTGTCACACACACCTGAGAACCTTCTCTTCTCACTGCCACTGTGGGGTTCACCTGTGATTATTCTTTCCTTCCATATGAGGCTTCTCTCCCTGCTCTGCTCCAGGCAGGGCCCTTCCTGGCTGGCCCTGTCAAGCCAGCTGTGGTTTTGCACTCACAGGTGTTGGGGAGGTGCTCTGCCCCATCACTCACCCAGACAAACCTGCTCCAGTGCAGGTCACACGTCACTGGGAGGTTACACTGGTGTCAGCAGAGCAGAAGTACCCAGAGAAAATTCCATCTTGACCCTACAAAAAATTTGCCACATCAAAATGGGCGCATCAGTGTAAGCTGCGGGGGAGCTGGATGTGCTGCTGCGTTCTCATCCCATACTGGGGATGATGACACTGGCCTTGTGGGGTCAGAGCTATGATTCATCTCACCCTGCTTATAGTTTTCTATAAAGAGCAAGGATATTTGGCTCCTCTGCAGATCTGCCTGTGAAATGTTTCCATCTGACCCAAGCATGTTGAGCTGATTGCAGCTGGTAATGTTCAGGGTTTCCCTTGGGGCTTCAGCCTATGAAATGCACCCAAAGGCATGACCTGAGAAGTTAAATTTTTAATGTATGAAGCATCTTGGATGCATTTCACAAGGGTGAAGAGGGTGGGAAGGCATTCTTGCACCTAGTGGGACCATAGCCTGACTCTGCATTTTCTGAATGTGCCCAGTGATCTTACTGCAGGCGGTTTTGCTCTTCAGTCCCCAACAAGGCTGACAAGGCCAGGAGACCTGGGCTGTACTCAGGATATGCTGCTCTCTTCAAATTAGCTCTCTTCATGGTTACTTTTCCAGGACTGATTTTTTCACTTCCATTTCAAAGCTCTCTGCTTCTCTCTTTGATATCTCCAGAGCAGTTTTCCACTCCTGTTTGCAGCATGCATATACAAAACCAGTGTGTCAGCCTGTTTGCAGTCTGTGCACATGCAGCTTCTTTGATGTTGTCTTGAACAGCTTCTCTCCGCACACTTTAGCTTCTCATCGATTCTCTGTTTGCCCTCCTTGGACTAAAATACTCCTCAGTGAACAGTACTTAGATGGTGTCCAGCTCTAAAGCTTTGTACATTCCTTATGTCCTTGAACACTTCAAAAGCAGAGTCAGCAGGGGCAGCCCTTGAGGGAGTACTGGTGATGAGGAGCTTTCCAGCCAAGTGTTGACCATCATTCCCCTTTCCCAGGCCAGGCATGGAGCCCCACCCCCTCACCTGCCCCACTGGTCTTCACAAGGTGAGTGAGCTTGGGGCCAGCAGGCTCAGTGCTGCACCAGCACGATTTTTGTCTTGCTGCATTCTCAGCCCTCCAGCCACAAGTGTTGCCCAGCCCAGGGGTCTCTCCCAACATGCTCAAGCAGCCATTTTGGCTGTCCATCCTTGTGCATGGGACCTGTGCCATTTTTCTAGCTTCTGTATCATGTGCAATTCTTCCCCTGGGATGAGAAACTGCGTATTCCCCATCAGTCCTTTGCACAGCCAGTGTGCCCTGTTTTGAGAACAGTGTGGAATGGCCAGGCAGAGAGATGGCCCAGCTCCAGTTCCCCAATTCCTTGCCCCTTGTCTCTTGGTTCAGCTCGTGGTCTGGGGGCATCTTCTGCTGTTGGGACATAGCTGCCTTCTCACAGTAGCTTTGCTTTCCAATGTGACAGTGACCTGCATAGCCAGGTGGTGCAGCAATGCCCACACAGAGAAAGCAACTCCTATAAAATAAACCCAGCCTTTTCTTCCCGTGGTGATTTTACCTTGAGAGATTAATACCACTGTTTCAGCAGAATAAACACAAACAATTTTTATATGAATACTTTTCCAGAACTTTAATTCATAAGGGGCTGATCATTTTGGAGATTCTACTTTTTCTGACATTGGTGGAAGACTGAACTCCTGGTTTCACTGAACCTGAGAACTTTTTCCTTACAGGAAAATGGCAGGTCCCAAGCATGCTAATCCTATGGCTCTGAGTCTTATTTTAACATGCATACATACAAGTTGTCTCTCAGGCCTCTCTTACTGTCCTAAATAGGCATTTGGGATTCTGCTAAAGAAAATTCCTGTATCTTCATATAACAGAGAGCAGGGAATGCAGATAGTGATGGATCTGTAGCCCGTCCTGCTGAAATACTTCCTTGGTTCTTAAGAAGTTGAAGACAATTCCTTAAGAAGCAGCAGGTGGCTTGTTTCACTGGGTTGCTGTTCCACGCTATAGTCAAATTTGGATGGCAAGGAGATGATGACATTTCACAATGCCCTCAGCAGCTCATTTCTCTCTGCCCAGCAGTCAGCTTTCCATCAGCAGCCAGTGAAAATGCCCAAGTGAAGCACAGCACCTGCAAAATTGAGCCATGCACTGCAGGGTGCAGTTGTACTCTTGGTGGGCACCTACATGAAATTGTGGAGTATTTTTGTGACACCCTGTTAGGAAGGCCAGCTGTTAAGGGCCAGCCCCCAGGAGCCATGGGAGTTGTTGTGTGGTGCTGCTGCTGTGTGTGTTACAACTTGCTCCTTGGGTACATTTAATTTCTTTTTTCCCCCCTAATTGACAGAGCGCTCCTTTGTTTGAAATCTTTCTGACAAGGAGTTGATTAAATATCTCGGTATGTTATTTTTTTCTTTCTTTATCCTTGTGGCTGTAGCTTGGTACTGAATTTATCTTCCAGTGATCCTATCTCCATATTTTAATTTACAAGTGATCAGTGAGCCGTATATTGTTTTCTGACAGCCGGCACAACTCATGCCGGGAATCTTATTCCTCCCTCTCCTCCTCTCATGCAGAACTTTTGTGTGCATTTTAGGGTTTTGGAGAAAGCTTTCTGGTTTTAGGTTTGTGGGGCATTTTGCTTTGGGATATATTTGTTTCTTGCTGTCCTTTACAGAGACATGGTTTCAGTTTCTTGGGCAAGGTCTTGCTTTTCCCAGGCCTTCGGCAGATCCCAGCTGGTGGTCTCTGGCTTATCCATGGCTGGACCTGGGAGGCTCTGGGTTTCCCAGCTTTCTCTATCCTTGCAGCTACACTCATAGCCTTTTCTGTATATGTTGACAGATGTATGGCTTCTGGGCTTTAAAGAGACTTTCAGGGTCACATGCATTCCTCCCCGAGGCCTCAATGGTTACCTGCTAGTTTGCTGGCTGTTCCACAGGCTCCAGCATGGCATGGCTGGTAATCCCAGGCTGTTCCCAAGCTGAGCAAATGTCCTTGTCTCTGCCTGCAGCCCTTGTGCCACAGCATGAGGCATGCAGCAATGGACTTGGCCTGCTGCTTCTGTGTTTGGTAGGTCTGCAGTCTGACCTGTGCTGCTTTCGAGGAGGGGCAGGGTGTCGGGGCTGCTTGCAGTGCTCACCCTCTCTGGGGCTGAAGCTGATGGGGGTACTGATGAGCAGGTGGGTCCACCACAGGGTTTGAGGAGAGATGCCTGTTCTGCTTTGCCATAGCACCCTATGGCAGCATTTTGAGTGCACCAAGCTGTGCTTCCCAAGCTGCAGTAATTCAGTGTCCTTCAGGGCATGTGCCTGTGCTTGGGGCTGGGTGTTGGGCAGGGGCTGTAGGACGGGTGATGGTCAGCATGGATGTGCACAGCTAGTTAAGTACCCAACTCATGTTGCTACAGCAGCAGGCTGGGAGTCTGGGGAATGTCTGGGCTGCCTGCTGGGCTGTGGACTTTGCAGCAACTTGCTGAACATGTTGAAATTCAGGTCACTTGGTGGTGTTCAAAGTCAAAGCCTTGGCTCTTTTGTCTGCCTGCTTGGGAGGGGGGAGCAGCTGCGTCTTCCTCAGGAAGGGGTTAATGTTGTCTTTCCTTCCCATGGAGCTGCTCTCCCAGTAATTCAATCATGTCAGCCTGTTTGCAGGCAATAATTCATTGTTATAGGAACACTACAGTAAAGTGACAAGTTAATAATGGCAGTAATAATGGCAGGCAAAGTCTAATGCTATTTTCCTTTCTCCTGCTCCTGTTGCACCAGCAGCCTCCCATGTTGACTAATGCAATTTGCAATCCCACTAATCCAGTTTCAGGAGGAATTGTGTTCAGTTAAAAGAGAATAGCTGGAGTCAGGAGCTGTGCTGCCATGTTCCTGCCATCTCTGGGGAGGTTGCCCTGGTGCTGGAAGTCTTTGTCTTTACTGTGATTTCTTCTATGCTGTGGTTAAGCCTAATGAGCACAGCCCTCCTAGGAGTGCCTCATCTTCTTCCCTTCTGCAAATGTCTTTCTTCTGATGCCTCTTCTCTGAAAGGGCTTGCACATCTTTCCCTTTTGAACACTGGTTTGCTTTCAACTAGCCTAATGAATGTGACTCACGCAGCTCTTACCCTGCTGAGTCAGGAGTCTGGCGTGTACTTGCTTGACTCCCATGGCTCCACATCCCCATGGTCATTGATGCAGGAGTCCTTGCAGTGTCTGTGGAGAAGGCTCTGCAGCCAGTGTTTTTGGAAGGCAGAAGGGCTGGCAGAGGACTGAGCATTAGAACATGTCTAAGCCTGTGGCAGTGACCTGCACACTGGTCTCTTGAATCCCAGGCAAACATCTCCCAAAGGGAATTCTGGCACCAAGTGCTTTTTGAGCCATAGTGAGAGAGACTTTGAGGCATCTCTGGGTTGTGATCACAGGCTGGAGCGATGCCTGAGTTCATGCCAAAAGCCTGGCCAGTGCCCTTGAGGGTTGTACACTGAGGGTGCTGGGGCAAGATGCGTTCTTTGCAGGAAATCACCTTGGGGCTGTTCTCCTGGAAGGGAATCTCTCCTGATGGGCCTGCTAAACCCAGTGTATGGTGTTAAACCAGGGCTGGGTTGAAGGTTGGGCTGGCCTCATTTCTGCTCCCCCCTGTGCACACACCTCAGCGAAATCTCGATGGAGGCTTTTAAAAGTAGGACATTCCCCAGGAAAACTTTTTGCAACACCTCATCAGCTCTCCCCAGGTGAGAGTGTGTTCTGGAGGGATCTCCCCAGAGGGCAGCAGCCTCCAAAGTGGAACACTGCTTCCCTGCTATGGTGACAGGGCTCCCTGGGGGCTGGTGGTGGCCATCCTCCTGCCCACTCCCTCTGTGCTATGGCTGCTGGCTCATGTGGAGCTTGCTCCTTCCCTGACTGTCAGTCCCCTCCCCAGGGCAGCATTCTGGGGTTTTGTATGGGGCTCTTTGCGGGGAACAGTATCTTCAGCTGCCATTAAACATTGCCATTCTTGGGATTTGGTAATAGTGGCTCCCAGGTGGGAAGTAAACTCATGCTGTTGTATTTTCTTGCTGCCTAAGAGGCAAGATGATGTAAGGAGTCTGAGATGGGAGCATCTCTTTATCACAGCATTTTTAGGTACAGGTTGCGAACTGCTTTGCTAAAGGTAAGTGTTGTAACCCCATCTTGATGATGAGGAAACAGAGGGGAGTGAGCCAAGTGGCTTCAGTATGGCAGCAAGTCAGCAGAAAAGCTGTGAATCATGTCACTGTCTCTGTCCTCCTCCTCTGATGACTGCTTTCCCTTCCCTCAAATATTTGTATAATTGTGCTTACCACATGCTCAACTTGAGGACACTGATTGCCTGCTTGATGGTGTGTAGGAAACCCCTACTATATATCAGCTTATAGAGGACGCAGGTATGTTGTAGCCTGCAGTGGTTGTAAGGTGTGACTGACCTGGCCCCCCCAGCCAGAGGTGCAGGCTTTGAGCACCAGAAGTTGCCACAGGCATCGAGACAAAGGGTGTCTCCGTGTGAGTCAGAACGTTTTTCTCAGCCTGGGAATTCATGCAAAGGGACTGCGATGCTGGAGGACTGTCTGCGAGGTGAGGTGTCTAGTAAGTGTATGGGCTTGCTGTGGACACCAAACATCTTTGACAGCCTCTCCACCCCAACAATCATGTTCTGGTCAGGCTCTGGCATGAATCATCACCCAATGAACCTCCTGAAGCTCCTCCAGCAGTTGCATTAGGATGCCCTCAGAGAGCTGGTGTCTCCTGTCCTGGTGCTGCCCGCTGGGCACCTGCCCAAGCACCACTGCCGGGTTCAGCACCTACATGTGTTCCTCACACAGGTTGCGTGGCTTCACACGGGCTGGGAGACCAGGCTGGCTTAAAGAAACTAAGAGGGTTGTAACCATGACTTGTTGCCAGTGTAAATTGAAAGCCTTAATAGCATATGTAGGGCCAATTACAGCACATCAAGGTACAATATCCTCTTTACTGGCACTCTCCAGGGAGCCAGGAGACATTGCGGCAACAGGATTGTGTTTTGCAGATGATATGCACGATAACTTCACCTAGACACACGCACCTGTTTCCCTCACTAAGCAGATGTTCGGGAGGCTGTTAAGAAAACATCAGCCTCTTGACAGCACAGCAGAAAATGACAGGTAACCCTGCCTGTTCACACCGCTGTCCCCACCACCTCTGCTGCTTGAAAGAGGGCTGGAGCAGCCCTGCCATGGCTCACCGAAACCCCAGCCCCTGGGGCAGACTGGATCGACTCTGTATTTGAAGGACAAGCCCTTTCCTGGCTCTCTGCCCAGGCAAGTCCTCAAGCCAGGAAAGGGAGTTTCCCTCGTGTCAGGTGGGTGAGGTTTAGCTGGCTCAGTGCCTGGGGTGTTAGACTTCTTGCAATCTCACTCATGTACCAACAGCTAAAATCATTTCCATGTCATGGCAGCAATTTTAAACAAGACCTGGCAAGCTGCACGGGGCATAGAGAGACCCAGCTTGCACTGGAGTAGAATTATTGACAGAATAGGAAGAGATGAACTCCCTGGCATTGCATTGTACCATTCCCATCACCCTGGACCACTAACTTCAGGATTATTTTTTCCCCTTTTAAAATAATTTTTCAAAAATGCAAAATGCCTTTTGGATTAATTTACGTATCTCTGAATGGTGGCTGATGGTCATTCATGTTCGAGAGCAAAAGTGCAGGTTGCCCCACAAAGCTTCCCATGTCTTAACCAGACTGCTATGCAGAGGATGTCTCTCCTGCATGAGCAAGCAAACCAGCCAGCAGCCCAAAGGTGAAGCTGCCCAAAGGTAAACCTGTGTGGCACAGTGTTTCCAGCTTCGTAGTTTTCAGCCTGTGGTCTGTAAAAGCCATGAATTATTCCTGTAGGATCTGCAAAAGTTAATGAACAAGAGATGGGTGTGTGTGTAACTATGCAGGAGCCATCACCTGGATGTGGAAGCATTTGGCATTCACGGATTGGAAAAAAATGAGAATGTCCTCTCTAATTCTGTGGGAGGGAAACAAAGCCTGCACTTGCCTCTGATGTGCCTCTGTTAGGAAAGTAAGTCATGTTTGATGAAAAGTGCGTTGCCAGGGGTGTCATTGCATATCACTGATACATCTAATCTAGAGGAGACATCGTGCATGGTGTTGCGAACCTGTGCAAGTGTGTGCAGTCTAGCAAAGGGAAGGCCTGTAATTCCCTGCCAGGGCTTGCTGGACTGGTATCAGCAGTAGAACTGATCATCTCATCAATATCCGGGGGACTCGGTGCAAGTGTGGGCAAATTCCTGGCTGCAGTGGCTGCCAGGGATGGCTTGGAGGGCTGTGGCGCGTGCGTGGAATTTCAGATGTCATTTTTGCCAGTTAAGATGATTGCTTTGTTGTCACTCTCACCCCCACAAAACAAGACCTCTTCCTAAGGACTGAATGGAAGCAAGGAGAGATGCACAAAGGCCATCTAAGAATCCTTGGATGACCTTGGGGGTCTGTGCTGTTTCTGCACAGTGAGAATTGCTGTGATTAGTCTGGGAAAAAGCCCTTGGTGCTTCAGTGAAATACACCTGTCACATACAAGGTCTGTTGCCCCAAACACCAGGCTTAAAGTTACTCCATGCCCATCCTCCTCATTTTCATCTCCTGGAGGTGCCACGGTGTGGGAAGAGCAGTGAGGCGTGCTTGTATCTCAGCAGCTCTGGTCTGTGTGGCTTTGTCTGTGTGGGTGTGTTGATACTGAGCAACCCCACCACACACAGCGTGTGTATATACTGCATTTTAATAGATATAGGGCTACTGACTTTACATACACAGTTGCTATAGTAACAGAGGTTTCCTTAGTAACGGTTGCAGAAAATAATCCAGTACCAATTAAAAATAAACTGTTTGGAAAGCGGGCTGGGGGAGAAAGGAAACTGCTGAGAATCACCTTCCCCTTTATTGGTTCATCTCTCGGGGACTTGGGAAATTGATTAATGCTCAAAATAACTGTTCTTAACCATTGGCAAGCCAAAAAGGTGGGAGAGTGTGAGTGTGGTGGCTAAAGCTGCTGTCCTGAAGTGAAACAAAGGGGAAGAAGTGTGTCTGGGGTGTGGCATAAATACAACAGGGTGATGCTGAATCTTTCCATTAAGTTGAAGTCCTTAGGGAAGTAAAACAAGGGGCAATTTCCTTCCTTCCCTTCCTCCAGTGTCTGCATGCCATATCAGAGCCATGGAGTCTTTATTAGCATTCTGATTAAAGCCACAGGCAATCCAGGGGCTCCAGGGGAACATCTGATGGGATGCCATGATGCCTATCTCTCAGATGCTGTGTTGGAGCAGGATGCATTGCTGTGCTGGGAGTTCCTCCCATTTGAAGTTGTTTGCCTGTACCCATTCTCTCCCTTGGCACCATCACTCATCACTTGTGCCAACAGGCATCTGAGACCCTGGTGCCCAAGGGAAGCTGGAAGCAAAGTATGATGCAAAGCAAGGAGCCCATGCCTTGGTAAGAGAGAGGAGATAGCGTTGCTTTCTTGCAAACACAGGATGTGTGGGATGTTTCCAGGGTGTGGATGGGCACAGCTCCCCTGGCAGCCTTCAGTTGTTCATGCCTGTGGTGCCATGCTCTTGTTGTGCCACTTGTGCCCTGTGCTCTCAGTTAGATTTTGCTAAGGAATTTGCTGCTTGTCAACTGAATCCCTTTGCCTGGTGGCAAGACAGCATTCCTCCTTTCGGAGGAGAAGGAGGGGAGGACCACAGTGGCAGAGCTGCTGGGAGGAGTGGTGTGTGGCTGGGTGGGAGCTACCTCTCTCCCAGGCCTGTAGCTGACAGGACTCCAGGGCATGCCAAGCACAAGTGTCACAGGAGGGTGCTTTGTGTTCTCTTCTGCTGATGGGAATGCCCTGAGTCGAGGCTTGGGTGACAGGCACAGCCTGAGCATACAGTGCAGGGCAGGCTCTAGCTTCTTATCCTGCAGGGAGAGAGGAACTGGAAACCCCTGTGTCTCTCTCCGTGCAGGGACAAGAGCCAATGGCTTTGTTGTGTCATCCTCAACGCTGTGTGACCTCTTCGCTACCTGCATGGGAGCTGTGGTTGTGCTTGGGAAGCCCAGGGAGGTGACATGCCTGTGGCTTGTCCCAGGCTCTGCAGTCTGTACCAGACCTGGAGCCAGGTCTCCTGGCTGTGGGAGCAGAGCTTGCTCCCTGCTGATACCTTACAGTCTGGTGTTCTTTCTTCTTTTCCAGTTGTGGCTGTGTTTACTCCCCTAGCTATTATTGCATGTGTGTGGGTTATGTCTCACTGAGGTGGCTGGTTCGTGACAGCAGTAGAGTCTTGTTTAATTCACTCTTCATGGAAATTGTTTTCTCTGGAACTGGTCAACAGTTCATTGCCCTGAGGTGCAAGTGGCATGAGAAAAACCACTGAGTTTGGGTGTAGTCTTCTTGGTAGGTTTGGTGCCTGAGACCACTGTGAGTTAAGAAAGAGACTCTTTTAAAGGTCAAACTATAAAAAAGCAGCCTTTTGCTGAGGGACACTGGGAGGATCCAGGAAAAGAGTAGGGGTTGAAAGAGGAGAGAAGATTTGGTAGAATATCTAAATGCCTTTGCCTTAGAGGCAAGTGGGACCCCAGCAAGAGCAGCCACGCCTGCAGTTGTGGGGGCACCCCAAAGCAGGTGAGTTTAGTTTCTGTGTTCATGACCCACCTCTCTTCATCCTTCTCCATTCCTCCCTCACAGTGACCAAGCTGCAGGTGAGCAAGTCCAAGCGGAGCATCACCCTGGTGGAGAACCGCCCCATCCCCCTCAACTGCTCGGTGAAATCCCAGACCAGCCCCGACTCGCACTTTGCCGTACTGTGGTATGTCCACAAGCCCTCGGATGCTGATGGCAAGCTCATCCTGAAGACCACCCACAGCTCGGCCTTCGAGTACGGCACGTACGCAGAGGAGGAAGGGCTGCGGGGCCGGCTGCTGTTCGAGCGCTCCGCGTCCGGGGGGCTCTTCAGCCTGACGGTGCAGCGGGCAGAGGTCCGAGACAGTGGCAGCTACTACTGCCACGTGGAGGAGTGGCTGCTCAGCCCCAACCACGCCTGGTACAAGCTGGCAGAGGAGGTGTCAGGGCGGACAGAGGTCACCGTCAAGCAGCCAGGTACGTGGTGCTGCGCCGGTGTGGCCCTCCTGGCATCGGCTCCTGGGCATGGATTGTGAGCTTGACAGGCTTTTCTGGGGCAGCAAGGATCCTCTGCTCTTCTTTCCACTACAGCCTTGTCACCCTCTCCTTGCATCCTCGTGCCTGTGCGTCCCTGCACAAAAGGAGGGTTTTCCCTCCTTTGATGTGACCCTCATCCCTTTAGGCTGGGCTAGTGTCCATTTCAGTGTCCCTACGTGAAGGCCACTGTATCCAGCCAGGTTTCATTATCCTCAGGAGCATCATGTGGCAAGAGTGTCGACTAGCGACCTACTGAGAGAGAACCAGTGTGTGCCCGCCTAGGAAAGCATTTTTATGTCTTGCACACAGTTTAATTTTACTCTATGCCTGTATCCTGGCAGGCGCAGAGAGCCTTGTCTCTTTTCCCTCTGTGCTGTGCACATGAGATGGGAATAACAAGTTTAATGAGGTGGGGAGCTGGCTGCCAGGAAAGGAGCAATCTGCTCTGCTGGTGGTTTCCGTGGCAGCGGACAGCACTGTTAAAGGTGGGCTGATGGAGGAGATGAATATAGAATATGGCCCCCACAAGCTGGGACAGAGCCTTCCTTTGTGCAATGGGGAGAGGCAGAGGGGCAAGCGCTGTCTCTGAGAGCAGCCTGGACCCCCTGTGTGCTGCTGAGGCAGGGCATTGGTACTTCTTGAGGAAGCCTACCTTGCCCTTGCTTGCTCCAGGTGCCTGTTTCTGGAAGTGCAGCCTGCCACCAGTCCCAGCCCTTCATTTCTGTCTGCAAAGTCCCGAGACAGCTGAGGGGTGGTCAGGGAGCGGGAGGCTGTGACATGCCCCCTCCTTTGCATCACCCCCCCTCTCTCTGGGAAGTACAGTGCCTTCTGCTTGCTGCAGTGACTGTCCCAGGGAAGTCCAGACTGTGCCCCTGGAAAGGAGTCGTGAAGGAGCTAGGAGCGTACCACACATCACTTCTCATAAAAGAGCTGATTCCAGTCCCCCCCGCCACCCCGTGTTGTCAATGAAATTGTGGAGCAAAAACCAGGGACATTCCCAAGGCAGTAAAACAGTGTGTGTCAGTTTGCCCTCATGCCACTTCTCTTTTTGCCTTGGTGGTTCTCTATAATCAGCTGTCTATTGTCTACCTTGCTTTTTTCCTTATTTCCGTAACAGGAGGGCTTTACTGCTTGGGGTATGATCAGGTTACTGGCTTGCCCCAGGAGGAGAAGGAGAAAAGATTGAATTGTGATGTCTCTTCATAAGGTGTCTGTGCATTTAGGACCTCCCAGGTCCTGTTGGGAGATCGTGGGTTTACAAGTTCCCTGCGCTGAATGGGGCATTGTTGGTGTCTAGATTCAGATTTTCAGAAGACCCTAGAAAACACAAGTCCTATTTTCTTTTCCTCCTTTTTTTTTCTCCTTTTCCTTTCTCCATCTATTTTTCCTCTATTTCCTCATTGCTTTCGTCACACCCCAGGATTGTGGCCATGCAGGAAAAGGCTTGTGGGGAGACAAAGGACCCTTGCAGCCCTCAGTCACCTTGCATTTCTGGTGGCCTTTCCCCACAGATAACCGCCTGCACGTGAACCAGACCCACAAGAACATCACAGTGCTGGAGAACGAGTGGGTGACCCTGGAGTGCCTGGTGAGCAACCGGACCAGCCCATCCTCCCAGCTCTCAGTGGAGTGGTACGTGTGGCGGCCGGGCCACCCGGAGAAGGAGGTGGTGGCGTGGCTGAGCCGGCAGAGCACCCTGCACTACGGTGACCTGGCAGCGCCGGGCGACCTGCGGAGCCGCCTGCACCTGGAGAGCCCGTCCCCAGGCCTCTTCCTCCTCTCCATCCAAAACGCCACTGTGCGGGACAGCGGCGCCTACACCTGCCGCGTGGAGGAGTGGCTGCTCGACCCCAGCGACCGCTGGTACAAGCGGGCAGAGGACCTCTCCGGGCTCCTCACCCTCACCGTCAAGCAGCCAGGTGAGGAGGGTTTCGTGCTGTCAGGTTCGAGCAGTGTTGTGCCCTCTTGGACCAAATAAATGCATGAGGCACCATCTGTCTGTCAGTGACAGGGCAGAGGGAAGGACCACTGCACAACAGACTGTGCTGATGCTTTTTGCTTGTGTCCTTGGATGCACCCATGCTTTTCTGGAAAGGGTGTAGAGCAGGTCCTGCAAACACAGCTAGATGGGCTTGGGATTTTGTCAACACTACAGCAGCAAAGTACTTTCTTTTCAGCACTTTTGATGGGTTAGATAGGCTATGCTTCTGGGTTTACTCGCATTTTGACTGAGACAAAAGTGGAAGAAGCTACCTGAGCTCCCTAGGTGTGTGCCCTCAGGGGCAAAGTCCTTACATGAGAAGAGGGCAGCAGAGGCACACTGCTTGCTATCAACCAGCACCCCCACATCCCTTTCTGCTGGGCCTTTCTCCTGCTGTGTCTCTCCCCATTTTATTTGTTCCTGCCATTGCTCCATTCTAGGTGCAAACTCCAGGCATTTCAACTTGTTAAATTTCATTCCATTAATCAAAATCCAGTGCTCCAGTCTATCTTGATGGCTCCGTAAGGCCTCTTGTTCCTTCAGAGAGTCAGCAGAACCTCCCATTTGGTATCATCAGAAAACCTGCTAATGGTACATTCAACTCCTGCATCCAGATCTTTGATAAATATGTTGATCCCTGAGGAATACTCCTGGTGGTGAGTCACCAGCCAGATGTAGCCCTGTTTACTACCACCTTTTGAGCCCTGCCTTTCAACCAGTTCTTTACCTAGTCCACCATGAACCCACTCATCCACAGTTGAACAGGTGAAAGGATGCTGTGAGAGACAGTATGAAAAGCCTTACTAAAATTCAGAAAAACTGCATCCACTGCCTTCCCTTCATCCATCCACTGAATGAGTGACTTTATCATAGACAGATATTAAGTTAGTTAAACAGGACTTTCTCTTTGTGAACCCACAGTGTCTGTGCCTGATGCTTGCATTGTTCTTTAAATGCCTTTCAGTAGTACCTAGTATAATCTTCTCAGTAATTTTTCCAGGAACTGAGGTTAGACTAACAACTCTAACATTGGCCAGCTTCCAGTCAGCAGGGACTTCCCCAGACTCCCAAGGCCTTTGGATTGTGTTTGAGAGGGCTCCTGCCATAACATCTGCTAGTTCCTTCAGTATTCTGGGGTGAATCCCTTCAGGCCCCTTGGCCTTGTGAACATTCAGATGATACAGCTGATCCCTCACAGTTTCAGTGTCTGCAGATAGAATGTTACTGTTCCCACACTGGTGGTACTCTGACTCAGGGGATTTGGCACTGCAAGGTCTGTCAGTACTGTTAAAGACTGAAGAAAAAAAGCATTGAATGGCTCTGCTTTTTCTTCATCCCTATTAATCAGGTGACCATCTTCCACAAGTATCAGTCCAACGTTTTCTTTAGACATCTTCTTGCTATTAACATCCTCAAAAAAAGTCCTTCTTGTTAGCTGACACAGCACTAGCCAGTTTCAACTCTTGTTGAACTTTGACATTTCATGTCTTCTCCCTGCATATATGACTCACAGTTCTGTAATCTTCCTGTGAAGCCTGACCTGGTTTCCAGAGGTCATACAATTTCTTTCTCCACTTGAGCTCCACAAGGAGTTCCTGTTCAGCCAAACTGCTCTTCTGGCCCACTTGCTTGACCTAGGACACGGTGGAATTGCCTGTTCCTACACTTTAAAAGGTGGTTCTTAAGACTGACCAGTACTGATGGACTCCTCAACCCTTAAAAGCAGTTTTCCAGAGTGCTCTGCTAAATTCTGTCTGTTTTAACAACAGATAAGCTGCAAGGGCAGTTTACCCCAGAAAATACAGATTCTCTAGTTTTTGAGGCATATGATTCAAGATTAAATGTCTGTCTTAAAGGTTGTGGGTCAAATTGCAGTACAGTTCTCATTCACTGGGTACTTTGAGCCTGTAAAGCAACCGCTCTACAAGGAGTACTGTGATGCTTCATGCCTGCCCATTTCAGTGAGGTATCACCCTCATAACTGCAGCAGAGCTGACAAAAAGGTGAAGTTCTGGAAAGGCTTTAGTGGTCATTCCTGGCAGAGATCTGCACTGTGGAGGGGGAGCATGCTCATGGGAGCAGAGCTCTTACCTGCTAGGTCCTTGCTTGGGAAGTTTTGCTGGCCAAGAGTGGCTTGGGGAGGGACACCTCCCCAGGCAGTCCCTGTGCCCTGCATGCCCGCTTGGTTGTAAGTGCAGCTCTCTATCCAGTGTGATAATTGCTAGCCCTGATGGAGCAGTGAGTGAGCTCTGAAAATCCTTGAGACTCATTTGGAGTTGCAGCAGGATGTGGAGTGGGAAGAGGAGAATATGCTGGGGTTGTGCTAATTGAAGATTTTTTTTTTCTAAAAGTGCTTTGTTGTTGTTTGTTTTTGTTTTATAGCAGTTTGTACTTAACAAAATGACTAATCTTCCTTCTGATTCATGTCTCATTAGTGAGGCTCTCCATACTCATCTGTCAGGCCTATAATCATGAGCAAAGCGGGGAAAAAACGCCTCTGAGCACCTTCAGACAGCAGTTCTCTTTCTGCTTAACCTGTGGAGGTCGGAGAGGCTTTGTGTTGGTTTTGGCAAGCCATTTCCTTCACTTCCTCCCTTTCACCTCAGTAGTCTCTGAAACCTCAGGACTTACCTCATCTCTGTTTCTGCTCAGGAGGTTTCTGCTCAGGAGTCTTCTGGGGAGGATGTGAACTGAAAATACTCATGTTGCCCATGGCCTGGAGAGCTCTGGTCTTAATGAAGGTTTTTCTTATGGGACCATTTTAAAAGTGTTGGGCAGGTGCCATAACAAAAAGCCTGTAGGGCACAGTGACCCTGTGGCTGATGAGAGCTGGGGGTCAGCAGTCCCCTCCTGCAGGGACACCTGGGGTCTGCACAAAGGGAGGAGAAAGCACCTGTCTCTTCAGTGAGCTGTCAGCTTGTCCTTCCTGCTCAGCTGCCACATCAGGAAGGGCTTTTTAATCTTTCAGTGAAAGCGTAGATCCAGACTGATTGTGGTCTCTGGAGAGTATGTTCCCTGGCAAGATAACTGAAGCAAATGTTAATTGCTCTTGAAGTCAGCCTTTAATCAACTCATCTTGAATTCTGGCCACTGTATCTCAGTTGGGTAAAAACATCTCTTTAGCTTTGCAGAAAGCACTAGAGAGGGAAAAAAAAACAAGAGGGGAGGACTTTTGGAGTGTCCTTTCTGCATCAGTGTTGAGGCCATCACCATGAAGGAGCCTCTTACCTAAATAACTTTCCAAACTGCTGGAAACTCTCCTCTTCTGTCATACTGATTTTCAAGTCCTTTGAGTGCTCTCAAAGCAATAAATAACAAGCAGGGAGTGCAATGCTCTTTGCAGCAGTAGCTGGGAAGGAGTAGTACATTGCTCCTCAGCACTTGCACCAAACCTCAGTGTCTCCTGTCATGTTCTTGTAGCATGGCAGGATGAGCTGCAGCAGCTTTGTCCCTCAGTCGGTGTGAGGGTCTGCATAGTCAGGGGGGTAGCATGCTGTGCCTGCAGGGTTGACCACAGGGGTACCTGTTGCCCTTGGCAGGCTGCATCAAGCCTTTGGGTTTTGTTTGGATCAGACCCAGCACCAGAGTCGTGACAGTCAGCTTGCAGGGTGGTGTGATGACCACATTTTGCTCAGCGCTCACCTCTCCCCTTTTATCACCTCAGATCCCACCTTGCAGGTGGACACAGCCACCGCCAACCTCACAGTGCAGGAGAAGGAGTCCTTCCCGCTGGACTGCAGCATCTTGTCCCGCTCCAGCCCGGAGTCCCACTTTGCAGTGACGTGGTACAGCCTGCGGGCCAAAGAGGCGGGTGACCACGCTGAGCAGGAGCAGGAGGAGGAGGAGGAGAGGGAAGAGGTGCTGAGCGTGGGGCTGGACGCTGTGTTCAGCCCTGAGGCTGGTCGCTGGGAGGGCCGCCTGCGCTTCCAGAGGCTCTCGGCGGTGCTTTTCCGGCTGACGGTGCTGCAGGCTGGCGGTGCTGACACGGGCAACTACTCGTGCCGCGTGGAGGAGTGGCTGGCAGACCCCAATGGTGTGTGGTACCGGCTGGCGGAGGAGGAGTCGGGGATGGTCGCTGTTCACGTGCAGGATGCAGGTGAGGAGAGGTGATGACTGCCTTGGGTCATGGCCCTGGCATCCCCTGCATCTTTGGTTCAGCCAAGATGAAAAGGCTGAGGAGTGAATGGGACTGGGTCTCACCTGCACCAGGGCAAGGCTGTGGGGCCAGTATTTTTCCAATTGGCTCGACGGCTCATAGCCCAGCTCTTGCTTTGGTGTGAGTATCCACATTGCACTTAGCTCTGTGCTGGGGCTGCCCACTCCATGGCACTTACCCTCTGCTGTGTCTCAGTCAGTAGGGGCAGACTTTGTCCCCCACTGGGGTTTAAGTGTTCTCTTTGGGAAACACCCTTAAAGTTGGCTTATCTTTGCACAAGGGTGCACAAGGGTCTGCTCACATCAATTTTTGAAGCCACTGGATGGTGTAGGGAGGCTGCAGGGTTAACTGAGGTCATGAGGGTTTTGTGTGCCCTTAAGGGAGGTACCCTGGGGTGCTGCTGCCGTTGTGTAGCACCACTGAGGGAATCAAGGCCTTGCTCCCTGCTTTATAAGATACTATAACATCTCCACCAGGGAGGACTCTATCACTCATTAAACTCTTGAAGCACTGAAGTATAAATATGCCCTGTCCTCTGTTGCTTTGTTTTCTAACACTGGTATTTTTCTCAGAGCCCCACCTCCTGAATTGACGTAGATTAATGAGCATCTGTTTTTTAACATTTCTGAAGAAGTTTGTATGCCTGCATTACAAAGAAACCATGAAATGTGACTGTACTGTGTCTCTTTCCAGGCTCCACCCTGCAGTCAGTCATCTGCTCCAATGATGCCCTCTTCTACTTTGTGTTCTTCTACCCTTTCCCCATCTTTGGAATCTTGATCATCACCATCCTCCTGGTGCGATTCAAGAGCCGGAACTCCAGCAAGAACTCAGAGGGCAAGAACGGGGTCCCCTTGCTGTGGATCAAAGAGCCACACCTCAACTACTCTCCCACTTGCCTAGAGCCACCAGTCCTCAGCATCCACCCAGGAACCATAGACTAAAGAGGCAGAGGCACTTGGGGGGACACACAGAGGGGGAAAAAGCAGAGACACAATGGGAAGGAACCCTAAGGAACAGAGTGGGTTTTGTTCTTATTTCATTTGTTTCCTTGTGTGTGCTCTGATGCAGAGGCTGAGCTCTGTGGGGTGCCCAGCCAGCAGGAGCAGGAAGGTCGGAGGCTTCTTCCAGCACCTGTGGAAATGCACCCCCTCATCCTGATGGACAGAGGCACTTGCTGTACATAGCAGATATTCCTCTCAGACTGATTTTACTCCCATCAATTACTGTCTTTTTGGCTGTTACTTTTTTATTGTTTCTTTTTCAGTCACTCAGAGAACTGTAGGCTTCCCCTGCCCTCCACACAGTATGGAGTTCTCAGGGGTTGTTCAGTCCTGGGACAATCTGTTTGGAAGTAAATGTATATGTTTTCCAAACCAGACTGTTTTTCCTTCTCAGGCTCAGTGCCATGGTGAAGAAGGTCTTTTCCCAAGCTGCACTGAACTAGCTACTCCCTCTTCCAAAACAGACAAAGCCAGGTCTATCCCCAGAAGGGTTAACTGGGGTGTCTGTTGGGAGGTCCATTTCAAAGACTGGCTGTAGCCTCAGCCTGATCTTGCCTCCACCTTACTGCTCTCTCATGGGGGAGCAGTTCACCTTTTGGGAGCATTCCCAGGTCTTGGAGAGACTGAAGGTTCAGCACACTTGTGATCAGGACAAAAGCAGTTCGGTTTGTGTCAAGGAACTGAAGGGGGAAAAGGAGATAGGACACCTGAAAGCCCTGACTGTGTTGGTAGCAAAAAGGGTCCTCATATGGTCCAGCTTACCAGAGTCATGTTCCTCCCTAGTGTCCATGTTCCCACCTCTGATGAGGTGGATCCCCTCTGTGCCCCAGTCATTTGGGGATAGGAGGCTTGATCCAGTCTCTGAAGGCTTCAACATGACCAAAGTAATGACTCTAGAAGGGAGGAAAGGGAAAGCTCCACGGGCTGCGTTCACAGTCCCTGGATGGTTCAGCCAAGGAGCCCAGTAGTAAACATGCCATGCAGTGGGGACACACACTTAACAACCATGGGTGACGAGTTTTCCTGTGGCTTGCACTACTTCCTGGTGTGAGCCTGGACAAGGCAAGGAGCCTGCAGCACATCAGCACCCTGGGGGCTTTCCTGCCCCTTTAGCCAAGAGAAATCTTTCCCTACGTGTGTATGTGCATCTGCTGTTTTTAATTTCTGGGAATTCAGGAGGAAAAAACATCTCTCCATAAGCTCCCCCTCCTGGCAAAGTCACCTGCTCTTGTAAGAGCCACTGTGGCAGGAAATGCTGTTCTTTCTGTGAAAGATATGGCTCACATGAACCAAACCTGGGCTCTCACTGCGTGGGGCACCTGAACTCCTGTACCCCTAATGCCAAGAACCCCTGCCCTGTCCTGTGGAGGAAACCGCCTCCTCCCCCATACGGCCTAAGCATTACGTCTGGCGGAAGAAAGTGTTTGCCAAAAATGGCCTTTTGTTGTCTTCCTTGATGTCTTCCTGGCAAATTCGGCCATTTGTATTTTTGCAGCGTGGCTGAAGCCAAACCAGAGGCGGATGGGCACAGCCACAAGACCCCCCCTGCCTCACGTGTGAGAGGTGCCATACCCACAGCCATTGTCCTCTCTGGGAGGGTTGGACTGCTCTTTGTGAACAGAGGGGACCTCAGCAGATGCTCTGTAGCACTAGTCAGACCCTGATGCCTTGGTGTTTCAGAGGTGGTGAAGCTTCAGGTAGATCTGCACGGCGCAGCCTCTCTCCCACCTGGGAGAAGACCCACGTGGCCACAGATCATCCCGTGCTAAGGCATTTGAAGTTGGCCACCTCTGCGCCTCCACCAGAACAGCATTGGTTTCTTCTTCTATTGGGACGCCCAAATTTCACTTGTCCCTCTGTGAAGTCTGCTTCCTCGAGACGCAACTGCTTGCTGGCCCCAGCATATGCATAAAATCACACTCCTATATATGTATGTATCGCACACCCGCACACTTGTCTTCCCTTTCTGGCTGAGATGTCTGCAAAGAGAGGAGTGGGATGAGAAGTGAATGGAAATGAAGAACTGAGGCACAAGCAGCAGCAGCTGCAGCCAGTGGGTATTGTTTCATATGTACTATCTCTTGTACATACTGCTCCTGGGCAGGAACCGCGACTCATTTCAGCTTCAAGGAAGAAAAGAAAATTAAGTCAGCAGGAGCCGTTCTTCCCTGGGAGAGCTCTGCTCTGCATCTGAGCCACGCTCCTCCTCAGCAACCTGTCTGCCCCAGAGCAGGGTTCTCCTGGAGGGCTGTCCCAGGGCCCCATTGCCCTGGATGGAATCAGGTCCCTTCCCAGCCCTGCGGTTCCTGCACAGAGCCCAGGCTATCCTGGGAAGTGGCTCCCATGCTGGTCCCTGAATGTACCTTGCCAGTGACATTTCTCCATTGCTCTGGCAGTGTGTCTCCCAGTCTCAAACTTCTCTGTTTTTATAAGGCAGACTCTTCCTGTAATGAGTTTTAACGCGGAGCTTTTCAAATCACTCTCTGCTATAACTTTCTGTAACAAACCCAAGAAGAGAGGTACCCTATCCATGCATGATGTGGAAAAATGTTTGGGATTTTTTTTTTTTTTTAAAGAAAACAACAAAAACTTTGTACTATGTTGCACTAAAACATGTTTTATACAACACACCCGAGAGCTGTAGTAAACTGTGTTGAAATTGTGAATCCTATTGCTGCTGGTTTTTGTCAGATTTGGGCTTTTGTTACACTTTTATGTGCACTCCCTGCATAAAGGTGTGCTGAGCCCCCCTTCTTGGGCAGCCTCTCCCACTGCCAGTGTTCCTTGATGCATTAACTCCCCTCCTCTTTTCCTTTTTAACTCCACTTCTCTTTTCTCGTAGGTTGGAGCTTGCAGACACCTTGCATGCTCTGGCTCTTCATACTACTCCCTTCCATCCCTTAATTCACACCATAATAGAATCTAACATTTAAAAGAGGCCTGTCAGATCTTCTTATTGAATGGGGTACATTGTTTTTGAATTGCTCTGAAAATATGAGCACTTTGCTGTGCCATAGTTTGGATTTGAAGAAAAACCTTTCTTTATATAGAGTTATGCACAACAAATGTTAAGCAAATAATCTTTAGTAACATTGATGAAAGTAGAATAATGTAGTTCACTACAGAAGTTGATGTAAAATGCAACCTGTTCATCCTCATTACCCACTTTTACTGTGAGTAAGTATTTGATCAGGAGTGTTGAATTCCCACACTGACTGAAATAGGGAAGTAGCATGATGCATTCCTACCTGTATTGCAGCAGTTCTGTGGAATTGTGCAAAATGCGCTGCTCACACAGGTCAGGTTTGGGGTTTTTTCCACATTCATTTAGAACAAAAAAATATTCTGTGCTAAATTGTGTGAGAAAACTCTTGTTATCCTCCCTTTTCCCCCCGCCAGTAGGTTGCATTGGGCTGCATCTGCTGTAGTCTCTGTGCTAAGCAGCAGAGGCTTTAACTCCAGTGTGTCCCTGACGATCCCTGTGTCAGTACCAGGTGACAAGCTTGGCTCAGCTGTCACAGCTTTGCCAGGAGGCATCTCTGCCAGCCCATGTACACTCCCTGTGGCCAGGTATGCATCCCTGATTCCCTGGCATGCTCATATGGGCAGGATCCTGCTTTGGAGCAGTCTGAGTGAGTTTTGCTGTCTGTCCTGCTGCTGCAGCATGACCAGCAGTGCTGCAGTGGGTGCTCCTGCTCCCCTTGAGGACCAGGCGATGTGCAGCCCCCTGCAGTGGAGCAGGGATGTCTCAGGGCTTGGCTGCTAAAGGGACCATTGTGTGCTCCCATCAGACCACCTTGTGACTGCTTCCCCTCATCCACGAGACCCAACCTAACTCTGACATCGCCTCCCCACTGAAGCCAACACATGTGCACAGAGAAAAGTCAGGCCTGGCTCTGGTTTACCCTCACAAGCTTTAATCCAGTGGGTTTGCAAACTGAGTGAGGACAGGGTGACAAGGGGTAAGTGCATCTGTGCCACCCCCAGCCTAGACAAGCTGGTACAAGCCCTTGGCTACCTTCTCCAGGCGGTCCTTGTACTCCAGGGACTCATAGAGGGAGAGGGGAACCCCCTTGAAGCCGTGTATGACCCCCCACCAGCTGGCCGCGATGACAGCAGTGGAGTCACTGTCGCCCCCGTGGAAGAAGGCACGGTGAGCCAGATCAGTCCAGGAGTCCCCCGCGCCCAGCAGTGCGTCGTAAGCAATCATGGGGGCATCGTGCCCACTGCTGCCACCCCAGCCATCATAGCTCAGGGATGAATAGAAGTCATCTCTCTCTTCCACACCGTACTTCGGGGGGAAGGTGGGCGGTGAGACCCCATCCAATATGCCTCTCTGTGTCAGGTATTTTTTCCATTGCTCTTCAAAGTAGTACCTGCAAAACAGGAGATGGGATGGGGTGGCTGTAAGAGTTGTCCCAGGGCAGAAGCACATACCTGAGCTCTGCGCAGGCGCCAGCGGAAAACGCGCCATGCCAAGAGCCTGGAGCAATGGCTCAGCAAAATGGTAGGCGTCACCCATTTGTCAGACTAGGGACATGATTTACAGTAAGAGGCACAAGGACATGTTTCAGTGAGTTAGATTTCCCCTCCCTCTAGCCACATGGGAGAAGGCAGCCCAACACCTGCTGCTGTCACACTGCATGGGATTTAAAGGCTCAGAGTGAGAACTGAGTCATCCTCCCAAATTCAGAGTAGCTCTACCTCTGTGCCCCTGCACACAGAGCCACACTGGATCTGCAGCCAGATTTGGTTATAACTTTCAAACTGAGCTCAGCCTGATGCAGTTCCCCAGCCCTGCTTCAAATCTTTTCATCAGATCATGGTTGCTTGAGATGACAAGTCTACCTACCTCATATTGGATCCAAAAAAAGTCACAACTACATGACTCAAACACAACCTGCCTTTTTTTTCTCCCCAAAGGTAGAGGTATTCTGAATTGATTCCATCCCACAGCAGGCATGTGCTGCTCTAGGAGTTTACCATAATGTGATCACTGAAACTTCAGTATAAAAAGAGCTTGCCCTGTCGTACATGTGCTTTAGGAAGACACAGTGCTGGGCCAACAGCTCACCAGTGCTCCATGTTCTCCTTCACAAAGAAGCCGGTGTTCTGCACATAGGCCTTTGCCTGAGGCAGCACATCCAACAGCCCCTTCCCCCAGGCCTGGAGGGGCATGCTGTTCACCGCATAAGAAGTGAAGAGGGCTGAGGCCAGGGCACCCAGGTAGCCCGTGGGGTGGTGGTGGGTCATCCGGCCGCTCTCGATGCTGACTTTCACCAGGGTCTCCAGCTGGTTGGGGCGGTAGAAACGCAGCCCGATGCACATGGCACGCATGGCAGCCCCACAGCCTGCTGCACGGGAGCTGAATGGGATCTTCCACCCATCTGGCTGCCCTGGATTCAGCTTCAGTGTGCCTTCCAGAGTCGTGGCACCTGGACAAGAGTGGCAAAGCCCAGGAAAAACGAAACACCCATCAGTAGGAGAGAGGGTCATATAGCTTGGGAACTAGGGGAAAACAGGCACGGTAGTGGGGAAGGAAGCGTTACTCTGCATAAGGGATTTGAGATGCCTTTAAAACATCAGTTGTCTGCTCACCTACCTGCCTTAAACTGCTGGAGCATCCTGCATCTTCCCAAACAGACCTGATAATTTCTGTTTGCAAAAATAAAAGTCTAGGGGGTAAGAAACACTCGCTGCTGGCTTATTGGCATTTTTTGTATTTACATCTGATGTTATTTAATAACTTCTCTATAAAACATATATACTAATAGATTAGATATGTACACATCTCTCTCTTTCTCTCTCTCTCCCCCCCTCTCTTTCCCCTGGAAAGGAGGTGTGTAGGATTCCTAACACGAGGCAAGTCTAAGTAGCTCTGCTTTTTCAGTTGTTTAGCCTCTTTACAGGACCTTTTAAAGGCAGAGACCCCACAAGCTCCTCAGGAATCTTTCCCATTGCCTCACTATGAAGGTTTGGGTTGGCTCCCTGCCAAACGCAACTGCCAGCCATGCAGATTCCCCCCCCTTCCCAAGAGAGAAGGGAAAAAAGTACCCAAAAAGACAACTGTAGTAAAAGTATATATATACATATATATATTCACATATAGTACAATTATATATTATCAAACACTATGAATCTACAGAACAAATCCCAAAGCAAGCCCAAACAGGAAAAGGGGGGAAAGGGAAAGGGGACAAAAATGGGTAAAAACAAACAAAACAGACACACATACTGGTAAACTCAGGGAAAAGCTCAATAAGTAACTAATACAATCAATTCTCACCAACACTCCCCTTAAGAGAAAGCAGGTCC
>JAWWEE010000001.1:5263668-5317053 GCA_035221455.1 Xenops minutus
TTCAATTAAATTGTAACTCTGACTCATAATCTCTCTGGTAGTGGGTCCATTCCTTCTGCTGGTTTACCTTCAAACCAGCACAGATGCATGCCTGATTTTTGCTGTGTCTGCCTCAAAACCAACATCCCTGGACACCTCCAGGGGTGGTGACCCCTCCACCTCCCCTGGGCAACACATCCCAGTGCCTGGCCACCCAAAAAATGAATTTTCTGGTATCTAATCTGAATCTCCCCTGTGTCAGCTTAAGGCGATTTCCTGTACTCCTCTCGCTGGAGGCATGGTAGAAGAGACTGGCCCCCACCTCACTACAACCTTTCAGGTGGATGTAGAGAGCAATGAGGTCTCTCTTAAGCCTCCACTTCTCTAGACTGTCTCCTTCAGTGAAACAATCTCCTTCAGTGTTCAGGGGCAGCGCTCTCCCCAAATCCCCAGTGTGCCCAACTCAGCTCCCTGGTGACCCCAAACTTCTCCCAAACCATGTTTAGGCTCTGCTGTGTCCTGTGGTATCCGTGTCCTGAGGTACCTCATGATCCTGTTGCCTTGCCTCATAGTTCATTTTTGATGATGGTGGTGGCTAGGTGGCAGGGGGAATCTAGTCAGTGGATGAGGAAGGGACAGGAGTGAAAAGCAGGAGCAAGGAAGAGGATTCAGCATGTCTGGGCTTGCACTTTATGGGGGCCAAACCTTTTTACCAACCAGTGGCCACTTGTTCTGCATGCCAGATCTCCAGAGCCCTCGGTCACCGCAGAAGGTGCCAGCACCTCTTACATGAAGGGGGGGAAAAAAAGTCCCCCCTGGATGCCTGTGAGAAAAAGCAATGGTATTTTTTGAGCTGCAGCCCTGGGGGATTTCAGGGCAATCACATATGTAACCTGGGTCAGAGCAGAGTCCCTGGGGAATTTGGGGGCAAGCGAGAGTGTAGAGTTGGAGTGGGGCCCTGGGGGAATCCAGGTAGCTGAGAGCACAGGGCTGTGCGGGAGTGTTTTGGTATGCCATGCCCATTCATATATCTACTCTTCCTCTGCGACCCGCTGCAAATATGGAGTATGAGAAGCATCTGGTAAAGAAAATAGTAACAAAAAAGGAAGTGGGCAGAGAAGCTGCTGGTGTTTCAACACTTCCAGCAGACCCTGATGATCTTTTCTGCTTCTCTTCTTCATTTAGTTTTCTCTAGAACTGCTCTGAATTTGCTCAGGCAATACTTAAAACCAAAGCGGGATTTTTCTCTCCTAAGGTTTGGGCCTGTGAGAGGGAAAACCCTTCCCACTTTTGTCTTGCAGTCTGTGAGGAATGGCTTCTACTCCAGCCTGAAGGGTAGAGGAGCAGAGAGGAAAGCTGCAGGGTTCCTTAAAAGGGGAGGAAGATGGAAGAATACGTCTGCATCAGCAAAAAATTGACTGTGGCACTGAGATGTTTGGATTTCATCATTGCTTCCAGTTTCCTGAACTCTTTCAGCTTCCTAAAATATGAAGCCAAGATACACAGTGTAGTTAAGTGACATCTGAGATTTATCACAGAAAAATTTTGAGGGCTTCTTGCAGACAGACAGTGGGACCATCAACAGGAGCCTGCAAACCATGGATGGGGAGAGCAGCAGTCTCCAGGCTCAAATGTGTGCATTGACCCCAAAGGGATCTCCTTGTTTAAGTCCTATGGGATGCCCATAAGTGGATGGGGAGAGTGTTCTCCATCAGGGAGCACCTCCAGCTCCAAGATGTTGCAGGGAAGCATTGCCCATGGCATGGGGAGGTAGGCACAATTGTTCCCCCTTTGCAATAATGGCCTTCTGATGCTGAGCCTTGCAAAGAGTTAAAGATTCACCATAATGCACCATTCTGGGGGTTTTGGTGTGTTCTATTAAATGAAAATTTAGGCTGCCTTGGACCAGTGGCCCAGATATGCCTTCTGGAAAGTACCACCTTGGAGCAGCCTGCTGATATGCCCCTGCCATGTGTTGGAAGCTGTGGTTAGCATTTGCTTAGACTCAGAATTTTCCTTCATATTCATATGGAACAAGAGGGTAATTCTTTCTGACTAAAAAAATGTGCCTTTCTAGATGAGCCCAGGGTTGAGGGCTCCTCTTCAGAGGGGCTGTGAAGGGTAGCACTGCAGCACTGGAACTAAATACTGGTTTAGACCCTGTGGGGCATTTCCTCTGAACTACATGAGGCATTCAGGCCAGGGATTGGAAAAAGGTGAACATTAAAAATGCATGGTGCACCTCTTAAACACAGTAGTGCCCCTGTTCTAGATCCTACGGCTGTCCCCAAAATGAGACTGTAAAGGAACATCTGGAATTCTCATTTTTCACTGCTCCTATTCACATTCTTTTTGCACCACCCCAGGCTGAAGGGTGACTTTCCACAAGATCTTCTGTATCTCTAAAACACCTTCATTTTGCACTAGTGCCAAACTCTTAACAGCCTCTCATTCTTTAAATAGCACCTTTTTCTCTGTAATAACAGCAGGCTTTATTTTTATTTTTTCTTTGAGTGGGGAATATTTCTGGGCTTACCCCAATTTTCAGTCCACAGGTGCACGTGTCTTTGTCACTGGCCAGTGAATAACAATCTTCTATAACAGAGGCATTCAAAGCAGGGGCAGCAAATGCCATGTGAGGTCTCCTCCGGACCAGCGGCTCAGGCAGCGAGTGCTGGTGAGGCAACAGTGCGTGACCCTGGTGCATGTGTGAGGGAAGCACTCACTGTTTCAGGATGCTCAGGGCTGCTGTGCTCGCTCTGGCTGGATGTTTGTTTGCAGCAGGGAATGGGCACCCAGCAGCAGTGAGCACTTCTGGCTCTGCGCTTCCAGCTCTGCGCTTCCTTCGCCCTAGTTAGGACAGGGCTTGCTTCCTCCAGCTAATCCTGGTGGGTGGTGACCCTCACTTCTTGCCTGGTATCCCATGGTAATGAGAGGGCGGTCCCTCACCTCCCTCCATGCTGTCCAGAGTAGCACAGCTAAAACAGGTGGTGAGAGCTTCAGCTGCAAACACAGCCTGTGCCTGGGCACAGGCAGTTGTGGATGCTTTTTCCTAGACGTGGGATCCTGAGAGGAATGGTGGGAGAGGTATTAAAGGGCTTGGCTGAAGCAAGTTCTGGACATGGCAGCAGAAGAGGTGCCTCTGGGCAACCAGCTTAGTTTTAGGGAGTACTGGACTTTGGTCTCTTACTGGAGAAACCAGACTTCATTGCAGAAATAGTCACGTCTTTCTTTCCAGGCTTGCCTTCTTCCACAAACTCTCCAAGAGTGGGCCCGACACTGCTCAGGGCAAAAGGGAATTGGTGGAAAATCAATGTGATCTGTTCATTGTGGCACCTACCACTTTCCTCAGGATGCTTCCAAAAGCTGTCACAGATTTAAAAAGAAAAAAAATACAGCAGCCTAACTGTTTCAAATAACCACAATTCTGCAGGGTAGAAGATAAGCAGGATAATTGCTTTACCACAGATAGGGGCTCTGGCAACAACCAGCAAGGTCAGGGACACAGGGAACATCTCCTGAGTGAGCTGAGTGCTGTGGTCACCTCTCCCTTGTCCACATCTAGCGAAGGGAACTGCAAACTCATCTTTACTGCCCCTTCATCAGGCTTGTAACTAACATGTTGGCAAATGAGAATGTGTGGGTCCAGAGACCTCCCTAGTAGTCTCCAAGTCCTGCTTCTGAGCCTGGGGACATCTGTGAAGCAGCCCCAGACAGTTCCTGTGCACCTGGGGTTTGGTTCAAGGGGTGGATCTGAGGCTCCAGGGCTAACAGGCCGGTTGCTCCTTCATGTAAATCCAGTGACATTTTCATTTTGGGTTGTATGCCATTGCTGGTAACACTGGCAGGGTAACAGTGTCTGAGGGTCTGTGTTGTTCTCCCTTCTGCTACCTTCTCTCCATGAGCTGCTGGTAGCTGTGTCCGTATCTTTTCTGAGAGTACTGGGACAGGGGGACCCCATCAGAGGTGTGTCATGCCTGCAAGCAGAGGGGCTCATCAAGCCTGGCTTGCAATCACTCTCAATTCACCATACAGCACCAGCAGGCTAAACTTGGAGGTTCTTGGAACTTGCCAATGGAAGTAAGCCCTAGCGGGATGTAGTGGGTTAAGCCTGACCATCTGCTTAGCGATGGGTGGGAAGAAGGTTGCATCATGCTATGGGTTTTGAAAGAGTGATGCTCTTCCTGCATTTTGCAAGCAGCAATGTTTGAAGCATCGAATGTGTTTTCCGCTTTGAGAGCAGGTTTCTCCTTTCTCTGGGAAAAGACACAGTCTGAGGAACATCATTGTGGTCTGTAGTGTAGGAAAGGTGTGTCAGGTGCGAGGAATGTGAAGCATAGCCACAGGCAAGGGAGCTCAGCCTTCTGGGACAGAAAGCTCAGCACAGTCCCAGCCATAGCTCTGCTCAGGCTCTGGTGTTGCAACAGCAGTAGATGTGGCCAAGCACATGGGGTTCACGCAGGCAATGTGTGCTTCCACATAACAGAGCCAAATTAACTAGTGGACTCCTCCAAAAACTACTGTTTCTCCTCCTTCCCTTCAGCTTTCCCCCTTCTCAGCTTCATGCATCCACTTCCTGCTATGAGGGTCTGCAGCGTAAAGCCCATTTGGCCCTCAATCCTTCCAAACTAGAGTTAGGTGAAGCATAGATGTACTGTAAAATAAGGGTGAGAAAGGAACTAGACTGGGGAATAGGGGCTCCTCTTTCTTTTGCCAGCAAGTTGCAAGCGTGTTCAAGACGTCTAAGGAAGTTGTGGGTTGTGTACAGGCACAAGAGCTAAGCTTGAGGAAGGAAGAGTTGGATGCACTACCTGAGGTCTGGGAACGCATGCAGATGGGAATGGTGCCCAGAAATTCACACTAGTTTGTCAGAGAGGGCTTACAGTACCAGGACCTGCCCAGCTGAAGGATGACTTTCTTTGGCTTGAATGACTTAGACGGAGACCAGGGAAAATCATATGTACAACAGGTTAGGAAAAGCCCTGTGATGGCTTTAAGTTGCTTGATTGGGTGATTATTTTCCACCAGAGGGATTTCTTTGATGCCAAGTTGCAACCAAGCCTTCTCTTCTGTCTTTCTCTTCTGGGTATTCCTTCACCAGCTCTCTCTATAACACTGTTGTTCCTGGGAATGACCCCTTCTTTTAACCACATACCAAAAACACAAAGGGGCATGAGAATTCTTGGTAAAGGGCTTTGGCACAGCAGAACATGACATTTGAAAAGCTACTTCTGCATTTGAGTCTTCATGAATTGGATTTCAGAGAATTGGGAAGTGCTCGCTTGTGACTGAAGAGGAACATATGAGCAAGACCACTGAATGCTCTGTTTTATCCGTTAGTCTGACAAGACTTAAAAATATCTGCTTATGCTTCCTTTCTCTGTTTACGCACTTTGTGTGATGTCATTCAGTGGTGACATTGCCTTGATGCGTGGAAAAGTGCTCCTGGAAGGAGAAGCAAGGACATTGATGACTAGTGTTCCCTCTTCCAACTTTGCCTTCACCCTGTGCACATGCCCAAATTTGCAGGGCAATGAAGGCTGTAGGGGAGGCCACCAGAGACCCTGCTGTGCTATGGTTAATCCCCTGGTGTGTTCCCAGGATAGCCCTGGTCTGGCAGAAAGGACAGGCAAGCTCTTGACAGCAATCACTAGGCAAAGGAAGCTGCTAACTGTGAAACCTCTTGCTCTCAAAACTGAGGTAGCATTTGAGGTCTGGGAGGAGATGGTCTGTCACCGATCTGCCAGGTGTGTGACTGCACAAAGCTGCAAGACAGTGTAAGAGAATCTGGTTTGCGGAAAAAACCCAAACATATTTGATTGGTGTCAGACCACATGCTATCAAAAGTTGCTTGAAAGTTATGAAAATAACTCCAGAAGACAGAGAAAAACGTGGGAATAAGGATGCTGCCCCTCGTGTAGGTCCAGTATTGCTGTGATCCATACCTGTCCAATGACAGTGGCTCTGCGCTGCCTCCAAGCAGTCACTTTTGCTTGAAGCAGAGGAGAAAATCACACTTGTGTTTTTATCCTGTATGAAAGAACCTATCCCTATGGTCTACACAAAATGCTCAGCAGCAGGAGCACAGGACAGCTTCTTGTTTGACATGGATGTGACAAGAGCATGAGCTCAGGGCTCTGGCTTTGTGTCAGAGCAGGCGTTTGCTGGATGTGTGAAATGCGTTGGTCTCCGCTCTGTCAAAGCTGCCGGTGCACTGGAGTAGCTGGGGAGCTGTAAGAGACAGAGGAGCGTGAGATCATTTTGCATGCTGTTCAGTCATCTGCTTGCTCTGGGACTAGTCCTTGAAAAGCAAAATGTTGCTTATCCTGTCCTCAGTCTCCAGAGCCTTCTCATTTTGTTCCACTGACTATCCCTGACATGCCAGCCTCTTTGATGTAACTTAGTCATGCGTGGCTCCACTTATTTTGGCTGTGATAGTGAAACCTGTGAGGCCACGCTTGGCCTGACATAACTGTGTCCAGCCATAAATGAGGCTGGGTATGAGGAACCCATTGGTGCCTTGGGCCCTGGCCAGGAGGAAGCAAACTAAAAGAGCTGATTGCACTCCTTTCTGAAAAGGGTGGTATGTGTGGGTGGTAGTAGCGGGAAATCAGGGACAGCATAATGCCCAGGTTCAGGAACTGGCATATGAAAACACAGTCCAGTGGTAAGACTTTCTGCTAGCAGAGAGAAGCACAGCAAATGTCATTGTTATCATTAAGAAACTAAGGCTGGAGAGGTGTGGGACCTGGGATCCCCAAGCATGCCACTAGCCTGACCTCCGTAAATGGGAAATGAGATCAAGTGCAAAATGAGTTTACCAAGGCTATCTCATGCCTGGCTATCGTAGTAGGTTTGTTTTGATAAGATAATTGACTATGTAGGCAGTGGACTTCAGAAAGGCAGTCCTTACCGTGCTACAGGCAAAGCCATTAAGCTGGAAAAACAGGGGATTAATGTGAGCATTCTAAGGATTTACCTAAAGAAAAAGATGTCAGGAGGTTGTGCCTCAAGGGAAGTGAGCTGAGAGGAGAGGGGTTATTAATGATGCTCCTCAAAGAGGTGATCTTGTTTACCCAGCAGAAAAACAAGCTGTAATCAGATTCAGTCAGGGCTAAATAACTGCAAAGATTTCTTGGGCTACAGGATGAGAAGAGCTAATAGCACCAAGAAATAGAATAGGATATATAGGATAAAAATCAGCATATCAACAGCACAAAGTGCAAACTTGCACATGCAGAGAATAGCTATAAAATATTTTGCTCCCAGCTTGTCCCTTGTCATTCAGAAACTACAGAGTAAGGGGAGTTTTGAGTGATTGATGATGAATTCTCACTACAGGGTAGCCAAGAAAAAGAGGTGACCACAGCTGAAATCTCCCCAACTAGTTTAAAGATTCCCTTGCATGGTCCCTGCAGTGGGCATTCAGGGTGGCTCTGGGGGCCCTGCCAGGCTGACAGAGGACGGGGACAGAGAGGGACAGGCTGGGGGAGGAGCCCCCTGCGAGGAGAGAGACCCAAATGGCATGGCCAGCATGCTGGTGCATGGCTGCTGGGTGGGAGAAGATCCATGGCAGCAGCAGGGTGCTGATGCTGGGAAAAGGATGATGCCAGTGTCTCCCCAGGGTGTGGGGAAAGCGAGTCCAAGCCTGCACCTCTCCATGAGCCCACTGCAAAGCCACACACACACCCAACAGGGCTGGCAGTACCAAGTGTATACTGCTCAGTGTACCACCTTACCCTGGAGAAGATCTTTCCCATGGTAGGAGGGACAGGACTGAGTGTTAGGGAGAGCTCTTACAGACTTGTTGGCTTCAGACTACTTTCCGGAGGTGATCCCATGGTTGCTGGTGGTAACTGTAAGCTTTTAAAGCACCACAGTGCAGCCTTCTTCTGAAAGTTGCAAACTTCTGAAAACCAAGACTGAGCTATGAGATGCCAGAGAGGGAATGTGTGTATTTGTGGGCACGGCCCCACAACTGCTGAATAGCCCAAACACAGCTCCTGGGCTGTGGGATTTCTTTGTCTCTTCTCGTGGCTTTTTGTGACCACATTTAGATCTGAGGCCTCCCCTCAGTCTTTGGCTTCTCACAGTGCCCTAAGTGGAAGACAAGCTCTACTGATGGAAGAGCTGAACTGAACAGACGTCCTGTTGGGATGGAGCCTCTGAAGGAAGGCAGATCTGAGTAAAAGGTGCCCATGCCCCAGCGGTTTGAGAGTTTCCGTCAAAACAAGTGTGATACCCATGTAAAGTGGGAAATAACACGTCTCACACTTACAGAAAATTACTCTTTTTATGTTCAAATGAAAAAGAAACAAACCAAAGCTGGATGCCCCATTTAGGTTTGAGGTTCGAATGTTTTCAGGTTTGGTTCTTGTTTCAAGTTTTGGGGGCTTTTGCTTTCCTTTGTTTTGTCCTGAACTCCCCCTTCCACCTTCAAATGTCAATCTGGCAGGTTTCTGGAATTGAGTCCTTTAGATCTTTGCTTCCTGAAAGCCCTGAATTTGCGCTTCTCATGTTGCCAACTGATTTGTGTGTACACTAGAATGAGCTATGTCTGCTGATGCATCAGTAAGAGCAGATACATAGCTGTTTCTAAGAAAGAAAATCTGCCAAGAAAATGTTGTGTTTGGCAAGAAAACAACTCCAGCATGAGGAGGGGCCAGTCTGCAGGTTGCCAGCACAACCTTGCTACAGATGGAGGTTTTGGAGGCTTTCTGTACTGATCCCTCTACTGAGCACACGCAAACTGAAACCAGCTAATGCTTTCTAACACATATGGGCATCATTTTTCAAAGGCTTGAAAAAAGCAGGGGCCCTGACAATGCTCTTCTGACCACTGAATTTCTTGTTCCAACACAGAAACATGCCAGAGCCCAGTAAGGATATACAAGCACAACCTAAGCATAAGGAAAAAGAACCTTCTTATTTTCTTAGAATTTTTTTCTTTATTTTTTTCTTTTGGGGGTGGGGGTGGATTTTTGAAATAGATCAGTCTAAACCATGTCTGATGTCAAAAAATGTCATTCCATCAGTTGAAATTTTTAAAATTAAGCCTAACCACAACCAAAGCAGAGAACAACAATGCCTAGCAGCATTGATTACAGGTAGTGATTTCAACTCTGCTTCTAACAAAGGTTATAGTTCGGCTCCTTGGGTGTGGCTCCCATTGAAATCAGTGTTGCATTATATATACAAATCTATGTCAGAACGGTACTCACACTTACATATACATTGCATGTCCATATGGGAAAATTGCAGGTAGAAAGCTGGGCTGCAAGATAGCAGCATGCTCATTGATTCTAATTACCTCCTCATTTACATGCTCCTCGGGCGCACCAGGGGTGATTTTGCCTTACTTCACTCTTAAAGAGGACTGAACACAATGGTGTGGTGAAATTACATACATTTGGAGCTGATTTAATGCCTTTGTTTTGTCAACAGGGATCTGTCCCTTCCCTCTGCCCACAATCCACCAGATCCCTCTGCTGATACTGGTTCCAGTAAATTGATGCAACTCAGAAAGATGGCCAAGAAAGGCAAGTTTGTTTAATTTTTTTCTTTCCTGGGTTAGCATGTTGAACCAGATTCCAAGGGGGCATTGAGGGATAAATGTTCCAGAGTGAGATTTGTCCCTGTCTCTGATCAACCATATGGAAGTAATTCTTGGGATTTTTTCAAGCCTGCATCTTAGAAACAAAGCATCATGGGAATCAGCTGTGGATTACTAAAATCAAAACAACATTCTGACAAGAAAAAAACACTTAGAGGTTGTCAGTCTTTAGTCCTATTGACAGATTCCTCAAGTTGGCAAGACAAATGCCCAGCAGACCTCATGTAAAAGGCAGATCTAAAGTGCTACTTCTCAAATATGCTACTTCACACCTTGATTCGTCCCTTTTACGCGTACATTTTCTTATCTGTATGTCATCATCTTGCTTACATTTGCACTGTGTTTGTTTCTCATTGTCATGGTGGTTTTATGATTAGAATATTTTGAACCTCCTTGGACTTCTGCAAAACGTGTAGGACCAAAATCCTCAGACCTTGCTTCCATGTGATCCACTCTGAAGCCAGCTCAGAACCTTACATTTTGTTCCCCAGTGAATGCAAGGGCAGGCTCTGTTCCCCAGGTAACACAAGGCAACGCTGTCCTGCCTGGGTAAGAAACAGACTGAAATTCATCTTCACCTTGGTGCAGTCACTTGTGCCAAATAGCAAAATGCCTGATTAGGCAGGCTTTCCAGGGAGCCGGCTGTCCTCAGCTGCACCCTGGCACTGCTGATGCCTGGAGCAGGGAGCACAGGTGCCCTGCCTGTGGGGAGAGGCAGGGCTCCAGCACCCTCTGAGGCAGGGGAACAGGGCAGGGCATGCTGTAAATGTGCACCCTGGCATACTGTAGCCCTCTGAGGTCAGGCAGGTCCCCTTTCAATACTTGCTCTTTACTGCATTTAAATATTTTCTGTATAATAGCACACACAAAAAAAAAAAAAAAAGGAAAACACAACTCAGCCTGTACTACCAGCTGCTGGGTATCAACAGTGTCCACCTGATCTCTCACCTGGTGCCGCATTGTCCCTACTCTCTGTCCCAGGACCACAGTGAGGGTGGTCAGGATGAGGCCGTCTCAGCCACAGAGCTGCTGTTCACTCCCAGCCTAAGCTGCTTGTGAAAACAGGACCAAGGCTTGCAGCCCTGTGAGCCAACAGAAGCCTACAGTGCAACCAGCACAAATAGTAACTTACAGCACAGCCAAACACAAAGTTTGAGCCACCTGTGTGCTGAAATAGCTAGTGTGAATGTTAAAAAAAAAAACAAAACAAAACAAAAAAAACCAACCAAACAAACAAACCATAAAAATCAGCCTGTGTCTTCTTCCCAGCCTGGTACTGCCAGGGACTGTGATTCCCTGTCAGGAGGGGCTGGCGCAATTGCAGGCACTGCATCCTGCTTTATTGAGGAGAACCAGCATATTTGCTGCTCTTTCTTCACACACTGGGGTGGAAACTGCAGGAGATTGGGTTCTCCTTTTGTGAACACCCTTGCTGCAAGGGAAGAGCTTGCAGGAACTAGCTTGGAGGAAAGGTGTGGATGAAATGCCAGCTTGCATGCAGACACCTGCTCATTCTTTGCTGCATGGACTGTTTGAGCACACTGGGCTCTTCTGCATGGTGGTTGCGCAAAGAGGGATGCCTCAGTGCAACAAAGTACAGCAATCCAGTGGGTCCCATACAGCGGTTTGCTGGGAGGGTAAGTGAAGAAAGTTAATCTCAGATCATTATGGCAATTTCCTCAAGAAGCCCTGGTGCTTTGAGCACTAAAAATCAAATATCCACGCAGTAATTGGGTCAAAGTTACACTTGTCAGACAATGTGGGTGCATTTTGCATTTACATTACTTGAATTAATTTCCCACATTTCCCCCTCTCTTGTTTCTAAGTTCAGAAGATTTTTAAAGCTTTATCCATCCGTCACTCCTGACTTACCATGGCACAGCAGACATGCTACCAGTGCGGTGGAATGTGCCATGTCATCAAAGCACATTATCTGTCTGTGCAGTGCCAAGCAGTGCTGCCTTCCCTGGGTGTTGCTGGACTTTGGTCCCAGCCATGCACTGATCTTGTAGCACTTCTCCCATCCCCAGCGCACTTTGATAGCAGAAACACTCTTCCTTGGTGTTATGAGGGCAGACGTTGGCCCCTTCATATTACTGAAATAAAGAATCTGTGGAATTGACTAGCTGAGTGATAATGGGAAGCAGAGTCTGTCTGCTAGCTTAGATGTTACCTGGCTGCAAAGCTCGTAGCCCTGTCACGGGACTGCTCACCTCCAGAGCATGGATCACACTGGGCAGGCTGCAGAACAACGGTGCCCCAAGCCCAGAGCACTGTGCGGGGGCAAACACTGGCTTTGAGCCCTTCTCACACGTTTAAAATGGCTTTTATAGGGCCACTGAGGACCTCCTTAAGCCCAGAGGTGTTGGAGGAGCACAGTGCCTAGGGGATGATGCCAGGTGAAGGATCCCTGGCAAACATTTGCTGAACAGAGGGAAAAGAACTGAGCCCAGCACAGGGACACTGCCCAAGGTCTCCTTTGGTGGGCCTGAACACCAGTGCACATGGAATGCCAAATCTATTGTAGTGGGCCATCACCCAGCAGCATCCTTGAATGAAATTAGTTTTGAGACCTCTAAGTGAAGGGTTTGGAACATGAGCTCCATCCCATGCTCTGAGGGGTTGGTGCTGTTCCACCATGCTGAAAGTAGGTTGCACAAGTAAAACCTGTCCTTATTTCTGAAGTACTCTCCTTCCTTCCTTCCTTCCTTCCCTCCCTCCCTCCCTCCCTCCCTCCCTCCCTCCCTCCCTCCCTTCCTCCCTCCTTCCCTCCCTCCCTCCCTCCCTCCCTCCCTTCCTCCCTCTCTTCCTTCCTCCCTCCTTTTCTTCCATCTGTTTTCTTTTTAATTTTTTATTTTCTGTAAACAACATCATGCTTGGGCTCCAATCTATGCCAAGATGAAGTAATTCACTTCTTCAAATCTTGCCAGTTTTAGAGTCTGAAGGTTGGGGACAGCTAGGAGGAAAAACAAGAACAAGAAATCTCTTGAGCTATGGGGTTTTTTTAATTGTTATTTTCCATTGCAAGATGGAAGGGATTTTCTGTAACCTGAAACTGTTGGATTTTCCTCTTACTTCACAAAATTATTTTACTTTGTTACTGATATTGTGTAGGAGACAATCTGTGTGAAAGGCCTAACTTCTCAAGATGCTGGGACCACTTTAGTAAGGCTGCCTTCTGCTCTTCTCTCATAGGAAAAGAAAAAAAGGTGTCGTTTAACTCCAGTGACAAACAGATGAGTATTACTAGCTGAATTCAGTTCATTACTCCACATAGCTTGTATTCTATATGCTGGTATTGGAACCATCAGATACTAACAGGACAGGAGGAAATGGCCTCAAGTTGTGCCAAGGGAGGTTTAGATTGAATATCATAAAAAATTTCTTCACCAAAAGGGTTATTGAGCCCAGGAAAGCAGCTGAGTCTCCATCCCTGGAGGTATTTAAAAGATGTGTAGGCATGGTGCTTAGGGACATGGTTTAGTAGTGGACTTAGCAGTACTGGGTTAAGGGTGGGACTTGATGATCTTAAAGGTCTTTTCCAACCTAATTCTGTGATGCTATGGGGGAAAAAATCCCTAAAATGTTACTCTGTTTTGCAGTGGGATGATTTCTTTGACAAAAGAAGACGTTTTCAGGGCACTCGCACAGCCATTTTTTGGTTATGTACATTTCTGGAAACATATCTTGGGTACTTCCCATTCAACCTGGACATTCCTGTGTTAAAAGCAGACAGATGTGCTTTTAGTTCAGATTAAGACAGACTGGAATATCTGTTCACCTTGAAAACAGTAAAAAGTGTCCCAGTTCTGTAGGAAGGAGTGTGGTTATGAATCCTCAATGGAGAGTAAGTGCTGTGTTTTGGCTTTCAGTATTCATCCAGTTCTAACCTTTCTAATATTTTTCTGAGGTGTCAATTGAGAAAGAGGGAGAGGTTGGGTTTTATGTGTGCTTCTACCAATCAATAAATGTTCAAAATAATGATATCTAGCTGCGCTGAAAATACATTTCTGCAGTAGTGGCTCTGCCGTGGTGTCTGTGCCATGGAAGAAATTGGTGATGTCAGTGGGTCTACTGGAGAAATCTAGCAACAATGTATTTGAACAGATTTCCCTTTAAGTGCGAAGGATTTCTACTACAAATGCTGATTAGTGAAATTAATTTTCCCTACACAGCACATATGCTGCAAGATTTCACTTGTCTTTTCTGCTTTTTCCCTAATGATTTCTATGAAAGCAAAGGAAAAATGTAGTGTGTGCAATGCTCTCACAGCTTCCTCTTTTCCACAATAAATGTTTTTAGCAGAATTTAAAAGCTCTTTCTTATTATATCCAAGCTTTCTTTTTCAAGCTGCAATACTGTTTCTACCTGTTTAAACCTCTTTCTGGAGCACATATAAGTGAAATGCTGGAGGCCTATTCAAGTGCATGAGAAAGCTTATTTCTCTGGGGATTTTGCTGTGAAATGGAGAGCTTATATTACCTGCTGCAGTGCTTACAGAAAGCAGTGTCTTCTGAACTCTGAGTTCTATATCTACAAGTCCTGCAACTTTGTTAGCATCCTAAAGATGCATAATACCTTTTCCTTTGAACTCATGGATTCCAAGAATCAAGGATATGTGCTTAGGGAAACTTTAAGTGATGGAAAAATTATGACTTCTGCCTCTGATCAAAGCAGAACAAAGTACTTGATTGCTACCCTCTCTCTGTTATTGAGGTCTCCTTGCAATCAGGGAGCTCTCTGAAGAAGATATCAAGAACTGTAATACCTAGAGAAAGAGGAGCTTTGACTGAGAATAGTATGCATGAGTTCAGCTGTCTATCTAAAATTTAGGCAGCCTTAATGAAGTGACTAGCTGGTCTGGGTTCCTCTGTGTGTAAGGAGGGGTTGTGATGCCTCCTTGTTACAGACTGACAGCTGATGAGCTCAATTATTTTCCCTGGGACTGCTCATCTAAAAGCAGGGTTAAGTCCTGAGGAAGAGATGCAGACACAGATATAACAGGCTGGAGTTTTCTTCTAGTTGTACTATGCTAATGGAAGACATTTTTATTTTAAGAAAAGCTTGGATTTAAGATGAAAGTGAGGTGGTAAGCCATGCAGCTGTAACAGGGTTGCCAGTAACTCTGTAATGATAAGGATACATGATTAGAGTAGCAATAGAAAGTTCATGGACCCATCTTAATTGCAGAGAGGCAGTCCCTGCCTGAGAGCAAGGGCTGCGACTTCAGAAAATAATGTATGAATGGCTATATTAATTATACTTTTTTCTTCTCTGAGTACTGTGAAAATGCTTGTATGTAAACACATGGTCCCACTGTCATCTGCATTTGCAAACCATGATGGTGGTGCTGTTAGACAATGCATGGATAGAGTACAAATGTACAGGATGTAAATCAAAGCCAAAATCACAAAACATATGTACTAGAAACTGTGGAGAGACAATGGAGAGATACAGAGTCCCAGTCTGACTTAATAGCAAACTTTTCTCTGCCATTTAATATACAATGAGTTTTCCTCTACAGAAATGTTATAACCTGGTTTTATTCTGGTATTTGATTTCCCTATGGAATACCATCCTTTTAATTATGTCCAAATAAGATTCTGATTTGTATTACAACCCAGTCCATCTAATCTATTTCAAGGAATCTATACTGAAGAAAAACAGGAGCAAAGTAGTGGCAAATTATTTCTGATAAAAAGGATGCATTTGATTTAAATCAAAGTAATTTAAGCCAGCAATGCAAAAATCTGCATTTAAATTAATTATTTTAATCTTGATTTGTATTTGCACTTTATTATTTTTCTTTGAAGAATACAACGTTTCCATTGGTGTGCAACCTTGTTGCTGTTCTTATTACAGCCAAACATAACCCCGTACACTGTATCAGGGTTTGTTTTATTTTGCAGGAGGGTGTGCAGTATCTTTACAAATCTGCATCACCTAGCATGCATTTACTCCCTCAGGCTCTTATTTAATAAGAGGTTTCCTTTTCTGCTCAGGATTTGCTTCAGGCTGGCTTTGTTTGGCTGTTCAGGCTCTGCCCTGCCAGGCTTTAAAGCAAGGGTAGTCTGTGCCTCTCCCCTGCCCCATCCAGAGCTGGGGCCTTGGGGGAGCAGCAGGTGACTTCTGGAGTAGTGGGAACCCAGTCTGGGAAGGCAGGTGCTCCTTCCACCTCTCCTGCCAGGGCCAGTGGATGCTCTTCAGAGCCTCTTTGGTCCTGGTGGCACATCCGACAGCTGCTCCCTGTCCAGGTGCTCAGCCACAGCAGCCATCACATGCAGCTTAAGTAATCCTTCTTAAATTTTCTTTATGTAACTGTATTTGATGGATTACATCCAGCTGGGCCTGGAATGGTGGTGCAGGTTTTTTGGTTTTGTTGGGGTTTTTTTGGTTTTATGTTTTGTTTTGGTTTTGTGTTTTGTTTTTTTTTTGAAACGTAAATTTTATAGGATTATTCCCAAAGTATCATTGGGGTTTATCTTAGTTTGCATTTTTAAATTCCAAAGCCCTGCCAGTGCCAGCGCTGCCCTTCAGCCTGAAATCGCCTTGGCTGGAGGCACATCCAGACCACTGGGGAGGTCTGAAGACATCACGCCTGTCCCAGGGTGGTGGTGGGGGCGGCAGGCACCGCAGCCTTACGCATGCCCTGCGAGAAAGCTGTGGGCGGACGAGGTGACTTAGAAGCACCCGCCTGTCGCCCTGACTTCCCCCTGCACCCTGGCTGAGAGCGAGCATTTTGGCATCCTGTGGCACAGCCAGGCACCCATGGCCTGGCACTGATCCCCCTGCCTTCTCCCTGCCTCGGGAAGTGGCCGCTCACCTAAGGAAGTGCCAGGTACCCTGGGGTACCAGAGAGGGAAGCAGGGAGGGGCTGGGCTGGTGCTCGTGGTTTTTCGGGGTGGCAGCAGGCAGGAAAGGAGGGAGACGCGGTGGTGGGTGGGTGCTGTGGTTCCTCAGGCACCGTTCTCTCACTATGTCCCCATCTCCTCCCAGCCCAGGAGCTGCAGGAGGATGGTGTGCCTGGCCGCTGCCCAGCTGGCGCTGGCGTTGAGGATGTGGCTGGGGCTCGGGCTCTTCGCGCTGCTTGGCCTTGGTTTGGGTAAGCAGGAACGGCTGTTGTGGGAGCACGGGAGGGGATTGGGTCCTGGTAGGCAGCAGCACTCATGTGCCAGTCAGCAGGGTAGGGCAGCCCCTCAGGACACTGCTTCTGGTGTCTTCTGCCAAGGCTGAGCCTGGGCCAGGGTTTGGGTGGCTGGCGCTACTCACCATGGCGGTGAGCACTGAGTATCCCTGAGCTCTCAGCTCCCCAGGCCAGTCGCACCAGGCTGACGGCTTCCAAGGGGGTAAATTGGTCTCCAATCCCAGCTGGGGTGAGAGAAACAAGGGTGTTTTGGGGACAGCTGATATCTGTGGGGAGCATGTGGCACAGCCCCTTGGCCTTCAGTTTCAGTGGTGGGATGGTTTCTGCAGTTTTTTGGATGGTTAACCATGGGTGTGTGGTGGGAGAGATAAGGAAAGGTGGCAGGTCAGAGCTCTCTGCACCTCCCAGGCACCTCAGGGCAGTGCAGAGTGAGTTCTTTCTCCAACAACACTAATCCTTGTTGAAGTTCTGCCTGGGCTGTCCCCTCTCCTTTCCCGGGGACCTGCCACACAGCTCACTGAAGCTCACAGATCCCTCCTGACCTCAAGAGGCTTGGGATGAGTCTTCTCAGTTGTCTAAAATGTTAACCTTGAAACCACACAAAACTCACTTCTGAGCTAGGGTTTATTGTGGGTGCAAAATAGATTGTTTTTATTGGCAATTTTAGTGTTTCATTGCAGCTAACGATACTGTAGAGTAAACCTGGGCAAAACTAAAGCTTTGCTTAAAAATCAAGTGATGCAAAAATTGGGAGGTTTTCATGCTGATATTGTGAAACTGGAAGATACTTGGAATACTCGGAATCTTAAAACAAAACTCAGAGAATTTAACAGGGAAGGAATTGCAGAGCTCACTTGAAAAGAAAGCAACTACCTCAAATGTCATTCTGAGATCTCTGCTTTCCTGTCTGCCCTTCACTCCATCCCCGACCTCTGTGCTTCCAAAGCATGTGTCAAGCACAGGTGTATTTTGCCTGTATTGCAATGGGCAAACAATCTATCATGAGCAGAAGTGTTTCTCTCTCTGTATTTTAAGAGCTTGTGGTATGTTATTAATGTAATTATGGGCATGTGATAAGCCAGCAGTCATGTATCTTCCCTAAAAAAGATGGTGGTTCCTTGGCCAAAGATGGAAAATACTCGAATGTACAGTCTGATGCCTGCTCATATCCACTACTAGAAACAGGAGTTTGATAATAGAAAACCAGGTGTTCCTCTAGTTGTACTTTTTCCTGGCCTACTCCATAGCAGCCACTGACTAGGTGTGAGCAGCAGTCAAATATCCAGAGCCTGGGCTAACCTTCCTCTTGTCCAGATGACAGAAAGGGCAGGAGGCAGCTCTAAGGGAGGAGGGGCTGTAAGGAACATGGTAGCATCAAGAGCTGGAGAATGGGCCAGAAGGCATGGGGAGAGGAGCCTGGGTAGGGAAACAAAAGGCACAAACCCATAGGCCAGCAGGATATGGACATCCTGTTGATGAAAAGACTGACTTCTCCAAATCTGATTACAAAAATTCTGGGGTTAAATTCTGCAGGAGGTGGAGAGGAAAACCAAGCTATTTTAAAAACATTACATCAGTTTTTTGAGCAGAATTATTAGATACTTCTCATGCAGGGAGTCTGTGGAAGTCCCGGTATCTCAGGAGCAGGTGCTTGGCACACTGATGAGAACAGGGTGGCTGATGCACTTTCTCTCTCTGTATGCACACATACACACCCTGAACCTTTTCTCTCTGAAAATCAGTCTTCCTACATTAGCGACACTTGAAAATGCTTGGTACAGTACCCACAAATGAATAGGTGTTAAAAATTTACTGGTGCTTGTAAGTGATGCCTTCTCTAGGTTGCCCACAGGGACCACAGGGACTGAGTTCTGACTTGGTTGTGGCAAAATAGTGAAGCCCTGAGCATCTGCCATTGCCCTGCCAGTGACTTCCCACACAATGCTAAGCAAGTTACAAAGACCAGCATTTACAGAACTGACACCATGTGGGACTGCTCATAACCACATCAAGGCATGGTCAGGGCTGGTTCATAGAGCCTGTGTCCTTGCTTTAACCTGGGTGCCTGATACTGGCACACCTCCATGATGTGACACTCCAAAAGGTCAAGTACCATTCTAGGATGGAAACAGGTGCTCTCAGTAAACGCCTTGTGAGCAAAATAGGAATATAGGGAATGCCAGGCTGAATTTTCACATTACAGCAGTAGGAGGCATTAATGGGGGCCTTAAATAAAAAGGATGACTTGAAGGTTGTATTTCATAGGAATTTCATGTATGTCCAAGCTGTGTAGATCCGTTTGATTCCCCTTGAACTGAATTTTGCTGCTCTGGCATTTACCTGAGGTGCCCCACTGAAATACCAGTGCAATTTAAAGCTGCTGCTAAGATGTCATCTGCTGCTGGAGACACTGATGTCCATGAAAACCCTGGTGTCTCAGCACAGTGGAAAAGTGTCAGAAGAGCCTTGACTGCAGCACAAACTTTTTGATTCATGATCTGAATGCACTGCTGGTATCCCCACAGGCTTGTTTTTCTCCTGCCATTGCACCTTCACACCTATCTACGAATTTTAGGATGTTCTCAGTCCCAGTCGTTAGACCAGGAAAATGTAGCTGGAAGTCTCTCAGTATGACCTTTCCCTGCCCTGTGTGCAAACATGGTGTAGGCAGTGATTGCAGGGGCCCAGCGAGCCCAGCTTTGTGTCCATGGAGTATTTTTAAGCTTCCCTGGAGTTTTTTCTTCCAGCTGGGGACCACTTAGCTCTTAGTTTCTTCCCAGAGGTGAAATTTTTTTGAGAAGTTTTGAGGAAAATTCCCTACAGCTTTTCTAAGTTATTGGAGAGTTGGGAAGCGAGGGGGGAATATCCACTTCCCTCCGCATATTGTGAGCTCTGGCTCACAAGTAACTCCCTCTGGGAACCCCCTCCTGCATGTTACTGACAACAAAGAGCTCAGAGTGGAGCTGGGTTTCAGAAAGGGACAAAGAGTTGGTGAGAAAGATTCCCTGTTTTGTGGCCACCCCCAAATACTGAAGTTTCTAGCAGTGAGCTTTAGATGCTTGGTGTCTAACTTCCGTGCTAGCTCCAGGACAGGTTGTGCTGGGGCAGATTTCATGGTGGAGGTGGCAGAAATTTTTCTTTATGTACCAGATTTGCCCACTTGATCACATGATGCAAGTTGGGTTTCTGCCTTATTCCTCTTGTGCCTCCAGCTGTTGTTTAAATTTCTTTTTTCGGGTGAGTTTCTGTCTCCTCCTGTTCCAGACATGCAAAAAAAAATGCCTTTACTTCAAAAACAAGGGTAGTGGAACTAAGGAACTCTTCTTTCTGTCCATTTGTCACTCTACACAGAGTGAAACCTCTTGTAAGAGCTTGTCTGGAGAAACAGAAACCCAGCAAAAGACTCCTGCTTTTGCCTATAGACTCTGTTTTACTTTTTCTGTTGCAGTTTTTCTTTTTAAAATGAAAGAATTCTTTAGGGAAAAAAAAAAAAAAACCAAAAACCAAACAGAAAATTAAAGTGAGACAAGCTACATTCTTACATAGTCAACATGCAGTTATATGCCTAAATACCAACTTTGTAAAGCTTGTTCCTTTCACCCACATGGTTTCCATTTTCCCGTTAGATCAGAGCAAACCCAGATAGCTCCAGTGACCTCATGTTGCTCTGAGAGCAACCGCTTTTTTGCATTTCTTGGATCACTGAGACCTTTGTATCTTTTTTTCAATGTCAGTGTTGGACATTCCTGCATTTAAGCATGCAAAGTTTGTGGTGGAAGTTTTTACTAACCAGGGTAGGTTACCAGCAGGAGTTGCCACCCTGTACACCCTCACACCTTTGCTGCGCATTGCTGCCTCAATTCTGAATTTCAAACGTAATTTAATGGGTGCAATTAATCTGACATAAGTGAAGGGTGTCACTGGAAGAATTATCCCTCCGCCTTGCTTGTAGTGAGTTAGTTTTCTGCTGGGGCCAGCCTGCTGTCCTTGGTGCCTGTTTGGTTTTACACCGATGCTGTGTAACCCAGAGGGGAACGAATGCAGACAGGATGCACAGCTGAAGGGACAAGCAAGTCATTACTACCAAAAGGTGCAATCCTACTCTTCTCTGGCTATGTGATCCTCCCCTTGTTTGTACTAGTTCTAGCACCTGTCTGATCCTTGGATGATCTACTTCATCTTCCAGCTCAGCAGAAAGTGTCTTTTTTTCCCTTTTTTTAGACCACTGTGTTCAATACCAGGTGTATTGAACCAGATCCGGGAGAGCTGTGCAAGAGGGAGCACATGGGATTGGAAGGGGAAGGGGAGACATATCTCCTGTGCTTGTGTGGGAAGGGCATGAGATCAGTGCCAGTGTGTTGCCTGGCTGCATCCCAAGGTCATACCAGGCTGGGGGAAAATTTCCACATTGAGAAAAATTCTCATAGAACCATAGTGAGGTTTGGGCTGGAAGGGACCTTAAAGCTCACCTTGTTCCAATCCCCCTCCCATGGGCATGGACACCTTCCACTGGACCAGGTATGCTCAGAGCCCTATCCAGCCATGCCTTGAACACTTGCAGGGATGGGGCATCCTCAGCTTCTCTAGGCACTGTTCCAGTGCCTCATCACCCTCACAGTAAAGAACGTCTTCCTAATATCTGTTCTAACCTTCCCTCCAGCTAAAGGCCATTCTTCCTTGTCCTATCACTAAATGCCCCTCTCCAGCCTTCTTGCAGGCCCCCTTTATGTACTGGAAGGCTGCTCTAAGGTCTCTCTCTTCCAGGCTGAAGATTTCTCCTTCCTTTTAAACATGTGCTACCCTGTATAAATGCCATGCACATGTAGATGTGGTATCTTTTAGAAGTGAGCAAGGCAGGTATGCTGGATGCAGTGAAGTCTGTTTGCTTGGGAAAAGGAGATTAGTTCTGTGTTTAAATAGATCAGCTTTATGTTTAGTTATAGCTGTTCTGTCCCCTTGGAGGGACATCACCACTGGGAGTCTAAGGAGTTCATTTGAGAATATGTAAATCTTTCCCAACAAGGAAATGCCATGGGCTTTGCTTCTGCTTTTTCACTGTTACACTTTTAAAATATCATTGGTCCCAGGGGACTTCCTGACTGAAAAGAAAGTGCTGACTGATGGCTAATGGTGGCACCTCTGCCTATCCTGAGCTCAAAGAACATTCACCTTTTGGCAAGTACAGGTTGCTACCATATCATATAAAAAGTTGTTAGAAAAGACCATGGAAGCAAGCCTCTCTGCACACCTCTGCTCTTGCCATAGCAGGTACCCTTCAGTGTAATTTTAAATACCTGGCAGACAAGGATTTCATCCCTGTGCAGGGGGAAGTGCTTCAGTCAGAACAGACCTCGCTGTCAGACACAGGAGAGCCCCTTCCATGTGCTGCGATGTCCCTGGATGGAGCCTCCAGCAGGACCTGCCCAAGTCCCTCATTTGTCATTACAGACACCTCTGGACTGCTCTTAGTAATCCTCCAGTTAATTACCATTCCTCCAGTTAATTACCATTCCCTGTGCTGTGCTCTTATCTAGGGCTGTGCAATCTCTCCTCCAGCCAGTCCTCCAGCTCCAGGGGTTACTGTCAAGGCTGTTGTCTGCAGAGTATCCGGGAGTCAGGGCCTGAGCAGAGACCAGTTTTTCTACCAAGATAATGGCTGGCAGACCTGCAGCATTGTCAGCTGCACTGGTGAATGTCACTGTGGCCGTGGGCAAGTACTTTAGCAGTAAAATTATATATAAATTTGTAATTTTCCTAATTTGGCGTGGGCTTATGTGAGAGGTTTCATACTTGATTTTCCTGGTTACTGGGCACTTTCACCTTCTGTTAGTTTCAGGAGAGGTCTGGCTACTTGGGGAACATGCAAAATGGGGAGATTTAGGAAGCACTAAAGAAAACTACAGCCTTAAGCAGTGGGGAGGACCTCAACTTCAGAAACTGCTGCGAGGATAGCGGGATGCATGGCAGTGGTGCTGGAGGAATTAGGAAAATTATCTGAGAACATCTTCAGCTGGGAGATAAATATAGAGGAAGTACAAAGTGATCCAGTCAGCAAGAGACAGAGTCTGCAGGGGTGAAAATTAACAAATTTATTTTTGTCTTTGTGTGTGACAAACCTCCCCCAAAGGCCCATCTTACACAACTGCCTCATCTAGTTTCTGCCCCCGAACTGGGAAATCATAATGTAAGAGTGCTGAGCCAGTTGCAGGAATTTGATCTCTAAAGGAACTAAAATATACAAATCTTCTGAGGACATCCAGATTTAGTGCTCCTTCCTACCCTTTTTAATTCTAGCAGTGCCACTTTCCTCATGCCAGAAATGCAGAAAGGGGGAAGGTTAAAAGTCCAAGACATTCCCTGTGTCCTCTCCTCCCTGAGCAGCACCAATAAGGAGCTCTCTGCAGCAAAGGGGAAGATCTTAACACATGATACAGTCCCCATCCCATCCCCAAGTACTTCTGTGTCTCATATCCAGCTCCTTGCTTGGGTCTGACCTCCTGGCTAGTGCTAAAACTAGAAAATTGCCGATTGACTTGCACAGAGTTGCAATCTTACTCACTTTATAAACAGACTGGACATACCCAGGCAGCGGGCTTGTCCCAGCAGTGACTCAGAAAGCAGTAGATATTTATCTCAACAAGTACCAAAACTTGAGCTGGAGCAGGAGTGAGGGGTGCCCGCTGGCTGGAGCTGCCCAAGCGCTGCAGAAGCCCCTTTACCAAAGTATTTCAGATTCCCTTTTATTTTCTCGATGTGAATTGCAGATTGTGAAACTCTTTTTTAGTGATTGATGGAGTTTCCTTCTCTTTGAAGTCAGATTGTTGACTAAATCATGACTTAGTGACAGCACTTCATTTCCCACCTGGCTGGGTTGCAGTCAGGGTGGAGTGAAATCAGCTTTCTGGTGAGCTAGAGATTAAGGTTGGAGAAACCAGAGCGTTTGTCTGCGACCTGCAAAGGAAACTGCAGTTGGATGGAAAGCTTCAGCAAGAGTACAGCATGCCTAAGAAATTGAGCCCACATTGGACACTGGCATGTGTTGAGAGTGCCCTGTAAAACCACTCTAAAATGAGTGTTACTTACATTACATCACTGCTTATCAAAGTATGCTCAGAGAGACAAATAATGTTGATAGTTTCATTTGAGTTAGCACTCTGCTGGAAAAAAGTGTGATGAATGTGCATCCCCAAAGATGGGCTGACTTTCTGTCTATGGACATGGGAAAATATCCTCTGGTTTTCACAACCACTTCATGGCTTTAAGGATTTCTTCCCTAAACATGTGCAAACGCATGAACAAAACAGCATTAAAATGGAGTGAAGGCTGCTGAAGGAGTCTGCCACCAAGGCACCAGGGGGATATTATAGCAATTGCCAAGTCAACTGTATAGAGCTGGGCAAAGCAAGGTTACTGTTTTGTTTAGGAGGAATGTGGCCACATGAAGATGGGACGTGCCTAAAGCCACGTAAGGGGTGCCGTGCCCTCGCTATACAGCGCCAAGCAGGGCACTCTGAGGTTACAGCACAGAAGCAAACAGGGATGAAATTTTTAAAAAAAAACCCTTCAGACCTCATGCCTGCCATGACATCACCGTACAGTATGATTAATTCTGTCACTTAAGTGATTAGTGACACACTGCAGGCACACGGGACTGGTGTGAGGGAAGCAAGACTGACTGGAATCACTGCTGAACAAAGTGCATTGCCAATTTTCTTTGAGACACCTTCTTTTTGCTACTCTCTCTCTCACCACATTTGGGATGAGCAAGGGAACTTGAGTGAGTGAAGGGATCTGTTTTTGCAGCTGCTTTGCTTTGCTGGAGCAACCCAGAGCAGCAGCAGGCCTGTGGTTTGTGACCAGAGGTTTGCTTGGGGTTGTGCAAAAGGAAACTTCTCCTCCTTTCTCTGCCTGTCAAGACTTCCCTTTGCATGCCTGAACTTGCTGGAGTGGAATCTGTGTAGAAGGCCTGTCAGGCACCCATGCCTGTGTTAATATGCACTCACAAACTCCATAAAAAGGACAGCCAACAGAGCCTGCCAGCACCCACTTTTCCCCATTTCGTCCCATCTTTCTTATTCCACAGGATCTTTACAGTGAAACACAGAGGGGGGCAGTGTTTTTATGTACTGATGAACCTATTTCTCCACATAGAGTTTATCTGGGCAACTAATGGATCTGCCTGTGATCAGTGTATTCACAGGAGTCTGTCACAACACTGGCTTAAATACAAAGCATTTCTTTACATGTTCCAGTATAGCACAGGATGTTTGCTGAATTTGAACTCCATGGAAAGCTTTGGGAGAATTTCATTTCTCGTTTGTAAAGTCACCTGGAATAAAAAGAAAAGACCAAGGGGGAGTGTCTAGTCTTTTAAAGACTCACCTTTTAAAAACGCCTTGTTTTTTCAACAGATTACATGTCTTGCTAGGAAATCTCTGTGAAATGCTGCATTGCCTTCAAAGGATAAATCATGCAAGTTTGGGGTGAATGTAAAATTCACAGAAAATGAGATGCCTGAGCTGCAGAATTACCTGAGGACTGTTAGGTGTGATTCTTGCCTCATCCTAGGGGATGACCACCAGGGTAAAATGCAGCTCCACAAGACATGTTTTCCTCAGCTAGCCCAGCCCTCCTTACCAGAAGTGCCCCTATCTCACCAGCACATGCTGTGCACCTCCTCCCAGAGCTTCCCTAAGTCCCTATTTCAGCCCACACACAAATGGAGTGGGAGGAAGGTGTTAGTGCCCCAGCAGAGCTGGAGTCCTCCGTACATGGTCTTAAGCAAAGTCAGTGATGTCATTAATTTATGAGAAGATATATCAGCTGCTGTTGCAAAGACAAATAGGGAACTTGAATGGAAAAAGAAAAAAAAAAGCAAGGCTGTTTCGATCCTCTCGATTTTGGAGGTCCACTGACAATTTGCCTTAGAACTTTTTGCTGGACTGTCTGTCACAAAAATGTGCAGATCCACAGTCTTATCTACTGGCAAGGGACTCAAGGCTCACCTTTCCCTTCTGTATGTGCTGCTTTGTGCATTGTGTGCAAAGCAAGGCAACATGAGGTGAGACCAAAGAAAGGCAAAGCTGATCAGACAGGCAGAGAAATGGGGAATGCAGGAGAAGGAGAGCGGCTTTGGAGCTTCTGTTAACCCGGACTTATCTGAAGGTTTCCAACAGTTTGATGCTGCTTCTCTAGAGCATTGCTAGGTCTTCAACTGGCTTTTACTGTCAAATGTCTCTGCAGGACACCTGTCCCAGAGGCAACCTTCTCTTCTGACTGCCTGTGTAGTCAGGATAACCAAGCTCTCTGTGGCTGAGGAATTTCTGAGTCGAGGCTTGGGCAAAGAGTCAAGGAAATAGGGACATGGGAGATTGTAGAGCTCTACTGCTTGCTGACCTTCGGAGCAAACAAGAAACTATGATTTTCCTCTATGCTCACCTTTCTATTCTAATTAGCCCTGCTGTGTGGGGCATCTGCAGCACAGGTGTAGTTTGAATGAAATGTGTTTTTCTGCACAGGGAACAGAAAGTCAGCCCTTTTACCAGTTCGGTGTTGCCACATGCCACAGGTTTCCAGTGACAGAACAATGTGTGTGCATAGCAAGGGGTGGGCTGCAGAGGGGTGGGAAGAGGAGGGATCTTTTTTCTCTAGAAAATTTGTTAAAGATTATTTCCATGGTGAATACCTTCCCCATAGACCAGTTGCAGAGAGCGTTCAGCAGAGAAATGGGGCAGAACTGAATTTTCATTTTTGCTTTGCAGTTCACCTTTAAAGTGAAAGGGGACTTTTGTGAGGCTGAATGATTCTCCATGGACTTTGGTTCCTTCAGGCTTGCAGCATTCAGGTTGCAGTTTCAAGGGTGCAGAGCCTTTTAAGGGTAGATGTGACATCAGCAGGAGTTTCCAGCCCCTGCACATGTACTGCTGAGAAGGTTTTTGTTCTCCTTTTGGTTGCAAAGGAGACCCTTTGGGGCAAGGTATGGAGAACCTCATGCAACTCATGATGCTATGTCACCCTGACATTTACTGCACGCCTACTCTTCCCCTACTGCTGCAAAAGAAAATAGAAAATGATCTTTATCAGGCTTCACAATCCCAAAGTTTAACTGGATGTTTGACTAGCTGGTCTTTTGAGTGTCTCCGACAATAGTAGGAGCTAAACTGTGAGACCAAGCAAAGATGTGGTTGAGGGGAAAAACACACATACACACAAATGCACACAGACATGCAGGAGAAGGAACTTCAAGAATCAGAGCCTGAAGTGGGCTGCTTTAAAGGTGAACAGAAGGAAATGCTTTTTCAAACTGTGCAACTCGTCACCACAGGATGTTGTGAAAGCCAAGAATATATATGCATTCCCGAAGAGGCAGGAGCTGTTCCTGGACGGTACGTCTAGAAATAGCAGTTAAACTGCTGATGTCAAGAAATCCCTAAATTTCAGGCTGCCAAAGTTCTGATCTCATGTGGTGTGAAAAAGCTAGTTTTTCTACCATTTTGCTACAGAGGTCAGAGCACTGAGTGGACTCCTGGTCTGCCCCAGTTTGGTTGATCAAAATCTAGAATGCATTATAAGGGGAAGTACAGGTAGTGTGTTTGTGGGGAAAACTGAATCTCCCTTCGGAAGACCAATGGAGCAGCTGAGTAGAGGGAAACTGGTTAAATGAGAAGTTGCTGGTTTATTTATATTCTATTTTATTTAATTAATATTAAAACATTCCATAGTGTTGCCAGGACCTCCACAGTTTTCAGTGTGTTTCCTACAGATTTAATGCAAAGTGTGCAAGTGGGACAGAAGTAAGTGTGCTGCATGGGGAGAGACTTGTTTTATAGAATCATAGAAATATTTAGCTTGGGAAAGACCTTTAAGTTCATTGAGTCCAGCCTTTAACCCAGCCCTGCCAAGCCCACCAACAACCCCTGTCCCTAAGTGCCACATCCATGTTAAATGCTCTGTCTCAAGCTTTCTGTCTGAATTTTACTTGAGCAAGCAGCCCCCAGTGCTGCCCCAAGATCCAGCTGCAGCGGGGCACTGGCTAAGCATCTGCTTGTCTCCCTCCAGCACCTGCAGCTGTGGGATTGTGAGCATGTCACTGGGGAGTTGGCTGGACACAGGTCAGCATGAGCATATCACTGGGGAGTAGGCTGGATGCAGGTCAGCATGCTGCAGGGTGACACTGCTGCTGTGTGACACTGTCCCAAGGGTCTGTGAGTCATCACTAAGTGAGGTCATGCCCTGGACACCAGCTGAATCTGAATGCACAGATCCCTGTCACCCTCAGTGTACAGTGGCTGTGGTTAGGCATTAGGGACTATAAAGTGCAAGCCAGCACCAGCCAGACTTTGGTGGGGCGGTTGACAGTTCTTAGGCTCAGCTTTGTCAAGCTTTCAGTTCATGCATCAGGCAGAGGCTTTGCCGGTGGTGATGCCATACTGTCCCCATCAGTGAGACACCACCTGTCAGGAATTTCCTGTTTCCTCTCTCAGACATGTTTACTGAGATGTGTTCCACAGGGAAGGAAGAAGAAATCTGAATCTCTTCTGTCCTGAAGTCAGCTATTTCCTTGTTTTTCTGCTCTGGTCAATGGAGTGGAATGGATTTATATCCCATATCCACCACTGGAGATGAGTGCTAAGGTAGCAAGGCTGACGCAACCGGGGAAAACGTAAAGCAGCCCAACCTTCTGGACTAACAAAGCAGGGTGCACCTCATCCCCAAGGCTGCACAAACTCAGGTGAAAGCTCAGCCATCTGCCCTGGCCTTGGTGCAGCACAGGACCATGTGTTAATGCTGGGTCACCCTTCAGCAGCAGCAGGAGCTCCTTGCTAGGCTGCTCCCTCCTATGTCAGCTCCTGGCCCCTGTGAGCATCTAACCACTGGAAAGAGGAAGGAATGGGAAAGCAAGGTTGCTCATGGGAGCGGAGTGCATAGTAGTCATAGTTCCAAGTAGGAGGATTACTGCTAATGTGGTCAAAGCTCACAGAATTTCACAGAATATTGTGAGTTGAAAGGGACCCACAAGTGTCTGAAGCAAATGGTGAGTACAGGGATCAAATCCACAACCTTGGTGTTATTAGCACCATGCTCTAACAAACTGAGCTAATCCCAGGGTCAGTTGTACCTAATTTCACCCTTGCAAGCTTCGTGTTCTAGGCATATGCCTGTACTCTAGGTATGGTTGCTGGGAAGGAGTTGGGGAACATCTATGCTGGTGCAAACAAATATAAATTCGTTTTTGCTAGACTAGGTAAAATTTACTAATACTAGAAGGCTGATGACAGTGTGGCCATAACCTTTGTTTACCACTGTAGATTTGCTTCTAATTTCTGGGATCTTGAAAATTTGGTGGGTTTTTTTATCTTCTACAAAGAAAAACCAAAAGCCAAAAAACTTCCAAAAAATCTCTAATCTCCCAAGCTAATAGTCCATTGTGGCTCTGTTAGGCATGCAGGGAATCCACTGGAGAGTGACACAGATTTTCTGAACATTGAAAAGGGAGAGCAGAGGAGATAGAAGTTTGTGCAGGTGTGTTTCTATCCTTTTACATGCGTAATGGCAATTCTTGACACTGAGGTATGTTTTTTTTAAAGGGGCCAGCAAAATTTCTGTTCAGGCAGGTAACACTCCTGCCTTTGCCTTCAGCAGTCCCTGAAGCAATTCTTGCATCCCACTGGCTCAGCATCCCAAGTCGGACTGGAGCATGATGTAAAAGGCAATGCCAGGGAAGGCCTTCCCACAGTGCAGAACTGAAGCTGTAAACAGCTTGGTGGGTGATAGGGTACATGAGTAGGTGCAGACAGAGCCAAAAGAGGTGAGCTCTAGGCAGCAGGTCCTGCCACAAAGCTATACCACTGTCTCACTGACTTCTGTTTGGCCCTCACCTACAGGCCAAGCACTGGAGAAGAAAGTAGTTAAAAGCAAAGTGGGGGAAAAGGTCAGCCTGCCTTGCTGTTATGAAATTCCCAGCTCGGAAAGCCTACAGAATTACCGGGTCTACTGGCAGAAGAACACTATGGAAGTGGTGCTGGCCTACACACATGGGGAGGTGTTCGAGAGACACGAGCGGTACAGGAACCGGACAGAGATGGACCCCTGGAACTGCACCCTCTGGATCTCTCCCATGGAAATCCTGGACAATGGCACTTACCAGTGTGTAGTTCAGCGCAACTCGATTGTTGTGTGTCATGAGAGCATCACCCTCTTTGTTACAGGTAGGTGGATTGTCTCCTGACACTGAGGCTCTCCAGTGCCAACTTCTGGGGGTAAAGAACACTTCTCCAAGCTTTATTCATAGCATAGCAGATAGACTTCCATTAGGAAGCCTAAAAGAGTGCTGGAAGGTGTGTTAAGTATTTCCATTCTAGCAGCTTCCCTGCTTACCTTTCCAAAGTTACCCCTGGTACAGACAATTTGCCTTTACCACCACCACCAACACGTCCTCTTCTTGATGCCTCCCTCTTGTGAAAGGACCCATCTCAGGGCCCCTCCCCAGTTATCACTGCTGGTGGGTCCCCCAGGCAGGGGAGGGGGTGTCCACAGCAGCATTGCAGCCTGGCAGCAATCTCCAGAACGTGGTCAGCTCGCTCCACTGCAGCTCCACAGCCTAAGGTTGAGCTCAGTGGGAGATCTGAGGCTTTTTACTTTAGAGACATCAAGTTCCTTTGCTCAAAATGAATCTGAACCTTCTCTTAGAGGCCACAAAAAGTTCCATTGACATTATTTTCCATTTCCACCACAGTTTTTGTGGTGGTTGGTGTCAACCAAAGACAGAAATACTGCTAACATATATAAATATATACATACATTTGAATACCTTTAACAGCAGAGAGTTACAGGAATCTTCCAGACAAGTCGCTGAAGAAGCATTCCCCATCTGGAAGGAGATTCATCAACAAAAAAAACAAACAAGCTCCTGAGGTTTGGCCATTGCCTGCTTGTTTGAGGGCATGGTGGGCATATGTGCAAGGAGACAGATTTAGTGATCTTTCTGGGAACTGATATGAAAAAAGGGAAGTGCACTGCCAGCACCCTCTCTAACCATGAGGGCTAAGTAGTTCACTGCGTGAAAAATGTGAAACTACGGATCTCTTTTCCTGCCCACAAATACTCCAGTCTTTCCTTCCAGAAATCCCCTTGCTATCTTAACAGGCCAGCAGACTTCTGCTCCCTTTGGTAGAGTGGGATCAGTTATTGTGGCGATCAGGAAAAGGAAAGCTTCCCTCATCCCTGCTGGAATCAGTCTGGGATGTCTGAGGGGTCTTTGTAGACTGGATGACAGCGTCATTCTGCTCAACAGACAGTGGGCTTGGAAGGAAATCTATGTCATTCCTTGCTTGCCACTGGTCAGCCACGCAGTGTTGAGCAAGTTTCTTTCACTAGTTAGAAGGTATTTGGTATCCTAGACCATGGGTTTGTGGGCAGCAGAAGCCACGGAAGACACACTCACAACTGGAATCTGCCTCGTGCAGATCCCAGCAGTCCTGTGGTCACATGGTGAGTCAGGCAGGCAGCAAATACAGACTAAACCATAGCTGCTCCTAAAAGGACCATTTTGCAGTGAGTTGAGCAACCTGCTGCATCTCTCTGATTGGCCTATGGCACAAGAAAGTTCAATTAAATTATGACAGAGGAAGAATGCCTCATAGGGGAGTCTTTGCTTTGACTGTGGGTGATCAGGGCTGCAATTCTCGCTGTGATCCGACGGAATGGTAACCAAATCTTTCTTGCTTCAGCTGACTTCAGTAAGCCGAACATAACAGCAGAAGTAGCCGCTAGTTCTTGTGAGTCAACTGAGATGGTGATAATATGTTCTTCTCATGGAGGTTTTCCCAAACCCAAAATCTCTGGAGCCCTCAACAACATGTCTGTGGAGTGGAATGCCAGCTGGGTGTCCGAGTCCAGCCTCAGCCCATACAATGTCACTGGCACACTGGTGCTCAATGTGACCAAAGACGTCAACATAACTTGCTCCATTGAATATGATGGCTTTGCCAAGTCCACCAGTTTGCTTCTGAGTAAGTTTTATTAATACTTTTTGTTACAAAACCATTTTTGTTGAATCTGCTGAGTTGCCTCTCCAAGAATGCAGTAGATTTTGTGTAACTCTTCATGCAAGGATGACACAACAAACCCACCTATGAGCTGCACACCAAAATATTTTAAAGGCTGTAAGACAGCAGGAGTGGAAAGGGAGAGTTATAACAGTGATTGACAAGCAGAGATGGCTCTGTCTTCCTGCTGCTCTTCTGCGCATCACAGCTGAGCTGAGGGGGCAACTGGATCCTGTTGTGAACTGGTGATATCAGTCTCAGTGGCTCCCACAGGTCGGGGTTGCCACCATCCAGTGCCCCTCTGCACTAGCACAGTCTTGCTGCCAGTTTCATGACACAGATCTGGTATTTGAACAGAGGGACTTGAGAAACATGTGTGCTTTAAAAGCCACAGGTTGCACTTACAAAGGATTTCCTCATTTAACAAGCTTCAGTGAAAGAAACTGTCAGCTGGGGTCTAGACAAAATTCTGCTTTCATATCTAATACAGGGTTAACTCATAAGAAAAGAATTCTATCACTGAGCATGGCTTAGAAGTGATAGCATAATAGATAAGTCTGTGCTTTGAAAATCTTGAGGCACAAGTGAAAACAGCATGAGGGAAGGCAGCACGCTACACTCCAGATGTTTTGCAGTAGAAAGGAATTTGTGAGAAAATTCTTAAAGCCAAAAGGGTTTTTTTTTTTAATGTTGCTACCACAAAAGTATTCTGAAATTTCTGTGGGTCTGATGTTTTTACTGTAGAGATAAGGGCACCTTCAAGGGAAGATAGAGAAGTGCTATTTTTCCTAGGGAATTGTACCTTATTCATCAAGGTAGCTTATTCATCTATCTTACTAAAATCAAAGGGGAGAGGTGCCATTCAGCCTCAGAATGAAAGCCAGGAAGTAGTCCTTTATGAATATTGGTTATTGCAGGATGTAGTGCATAATGTCCCTAGAGATGCTGACGGAAGAAGGTTATGAATGTCATACTACATAGAAAAGGAGAGAGACAAAAAAAAGGCAGCAATAGTAATACACTCTTGTCACACAGATGCTCAGGGGAGGGCACAATCAACGGTGACACAGTCACAGCAGTCACAAATCCCCCTCTTTCTGATTTTTAAGATATGGAACCACTCCCATTTTGGTAAATGGTCCTTTGAACAAGTCTTGCATGAACACAGAGTTCCTGGCAGAATACAGCCTCTGGTAAATATAGGAGGCAAACCTGACAGTGGAGGGAAAGGTTGTACAGCAAATCAAGCCAGTGTCTTAGAAGTGGAATGGTGCTTAACTGTGCCAGATGCAGGTGATGAAAAACTGAAGATCTGTGCACACAGGTCTGGAGACCTACAGACATGCAGTAAGTCTGTCCCTCCTGTTGAATTAGAGCTGTCCTGTAGTGTACAGGAGTACCCTGGTATCTGCTCTTATATCCCAGTGGTAGAATGGTCATTTCCAGTGGTGAAAAGCCAAAGGCTCTGGATCCACAGAAACTAACTCTGCCATAACACTCTTTTCCTGCCACTCAGAAAAAGAAGTCTATTCTATGCTGTTTAATGCCTTGTTCTCCTTCACCCAGGCATCCAAAAGGAAAAAAAAATTAGGCATAAATCTGATGAAAACAGTATGGAAAACTGCAGAGTAGCTTTGAGAGTGGAATTTTCTAGCTGCAGACTCAGACTTTTCCATCAAGTCTAAAGTCTTTTTTTAAAACAGCTTATATGCTTTTAAATATTGCCTGTCTCAGTTCTGTTCTGGACAAAGATCCAGGGTTTCACATTCTGTGAATGTATTAAAAATTTCAGCACATAGTAAACGTGGCAGAGTGGGAGAAATTAAGGTGCCAGCTTTGCTCGTTTGTTTATTGAATAGGTCAGTTTCCAGGATGAATATCTGAGTTAGAACTTAGCCAGAACCACCAAAATTCATGTACCTGCTCTTAGATGAAAATGCCAATATGTTGTGTCCTTATTTTTTTATTTCTCCTGTCTCAGCAAAAACAAATGACTGTGTTGTTCCTCCTGTGCCTGCATCCTATAATGTCATTACTGCTTCGAGTATCATTGTTATCATCTTCATTTTGGCAATCACCCTAGCAGCAAGATACCTCCCAAAGCATGGTAAGTATAGCTCCTTTTTCAAGAAACTGTCTCTTACTGCTTATGTTTCTATCAGGTGCACATTTATAGAAACTACACTACCACATTAAGTATTTCTGTACCTTCTTCTCATTTCCTTTTCTTGTTTTAATTTCAGCATCCACTCTCATGAAATCTAAGTCTAGCTCGTGACTTTGCTATGTTTTGTGTGCAAGGGAGCACTAGGGTTCAGATCTGAGAGTGGTGATGGGGACTTTTGACAGCAGATCAGAATAATACCAAAATCAGGGGTATACAGAAATGAAGATATTCACAAAGGTTCATTTTTATATATTAACATATTATTTAAGATGCCTTAAGATGTCAAGAATTTTGGTGATCATGATAGATGTGGCTGAACACCGGGAGTGTCAAAATTGTATCTCTCTCCACACCCTACATAGACAATCCCTCAGCTAGTCACTGAGCCAAAGTAACAAAAATACATAGTGTTAGGGCCACAGAAAACACTTCAGCATAGCAGTGCCCCACTTTTAGGAGAGCACCAATCAGGAGAGTTGGATTTGTATTCTTTGTGTGGCCAAAAATGGCAAGAGTAGGGTGCCTGGTCCCATCCTGTGAAGTCTTCAGTAACTCTAGACATGTCTCAGGAGCTTTTCCATGGCAAAGGGGACCTCAAACATGGGAGGGTTAGCTGGCAGCTAAGTAGATCTTTTTTCCTTAAAAAAATCTCATGTTAGCTGTTGCTCCTAATCATATCTACCCTGATCTCACCAGAAAGCCCCTGAAGATGTGGGCAGACATCTAATGGATTTATAAAGGCAGCTAGGCTTGAAAGTCAGCAGCACTAGACATCTTATCCACACCCTGTTAGCAGCTTCGCAGAGCAGTCCCAGGGAATGACAGGAGGCCTTGCTACACGTTATAAATACAACCAAATCAAGTGCTGTCAGGTCACTGGGGAAGCCTTGTCTGGGGACAAGGATCCCACACTGAGAGGGCTCTAAGCTCAAGCCACTTAAACCAGGAGCCACCAATCTGAGCACCTCAGCCCATCATGGTCACCGTAGTATCCCCCTTTGGAAAAGGTTATTTGCTGGACAGCAAAGACTCAGTTTACTCACAGACACCTGTAAGTTTGTGATGCTTGTGTCTTCTGACACCTCTACTCAGACAAGTTCACTCCCAAGTCAGAGGTGTGGAGGTTGCATTACTATTTTTCTTTTCCCCTCCTCATCAGCAACATCCCTTCAAAAAACAAGGTGACCATTGAGTCAGGCTGGGATTATTTCTTTTCAGTGCTTTACCACAAAGAAAGGAAGCTTCTGGAAGGCAGTGACTCTGGGTTACACCTGTGCACCTCCTAATTTTCCACTCCTGTGCCCCAGGGCTGACTCTCCCCTGCTGTTCCCTGGGGCTGTGTCAACAGGAAAGCAACAAGCAGGCTGAAACCAAGAAAATCACAGTTGATCACAGCCCGTGCTGTTAGCTGCATGTATAATGAACTTCTAATTATAGGAGAAAATTAACTGGAATTGAAAGATTTGGCTCTAAACAAATATTGGCTGGAAATTAAAAGTTTCCTTACCATTAAATTAGCAAGATTCCGGAGCATTCTGAGATAGACTTTTATATAGGAACCAAATGGCTTTTAAAGCAGATGTAAAAAGCATATCCATGTGGTAGAGTGCAATCACCTGCAACAGCATGGCACATGGCTGTACAAACTGGAATGTCCCTTTCAGTGCCATTTTCATAATATGCACAGGGAGTAGGTTTGCCAAGTCAGGTGGTGCTATTTGGTACAGCCACTTTCCAGCCCAAGCGTGTACTGCAACAAACTGAAGCCAGAGTTTCCATCCAACTTCCCAGTTTGTGTAGTTGTCCCATTTCTGTGCTGCTGTGCATTGCCACCTGTCTGGGAAGGGAAATACCTGTCCTAGAGTGCTTCCTGCTGGTGTTGCTGCAGGTCACCTGTCAAGAGCTCATAACAGGTCTTATAGTACCTCTGTTGTTCTGGCCTATGGAAAGCTGAGTCAGGAGTTGCCTTGATGCTAAGAGTGGTTTCTGAGCTCAAAAGGCCATGCTTCAGAGACCTGAAGTGTGGGAGGGAAGAATAGAAAGGCAGAACAAAACGGAAGTAAGAGTTCTCAGATGCCTGATTGTTGTGGTGACCAAAACATGCAGATGCTTTGTTGAGGTTCACAGCCGCCTACTCTGAGGACCTCACAGCTTATCTTTACAGTAATTTAAGAATGAAAACACAGAAAGCACCAAGATTTGAGGTCACTTAAGGAACAGCTTAGGATTCATGTTGCATAATTGGTGCAAGTACAATTTGCTGTAGTAATAGAGATTCAATTTGAACAGATAAAACAAGTCATTCATAGATGCTGAGATACTAAGTGGAATAGTTTATTCTGAGCTCCTTTTAAAGCACTGAAAGAGTTTGTTGGTTTTAACACTGGCATTCTTTCACTTGGTAGATAAACCGCATTTAGTGATGTGTTAACTTTTCTCTTTATTTCCCTTCTGACTTTATCTTAGCATGTAGTAACCTGTCTTTGTGCCCGGCTGAGGTCCTAGCCCTGTGCTAACAAGAACCGTTTTACCCATAGGACACTATCTAGATAATATTTATATATAACAGAGCTTTCTATCAGATCAGACTACAGCTACAGGCTAGGCATCTTCAGATGTACTGCAGGGGTGAGTCCTGCCAAGTTAAAACAGAATTAAACCTAAAGGATCTCTTTTTCTTTAATTTCTTCTTTCTTCCTGCTCTCAGTTATACTTTACTTTGTTGAAGAAGACATTTGGATTCAGTGCTTTAATGTCTTCTCTGATTCCAAATACTAACGAGGAATCTTATTTTTCAGTTTGTTCTCACAGTCATAAGCCCCAGGATTCAGTGGAAGAGGGAGTGAAGGAAGGTATGAAGCCACCTGTGAGCTCTAAAGTGACATCTGAAACATCATCTGTATGACAACATTGCATTTGCAGGTAGTTTTCCTCATCACTTCTCACATACTGTTAAGATTCTTGTGTGATGTTAGCTCACAACACCATGCATGGCTTTTAATATGAGCGTGGGCTGTCTTTCAGGGTAAGTAAAAGCAGTAGGGCCCTCTTCCCAACTTGGGCACGTGGTGTTTCCCAGTCAGGTAACTGGAGGAATGGCACTCACTTTGCTTGTTGGGCATTGCTTTGTTTGGGTTATTTCAAGTTTCTAGAACTTAATCAAATGAAAAACATTAGAGGACTGAATTTGCTGGGCTGGTAAGCTGTTTTTTTCCATAGAATGGACCCTGAGTGGATGAGGTGAAAGTTTCTTTGGCATTCATTTCCTTAATTAACATAAAATTTAAGGGACTAAATGGGGATGAAGAGAGAGAGAGATAGAGAGATGAAAGAAAAAGAACTTTTGACAACTTCAGCTGTCAGTGTCTTCTCTGAACCTGTGTAAGGAAGCTGATCAATATCTGAGAGTGGGGCTTGCAGCACAATCACCCAGCCATCAGGGTCTGCAGTGACATCCCCTGCCATTGCCTTTGTGCTCATTCTATGGACTTCCCAATTAAGAACTGGGCAGTCTTTTAGTCCCTGTCTTGTTGGACTCATTTGTAAGTAGCTCATCACTACTACAGGTCCTACATGTGGCTTCACCTCCTAGAAGTTACTTCTGATTCTCTGTGAGCCTGATCTGATATATAAACACGGGAACATCACTGATAATAGAAATGAAGGACTGACTGCAAAAGATGGGCTGGAGAAGAGTCCGGCTTGCCAAGGTCTTATGATTACAAAGCATTATATTGGGTTTGGCTTGAAAACTCAGCTGTGTTCAGGGCTGTGTCCTCCAAAAAGACATTTTTAAGTGAAGAGGCTGAAGGAAAGAGCAGTTAACTGTTCTCATTGGCAGCATTATCCAGGTGACTGCATTTCTGCTCTCACTGAAGCACACGGAATTGCCAGGGTAATGCCATAGAGCAGCAGCTGTGGAGTCCTGCAAGTCGTGAATTTATCACATCGTGTGCTGCAGTATTTTAAAAGCTTAATAGTTTTGAGATGGAAAGGAGGGGAAACTCTCATTCAGGCCACTCGTCTCATTTCCAAACCTGAACACCCACTCATGTTTTCCTCCGGGGAAGGCCCTGTCTGGAACAGATACTAGAGCCTTGGTTAGCATGAATTTTGGGGAGTTTTGTGATGGGAGTGGCAGGAGTTCACCTACGGAATCAACCCATTCTGCCACATTCCTCTTTGGTTATAAAAGTTTGCCAGGCTTTTACTGTAGGTGGTGTTTCCCAACTCCAGTGCCTGGGAGAGCTGCTGTGGGTGGACAGGGATGGAAGCTGTGCTTCCTTAGTGGCCGACTGCCATCTCGGCACCGCATGATGCTCTGAGCCATGTCCTATTGCTGCTTAAATTGGGGAGCACATTCATTAGTCATCCCTGTGTGCTCCAAAGGCTTCTGCAGGAAGAGCTGATCCGGACTGTAGCTCACAGCACTGCTGCTCTGAGCAGCTCCAATTTTATGGAATAGGAGCCCTCTTGTGGAGGGCTGTCACAGGTGGATACACGTTTGTCAGCCCTGCAGCATTTAGGATTAAGAACTGTGTGTGTGGGGAAGTCAGTAAATATTTTTCTTTGAATCCCTCAGGTTTCTCACCCTGTGCATTCCGAACTGTAGACTCCACTGTTCATTGTACAGCACTGCTTATGGCGTTGACCCTTTGGCTCTCTGCAAGGGGATGGCACCAGCAGAAAACTGCTCAACATGACTGACGACACAATCTCATGTGAATGAATACAGACAGAAGCTGTGGGGTGGTCTTGTTACAACGGGGTCACTGGAATTCCAGCGGAGAGGATCCTCTGTGGTCCCGCAATGGGGCAGAAGAAAAAGGTCATCAGCATCGACACGCCAGTCCAAGGCTTTGGGAACCTCTGGCTTTGATGCTGCTTCCATGAGAATCAGGGGCCTGCAGAGGTCTAGCAGGTAGCCCATGCCCATCTACCCCTTCAGTAACACAGAGCTGCCCTTTGGGAAACCCCAGACCCCAGCACACAGTCTCAAGTCAGGCGGTGCCTCCGTGTTGTTACTGGGAGCAGCTAAAACTTCTTTTATATTCAGACTCACACAAGTATCTGTTCTACATACTGAAGGACTTTGGATTTGGACTTGACAATTGCAGATGTATGTCCTTTCCTGCCCTAAAGAGACAATGATGCACATGTTTTTCATGAAAGAAAACCACCTTGGAAGTGAGCCTGTCTGCCTCATGCTTATTTGCAGTGCTATAAGACATTTTAGGGAATGATACACACTGACAGCACAGCTAAGAGCTAACTAATATTGCTTATCCACAGCAGTGGCACAAGTTCTTGTAGCCCTTCTCTCCTGAAAGGACAGCCTTGCCAGCCCAGGTACTGAGGTACAGCTCCTCCCTTAAATTGCTGTGTGAGGGCACACCTGTGCACACCTTTGAGCATACACGTGCATTCCCTCCTACCCACATCTGTAAAGCCCCATGGAAATTTGTGTTACAGCCAGTGGTTCTCTCTCATATCTTCTGTACTGAAAGGCAACTCAGGGCCTTGCTTCATAAACATAGGTCTGCTTGTGTTTGTATATCTGCCTAGGGATACTTGTTAGGGTAGGCTCTGCAGATTCTTGGGAGTCTCTCACAGCAACCTGTGGATTTACTTTGCACTGAATGTTGCTGCTTTCTGCCAGTGTTCTCTCCACCCAGTCAGGACTTGAAGGAATTTCCCTACAGGATGCTAATATTGGATAGAACTCATCTGATCTGGGTGTCATTCTTCCTACTGTGTAGGAAAAAGTGGTTTCTCATTTTGAGGGGAAAGGAGGAAAAAAACCCAAGCCCCAACAAGCTTCCCAAGCAACCCTGCATACTAACCTAACTCAGCCCTGCCCTGAGTCTGACAGGTATGTTTTTCCCTTTTGCTCTGCAAGCTGCACCCATTCCCTTACTGCAATGTCTGTGTTGCCAGGGCAGACCAAAGTCTGAAAGCACCATCCCATCCTCTTTGTGGGATGTGTTGTTGCTTGAACTGTTTTATTTCCTAGGACACAAAGAAGACATACTCCAGCCATTTCACTTTTTTTTCTAAAAAAATATATACTTTTTGAGAAATTGTGAGAGAAACTGCTAGAGAAAATAGGAGAAATAAAAGTGGTTTATAGAATAATGAGGTATGAGATTAAGCCAGTAGTAAAAAAATTAAGACATTGCTCTCCTTCTAGCCCTGAAGAGTTGTTTTGTCCTGTCAGCTTTTTTACTGCTTTCCCATTGTGCAAAGTGTAATGGCAACTTCAGAACACTCTTACAGAGGAGTTTTTGACAGAGAAAAGGAAGTAAGCTGGGTGGTAAGGCAACAATACTTGTGTGTTCTGGTTGCAAACAGAACATAAGTGACAGAAATCAGAGTGTTTCCAAAAGGCAGCCTGACCCTATTGCAGGACTTGGTGTATGGGCAATGGTGTCTCATCCTTTTCAGGTTTCCTCTCCTTTCAGCCTATGCTTGTTCCAGCACAAGCTACTAGCTTCTTGCAGGCTGACCCCCCTCTTCTGGCATTCACTTCCACCTCTGCTCATTTCCAGCATTGTTCTTCCCTATGACCACAGTGCAATTCTACCTTACCAGCCCCACCATAGCTCTGACAGTTGTACCAGCATGGTTTTCCTCTGACTATCCCATGCTCCACGTCTGCTCCTGACTGATGATTGCACGGCCTCCTGGAGAAGGGTTTGTCTTTCGCACTGTGCCAAAAGTTTCTACATCACCACAAACTCCAGTGACACTTTTGGTAACTCCTTCTAAAGGAACCAGAAGTTTCACTGACAAATATGTCTGCAATCAGGTTATTTTTAGAGTCTTGATGGGCAGGTTATTTTGCTTTATTTTTCCTTAAATCCTCTGAATCATGTTTTCTATTGCCTTATACTGTATTCAGTGAATTGCACACAAATGGTTTCTGTGAGACCTTCTCAGCTTAATATATGGGTCATTGTAGCAGGTGAACTGCTCTGTTTATCATGGGTATTTTGTATATAATGTTGTTTCCTGGGGTTCCTCCTTTAATTGTGTTAAAAAATTAATTGTAAACTCAGTTGCCTTTCCTCAGTAATAAAAGATGTCTGTTTACGTGCTGGGAAGTGGTAGAGCCTTTCAGTTATTTGCGTGAGCCCCAGCCACAATTTTACAGCTGCTAAAAACACACACTGTGTAGCATCAAGGCAGGTGATGCAGCAGTTGACAAAGCTGTACCAGGCACAGCTGGCACCAAGGCACAGCTCTGTTTGATGTGCTGGCAGCAATGACAAAATGGCACTCAGGTACACATCTTGTGACTTCCACATACCTCACAGCTGTCAGTTTGTCAGGGATTAACTGAGCAGCGTAGCTACAGGTTGTGCTTCTCCCTCTGAACAGGAGGCTCTTTGCAAAAGTAAAACCCAGTGGTAAGAGGTTCTCACTGTATCCCTGCTACTTGTGTTACCTCCTCTGAAAGTGGAGGGCTGCTAACTTCAGTGCTGTGCTTTTTCTGGGGATGGAGGGAATGGGGGTGTGAGGAATCCTTTACATATGTATTTAAAAAATAAGCTCTGAACCAACTCTTCACTCCCTGTTTGGACAGTAATTTTGAGAGTAAGAAATAAAGAAGTGCAAGGAACTAAATTCAGCAGGAAATTGAGAAACAAATGGCTGCTAATCTTGAGCGTAGCTGGAAATCTCTGCTTCCCCTTGTTAATGTGCTGCACAAGGACATGTAGCAGTCCTGCCTTCCTAGCACAGAGAGAAAATCCACACCTTGGCTCTGTCTACCCTCCCACAGAAGAAGATCCCTGCATCAATGGTCAGGCACAGGAAAATTAGTATTCTTTAGACATCACATCAAATACCACCAAATAGGAATAGAGACAGCAATGACACAGCTAAAGTCACCAGAACTGCTGTGCAGATAAAAGTGAGGGCTATTGGGTGGGGATGTAATAGCAAAAAAGAAAAAAATAAAAAGGAAGATAAAAAAGATAAGACATTGCTGTGTAAGCACAATAGCAAAAACATGACTCAGAAAGGCCTGCTATTTTCTTTTTTGAGGGGGCAAAGGACAACACTACTGTCACCAATGCAGGCAGAGGATAAACAGGAAGAAGGAAAGTCATACCCACACCTCTGCTTATTCAGATCCTTCACTTAACACACAGAAAAGGAAAATCAGATCTGGTTGATGATAACTCTGAAACACCCATATTTCTTCAACAGAAAAATGAACTACACTGGGATGTTTAAAAAATTAAATGCTCATTTCAGAAGTCAGAAAACACACCACCTTCTTGAAAGCAAACTGTGCCAAAAATCTGTTTTGGGTGGGTGGAATACGCTCTCTGGGATCAACTGTTCATATTTCAATCAACAGTAATTATCTGTAAAAGCATTTGACCAGAACAGACTGACTACTCTGTTCCTGTGGGAAGTAGACCCAAACCCCCTGCCTGGATGTAATTCCTTTTAGTAGCAGAAAAATCTCCAGCAAAGAAAGGGAACCAGAATTCTGTCCTGCTTTGAGGGGACAGGGATGGGCCACCTGGCCCTTCTGAGGAAAGGTCCACCCACAGATAACAACTACAACTTCACAGTTGATCTCTGGATCAAAATAATAGACAGAGTTGAGTCTTGCCTTTATTACTGCCTGGATAGAGGGAACATCTGATACTGCCATCACTTTATTGCTCCCTGGTGGGATCTTAGCTAGAGCTCTTCTCGTGGGATATTACTCAAGGACACTTCCCTAAAGCAAATACTGTACTAACATGAAATACACACTGTACTGACATAAAGAGCTTACAGACACAATCACCACTGCTATATGGCTTTATTGAGTGTTTTGAATCATATTTCCCCTAAAGGTCATCCCCTAATTCCCCATTTTCAAATTAAATTAGAGGCCTTTTTAAAACTGCCCACAGTGCCAAGTCTTCCACCATCACTAAGAGAAATAAGTAATCTGTTCTGTGGCTCCCTCAGACTTTTTTACTGAGGAGCCCAAAGCATGCCTTTTTCAGGGAATTTCCATATCATTCCCAGCTCTTCCACTCTTCTTCAGCATTGACTGAAAATACCCCAAGGTACTGCAGGAACCAAACCTGAAGAAACCACCATCAGTAAGTTCTTCAGGTGCTGTCTGAAGACAGCTTTCACCAGAGCATAATGAACTTTTGGCACCAGGGTACCGTTAGCACACAAACTATTCACAGGTTCCTTTCCCTTGAATATTTCTACATCGCTGGTGGTTGGACACTCTCAGCAGTGAAATGGGTCCTTAGACGAGGCTCTGGAGCTGCCCTCACTCCCTGCCAAACCCACACGACACTTCCTAGTGTTCAAAGTGAGGTTTCCATGTTCTTAGGTGGAATAGGTTTGGCCCTTCAAAGCTCTTGTGAAGTGATATGCATCCATGAACAGTGTTTCCAGCAAAACACTTTTTCACAGGATATAAATGCCTTCACAGAAGAGTTTCATGATCCCAACTGAAGACTTTAACAAGCAGCATCAAAATGCTTTGTAGCTGTAAGACCCCAGTCCCAAAGCCACAAGCTTAACTGGGAGTATTACTTTTAAAAAATATACAAGACTTCAAAAAACTCACCTGACCAAAGTTTTGGGAGTCTTCAGTTCTTAACAGCTTGCGATAGCCTAAAGAGAGAATGCAGCACACGTTTTCTCAGGAGATACTTTTAGTATGGAAAATAAACTCTCACATGTCCAGATGTGACTGCATGGAGAGCACATGCCTTTGGTTTTATCTGCTCTGGTCCTTGTGGCTACTCCCTCCCAGACAGAACTTGCAGGCCACTGGCTATTCTGGGGCTCCAGGGCTGGGATCTTACATTTCTTGTGTAATCCTGGTAGGATATGTCTTTAAGAAGCCAGGAGATGTCTTTTGTTTGGGGATAACTGTGCATTGCAGCGAGGTGAGACCTTATGTCAGTTGAAGCTGATGTCTCCAAGTAATTGAACTTTCTGCTCCCTATTTACAGAGTTGTTCCCAGCCCTAGAAATGTGGATAATAAGGATCTGATGTTTGTTTACACAGACTTCAGTGCACCAAGTGGCTCCCATTTTGAGAACAAAACTGATGGGAGGTAAATAAGATGCCTGTATGGCAAAAGAAGTGGGAGGGAATCCTGAGCAGTGAAAAATCCAAAACAGTATCAGATGGATGGAGAGCAGCCCATCAGAAGAGGAATCATCCAGCCCACCTCTTAAATAACCAAGTAGATTCCCTCACATGGTTGGCTGTCTTAGCCAAGTAAAAATAAGCAGAACAAGAAGAAAAATGGATAAACCAATCAGATAATGGCAGTCACCTCACAGCAGGGATAGTCCAAGAATGGGCAAAAACCGAAGGGATACTGTGAGCGTTCCACACCTCCTGCTATCCACAAGCCAGTGGGACAGTAGAAATGACAAATGGTCTCCTAAAATGGTTCTTGAGACCTCAAGACCCAAAGTGTCTGTGAGATGCTGTAACAAAAACTCATGATCAGAGAGGAGTAAATGGATGTTTGCAACTTATGGCATTCTGCCCCACAGCACCTACTACCCTTTCTGGAAGCAAAAGGAACCCCATACACTTTCCAGATCAGCCAGTACTGGTAAGCCTGACAAATATTGGGGAAGTCTCACTGGTCTTCAAGACCCACCCTGCACATGTATGCATCGGTAGCCACCAAAGCCTTTAGCAGAGAACCTGGAGGGTAGGAGGGCTCTGCAGAGGGACCTGGACAGGCTAGCTGGATGGGCCAAATCCAACAATATGAGGTTAACAAGGCTGAGTGCCAGCTCCTGCACTTTGGCCACAACAAGCCCATGGAGCTCTACAGGTCGGGCACAGAGTGGCTGGAGAGTGGCCAGGCAGAAAAGGACTTGGGAGTTCTGACTGACAGCAGCTGAACATAAGCCAGCATGTGCCCACGTGGCCAAGAAGGCCAATGGCATTGTGGACTGTAACAGGAATAGTGTGGCCAGCAGGACCAGAGAAGTGATTCTTCCCCTGTACTTGGCCCTTGTTAGACCATAATTTGAGTGGTGTCCAAGTCTAGGCCCCTCAATTTAGAAAGGAAACTGAGGTGCTGGAGCATGTCCAGAGAAGGGAATGGAGCTGGGGAAGGGACTGAAGAACAAGTGTTACGAGGAGCAGCTGAGGGTGTTCAGCCTGGAGGAGGCTCAGGGGTGACCTTATCACTTTCTACAACTATCTGAAAGGAGGTGTAGCCAGGTGGGGGTGGGTCTCTTCTGCCAGGTAACAAACAGTAGGACAAGAGGGCACCGTCTTAAGCTCTGCCAGGGGAGGTTTAGGTTGTACATTAGGAAGAAGGTCTTTACAGAAAGAGTGATTGGACACTGGAATGGACTGTCCAGGGAGTCACCATCCCTGGAAGTATTTTAAGAGGAGACTAGATGTGGCACTCAGTGCCATGGTCTGGTTGACAGTGATGTTGAGTCAAAGGTTTGACAGAATGATCTCAGAGGTCTTTTCCAATCTAGTTGATTCTGAGATTCTGTAAACACAAAATTAACACCAGGTAGATTGTTCCTTTTTTTTAAGACAGGTCCAAGCAGGACCAAGTTTTCTTATCTCTCCTCTTATACAGGTGTCCCCAGACATCCCATGAGAAGACAAAGTGCCAACAGGACTGCAGAGTCATGCTGTTCTTTGCTGCACAGATTGTTTGCACACATTTTATCTTGATAGTTTGAGATAGTTGTGTTTGTATACATTTGATCTTGACAGTTTTCCAGTATGTATGCAAGTTTGTCACCAGCAATATTTTGAAATGTTTGTGTTTCCTCTCTGGTTGTCACAGCAGAAGAAAAAGAGTCCTCAAGAGTTCACATGGGATTTTATGTGAATATGCAAACATGGTTTACCGAAGTATTTGTATACCCCTTCCTACCTCCTCGGAGACAGTGACCCATGGAGGGAGGGAGAAAAGGGAATAACAAAGACTGTTGGTGACAGCAGGAAAGTTTTCTCCAGCTGCACGCAAATGAGGACAAGAAAGGATTTTGGGTTTGGAAACCATTGAAGACTTTTCAGTAAGTCCGGCTGAGTAGGCAGAACAGTTTGAGTGCTGCTGTACCTTTTACTTCCCTGAAACAACCACACTATTGTGTAGTAATTTCTACTAAATGGCACTTTCCTATGATATACCCTGACATATCCCCCTTACCCTGGCATTCAGATCCCCCTCAAACCTGATTGGTGAGAGGGATGAAGGTGGTAATCTGGGATACATGTTTGTTTGGGTTATGATGATACCTGGACCTGTCAGATTACCAGCTCCAAAATGTAAAGTGGCCTAACTCTTGAAAATTGAGTTATCCTTACACACTGCAATTAACAAAGAATCTTAAATTGTATTCCCTATGCCGTTTTGGGAGCTCAGCTTACAAGTCCAATAGGTATCAAAAATGGTTTCCTAATATTGCCTCATGCTTGATATGCTGTTATTAAATAAGCAAGGAATTTATGAAGTGCTGCACCTCACCAAAGAAAAATGCTGTCCACGGAAGAAAGTGGAATAAGTTACTGACCAGTCTGCTGAACTGTTCTAACCACAGCAATGAACAGACTGATTTCACAAACTTTCTCCCCAGATCCCAGATTGTTTACATCTTGCCTGGAATTTTGAGACTCACGGGGTGGAAAACGATGCCTTGCATAGATCGGTACTTCTATATCAACCAAACTCCTGGTTTTTTATTTATTGAAATAGCACCTGCCCACTATACATCTTGTGTAATTTTCTCTTTCTCCTCTCCCTTTTCTCCCTCTGTCCACTGAGACACTATAGGAAGAAGAGTCCTGTTTGGCCTGGTCCTAATGATTATTCCAACCCATGGGATGGAATGTGAGGTACTGGATTACATTGCTGGGTAACAACCAGCTCAGGGTGTGTGTGTGTGAAGGGAGGAGGGGCTGGTTTGAACCTCAGGAAGGTCAGTGCTTTGGTGAGAAGGGGCGGCATCATATCCCTCGTGGCAGGCCCCTGGAACCCACATGGAGCAGTCTTGGAGCAGCCCAGGAGCACTTCAACACACCACATCTCCTGGAGCCCCTAACTCAGCCTCAGATTTGCTTTGTTTTGATTGTATGGTTTTAAACTTTTGCCAAGTTCCCTTATTTTATCCCCTAAATTATCAGTAAAAGTATTTCTTGAGGAGAAGTGTGTGGCTTCTTCTCTCTATGCTGTCTCAAGGTATTAAAGAACCAACAGCTCTGCAGAAGTTTGTAGGGCAAAACTTTTGGAGTCTTGTATATTTTTAGAAGTAATACTCCCAGTTAAGCTTGTGGCTTCAGGACTGGGGTCTTACAGTAGCTTCTTACAACAGAGATCTGGGGAAGACTCAGCAGCTCCTAAATTCTCTTGCTCAGTCCATCTTCAGTCCTCCCTTGGTGTTGCTTTCCATCCGGCCTAAGTCTTCAGTCACACTGAGCCTGGATTGCCTAATGAGAGAAGAGAAAGTGCAAAGCAATTTTATGCCTGTATTCTCCTGACAAAGGCATGACTGCAGAATTCCAGCTCTTGAAAAGTTTATTCTAGAGCTGGCACTATTAGTGAGTTTCAGAAAGTCACACAACCAGTGTCATGGCCTTTTTATCTCCAAAGCCTCCAGCTATCCTTCTTTCCTCTCTTTAACAGGGATGGAAAGAAGGCAGCTATGAAGGAAAAGCCACAGTTCTGGCCTCCCTCAGTTTTGGTGAAGAAATACTAATGTGCTTGTCCCACTTATCTTCTCAGACAAACGTGAAAAACTGATGCAATTACTGGCCAGGGCAAGGCATGAATTTTGAATAGAATACCTTGTTACAAAATAAGCAGCAACATCTAAGTCTGGGAAGACTAAATAGGCAGTTCTCAGACCAGTATGTGAAACACACCAACAACCAAGAGCAAAAGAACTGAGGTGTGTCGTGGATTCTTTACATGTTTGAACCACACAGAGCTAGACACCCTGACACAAGGCCATGACTTGAAGGGGCAGAGCTGTTCCTTACCACTCTGCCAGCTTCTGTTCATACATCTCCCTGCGCTCGCGACTCCTCTTTTCCTGCAAGGACTCACCAGCCAAGCTGTGCAATGCAATTAAGAAGCCTCCTGCAGGGATCCTAGAGGAGGGAGCAGAACAGTCACGAGTGACCCAGGGGACACACAACAGCAGTACCTTATTGGCATTGGCAAAAGGAACATGCAGAAGCCAGACATCACATCAGGGGAGCATCATGTTCCCCAAGACTCACGTTAAACCAGACTAAGCCACTCCTATTCTACTGTCACCCACCAAACACAGCCTCTCCTCAGCTGTGACTCATCAGAGCCCCTGGGATAACACATTTTGAATTTACTCATTGACTGGCACCCACAGGGCAAAGGGATGGAAGAATTTAAGGTGCCCAAACAACTCCTGCAAGTCACCTAACCTATAATTCAGACAGTGACACTGTTGCTTAGCTTTCAGCCAGCTCTGGGGATATTTGTGTTTTCATTGGTAAAGCTCCCTAGGCTGCTTCCAGGCATGCCCACAGCTGACACCATCCTGATGGAGCCAAGTGGCACATATAAAGCTCATTCTCTTGTTCAGGCAGGGTCCCCAGACTCCCTTCTGAGGATATTTACAAGTCAGCACTTTGAGAAGAAATCCCAGCTCTGCCTGAAAAGTCAGGCTTCTCCTGAGTTACAGGTCACTGTCCTGACGGACAGAGCCTCTGAGAACCACAGATTTCCTCCATGCCTCAGGGAGCTATAGGAGATTCATGACTGCAAAACCTACATGAAGAAGTGCCACCTTACAAGCTTGGGTGGCACAGCTGAACCATGCAGCTTCTTCCTCAGCCTTTCCTAATGGCTTCTGCTCTGTATTTTGGCTTTGATGGAGCCTCTTTTGTAAGAAAATTATTTTTTACACAGACTTTTTACCTGGCAGTCCTCAGGGTTCCCCCTTTTTCAAAAGGTGTAATTATTACATCTGACACCCCTTGTCTGGTTTCAGAGCTGCTACAGGAGCTGATGAAGCTGAGAAGGGAGCGCAGAAGCTACATCTTCCACTCTTGCCTTTACCCACAGGCTACAGAGTCCCTTAAAACAGAAGTCCAATGGTTCTGTGCACAAGCATTCAGCTCATCAGTGACCATGCCAAGGAAGGGGAACATGCCTATAACCCATTCCCACAATTTACAATAGCTGGTGTCTCCTCTAATAAGCAAATAACAGCAAGTAAGATGCTCAACTGAGATCCTTGAGTTGTTACTACTGAGAAAGCAGCAAAACACAAATAAAGGAACAGAGAAGAAAAACCAAACAATTTAAAGGTTGAAAGAAAAGTGATCATCATGAGGTCCCAAGGGAGATACAGAAAAGCCCTCAAGGCCAGAGAGGAAGGGAACCTTCTGTAGCCCCACCTATGATTCAAAGCTTGGTATGTGCAGCCAGTGTCCAACAAACACCCTTGAAGAGCAGCTTTAAGTCTCGATCACCCATCAGCAGCAGGCACAACTCACCCAAACGCTGTTCCAAACACCATGCCACCTGCCAGACCCTGCAGGCCCAAGTTCATTCTGAAAAGGGCTCCTGTAAAGCCTAAAAAAAGAACAAACCCACAGAAACCAGAAACAGCCCCCACCCCCAGCCATCACGTACCGCTGTAGGGAGCTGCTTTGCTGCATTTCTCTTCTCTGTGAGCTGACACCTACTTTTAACAGAGTGGAAAACCAAGCGCCATGGCCACTGGGAGGGATCCTCACCACACAGTCACCATGGTCTCTGCACTGAAATATTTACAAAGCTCTTTCTGCTTCAGAATATCTGCCCAAGAAATGCTAAGAAGTATGTATGAAAGTAAAACTGAGCTCTCTCTAGGCTGGAGCATGATCTCTTCCCTCCTTTTTCCTGTTCAACAACAGCTAATAATAGTAGCTGTCATGTAAGGCAGAAAAGACCAGTAAAACACACATGCAATAAAGCCTGTAAAACTGAACAAGCAGATCACTTACCCAGAGCCCTGCTGCCAGGCATGCAAAACTTAGCATGAAAAGGGCAGCTCATAAACAGGGCACTGAGCTGCTACCAGGAGCAGAAATAAAAAATGCTTTCCCTAGTAAACAGGGGGTTATGAGAGCAGGATATGCACCAAGTGTTACCTTTACCTCACATAAGCATTTTTCACCCAAAATACTAAAGCAAGTATTCTGGAGATGAACTAATAACCACAAAACTCACCAGTGATTTCAGCAGTTCATCACCTCTATTACAAATAAAGCTACACAGCAGGTGAACAACAGAGCAAAGTCACAACAGAAGTCAGTGGAACAAGAAGCAAAACCCAGGAGCACAGAAGCCAGACGCCAGAGGCCTGCTCAGACCCAAGAGATGTGGATACCTGTAGCTTTCTGGGTACGACCCTTGCCCATGAAGAGGAAAGCACACAAGGTTGCAGCACTCTTACCTCCTGCTACAGCAAAATTACTGATGGTGGTTTTATCACGGTACGCAGACAGTCCAGTGCTCACCATGCTGCAAAGGTAAGGCATAGAAGAGTCAGCAATTGCACATGGAAAAAGAGAGGTGGCAAAACACAGCCTGAAATAAAGCTGGATTTCATGAAGCCAACCCTCAGGTTTCCTCCAGCTTCCTGGTTGCCCATCTGCTCAGAGAACACTCGTGCCAGCTGCATGTGCAGTGACTTCTGTGACTTTACTGCAGGCAGCTGCACAGACACCGGCCAGGGAATGCCAGAGTTCCCAGCCTGGATCTGGGATATTGTTTCTTTTTTTTTTCTAATCAAAGATTTTTTTTTTCCATTGTATATTCAAGGATAAAAGAAACAGGGCGGTGTAAAGGTCCTGTCAGTCAGTCAGTCCTGATGTAGGACTTTCACCCCCAGAAGCTGATCCATATGTCAGTAAGGTCTTGCCTGATGCAGTCCCCCTTACTATGGCTAAGTCACATTCATGATGTCAGCAGGGTCACGTACTCTTGTGGGGTTAGATTTCCCTCTGGGGTAGGTAAACCAACTCCTCCAAAAACATCAGCTAAGCCCCAAAACACTCTTTTCTCAGTTCAGCAGCCACATCCTCCCCATCACTTCAGCAAGCCTCCTGCAGGACATCTACAAGACAGTAATCTCCTTCCCAACACAGATAAACCGAAACAGTTTTGTTTCTAAGTGTGAAAATTAAAATTTGCACAACTGCAGGAAGAAACCTTCAACTTGGGCTTTACAGAAACAATACTGAGCAGCAAATATCTCCTTTCAGAGCCTTTTCCAAAGGGGTGGTGGTGAAAAAGGGGCTAATCTGACTGCAGGGGAGACACCTGGTGGAAGACGATGAGGTTACATGTCAAATACAAAAAAGTCCAGAAAAATCCGAGGAAATCAAAGGCTCCTGGAGAGAAATCAAACTGTACGCTAACTAAACCTAAAACCAGATACCAAACCAAAAGGATGATCGAGGAGGAAATTCAGAAAGGAATAAAAAATTAGGGAGGCAGAATTATCAAATAATGACAGTCACTACTGCTGGTATCTCAAAAGCAGAAAGGGACAGAACATACCTGCATATAGAGACAATGCAGGCTTAGGACTACACATAAAGTGACAATTTTGAATGTCAGGGAAAGAGATATTACTAGTTTAAAAGGGCTCTAGGCAGAAGAGCATTCTTAATTTGGTGCTTTCTTGTCAGAAAAGCACTGAATCAGCCAAGGGAGAAAATCAGAGAAGTGGAACACTATTCCTGCATGGGTTTTTTGTGTGCAGGAAAAAATTGAAGGCCTAGAGGTACATAGAACTGGGAGGTCTGATGTTCAGCGACTGCTTAAGGACAATCATCTGCAAGAGTCTGAGGACAAGAAGAAAGGATTCTGAGTAACACTAGTGTATACAAACTAGGAGTAACAAGACATAGCAAAAAGGAGAAAAAAATAGTGGGATAGAAAGCACTTCCAGAAACTGCCAGGGCACTATCACACTCTCCCAGAGAAAAACACACAAAAAGAGATGAAGCAAAAGCAGAAAGGAGCTGTCAAGGAAGGCAAGAACAGCACTGCAGTCAGTTACACCATGAATAGATGCAAGAACAGGGCTTTTCCACTTTTAGAGTTTGGGTTGGTTCATTAGAAGATCTGAACTCCGGGATCATTCTAAAAGGTTAAACCCTCCTTGTGTTCATACCTAATCAATCAGACTCGTGTTAGCATGACACTTGGAGCCTCAATCAGTCACCAGAGCTGTGAGTGCTGCCTGCACAAAGGGCTCCTTGACACTAGTGTTGAAGCATAAGCACAAGCCAGCTCTCCTCCCAGGGCCACAGGGAAACACTTACTTGAATATGGTCACAAAAGCTGTGACTCTCCAGCTCCAGCGCCAGCCGTAGCGGATGAAACTCCGGAGGCCGGCACGGTGTGCAGATTGCTAAGGGAAGAGAGAGGACAGGCTATAGGTCACAAAAAACCCTAGAAACTAGCCCATTATTATGAGCTCAGAAAGATTAATAAATAATAACCATCAATAACTAAGTAGATAATAACCACATACATTAAATGTTAACAGAACCTTAAGCTCTGCAGTTTAATACTGGCACTTAAAAAGTTTGATAATAAGAAGGTTTTTAAAAGATGTGATAAACAGGAGTGTCACAGAAAATAAAAAAGTTGCAGTTAATACCACAGAAGTAAATAAATCCTCTCTTCCAGTGCTTGTGGTGTAAGTGCTTAGCCCGGGTGCAGATACACCAGAGAGTCACCAGAGTGAAGCCAGTCATTGATACTTTACAGGCCCACTATGTCAGGAGCCAAATCTAATTGTGAGCCATGAAAAATCACATTTTACATCCGGCAGACTTTTAAAGGGGTTTTCTTCCTCTTAACCCAGGTAACCAACACTTTAAAAGTCCAGATACGTCTATAAAATGTGACAAACGCCTTTTGTTGTGCTGCTGTAAAAGAATGGTCTTAAAACAACCCCCGTTAGTAAGTGCAAAGTTGGATACTGTGAAGTCTCTTGCTAACACAGTAAAATTTAAAAGCGCAAGGGCTTTTCAAGACATATCAATCAGTGAGGATTAGTATAACAGGACGGTATAACTAAGGACACTTTAAGTTATCTGTGCAGAATGTGGGTATCAGGGAACAGCCAGTGCAGAGCACCTGCTCGGGCAGGCCTCACACAGACACAGCAAAAACCCCTTGGTGCTTTTGCAGCAAAGGACCACAACGGGGAGCACACACAGAAACACACAGAAACACACACACTCACTCTCACTCACACACATTCACACTCACTCACACACATTCACACTCACTCACACACATTCACACGCGCACACACACAGTCACACGCGCACACACACAGTCACACGCGCACACAGTCACACGCGCACACAGTCACACGCGCACACAGTCACACGCGCACACAGTCACAC
>JAWWEE010000001.1:5317098-5332356 GCA_035221455.1 Xenops minutus
ACACAGTCACACGCGCACACAGTCACACGCGCAAACACAATCACACGCGCGCACAGTCACACTCACACACAGTCGCACACGCACACACAGTCGCACACACACACAGAGTCACACACACAGCCACACACACACACACAGTCTCGCACACACACAGTCTCGCACACACACAGTCTCTCACACACACACTCACACACACACACTCACACACACACAGTCACACACAGTCTCACACACACACACACACACACACACGTGTGTCCCGGCCGTACCACGGCATCGGCGCGGTTCTGGAACAGCTCTCCGTGGCTGCGCTCGATGAAGGCCCTGCGGGCGGACAGGAAGGCGGGCAGCCCCCCGTACAGCCAGCCCGCCAGCCCCGCCGTGAACGCCGCCTTCGCGAGGTTCACCGTCTCCTCGGGGTAGCGCTGCAGCTCGCTGCAAGGGCAAGGCCGCGGTGAGGGCCGGCCCGGCGGGGGCGGCGCGGCCCCGGCCCGGCCCGGTGCTCACTCTCGCTGCCACAGCTCGCTGAGGCGCTCCCAGCCCGTCTGCGGGGGCGGCGCGGGCCGGCCGAACCGGGCCGGGGCTGCGGCACCGTCCGCCATGGCCGCTCCGCCACCGCCGCCGGCACCCGGGCCGGGACCGGCAGCGCCCCCTGCGGCCCGGCGGGGAACGGCGCGGCGGGACACTGGGCTCGGGCGGGCTCGGGGGGGCTCGGACAGGTTCGGGTGCGTTCGGGTGGGGTCGGACACGTTCGTACAGGTTCGTATAGATTCGGGTGCGTTCGGGCGGGCTCGGGTGGGGTCGGGTGAGGTCGGACAGGTTCGGATAGGTTCGGGTCCGTTCGGACAAGTTCGTACAGGTTCGTATAGATTCGGGTGCGTTCGGGCGGGCTCGGCTCAGCTGGGATCGGGTGGAGTCGGGTAGGTTCGGGTGGGTTCCGGTGGGCTCGGCTCAGCTGGGTTCGGACGGGTTCGGCTGAGCTCGGATGGCTTCGGTTCGGCTGGATTCGGCTCAGCTTAGCTCGGTTCAGTTTGGATGGGCTCGAATTGGCTCGGCTTGGCTCACCTGGGTTTGGCTCAGCTCAGCTCGGCTGGGTTCAGTTCGGCTCATCTGGACTTGGCTCAGTTCACCTGGGTCCAGCTCAGCTCGGCTCACCTGTGCTTGGCATGGCTCACCTGGGTTCAGCTCAGCTTGGCTGGACTCAGCTCTGCTCACCTGGGTTCAGCTCAGCTTGGCTGGACTCAGCTCTGCTCACCTGGGTTCAGCTCAGCCTGGCTGGGCACAGCACATAGCATTGGGACAGGCCGGGCCACGCTGCCCCTCTGGGGCTTGCCCACAGGTAGAGCCGAGGTCAGGGATGGTTTGGCAATATGGGAAAAAGGAATCGGACCAAAAAGTCCCTGGCTCGGACTTGCAGGTGACCAGGGCTGGAAGCAGAGATGCCCTAAATATTCCTCTGGCAGAGAAAGAGCAGAGATACGCTGCACTGTCCTTGGGGGAACAGCTGGGAGCTCTCCAGATCATCCAACAAAACTTCATTTTTGTTTGTTTTATTCCAAAAAAGCACTTCCTTACAAATGGTTTAAAAATATCATACAGAGCTGTTTCAGTTTCTCAGAGTGCTGTCTCTCCATTGACTAAAAATAGAAAACCAGAAAAACCCTTTCCACTCTCACAGAGCTCTTTTCCTCAGAAACCAGGCTATTTTAATGCCCCAATCTGTTTCCTTTGCAGGCTGGGATAACCCAGGCATTGGTCCTGTAACCAGGATGCTGCTCCAGCAACAGGCACTTGACCAATAGGACCAGCAGTTTTATCCCTGTTCCAGGGTTTGGCAGGGCTGTGAGGCCTCTGTGAGCACACAAGTGCACAGGTCCACTTAATGCTACTGTTCTGTGTATTTTCCTTCTTCCCTGATCCACACTGACTGCAGAGGAGACTGAGCTGATGCTATCATTCTTCTCCATTATAATGTGCTGCTCCCTCAGCCTTGAGGCTGCTTTACAATCAAGGGTGCTCCCCTGGGAGGCTGTGTCCCTCTTGCCAGCCCAAGCTGCTGCCCACGCTTTCCTGAGCACCTGTCTGGGTGCCAGAGAAGATGCTGCTCCCTACCAGGCCTCTTCCCTCAGGGCACACAGAGCATTTCAGGAATTGCACTCCCTCTGGGCTGAGCAGCCTGTTGTGGGCATAAAACACAGAGAGCACAAGCAACCTGTGACTGAACTCAAACTGAGCAGTGTGAGGAGTAGCTGCCACTGTGTGACGGAAGATGAGAAAAGCAGTGGAACAGCTGTGAGGAAGAAAAGTGAGTTCTGAAGGGAGCAGATGTGTTACAAGCCTAAAAAAAAAAAAAAAGGCTCAAAATAAGCCTAGAAAGATTACAGAAGGGGATCAGAGCAGACTCTGAACTTCTGGAAGAAAGAAGCACTGAGTTTACCTCTGCCAATACTTTCTCTGGATTCCTAAGGGTCCCAGGATGTCTGGCCAGCCAGGTGGTGAGAGATAATTAACAGGGACTCAGTTCTTCAGGGCCCTGCAGACACCCAGCTCATCTGTCAGAGGACCAACCATCACTATCTCAGCTGCCAACCACGACACTGTCTGCTCCTCAGCCTGAGTGCTGTGTTCACATCACCATCACCTGCTGCTTCCTGATGAGGTAGGTAGTTTAACTCTGCAAGGATCATTTGTCCTTTCAATGGCATGTCAAAGCCTTATCATGAACTTCTAAAACCCAATATACACATAAGCTCTAAGCAATCCAAAAAGGTTACCTGCAAATCACAATACCTGCTTCTGTCAGAAGACACCTCATATCCCAAGTGCTATCACATGGGTAAGAAAACATTTGCCAAAAGAAGGGGCATGTATCTCCCAGCTGAGCGCAGCTCATGGCCTATGTACCTTGCCTGCGAGTACACAGGACTTAGTAAAAAGTCCAGTAAAATTAACAGCAAGTGTGAATGGGATTTAGGCTCATTCTGAGACAAGTAGTAACTAAGTCCCAAATGCCAACAACCCCTTCTCCAGCAATGACTGACCACCCCATTAAAAAGCCATAATCCAACATTCTACTTAACGATCTCATGGCAACAGTGTAACTGGGTCCCACAGCCTGGGAGCAATGCCTGAGTCAGCCTAGTGCTGTCCTCTGTAGTTCTAGTCTGAAAGATAAGTCTGAGAGAGGAAGAAAGAAGTTAACACTGATCTTCAGATTTCCACAGTGATTAGTTTGAGCTGAAGGGAAGAACAGAGAAATCTCTATAGTTCTGTTTTCAGCCGTTCAGAAGTGATCTCACTGTAGTTCTTCCTCCTTTTCACTTTGTATGTCAAGGCTTGGGAATATTCAGACAACAGATGCTCCCAGTAGCAAGAGATGTCCTCCATCTGCAAGTGCTCTGTGATGAACTGGCGTCCCCTAGAGACACACAAGGCACAGTCAGGACTGTTTTCCAGTTCCTACAAGAGTCACTGGTTTTGGTTTGGATGTATATCAACTTTCACTCTCCCATGTTTCAAATGAGAAAAATATACACTGCTGTGTACTGTCTAATTTAATTCTACAATTTTCATTCACGGTCACAGCTGACAGTTGCAGTGCTTTTGTTATCCTCAAGATGGTATTTGTTGTCTGGGATAATAAATATCAGATTTCACTTATCAGATACAGCCTGAGCAGCACTGATTCATGCTGCTTCAGAAGCCAGTCCCTGCCAGCCTGGATAGATAATGCTTACAGTGCAGACACAGCTCCCAGGAGTCAGCTCACCTCATACTGAGACAAAAGCTCCCAACCTCTGACAGCTTTCCATGGGGTTCCTGACAGGGGTCACATCTGAACCAAAGACCTAAGCACGGAATTTTATTCTTCGTTTCCCCCTGCTTGCTACAAGTGCTTCAGCCCTCCTGCTGTTATTGCAGAATATCAGTTACACTGCACCCTAGTAAAAGTAGATTGTCTTTGATAGGCAACCCCTTCGAAAGCTGCATAAGAAAATGCTTTGGAAGAAGACTGCCTGATAGCCAGGAAGAACACACAACTTACCTCTCTGAAATTTCTTGTGCTATGGCATCATTTTCCTTTACAAACTGCAACAGGTGCCTAAAATGAAGACAAAGAAAAACCTATGAAACAACTGGCTCAGTTATCTTAACAACTGTCCCTTAGCTTAACTGTAGGGGAGGATGAGAATAAGACTCAACAGCTGAGTGAGAGTGCTGCTCACCTCAGAGCACAGAAGAGACTTGCCTTCTTGATTGCTCCACATCAGTTCTGGACAGCATGCTGAAATCTGGGAGCTATCTTATTTTTGGCCCACTGATAAGTTCCTCTTCCCCCTTATCTGTGCTGCAAGACCCACCTGCATGGCTGGTGATTTCAGTGAGAGCGACAGACTTATATACTCCAGAGAAACTGTACTCCCCAAGCAATACAAGCAAAGGATTCTTTGGGGGCAGTGATAAAGAGATAAGAATGTGACCTCCAAGAGCTGTTGCCTGATGCCTCGGAGTGGAGGCACTTCTTAGGGTAACACAAACCAAACCACGTTCCCAAATGCTTCCCTGTGGCAGGAAATGCTCTGTGGGGCATGCCTTGGGTCTCTGTCACACCTGACATCAGAGAGGTCTGGTCGGACTGGGATGTAGTGGACCCAAGGCTTCAGCTGGGGGTAGAAGAACTCCAACCACTCTTCTCCAACGTGAAAGACGAGTGAACCACATAAGAAGAGGTGTTTCAACCGGAAACTGGCCGCCACTCCCCGAAAATTAAACAGGTACCTTAAAAAGGACAAGCAAAGAGAGGGACCTGATCACACTTGGAATTTTGTCAGGAAATGCACTAAGACAATGGCCTGTGAGTAGCAGTGAACCTTTCCTCACAGGGAGTGGCTGGAGGGCCTCCCTCACACTGAGCTATGTAGTGGTTGCTGAAACAAAGGGAAGGCATTTATTTGAATCTCCTCACAGAAAAGGTGAGCTGAAGTTAAGGATGTGCTGTGTGAGGTTCTGCTGTCTGTCAAAACTGAGGGAGAAAATCAAGGAGTGAGGCTTTACCTCTGATAAAGGCAGATGCCTGCAACAATCTGAAGGAGGCCTCATGGACAGCTTCCAGCAAGGCATGGAAGGTCACAAGGTGGATGCTGATCCCGTGATTCTATGCTTCAGAGACTCTGTTACCACAAGGAAATTTTTTACCAATTCTCTCTTGCCTTGCAGGGAGCTTTTCTCTTCATTGTTCTGCTTTGCCACATCTACCTCAGATTATTTTTCCTCTGGGATTTTGCTTTAATCTGAGTGTAATTGTTTCATATTAACTTGGGAATGCAACCCTAGGAGGTTAAATAGGCTACCACACAACAGATGGACTTTGCAGATAATAAAGAATCCATGATTTTGTTTTCAGTGTTTTCTGCCAAGTTAGTAAAGTGGGCTTGACTGTGGCAGGTGGGTATTTCTCTTAGCAAACTGTATCTCAGAGGGATGTTTGTTTGCTTACTTGTTTTCTTTTTCAAACCCACATTTCTCCAATTATATAGAAAGCTGTTTTTCCTACGGGTAAAACAGCTCAGTGCTTATAACTGATCTTTGAAGACAAACATTTTGGGCTAGGGGAAGAGAGTCCTTCTTTTAATGAAGCTATTTTGGGTGAAATGGAGATTATATATTATACATATTTTGGGCAAGATGGGAATTACAGCTAAACTTAGTTCAGCAGTAAATGACAAGGAGTAAATCTGAAATTACTCTGCATTCTTTGCCTTACCTAGGAGCTCAAGGCAGGGACAAGGAGCTTGTTGTACGAGGAACTCAACAAATACATGTAGGTATCTAAAATGACCAGTGGTCTGGAAGTGAGGAAATGCCTCTGTCCAATCCCACACACAGCTCCCACCACCCCTGATCTCAGCCAAGCCATTGAGTGCTGCTCTCAGCCAGCCTGCTGTAGCACCTACACCGAAGGAAGCAGACAGAAGTTCATGCTGACCCTACCCGACTCTGGTCTACAACAAAAGTGTGTGAGGATGGCTCAGCCTACACCATACAACAGGCTGAGGAGCATCGGAGTTGGGCAGTGTATGTGTAACAGAAGGGAGAAATCTGGGCAACAGTCTAGTGAAATACAAAATGAGACAAGTCAATCACATTTGCACAAAAACACAGATCCAGCCAAATGACTGAGCTCTTATATCAGCAGATCTTAGCTGGCAGAATCACAACTAGCAGAAGAAAAGGCAAAACATCAGACACACAAGTGCATACACACTATGAGTTTATATTTTACATAGAAACCTGCAAGAATATTACACCAAAACCCTCTCACTAAAATAGTTAAAGAATAAAGCCTTTGTAAATCAAAACCATGTTTTCCCAAACACCACACAAGGTACAAGTCAGTACTGTATCTGCTCAATCAGATTTCAGGGTCTCTGTTTTACTATATACATCCAGTGGCAACATTTGCCCCAGTATACATATGAAGACATAATTCCATAGTCCCTTACAACTTTGAAGATGGTAATGCTATCACTATAGCATTAAAAAGTAATTTTGAATACATCATTTGGTACAGGGACATAAAGAAAAATTCATAGAAAGCCTTTCTAAATAGGAAAAAAAAAATCTATATGTTTATTACTGATCTTAGACCTTTACTTTCTTAAACCACTTTATTTCTCCTGATCTGATGGAAGAAATTTGACACTGAAAGAAGCCATGCTAAGCTCATAAATTTTCAACTGTCTTATATCTGTTCACAAGCTTTCATATCTGCATGGACCTGGTTGCTGGAATTGGACCTTAAAATAAAATGAGACCCTACACCATGCAAGGAAAGAAATAACCAACAGCCCTTAAACAGCTAGACTAATCAAAAAACTCTTACTTGTATTTGCAGTGATCAACCAGTGGAATTTCCTTTGCGGGAGGCTTTCCTAAGGTATCCTTAAAATAAAGAGAATTACAAAAAAAGAATCAGTAAGCTTTAAATGGTGATTTCATTTGTTTTCCTTCTCATTTAGAAACAAAGGTGACGTGTCAAAAGCCTTCGTTCCCACTTCTGAGAAAACCTTCTCTGGTGGGCTTTTAGAAGGATTATAAAGAATTCCCAGCCCTTCAAACAAGAAAAAAAAGTTCAGTAAATTACACACTGCCTGTATGCGAATGCCAGCACAAACACATTAAATGATAATGTTTTTTTGGCAGCTACAGAGTGGAAAACAGCTTGGGACAATGGATTGTGTGAAGCCAAGTGTAACCGGATTAGCCAAGACTGTCTGGAGAGAGCTGGACTGTAGACTAAGTATGAAACTAAAAAGTTATCAGCAACAGTTATCAGAAAGTTATCCACAACAGGATCAAGATATGGAGAAGACAGAAGAAGGTTTAAAAAGACTGACAACACCACAGAGGCAGCTCAGAGATAGAAGAGGATGAGTTGGCCAATTTTGTTGTTATGGAAGAGAAGGGGATTGGCAGAGATTCATTTTCTTATGTGTGATGGTTTCCTTGAATAAAAAGCGTAGAAGGAAGAAAAGTGTTTGGCCTGCCAGGCTCTGGAGACTCCTTCCTTTCATCTGTCAGAGAGGTGCGGCCATCAAGGGAACTACAAGCCTCCCCCGCTCCAGAGGATCACCCACAACTCTCCAACAAGATGTTTCTGAATCATCAAAGCCATCTTGCAATGCCACCCTTTCTGGCCTTCACACTCAGAAGACAGACAACACCCACACACCTTTTCAGATTTCCAAGCCTGGTTTTTAGTGTATTCAGCGTCAACAAGTTCAGGGTTTTCTCGGGACAGCAGGATGAGGGGATCTCTCTCAGGGCTCGTTCTGAAAAAGAAATGCTATCAGTAATTGCCAATCCACATGACCCAACACAGCTAACAAACTACAAGACTTAAGGCCCTGCTTTTTTTATAAGGCAGACCTCCCTGTGTGCCCCCAAAACATTTTTAAGTGCCTACCATACAGTGTATTTCTGTCCAAGGGTATAATACCAGAAAAGAATGAGTTATGGGTGCTGAAATTATTTGAGGACATGTTTCTTTATTTCACTTACTAAATATTTAATAGTATTATTTAATCATTTCCCAGGACAAAGCAGCAGAGGCTGCTTTCTTCAGGCTTTACCCTGATGGGAGCCAAATGATTTAACTCAGTCAAAGAGAGCTAAGGGATGCTAAGCATAAGATAAGCACTGATCTCTCTGACACAACTTTAAAACACTACTGGTGAACAAGGTTATGACGTCCCTGAGACACACTCCTCCTCATCTCCTGAGCCTCCCTGGTCAGGTATCAAATCTTTTTCCTATTGGGGATGGGAAGAAACAAAGTATGGGGTTTGACATTATTTCAAACTGTCACTGGAGAGAGGGCAAAAATAATCTGCTCTCATCCCCCACCAGTCAAGTAAATTAGGGCCAGAATACTTTTCATTCAGTGTCAAGCACTTGCACACAAAGTATTCACGGTGGCAGGAAGCATGAACACCAATATCAAATCTCTAAATTTGTATCCAGCACCTGCAGTTCTCCTCACAGAACAAAACAAGCGGGTTCCTGGGGTGATACTTTTACTCATTAAGAAATAATGTAGCAAATCCATCACAGCTTCTGTTTCCAATATTAGGTTACTATAATAAACTAGTTGCAAATGGCAATTCTTATGGAGAGTCACTAATGGTGTAATGCTGCTGTACAACATGTCTCACTTTCCTTACTTTCGAAAAACACATTCTGGGTTACACTTGATTAGGGATTAGGTCTTGGAGACAAATTTCTGCATAGAGAGCTGTCACAGCTTATGTTGGTAGAATCATCTGTTGCAGGAAAATACGCTCACCTGGATCCTCGGAAATATCCTTTAGAGATTTTTTTCTTCCACGGCCATTTTTCTGCAGATCTGAAAACATTTTTTATACACAGCAATAAATGATTTAATATAACCATGAAACAGCACTCTCATCAGCTTTCACAGCATGATGTCTTTTTCTATTCTTCATTTTTGATGGAAATCACTTTCTTCATTACAGCAGAAAAAAACTCTCAGCCAGGTCCAATGAAACAGGTTTTCCTGCAAATATTGTGTTTAAGGCAACATGATATAGGCCACTTTTCAGAACACCTGTCAGTCAAAAATGAGTAACACATAACACCCCCACCCCCCTAAACCTTGAAAGGTATTAAAATTTAGCTAAGATTTGAACCCACTTTTTGTACTGTGGCTTTATTTTCCTGTATTTCACTAAACACAGATAGTGAAAAATTACTAGTTTCTAATCAGTCATTTCTCATTAAAAAACAAACTACCAATCAAAAAACAAAAAAAACCCACTGAGTGTTTTGCACTTAAAACGCAGGGATTCATTGTTTTTCCAAATCACTTTCATTTTAAACCTAAGCAAGTCCTTCAAAATAGTTGTTCACATGTTTTACTTCTGCCAGTGCAGTCACCTGCCTACCTCAGGGGAATTCTTTGCCATAGTTTTCTGTTGAACCTGGTGGGACATGGAGGTCTTGATCCCTTGATTTAGCTGTGCAGGTCAAGCTTTGCACCTCCTTATAACCCCGAGACACAAGTGAAAACACAAAGATGAGTAAACATTTTGGACCTCCATTATATTACATCACATTAAGCTTCAGATATGATTAGTCCCATAGATCTTCAGATTCTGAAGAGGGACATACTCATCCTTGCATTCTGATGGCAAGTGATTGACATCAAAGTGTTTTTTCTTATTGTGTTTCTGCCTTCACTCACTGCTGCACACTTAGTTTGTCACTCTCCATGGGAAACAGCCCCTTACTCTGCTAAGAGTCAAAAATCCTGCCAAAAGGAAGACTTCCAGTCAGAAACGTTTTCCATCTTACTCTCAACCCAGTAGTGACTATTGATTCTTGTGAATGATTCCAAGTTTCTCGACTGCACAATAATACTCAAGTAAAAGCAGATATAAGAAGGCTTTCTTTTAGCCTTCCAGAAGCTTATACAAGCATCCTGGATCATCTCTGCAGTGATAAACCCACAACTCCTACAGAAGTAGTTGAAAAGAAAGGAAAATATTTCTGTATGTCAGGGGAGATTTCTGCAGGCAAAAGATAACTGCCACTTTATTGACAAACTCTCTCTCACCAAAACCGATAGTAATCTGGCCCTGACAGCATGAGGGATGTGCACAGTTTGTCCTCTGCATTCCTTACTAAAGAGTTGCAAACAGAACAGCTAATTATAGCTTCCAGTTACATCATCCAAGGTTTCCAAGGAAAATTCTCACAGAGCAGTTAGGCTGGAGGTAGTTAATGTGAGACAGCTGGGCAGATCACAGGCCAAGAGACCTATGCTCTTAGATGTCAATACTGGCCCAGTGCTGCCCAGTGCTAGATGGCTTTTACTGCAAGTTCATCTGTGAAACCTCCACACACACATAACCATTTCCAAAACATACCTTCTAAGGTCCTCTCTCATGAGGTCCCAGCGCCCTAAACCTGTTGGGTAAATTGGCCAAACAGCTGGTCCTCCTTCCCAAAATGTCCAGGCAGGATACATGATATCATTGTATTCAGATGTCTTAAGAAAAAGGAGAAGAATGCAAGAATGAGAGTAATATCTGCTTAGGTTTACTGACTGAGCCTACCAGTAACAAAGGTTCTTTCTGGGTGCTCTGTTGGCTTTCTCCATTATGCTTCCTTAAGCAGCCACGAGAGCTCTGTGGTCACCAGTGTTTCTGGGGTTTACAGAATCACCTGAGCTCCACTCACCTTTCTAAAGACTCGTGCCTATGTGTAGCCACAAATGTTTTCTACTGATGATAAGTCAAGAGGCATCATTATCTCCTCAGAAATCGAGGCTCTTACAGACACTTTTGACATTTAGGTTTCCAACACTTCAGTTCATTCCAGCCTTCCTAGAGATCACTTAACAATTCACTGTAACAAATATCCAGGTCATATAAGAATTTCATTTCCTCACTCCTGTTTAGCTGCTTAAATCCCCATATATTATCAGAGGGAAGACCAGAACTTAAGCTAAGCCCTTCCATGAAACCAGACTATAGGCAACTTCCTTGCACGAGTAATGAACTTCCTACACAATTGTCCATCTATCTGTCACCTGGAGACACTGGAGAGAGTCTAAGGCTATCAGGGTAGTTAGGAGGTTAGTCCACATGACATATATCATGGGGCTGAGGAAAGGGTTTGTCCATGCACAGGAAGAAGAGGCTTGGGGGAATGGAAATGAAAAGGGTACCCAGGAGATGGCAATATTACAGAAAAGAAAGTAAGAAACATGTATCTGTGCTACAAAAGGACTAAAATATTTGCATTAAATGAGATTAACTATATGACAGCAGACGACCAAAAATCCTTAATAATGCTGATAAACTATGGCTACAATTTTAACAAAGCTAATGTAGCAAATGACAGCAATGCTGGCACATATTCCATCCAGCTTAGCATCATTCCATTGCAGCAGAGGTACACTTTTTGACCTGAAAGAGGAGCTAGTGAGGGGAAACACTGAGCTATCAACTTGATTTGCAAGTTTGTTTGCCAGAAAACTGGGAGCAAAAGGAAACAAAGGGTCAGAAAGAGCAAGGAATTTTGACACACAGAAAACCTGTGGGGAACCATCTTCAAAAATACGTTCCCAAGAGAAAGGAGGATGTGCATGTGTCAGAAATGCTCAGCTTTTAAAGGTGTAAGCACCTTACTGAAGGAGAAGACTGGGACAATGGGTTTCATCCACTTGGGAACCTGGGGGTAGTCTCGCACATTGATCACCATTTCCATGTCAGGCAGGCGGTTGATGATGCCCAGAATGAAGTGCTCAACTCCACTGCATCTGTGGAGAAATGACATATGGCAAAGAGCTGTAAGAAGTTGGCAGAATCCTGCAGTCTCTTGCAGTCCTTTCTCTCTGCACAGGTGTAGAAAAGAGGATGAGCTTAAGCCATTCCATAATGCACGCTGGGAATTGCATATAGCAGCCTCTAAGTCCCAGTATGGACACCAATGAGGCAACCCATCCTGTTACATCTGGCCTGATCTCCAGATTCTCTGGGATCCCACAGCCAACCAAGCCTTTGCACACTGAAGTGCAACAGACACTTTCTTACTGCTACATTTAAGCCTAACGGGTTATCTCGTAGGACCTTGCTCTGACAAGTCAGACCTCTAAAATACTGTACTCAATGACTACCAACTTGGCATAGTTGGTATTACTCTGTCCCAGCTAGGAAGAAGATATCTTCTGCACAGCTCTTACCTTGCAGGGAACATGCAGTCCTGCTCACGGTACAATTTGTTTTTAATGATTTGGTAGTGCGTCCCGAGCTTCCGGCTCACCACATCTGATATGGTCTCCTTAGAAATGCCACCTCGAAAAGGAGCCAGGTCCTGCTTCCAGACACTGAAACAAAACCACCAGCCATGATTATGCACTCTAAGGAGAATAATGTGCATTAAATTACTGCAGTATGCAGAACAGACTTCTAGCTAGAGCAAGCTCCATGCAGTTTCCAAGAGCTCTGCTACATGTGGTGTAACAGACAATTTAATTTATGTCATTTGGAAGTTCCTTAGGTATTCAAAGGTCCAAGCTTCACACATTGACTACTTATGTGCTGTTTGCCTGAACAGAAAGCCCAGCACAGGCAAACTCTAGTTACTCTCCCACAGAAGGACCTGATGCACCCTGGCATGTTTTGGGTAAAGGCCTTCAGCTCATTTCACCTTTGAGTTGCAAACCTTGTGCTCTGGCCTTCCATGAATGATAGGCCATAACAAGACCAATCTCCTAACGCAATGTCATGCTATGCAGACATTAAAAAAAGAAGGTAACAGTCTAGTTGCAAGCAACACCATCAGCCAGGGACACTGGGTGCCGCAAAAACTGGCCCAGGAGGACAGGCCTATGCAGCACATGTTCTATGACTTCTGCACATCACCAGTGAGCTCTGGGAACACAATATGGAAACATAAACCTAATGAATACAAGAAAACACAGAAGGAGGATGCAATTTATATAATTTGGTCTCAAGGTCCTCAGATCTAACTGCTTGGAGCATGTAATGAACACTGTCAGATTGTAACAGCCATGAAGACATCCTCCCTGCTTTTCTGTAGACACTGCAGCAAAGTTTCAGCTTAACACAACACTGTCAGGGTGATCTCACTGGGCAGGTGGGCAGACACTGCTACAGGCTGCCCAGAGAGGCTGTGGAGTTTCTTCAAGATATTGAGCTACTCAAAGCCTGACTGGGCACAGTCCTGGCAGCCCTGCTTGAGCAGTGGGGTTGGATTTGTTGAATTCTGGAGGTTGGAGGTGACCTCTTGAGATCTACTCCATAATAGGGTAAAGAACAGTAAAACTACATGAGGAATTGCCATTATGCAGATAGTCTGACCACAGTATGAGCAGTCTGGCAGGGATGCAAAGGGAATTAGCTTGAGAACAGGAAGAGGGCTGCAGTGTCATGGCACGTCCATGTCATTGTAACCTAAAAGTGACAACCAAAAGGTAGAAATGAACAAGTTTGGACTTTCAGTCCTTGCCCACTGAGCGACAAAAGACTGGACATACGTAAAATGTGTTCCATGGGTAAAACTACTGGTTTTCAGCTACCTATCCAAATTAGCTATTAAATTAGCTATCAAAATCAGTTGAATTTCTTAAGTGTCACAGAGCTGTATTATCTTCCTGGTAATACCTGTTACTAGCAGTGCTCCTTAACAACCCTTAAAACAAATTACTGCTTTAGTGAAAACTATGTTTCAAGACCCAAAGTAATCTTTACTTCATGTTACTATTGACTATCATATTCTGAAGCAGATTTAAGGTTTTAATTACTTGGGAAGGTGTTCTGCCCAAAGGTGGGCAGAAGATGGTGGAGTGTATGTTTAAAGATTAGGAGATGTCTTTAGGCTGTGTCTGAATTGGAATTTAGGAAAAAGACTGGAAGGCTCAACTAGAACAGACTTTCCTTCATCCATATTTCAAGAGCAAAGAAGATCAAAAACTCCAAAGAGAGTGTACAAACAGTTGCTCAATATGACTCATCTGACTTTGAAAGCCAATAAAGCACTCAAGCTCACCCCCAAAATGAGCGTATCTGATACTTTTAAATAGGAGGCTTAAAGTTGGGCATCTTTGTTTCTAAAATCCTAATGGCAGAAAAATATGGTGACTCCTTCCTAAATTCCCTTTCCTTCTTTAAATAAAAATGCTGCTTAAAGTTATCAAAAGCCCCCAGTCCTACAATCCCTGCCCATATGGCAATGACGACCTACACATCTGTAATTTTTGCCACGCTGCAGCTGTGCTGTCAGTGCAGGCAGAAAGGAAGTTTGTTTTGACGACGTCTACAAGACAGGTCAGCCTGCACCTGTACTGCAGTGATGTTTATAAGTGATGGTGTTCCATCACTTATAAACCTCAAGTTCTCTGCACTAAATTCATTGTAGGAAGATTAGACCAGCATTTCAAGTCAGAGTGCTGGCATTTTACGCATAATGCTCCATGGTTATCAAAGAAAACCACACAGGGCTTGCGTCTTCTTGAACGAGCTCCTCCTGGGTCACACTTCGTTCGTGTGGAAGTCAGGTAGATAAATACCCACCATCACTCCAATATTCACAAGTGGTGACCTAAACTCCCTGGGAAGAGAGCTAAAAAGTACAGCATCGCACAGAATTAATGTGTGTTCTGTCACAACCCAGAGTACAGCACACCATCACACCAAATCAATGTGTTCCGTAACAAACTTTGTTAATCCAGCTATTTAGAATATTTTGCACACATTCGATTTATCCCACTTTTAAAAGCCCAGGAGAAAGATTTGCTAGCCCATGAGAAAGGCAGAAGTGGACTGTTAAGGCAAATGTGTATGGTTTATTGTGTGTTCATCCACGAAATGCCAGCACAGTATATGCCCAGCTGCAGAGGACAACAAGCAGCGTGACCAGCTTGCAGGTGGCTCCTTGTGACACTTTAAACCTCAAACATTCCCTCCCTAATCCACTGCATCCGGAGTCAGAAGCAAAGCAGTGTCTCACCTTTGGTGGCAGCTGCAATTCTCCTTTACACACGGCTCGTAGGCTTCCACAGCGCTCTCAATCTGACCCGATATCACCCTCCACTCGGCATCTAAAACATGCGGGAAAGAAAAGCCAAAGGGATAGTCTGGGGGAGGAAGGAGGGATGAGGGGAAGGGGGGAAGAGGGGAAGGGGGGATGAGGGGACGGGGGGATTAGAGA
>JAWWEE010000001.1:5332456-5376693 GCA_035221455.1 Xenops minutus
GGTCACTGGGTTGGTCAGGCAGGATGTGCCCTTGGTGAAGCTGTGCTGGCTGACCTGAATCACCTCCCTGTCCTTCATGTGCCTCAGCAGAGCTTCTAGGAGGATCTGTTCCATGATCTTCGCAGGCCTAGAGATGAGGCTGCCAGGTCAGTAGTTCCCAGTCCTCCTTTCCACACCTTTTAAGGATGGGTACTATGTTTCCCTTTTTCTAGGGGCTTCACCTGACTGACATGACTTTTTGAATATCATAGACACATGTACAACAGAAGAATCTATGATTTTCACTTTCGGGTGTGATGAGATGAAGCAAGTTCAGCAACTAAGTTCAGCATTAGCTATGACTTGAGACCAAATGTGCAACACTGCCAGCTCATACAATCTGGACACAGCCGATCCTTCCAAAAGGAGGAGTCAAAAAATCACAAGTATTTCAAGTGTGTTTCTCATCTCCCTCCCTCCATTCAGGCATGTCTGCCTCTACCTCTCCCCAGACATGCCATCCCTCCAATAGGGTCCAAGCTGTCTGCCTCACCCTCATCTTCTTGTCCCTGAAGAGCAGTTTGTGGCCTGTTTCATTCAGCTCCAACCAATCGATCTTGCTGTCGTGGCTGATCATGCCGGTGCTGTAGCCACCAACAAGGTCCACTTGGGAAGAAAAGAAATGAAACAGTGTTAAGCACCCGACATACCCCAAAGTGCTGAAAATTCAATGCAGTCCCATGGGAATCAGGTGCCTGGGACCTAATTAGGGCAAGACCCCTGGCAAACACACTGTGACACAAAAACCAGACGGCAGTGACATTTTATCTTGACGTCTTCTCAACAGCAGCAACTCTCTCCCGCTGTCTGTGAGCACACACAACTCATGGGTAGTGCAGGCAGTACAGCAAGCTCACCATGCTGAACAGTCTGGGTCCAGGACACAGCCACAGACACCCATGGCTGTGTCTGTACTAGACAGCACTCTGCTGAAAGCAGGACAGCCTGGTCTACAGTGGGCTGTTGCCAGGCAGAAGGAATGCGAAGGGGAACTTCAGGAATCTGCTGTTTGGTAGAGGAAACATGCAAAGGACCTTCAGGGATATGCTGCCTGGCACAGGAAATGCAAAGGGACTGGAAAGGCTGACAAAACACAGAGGAGGGGAGGGAGGGTTACAGTCACCTGTTGCTATAGTCTTGATGTCTATCAGGTAAGCCAGTCTCTTGTTCTCCTCCACACCTCGCTGCTGTCTCTCATTGATACGGACACTGTGATTAGAAAGGAATTATGACTATTACCTTCACTACTCTCAAAATTCACATCTGAATCACCCAGTCCCTCCCACACTTCCCTGCAGTTCCCCCTGGCAGCTCCAAATCAGGAAACAGGGTATAGAATTTCAGAGGGACAGAAGAGGATCTGCTGGCAACTGAACCCCTGAGGATGCTGAATCAGGACCAGTTGGATGGAGAGCTGCCCAAGAATATGCACAGGAGGTTTCCTCTCCAGCAATAGCCATGGCAGGCTGCAGTAAGCATGGATCAGAGGAAAAGAGGCTCTTGTACTTCTAAAACTTGGCAACCAATAACCAGGCAACTAAACCCACCACTGGTCACTGTCAGAAGTGGGTTACTCAGCTCCCAGTGTCTGGGGGCTGCATTCCACAGAGCGGGACACTTCCAAGGTTGTATGCCTGAGCTCACTCTCAGTCAATTCCTGTGCTCACTCTCAGTCAATTCCTGTGCTGGCTACACAGGCAGGTGTAATCCTTACCTGACAAGATGAGGGTTCACAAACTCTGTGCGCACAGACCCCAGGATGTCATTGCTTCCATATTCCACCAACGTCAGCTCTCCAGCATTAAAGATCATGCAGACCTGATGGTGAGAGGGGAACATACACTTACAGGAAAGCCATGTAAGGAATCCCACCTGCCAGTGAGGGGTGCAGAAAAGAACTCTGCTGAACACAAATCTAAATTCAAACCCTCTGGGATGAGTAAGGAGTTCTCCAAGGCTTCCTGTTGTGACAGCCAGCTTTTCCTCAAGGTTGGGGATTTTAGTTCTGGGCCTATCAGTCCTGCAAGGAGTCAAGCTGCCCCCTGATAGCCATCCTTTGTACCTCTAACATCCTCTCTGGCTGTTGCTCTTTTATTGTTCCTCTCTCTTTCAGGGTTATGATTTATATAACATCAGTCCACATACTGAATTTGTACTGTACTTGGCATGTGGAAAAGGCAAGTACAGGGAGGAAGCAGATTGGGATCTGCATGGAGAGGGTAAGTTCAGGAAACTGCTGAGAAACAGGGTTTTCCAGAAATGACACTTTTCCAGCCGGCGCACACACAGCTTACTCACCCTTCACAGGGAGTATTCTGTCCCATCCTACTTACATTCTCATTGTCAAAGAAGAATTTCTCATTCCCCCCAGATCCTTGCCAGGCCACCTGCAAAGCAATGGCATGGGGTGAGGCCCAAAGGCTGACAGCTCTGGCTGGGACCAAGCTGCAGGCACTAGGGTCCACTGTCCAGCTCTCTGCTACCACAACAGACAGAAAGAGTTACACCGCAGAAGGAATTGTGTTCCAGCACTTCAGCTGTCAACACAGTCAGTCATTCCCAACTTGCAAATTCTACACTTTCCTCTCCTTTCTTTAACCTCAAATTTTCAAATTCCAGTTCTCATCTTACTGCCTTCTGGACAAGAGGCCTTTACATGACCGAGGTACTCCCTCTATCTTATTCCTTCACAGGCACTTCTCCACCTTTCCCAGGCTAGCTTTATTACAGAAAGCACCAAAACAGTCCCCTTGCCTCCATTAATCTTCTCAACAGAATCAGTTCTACTACTGGTGGGAGCAGAATCTCCACACTACATGTAGCTGAAACCTTTCTTTTTTGGGATCATGACAGCAATAATTGATCAGCATAGTGCCAATGGAGGAATAATTGATTGAGAATTTGAGAAGAGCAATGGAAAATAAAATAGGTACTGTGATGGCAACAGGAAGTGGTCAGAGAAGCAGAAAACTGAAAGCCAAGGCTACAGCTGTCCTCTTCCCCCCCTGGAGTAAGAGCTCCAAGTCACTGCTTCAACAAAACTCCAGTGAGACAGCAAGATGGCAAATGGATGCCTCAGAGCCCTGTTTCTTCTAAGAATTGGGTATAGCTGCACAATGGAAAGAAACACTGTGTGCAGTAAGATGTAGAGAAACCTGGAAGTTTCAGTCTTGCCAGATTCTTAGTTCCATTACCAAGTATCAGTATTCTCCAGCTCAAGTCTGTAGTCAGAACTCCTGCTCCCAGGGAGATTGATTAGCACACCTGTAGCTGATTAAAGGTATACGATACCTCTGTGAACAAAGCAAGTATGTTCTCGAAGCCTATTTAGTACTTTTTTTGGTTTGTTTTTTTTAAACACACTAAGATTCATACATTTATATCTGGGATGTATATATGTACGAGATCCGGTTTTGGGCTCCCCTGTGCAAGAAAGATTTATAAACTAGAGAAAGTTCAGCAGACTGCCATCAAAGTGGTTGGAGCTGAAGTACTTACACTGCGAAGAGAGGCGGAAGGAATTTGTCTTCTTCAGCCTGGAGAAGGCAAGGCATAAGGGACCTCTAATAAGATGATGCCAGGCTTTTTTTGGCAGATGCACCATGAAAGGGTGTCAAAATTCCAACAAGACTTAGGAAAAAGACTTTCCTCCATGGTGATAGTAAAGCATTGGAATACCAAACTGAATGATTCTGAAATTCTTTGAAAATAGAGATTGTTCCCATGCAGAAATCATACCCACTGAGTTACGAAGTTAAGCATTTGACACTCCAGAAATGCCACATATTTTCCAGTACCTCACTGAGCTTGTTGGAGCTGATGTCACCCAGCAGCAATGTGTCTGAGGTATAGGCCACCAGGTACCTGTCCTTCCCTAATATCTTCACCTCATCAATCTCATAACCATACTGGGATTTCAGCACAACTCGAGTTCCTGTTGAGAGGTTCTTCACAATGACCTGGAGAAAGTGAGACAAAGCAGTATGAGGCCATGCACAGGGGAAGAACACAGGCTTCTTGCCCCATGGAAGATTAGGCAGATGATACTTGGATATTTAGATGTCTTCTCATATCATTTCACCCTGCTTTTTCAAAGAAACCTTACCATTCCTTTTGCATGGGATGACAGCTGTAGTAGACACGTGGGACTCTCACATCTGCCATTTACAAGTTACTAGCCTAACTGGAAGCCTAGTCAGGCCCCCAAGGACAGACTCCCCTTGGAGAGTCCTGCACTCTCTCCCCTGACTTCAGAGGTGGTGTCCAGGCTGCCAGTTCTCCCTTACTGCCTCATTTTGAGCAAGGTAAATCCGGCTGAAATTAAACCACTTCAGGAGTCTGCATTTCGCATGGATGTACCTCACACAATTCACAAGCTAGGAAATAAACTCCACGGTCTTTGATCCTAGACCATTTCTACCCAGCCTTGGCCCTGTGCCTGGAATATCTCCTATGCCTTTCCGGACAAGTAGCTATGAACAAACTGCAGGTGCAGAACTCCAAACATGTCTAGTTCTAGCATGCATCCAGTTTTTAACAGAAATTTCATATGTCATTGGATATTCTCTTACCTGGCTTGGTCCCACATATGTAATTTCAAACTTATTTTTATAAATGCTTCTGCGAAGGCAGCAGTCAAACTGTTCAACTCCTCCACACAGCGTGCCCTGAGGACATAAACAATTGCGTGGTCAGTGAACTCAGTGAAGGAGAGATATTCCAGACCCTGCTTACATGAAGAGGATCAGAGGTAAGACAGAAACACACCAGTCCTAGCTGTCCTGGGGAACATTTCTCTTTTCACTGATCTCCTATCTCTTATCCCCTTTCACTTGTCTGCAAATGTTTATTCACGTTTAATAATTCTTGGTCTGAAAATATTTCAAGGATCCTTGATTGCTGAACAAAAAAGTATGCAAAATCTTCTAGAGGAAAGTTGTAAATAACAACTTTCCTAAATATTTTAAATGTTTTGAGTTATTCAACTTAATACAGAAAAATGTGCAGAAAGATTAATTTTAAGAGCTTTAAAGAATTATTTAACTTAATAGAGAAAGGCAGATCAAGGCTCAATGGCTGAAACTAGCAGATAGACAACACTGAGCTGAAAACATAGCACAGAAACACAGAGTGGAATTAGCAGCTCAGTTTTTATACTGTATCTCAGAGGTGCTGAGAGGAAGAATTGCTCCTGAGACTACTCAGGAGAAGACAGACTGACCTCATCATGCTTCTGGGAAAAGAGGAGGGCTGCTGTGGCCAACAAGCCATCACAACAATGGCCACAGGTACCACAGCTTCACATTCTGCACACCTGACTGCAGCAGTTCCCTGGCACGAGGTCTTGGCCTCTGTACCTGCACTGCACCCTGGGGCCATGGTGCGACCACATCATCTGCACTGCCCACCCAGGTGACAGTGTGACCCTGATCAAAGCCCTCCCTGTACTACACCACTTTGTTCCCATGCATGAGCATGTGTAAGGCTGTAGGGCTGTTCCTCGTATGGGACTCCAGGGCTCAGGGCTGCTGACTGATGGTACAAACCGCACAGATCCGTGAGCCGTCCCTCTTCCATGCCAAAGCTGTGATGGTGTACAGGTGAGCTATTTCCTTGGGTTTGCCTTCCTCCCAAGCACTGCGGCGTGGGCTCCAGTTCAGAACCCGTAATCTGTAAGAGAGAAGAGAGAGCTCAGACACGAACTCTGTACGGCTGACAAAAGAAGCACTACAAAGGGGAGACTTCCCCATCAGGTAAATGGTACCTGTCATAGCTGCCAATGACAATGGATTGGCCACCAGGACTGGTGGCTGCAGTGGTGAATTCCTTCTCCGACAAGTCCCGGCTGTAGTCAAAGGTTTGAATCACACTGCCTTCCTTCCCATAAGCAACAATCTTCTTGTCACAGCCTGCAGCCACAATGCTGTTGGAAGCCCAGGCGAGGGCATAAGGAGGACAGGGATGCACCACCAACTTACCCTACAACAGACAAGAATACCCTGAACACCTGAACGGCTCCAGCTCCCCGCTGGCCTCTGTACCCAGCTACCCCAGTGAGACCAGCATGGGTCCTTCTGTAAAGCCCATTCATGGGGGCAGCTTTCTCCGCCTGCCCCAGTCTGTAGGAAGACAGAAACAGAACTATGCCACATACCCAGAAGTGTAACTTACCCTCTTACCACCACCTTCAGTGTATTCCAAAGCATTCAGTCACTGTTCTACCTCCACAAACACTTCCCAAAACCTCTGCTAGCAAGCACAGCCTGTAGTTCCTCTGCCAGCTTGCACTCCCTTCACAGCTTTATCCCTTTCCAGAGCTCTTGAGCTGGGGAACAGGCCGTGCAAACAGGAATTTTGTTCACTAAAGAAGGATCTTTGATACCTGTGATTCACCTGAGCCCTCATCATCAAAGAAGAAGCGCACTATGGTTCCATCTGCGTGGCCAGACAGGATTCCCTTCCCTGACACACTGCAGAGAAACAGACAGGATGATGCAATGTTGCAGTAAGACCTGCCCTTTTATTTTCATATTCCTGCCCACAGGAGCAAGTCCCATTGTCATTACTGATATTCCTCCTCAAAGGAACCTTCCCCAAAGACAAGAAGAGAATATATCAAGTACCTGTACCAGTGTCTGTAAAAACAAAGCAGACAAAAGTACAGAGAGTGGAGAGTGGCCAATTAATTATCTTCATCATGTAAAATCACATTAACCAACTTTCTGTATTACTAAAACCCAGCGAGACTGAATTCAGCGGAATAGTGACTCTGTGCAGAAGTTCTTAGAGAAAGGTGTATCAAACAGCCCTTGCACAAGAACTGTTCCAGAAGTGAGGCTGTATATTTGACACTGGGAATCCCTAGAAGAAAGTGTAGAGAAAAAACATCTGGACAAACACTCCAGGCCTATGTCCATTATCTGTAGTGTTAAAGTCTTGTACTTCTGGACACAAACAGGAGGAAGAGAGCAAGGAAGAAGAAAGAGGCCAAAGATCATGTACCCAGAAAAACACTTTTTAATCATCATTCCAAGATTCAAGGACAGAATATAAATTCTATGGACACTGTAACAATCCAGAAATCATACATCTGTCAGCAGAACAACAGCATTTAGTGAAAATCCCTCTGCTAGGACCGTGATATGTCTTCAATTTTTTTAGGTAAAGAATACTAAAATAGTTAAATCTTAAGTTAGAAAAATTTCAAATTGCACTTCATGGATATTTTCCTAATTACAATCTCATCACAGTTTTATCTGGCAGAATATTTTTACCTTTTTTTAGCCCTTAAACTTGATTAATGTTTGTAATTAGATGCAGCTGACAAATGCAATCTTTATAAAGTCACAGATTAAAATACACCAATGTAAGTAAGTAAGCTCATGGAGACTTTCATCCTGAACTGTGTCTGAGAGACAATCAAACTTGCACGGCCACTGTGGCACAGCCAGATACTAGATTTTAGGAAGGAATTCCTTCTGGAGAGCACAGGATGTTATTATCTTGACAAGCAACTAACAGCAGAAGGACACTGTGGCAACCTCCCATACTGGCACCAGTTATGTCAGGCCAGGAATGGGACACTAAACCAAAGCTGGGCAGGCCAAAGCAATGCCATACTCACTTGGAAGTTAGTGAGACCACGTAGGAATCTGTCCCATAAATGGTGGAAGACTTGTTGTTCTTTGTATTTGCTAAACGAACCTGAGAGAGAGAATCTGATCAATGTTGTTTCTGTCTGCAGAAGGTGGATCCTCCCCAGTGTAACATCCCCAGAGGTTTCCCAGTTCATGACCAGCACCAGAAATCACAGGAAGCCTTCAGGGGGTTGAAGAAGTGGAAAAGTTGGAGTCACACTTCCACATTTCTAGAAAGGCTTGGGAAAAGAACCAAGTGATCCAGTAGAACCTCTAAGGACTGAGAATCAGAAAGTTCAAGTCCACAGCGTAACCTCTTCATTGCTATTCCGTGCCCAGTGCCACACACTGATGGCTCTTACCCACACAGCCCACGTGCTTGTAGGCCCTGGCAGACTCAGCATGGAAAAGAAAATCAGGCAAATAACAAATTTCTCTACCTTTCCTTCAGCAAGACCAAAGACAATGACGTTCTCCGCTGGCCACAGTAAGCAAGTCACGGCACTCTGCCAAGGAGGAGGTGAAAAGAGAGGTTAAGAACTCCATCCTACTCAGCTGCCTGCCCCATTTCCACCTATGACAGCGTATAAACACTGACACCACTCAGGCCAGGAGAGACGGGGCCTTTGGCAGGCCTTACAGAAGGGCTGAGGCCCTGCATGCTGAAGTTTAAACTAGATAATAGTGAACTGAGGTGAAGTAATGAGCTCAGGAGGGCTAAAGGAGGGCAACAAAGTTATACAGATGTGTTCAGTATGGAGCTCTTCTGAGAGCATTACCTATTGAGCAGGTGCATGGCTTTCCACATGCTGTTGTTGAATGTACAAAATCATGGCTGTTTTAAAAGGTTTTTTGCAACAACGATAAAACATAATTTGACTACAGAATAAATAAATAATAATTTGACTCTGCCAGCTTCTCTAATAGCTATGAGAACACTTGCATGTTGGATCTTCATTTGATGAATCAGAAACAGCCTTTATGTTTTCATTGACAAGCAATATGGTTATTAGATGCTATTAAACCCAAACCAAAGGTATTCTCATAATCTGAGGTGGGATCAGGATGAATAAAGCTGACCATAAAACCCATCTGTAAGGGAGGGCCAAGAGGGTTAATGAAAGCCCTTCACATATACCCTGCAGAATTCCAGTCAGTAGGAAGGCCAGTGTTTGGCACTGTGCCACATGCATGCCTCACTGGTTCCTCTGTCCCATTTTAAGCATCTGGGGCTGCTTCAGATACATATACACCCTCATTTATTCATTTCACCTTCTCTCTCCACTCTGATCATTCACATCAGCAAACACAGCTACAATCAGGCAAGAAAATGTCCCATGGAACCCAAACTGCTCATGATTTAGATGTCCAACCAATGACCAAAGACTCATTTTCATTACCACAGTTTCCCAGGAATCTGTGTATTTCCCTCATTATCTGGCAGGCTCTTATTTTCAGTCTAACACAACAAAAGCTTGGGAACAAGCCTCACAGTGGTGATTTGCTCATTGCTTGTGCAAAGCAGTCACACTTGCACACACTCATCTCAGTCCTCAAGCAGGAGGCTTGGCTTGCCAGCAGGGCTGTACAGTGCCACTGTGATCACTGAGTGTGTAAGAATGCCCAGCAGTGGGAGAGGGAAAGGGATCAATAAATGACCTCTCATATTGACTGAAGACATGAAAAATTTGTAAATAACAGGAGAAAGCTGGACACAGTGGTAAAACCCCACACATGTAGCACCAGAAAAAAATAATGGATTTCCTATGTTAGAAATAGTAGAAAAGGCATGGGGAAACGAGAGAATGAGAAAAAAAAAATCACTGAATTGCTACATTAAACATACAAAAACCTGTATGCATGCTGTGCACAGCATCCAGGCTTGTGACAGGTGAGCAGGCTCCCACCAGGCTGTCAGCCAGAGGGGTAGGCAGCAAGCAGTACCCAAGGAAAGGGCTCTCCAGGGAGGCTACAGGTGTCCACACCTGCAATAACTACCCTGTTCAGGAAAGGGACAAAAGGACACCAAACCCCGCTTGCTCTCTTTTCCTCATGACACTCTGTTCCAGTGTCATGACCACTCAGTGCAGCAGCTCAACCACAGAGAAACAGAGGCAGACCAAGAGCTTTCTTACTGTCAGAGCTGCAGAATTCCATTCCCACAGCCAGAAGGGAGCACTCAGAGCGGCCAGATGGGCCTCCTGAGCTGCCCTAAAAGCAGCCACAGTGGGGCCACAACCCGGTTCTGAGATGCAGGCTTTCGACCCCAAGGCTGAAGCTGCCCTTCACCTGAGAGGTAGCTTGAGAAAGCCTGGCACAGAAATGCCAGCAACTCTGTCAGGAGCAGCTCTGTCTGTATCTCTGGGGATTTGGCCAAGAAGGATGATTTCTCCCACCTAGCAGAGAACTTTCTTGCTGACACAAAATGCGGGTGTCCTGGTGTAATGGCACTTGCCTGGAAAGCCTCAGGCAGCTGCCAGAGTTTTGTCTCTGAACATAAAAAGTAGTCAGTGCACCGTATTTTCTCACTCACATGGCCTTCTGCACAAGGAATTCGTAATACCTTTGCCTTTTCCAGATTGACCTTAGGGCAACCCTCAGCACACACATACTGGACAGAGTGCTCTCTCACACAGGCAGGCAGAGCCAGAGCAGCAGGACACAAAGGCAGCCAAGGAGCAAACTTGACTGAAATCACAAACCTGAGGCCTTTGAGCATGTGGAAACTGCACACTTTGAATCCTGCACGCTTTACATTTTAATACGGAATCTTGGTGTTTAGAGTTGCAAACGTGTAGAAAACAGTTGAGCGCTAAGTCTCTCCTGTATTTCTCTTCCAACTCTCCTAAAATATTCCGTCCACTGATGCCTATAGTAGTGCCCAAAGTTTTGTAACTGACTGCATTGATTGTTCAACAATTAACTATGGTGTTGTACCCAGGCATTAGGAGGACTCTGAAGCTTGGTGAGCAATACATGCCTTAAAATTTAGAGATTCTCTTAGGCTCTACCTGCATATTTTGGAGGTCTAATACAGTTTGGCCAAGTTTGTAATTTCCTAGATATGCTGGAGAAAATTGAGTCAAACAGGCATCTGGGTCTCACCGTTTGGATGAACTTATTGCATATCACCTTCTTGTCACCCCTGCGGAAAAAAGTAGACTAAAATTATTATCAACAAGTCTGGCAATACTGTCCATTCTGCTCATCCCACTGCTTGTATGCAGTCTGCTTTAGTATTGCCAAAACTGGCAACAGGCAGTTGAAGTTTTGCATGCTACTTGTATACCAAAACTTTAGGCAGAAGATCAAAAAGAACACAAACTTCCGAGCTTCCAAAATTCTGGTGATCTGCCTTTCTGAGTGCCTTTAGCACAACTCATGCCGGCAAAGGAAGCTGCAGCAGGGCAGGTGTGCCACAGCTACAAATCTGTGACACAGGGGAAGACAGTCCAGGCTCCAGCTGGCTGAATGCACTGCTAGAGCTCCAGAGGTGTTGTGCCAAGGAAACCTCACCTACTGTTCTCCACGGACACCCGCTTGGCTCCCTGTGGGTCGGGTGATGGGCGCTGCAGTGTGTGCCAGGGTGCGGGGGAGCCCAGAGCAGGGTGGGCCGGAGCGTGCTGGACCCCCCCGCACACTCACCACTCCTCGCCGATCCTGTACACGTAGACAATGTTGTCCGTCTGCCCGACGGCCAGTTTGGTAGAGTCTGGGGAGAAGGCCATTCCTTTGACCACGTAGCTTTTTCTGCCGTACTGCAGAGAAGAGGGTCACTGTGACCGGGGGAAGGCCGGCAGCCGCAGCGCTGCCCGGGCCCGGCCCGCTCACCTTGGCGTCGGCCGCCTTGGTGGAGAACTTGTCTCGCCGCTCGCCGTGCTCGTCGTAGAGCAGCACCACGCGCTCCGCCGTGCACACGGCGAACCGGGCGCTGCTGGCGGACCAGGCCATGCAGGTCACCCGGGCCGTCCCGTCCTGCGGGCACACACAGCTCAGCGCACACACCGCCGGCAGGCCCGGCCCGCTCTCCCGCGCCTCCCCAGCCCGGCCCTGCCCGCTCCCCCCAGCAGGGCCCGCCCGGCCCAGCCCGACCTGCGGGGCCAGCAGGGTCCGCACGTGCCGCAGCTGCATCGCGCCCTACACCGGGACCGGCACCGGGACCGGCACCGACACCGGCAGCGGGACGGTCTCACGGGCCCTCCTCGGGCCGCCGCCGCCAGCTCCGCCTCGGCCCGCCCCCGTTGCCACGGTAACGCCGGCGCCGCCGCAGCGCTGACGCGAGTGCGCCGAGTGGGCGGGGACCGACCGGCCCCTCCGCCCCGCCCCGCCCCGCCCCGCCCCGCCGCGACATGGCGGCTGAGGGCGCGCTCGGCGCCGCCGGGAGCCGCCTGGGAGCTGTAGTTCCTCCCGCCGCACACGGACCCGTGTCGCGACACAGCCGGAGGGACCCGTGTCGCGACACAGCCCGGCCGCGGTAGGACAAGAGCGGGAGTGCGGCGAGCCGGGCTGAGGCGCTGCCGTGATGGGCGCCCCAGCCCCCTCAGACAGCCCGGGCCGGGGCCTGGGAGGGATTCCCCCGACACCCGAGCGCAGCCGGCGGCTGGAACAGCCCGGAGGAGGCTCCTGGGCCCGGCCAAGGCCTGGTGAGGGTCATGGTTCGGGATCAGTGTCGTGAGTCTCGCCGCTGCAGCTCAGGTTTATCTGTATGGATTTCTGTGCAGCATCAGGCTGCGATGACGGGCAAAAACACACACAGGTTTGGGGCAGGGAAAAATATAAAACTAGCACTGCCTTATTATGATAAGGCTTGTATCTTATACTTACCTGTCCGCACATACACGGCACCCTCTGTTAGCCAAGCACTTCTGTCCACGAGTCTTAGACCATCTTCTGATAGGGAGTTCACACCTCCCCTCATGCTGGCAAGGCTCAAAACACATCTTGCTTTTCACACTTGTTCTTCACAGTTGTTTTTCTTCCTTCTCCACTTCCCCATGCTCACATCTGCATCCTTCCAAGGCCAAAGCTCCCTTGGGCCCAGAAGTCTTCCACCCCAGGGCTGTGGGCTGCAGGGACCCACAGAATCACAATGGTTTGGGTTGGAAGGGACCCCAAAGATCATCCATTCCCACACCCTGCCATGGGCAGGGACTCCTTCCACTGTCCCAGGATGCTGCAAACCCCGTCCGACCTGGCCTTGGACACTTCCAGGGATGGGACATCCACAGCGTCTTTGGGTAACCTCTTCCAGTGCCTCACCACCGCCACAGGAAAGGATTTTTTCCTAATATCTCATTTAAACCTACCTTTTTTCAGTTTGAATCCATTCCCCCCCTTATCCTGTCACTACGTGTTCTTGTAAAAAGTCCCTCCCCATCTTTCCTGCAGACTCCCTTCAAGTACTGGAAGGCTGCAATTAGGTTAACCCTAAGCCATTTATTTTCCAGGCTGAACAAACACAATTCTCCCAGCTTTTCCCCACAGGAGAGGTGCTCCATCCCTCTAATCATCTTGGTGGCCCTCCTTTGGACTCACTCCAACAGGTCAATGTCCTTTAGGGACTAGATAATCCTTAAAGATCCCTTTCAACTCAAACTATTCTATGACTCTGAGAAAGAAGAGGAATGGCAGGACTGAGAATCGGTGGTTGATCAGCATCAGTGTAAAGGGTAGAACCTTCTCTGTGCAAAGTCTTTCTAAGAGTACAGTCTTCAAAGCTACCCTTCACTTAGTGTTTGTGTCAGCTCAGTCAGATTTGTCCAGCCTTCAGGGGACAGGCTCATTAACGTGGTGCTGGATGCAATACACGTGCTAATAAGCAGACAAAAGAATGTAGGTCAGAGGGGCTGAAGGATAACCAAATATTATCCAAACATGAATCCAGACCAGACATTTGATGTTTCCTCCCTAGGTCGAATGTAATAAGGCGTGTCGCATCTTCATAGGGTCTCTATAGCATTTTTAGTTAATGCTAAAAATTCCTCTTTCCTAGCCCAGATGCAGCTTGGTGGTTTTAGATTCCAGGAGGAGGTGCTGTGGCTGCTCAGAGCAGACTCAGATTAGCCCCACAAGCCACCAACTCCACTTGTCATAAAGGCCTCTTTTGTGGGAAGCTGAATTGGTCCTGTAGGTATTTGTGGGTTTGAGTGGAGAAATGATGACCAGAAAACAGACCAAAGAGGAAAAGCATGTGCTGAGAAGGAGCATGAAGGTTTCCCAAGGACTGCTAAATTCTAGAGACCAGTAGTTCTACTGAATCTTCAAGAGCTGATAAAATCCAGGCACCAAGTGTCTGCTCAATCCATGCAAGGCCACAAGTGAATGCTGGTATCAACAGTAGTCTGTGACTGGAGGGCAGTGGCTCCTACATACAGGCAAAGTATCCACTGAAAAAAGTGTATCCATTGAAATAAGTGAATTCGGGGGACTTTCTGAGCACCTGTGTGCCAGCACAACCCTCTACTGGGATTGTCCTCCAGTTGTTGCTCCAATTGGGTACCTGAGGAATTGTATAAGCAAACTATGTGGGAATAAGTGAATGTTGGTGTATTATCTGCTATTAAAAGTAACAGCTTCCTAGAGTGAATACTTCTGGCTGTCTCATCCTAAACTCCTGTTGCACAGCCAAAAAATATTTTAAGCAATCAAGGAAATTAATCCTTTATTTCCATCTTCTCCTAGAGTCCCTTTGTCATCCTTTGATTTTTGCATAAGGTCTGCTGTCTTCCTTTCCCCTACAGTCTTTCTCACAGCTGCAGTAGTCATAGATCCAAAAGTGGAGGCTGGTCTGAAGACTCCCCCAAAGGTGTGAAGCTTAGTAAGGCAAAAGCCAAAAACTGCCAATACTCTTAGATATCTATATTTGCCTCCAATGGCCTCATTCAGCCATCTCTACATGACTAATCCACCCATTATTTCTAGCAAAGCTTTCTGTCTTCCCCCTCAGGTTCCAGACCAGATTTTCCTGCTTCTTTCCTGGCTGACTGAATAGAGACATCAGTGCACTCTTCCAACACCATTTCTGTTTGTTTCTCACAGCTCTCTGCTAGTCTCCTACACAGCCAGTAGAGCTGTAGTAGTTCACTCTGTAGCAAAGGTTATTTCGGGTACTTTCTCTGAAGCAAATAGTAGGAGTGGTAGTCAGCATAAATGTTTAATAGGCCCTGAGAGCTAAGACTTTAAGATGAAGCGCCTTTTGAAGCTACATTTACAGCCTCTGCTCTCCCAGGCTTTGTATAATGAAAGCACCCCAGGCCACTGTGGTGTGGTTTTGGCATGCGCTGTAGTTCCCCCCAAGCACCTTGGATGGTTGCAAGCCTCAGAACCCCTTGACTCTCACTTCAAACACAGCCTTTGCCTCACCTTCTCTACCTTCTTAATTTCCTGTAAATCCAGAGCTCCATGCAGGAGCATCTGGCTCTGATCTTTGATACCCTCCCTCAAACACAGCCCCTCCCTCATTTTTTTTCTCCGCCAAATCAAGCGTAAACACCCACAAATTTGCTTTCATCATGTTCCATGTGCCCGGAGTGGAAAATCACTTGGCTATAAATCTGGTGTCCTTGCTTTACATATTCAACATAGGTTAGAAGAAGGCTGCTTGGGAAAGAGTTTGTTCTCCAAGCTGGTTGTAAGGCTGAATTAAAGACAGCATGCTTCCTACATCTTGAGTTTCTCTCGGAGTTGTGGTCTGGCTTTTCTAACTGCTACTATCTGCTTGCACAGGGCTGCCAGTGGGGGCTGTCCTCCTTTAATTCATCCTTTTGTGCTAAGTGGAATTCCTAGGTTTTCTGAACTCCTCAAATAATGGTGAACATTTCATATGAAGAATGGCCATCTCAGCTGGGGGAGGGCGGAAACTGTATGGGCTCCTGAGGTTCAAAACCTGTGACTAATATAACCAGAACTTCTGGTCTTGGGTCCAGTCTTTCCCATAAGAAGCCACACAGCTTCTGGAGAATCAAGATTGCTTCCTGTTGGTGAGATCCTCATGGAGTTTCTTTTCCCTTTGGCTTTGAGCTGTGTGTGAGCCATAACATGCAGCCCTGTCGAGGTGTTGGACTGTGGCTGTCAGGATTCAGGGAGGATGGCCACAACTGCAGTACATGGCTTGGGGATATTTGGTATTGAATATTCAATTATTTTATGCAAAGGAGGGGAATTATGAAACTGTTACAGTAACTGGAGCACTGCAGGGAAGTATAGTGCCAGAATAGGATACCCAGTAAGGGCTGGGGTCATGAATGAGGGCTCAGACTAAGACTCTGTAGGGTCTGCAGAACTGCTGGGTTGGACTGGGCAAAACAAGTGCAGGAGATCTCAGAGCTGGGTCTTGAAACTCTACCCAAGTCTGCCAGTGAAGTCAGTAACCCAGCCCTCAACCCAGCCCAAGGATTTGGGAAGGCAATGGAAACAATGGACGTTCCAAGAAACAGCAGGAAAGGCATCTGTAGCTCAAATCCAAGGTCAAAGTTTAAGTAGTTGTGCATGCTGTGTGAGTAACACAAACCAACTACATCTGGTGCTTCAGAGAAGATGCAAGAACTGCAGCAGTTTCATCCCTTGAGGGATTTGTATGTTCCAGAGGATTCCTGTGCTTATGACAGTGATGACAGAATTATAAAGAATTTTTCATACTGGCAACAGAGTGTAACAGCTCCAAAGGGGAAGAAGGACATCCATTTACTGTGAACTGTATATGTAAGTACACATATAAACATGGGGCCAGGAACATAATTAAGCCTTTTTATTTGTGCCCCTTAGAAAGGGAATAGGAAATCCACCTTTCTTGGAGGGGTTAAGAAAATGTAGGACTCTTGCACAGAAGGACGAACTGAGGGATTAAAAGTCATCAACACCCCTGCTACAAACAATAAGCTGGAAAAAGAAGAAATTTGTAATGGTGGAGCATGGGGGGGGATCTTCAGAAAGTAAAAAGCCCTCTGTCTCATTGAGAGGATATATTCAATTTTTGTACCCATTTGCCTTTGCATTTGAGTCACAGGGCACCACCACAAGCTGAAATTGAGCACATTCCTATGGAAAAAGCCTTGGCGTTAGGCCATGGCTGTAAAGACTTTTAAAAATCTGTTCGAGAGGCCATGTTAACTAAAACTGATCATAAATCACTTTTTGCCATTGCCAGTGGGGATCTGGCAAACACCTTCCTGCAAACAGAACGTCTCTTTCTCTAGCTACAGTTGTATAACTTGCAAATTGAATGCAAACCTGAGAAAGATTTAGTAGTTGCAGGCATACTCTCTAGAGCCTTTGACAAAAATTCAGAGGAACAAAGTCCCAGGCTAGATTATGGATATGTCAATTGGGGAAAACAAAACAGAAAACCCCAGCCTTGTTGGTTCTCAAATGAAATGCAGAATTTTATTGCTGGTGGTTTGCTGAGGACGAGACACTGCAGGATGTAATTAAGGTTCTACTAGAAAATGATTTGCACAGCTTATTCTGTCCCTGTTTCAGTTTAAAACGATTTAGATACCACTTCTCTGAGGCATGAAGAAAACTGATCCTTGAAGTGTTGCAGGAAAATAAAGACACAGAAAGCCATTTAGAGCCTGAAGGCAGCGTGAGACAACTCTGCCTCCCTCAACAGTCAGAAATACAAGTGATGTGAAATGGAGGAGTGTGTGCTGGTAGAAAACACTCACCCTCTGGAAGGAAGTTAAGGAAGTAGGCTGGCATCAGCTTGTTGTGGGAGCCCTGAGCAGCCATTTTCATACTGCGGGGTAGTCTTTGAGGGAAGGCACTACAGGTTTGTAAGGGAGCAGGTCACTTGTATCTGCTAGCAGCGGATTTCACATACACGTCTGTCAATGGGCTGCAGTTTAGTAAAAGCTTATGTGTGTGGCAGCTAATCCCAGGTGTCTAAATTTACCACACCCGTGGAAAACGATGCCGAAGTACTGCCAGGAAGGGGGCAGTGTCAATCTGTTGCACTCCTGGCACTCTGTTGCAGTGGATTGTCACATCTGTGCAGGCAGGAACTGATATTATAGTACGGGTGGGTTGGCTGAGATAGAAAAAACAGAAAAAGTGGAACAAGAATGTGGTATGATTTTGTAGCCTGGGATTGGCAGTGTTTCACAAGTGATTGAGATGCATAGTAACAGCGAGAAACAACAATTACAGATGGGGTGTGCTCTGTGGAGACTTCATGATCACATGAAGGGGTTGTTGTAGGCAGTGTGTGCTGTGGAGAAATAGATTCAGGTTTCCCAAATTCCAGAGGGCAATGCGAGAGTGTAAATTGCTGCCTTTCATGGTGGTGGTGTCATCTTAGAGCGGCTGTAGTCCAGAAAGGCAAGCAGCGAGAAATAGTGGGCTTTTTGCTAACCATGGTATGGGTTTTCCAGAGGACACAGGCAAAAACATGGGACATCTGGGACAAAAGGACATTTCTTAGGGAATCAGACAGCTTGTGGTGTCAGGTGTAGTCGAACTTATCTCCCCCAGGGAAGCTTTGGGGATCTGTACCCCTCAGAAGCTCTCAGAGGAGGTGCCCTTGTGTAAAGGCTCACAGTGAACAGCATCGATCAGCAGGAGCTCAGACAGTGATCAATGCAGAGCTCTTTGTGATTCCTGGTTAGGAGTAATTCCTAAACAACATGGAACATGGGATTTCTCACACGCTTTTTCTCACATGCTTTTCCATCTGGCAACAAAGGGCATGTTCACGTACAAAGTGCTGAGAATTGAGAGGGCTCAAGTCCCTCCTAAAGTCCCAGAACTTGTCACTACCAGTGTCATTGCTGCAGCTACTTTGTTTCCTGAACACCATCCTCACTAGAGAATTCCTAGGTCCTTGTGACTCCATAGACATTTGGTCATAGAAGTTGTTAAATCATTGAAGCATGGAACTGTAATTGTGAACATCTTTGTTGCAACTACTATTTTTTGCAGAGCTATACAAATTTTTTGTTTTTCTGTATCTTAGCATTGCTTGAATGTAATAGAATTTCCTCCTGCTAATAAACTGAGGCATTAAGTTTCTAATTTAAGGATGGGATAAAATGAGTTGTGCTGTGATTTCTAATCATGGGAGAACTCTTCTAATGTGCACACGTTCAGTGTTTGTCATATAAAAATGGTTTCTTAACAATGCCCATTGCAGCTAATTTGTAACTACATGGTGTAAACATTGATTTCTAAAGTTTTTTTAATAGATCCCCAAGCTACTTAATTATCACTTACTGACCCTTGTTTTCTAATGGTGATTAGTTTAGTTTCCTCAAACTTTATAAGAGCTGGGTCTCAAGTGGCAGTAATATGGACAACTTCTTATTCCATATTTAATAGGATTGGAAGGTCTCCAAAGCATTAGTAGTTCATGTCTTCCCAGGAGTAGGCTCTTACCTTCATAGTGATACCCCCTCTTAGCTGGGCATCTTGAATATTGTTTCTGGTTCAGCTAAAGCTCGTATTAAAATCAGAGAGAAGCAAATTCAAATCAGAACTTCTCCGGGGTTTAAAAACCACTAAATCTCTTGGTTTTGGTAGGCTTCTTTCAGGTCTGGCACACCTTTTGGTCTATGAGCCTTTTGGATTCTTCAGTACCTGTGTCTATGTGAGTTGAGGGGAAGCAGCAACCTGGATTCTGAGGTTTACCCTAAAGAAGGTCTATAGCCTAAATTAATCCCTATCAGAGTTTCATTGACTTGAACTATTAGCAGAGCTGAACTTCTCTTAGACACTGGGTCTTCCACTGCCACTCTGCATCCCCCTACACTATTTACATTGGCTGTAAGGTCAGAGCATCACTATTTATCCTGATGTTCTCAATACAGGAGAGGGTTAGAGGGCAGATCAGGGACTTGGGTGCTTTGAATGAGCTATCACCAACTGGAAAAGGGATGCTTGTAGAAAAAGTTGATCAGTCTCTGTCTGCATTTGAAAATAAAAGGTGAGGCATATGGAGGGAGATTGGGAAGGGATAAGGAAATTATAGAAGGGTCACCATAGACACCAGAAACTTCTGGAGTTTTCCAGGCCCTTGCAGACCATAAGGTACATTTCATATTATCTTTGTTTTGCTGTAAACTGTAGCAGATGCTAAGATGCAACTTAAGTAAATGAACTCAGAGTTCCCCCTGAACTGCCTTCCTACAAAAATAAGAGTTGTATTTTACCTGTCAGTCAGGTAAACCCTACTGTTACTACAGTTTATATTTTTGTATTATTTACAAGTGAATAATTACCAGCTATTGAAGATCTGAGGAGTAAGAGATGCATGCATTCAAAAGAGATTTGAAACAATTGGCACAGAGTTCAACAGACAGCTTGTACTCCTCTATAGCACTCTGGGACACCTTGTAATAGGACTGGAAAGAATAGCCTTGGGCTAGGGATCCAGGCCCTTGGACCTTGTGCTGCGAGCAGCTGTGTTTATGTATAGAGTATCCACAAGGCTAAAAGTGCTTGACTTAGTCCTCAAAGCAAGGTAAATCCTGTCCCGATAGCATTGCTGGTTACAGACATATATTGAGATTCGAAGAGAAGTAGGAAGCATAAGGAAAAGTGATAATTAAAGTAAGGGACATAAAAGAGAAAAGGTAGAGACTGATTTTGACTTTATTGAGGTAGAAAATTTGAGAAAGGCTTTTACTGATCAGAGAGCAGAGCTTCTGGAAGAGACTCCCAAAGGCAGTAGTTGGTTTTCTTGGCACCTCCTATTGTCAGAGAACTAGAACTGTCTCAAAAGGGATACTGGTTTAGAGACACCCACCAGTCTGAACCGAGCAGTGAAATATGTCTTCTTATCAAATACCATATCACCAAAAAGTCAGAAAATAGGACTGAAAGATGTATTGGGATGCCTTCTAGACCATCCTTCTATCTGCTAGCATGGCTGGCTGTCATTCTTGACCAACATTTGCCTTTTTCTTAAAGACATACAGTGACGGAACCTTCTCAGACTTGTAGCAATTTTTGCCTCATTTTGGGCTTGCTTCCCTTTTAAGTTCAAGTCCTGCCTTCCAATACTGACATTGTAATTCCCGTGTAGCCAGTCCTACCCCTGTCTACTACATTTGAATAGCTGATTTTTCTTAGGTAACTGTAGAATTTTGCATCTGTTTTTCTCAGGTAATCAAAGATGTTTTGAATACTAAGTCTGTTTTCTAGCATATTTTCAGCCCTTCTCAGAAAGGTGCCATCTAAAAGTTTAATAAGCTCAGCCTCTGTTTCTTTGCTCTTTTCATTAATGAAAATATTGAATAATACAAATTCTGGGAGAGTTCTGTACAAAAATCGTGCTTGATACATCTTTCCTGTCTGATGGAGAAGTAGCAGTAACTTCACTGGATATGAAATTTCCCTCTGCTCCAACTGACAGTCAAGGACAATAATTTTCACAGATTGTGAAACCTTCCAACTTCAAAATCTTTTACAAAGAAAAGTCTGGGGAAGCATATAATATCCCTAGCAGCAGAATTTATTCATAGAATTGTAGAAGATCCATGCTCTAGCCATAAAATCCATAAACATTTAAAGGGAGATGATCTGCTCAAGGAAATTCTTTAAGTATTTATGGTACCCTGCCAGACACCCACCAGGTCAAGACACCTCCTAGCCAAGACACCTCCTGGCCTTAAAGCTGGAGTGTTACAGAAATAGTCTCAGCAGATTGCTGGAAAAAACCCAACCAAACCAAACCTGTGGATCTAAGTCTTTTGGAAAAGGTATGACCTCTATAGAAAGCCTGGAAATTCCTTAAAGGTTTTATTTCTTTGAGAAAAGCTCTCATGGTTTGCTACTTTTGAGTCACACAGTGAGCTCATACTGGTGGCACACTGATCTGCATGTAGTTGAGTCCTAAGGATGCTTAGCCATTCAAATGACCAAGGGGAGTCCTTGAATTTTTCAAGGAAATCATGTCTTGCACCTTCACAATTTAAGCCAACCTCTAACTTTTTGGTATCAGGAAGAGTGCTCTGCAGAAGGCAGATTATTCCAAATGGTTCTGCTGCCATGCAAAGAGACCTCAACAGCTTGGAGAAGTGGGTCAAAGGGAGCCTCATGAAGCTCTACAAAGGGAAATGCCAAGTTCTGTCCCTGGGCAAGACGAACCCTGAGTCACCAGAACAGACCAGGGACTGAAAGGCTGGAAAGCAGCTTTGCAGAGAAGGACCCATGGGTCCAGGTGGGCACCAAGCTGAACACGAGCCAGGAGTGTGTCCCTTTGGGAATGAAGGCCAACATCCTAAAAAAACACCACCAGCAAGCCAAGGGAGGTAGTCCTTCTCCTCTGCTCAGCGCTGATGAGGAACATCTGGAGTGGTGCCCAGTCCTGGGTTCCTCAGTACAAAACATACATGGGCTACTGGAACAATTCCAGCAAAGGACCAGAAAAATAGTTAGAGGCTTGGAGCACTTCTTACATGAGGAAAGGCTCAGAGGGCTGGGACTGTCCAGCCTGGAGAAGAGAAGGTTCAGGGGGATCTTATCAATGTGTATAAATGCCTGATGGGTGGCAGTAAAGAAGACAGAGCAGACTCTTCTCCATGGTAATCAGGGAAAGGAAAAGAGGCCACAGCCACAAGCTGAAACATAAGAATTTTTGTCTGAACATAAGAAGAAAACACTTTTTTTTTTTTTTTTTCACTGTGATGAGGGGTTGAATACTGGAACAGGTTGTCCAGAGAGGTTACAAAGAAGTCTCTGTTTATGAAGATACTAAAAAAATCTGATTTGATACAGCCTTAAGCAACCTGTTCTAGTTGACGCTGCTTTGACCAGGGCTGAATCAGGCAATTTTCAGAGGCCCCTTCCCACCTCAATGATTTTGTGATTCTTGGGAATGCTGTTACATGTTACTCCAGAGCGCCCGTATGTGGCACCATCATAAGCAGAGCACTGAATTGAGCCCCAGTTTGCACAGAAGTCCAAAGAAGGGAATTTGCATTTCGATGTGAGGGAATGAGAAAAAGGTGTCTGTTCCTTGAGTCTCTCACACTTAGCAGAGACATCTCTGTGTGTGCCAACTGATGCCAAATTAGCATTTTACACATAACTAGCTCTGGAAAGGTAAAAGGAGGCAGTGAAGAAAGCCCTGTGTGATATAAGTGCAGACCTTTCCATACATACAGGTCTGGATATATAATCAAGAAAGCTCTCACTCCGTTATACACTTCGTCCTTTATTATCATAGTTAGTGTTTTCCTGTCATTATGCTTGTAATTACAGGCATACATGATATATAAATCATCCCCCATCTGACCTAATGAGGAAGCAAGTGCATTTTCTTTCCCATAGTGGGAAAGGGCATAGATAAAGCCAGTGCTCCAAGCCACAGCCCTGACACAAGGTATCATTAGTTCACATGACCTATTTGGAGAACAGGGAAAGGGGAACTGTGGAGCTTCCCCTTGGAAGGTCCATGGGAAGAGCTGGGGGCATCGCCTAGTGAGGAACACAAGACAGAGCTTGCTCCAAAGGCAGACTCCTATTTCTGCACAGGGAAACCACCTGTCCTAGTGCATTCCTACAGAGTGTAGTGAAAAGGAACTGGAACTGAAGACAGAGGCTGTGTATCAAGAAACCCTTTACTGGTGCAACTGATTTCTTCTCCCCATAGAAACAATCCGGCAGAGCCTCAAAAGCTAGGCAATGAGCAAGGAGCATGCTGGATTTTTCCTGTAAGGTACATGAACACTGTGTATTTTTCTTAGCTTGTCAGGTAGACCTTTCCCTGTTCTGTCTATATCTTATTTCAACATCCTTTTTTCCCCAAGTTGTACAGTGTTTGTGTGCACTGCAGTGACAATTCTGTGGATATAGTCTGTCTGATAGGCCCCAGTATGTAATTAAATGCTGCTTTCCTACGGTATTCACAGGATCTTTAAAAAGAAGTATTTCTTTAGTTCACAAGTATATCAGAGGGCATTACCTATTGCTCAAATATAGGATTCCTCTCCTACTGTGGGGTGCAGAACCTGGTGCTGTGAATTCAGGTTGTTTCGTGACAGAACTGCTTGGGTTACCCTGTAACAAAAGACGGGACATCCTTATAAGGGACATTTTAACACGTATGTAAAGTCCGATTGGTATTTCCATACTGCTTCTCTGTATCACAGAGCAACAGTGATCCAATCTTTTCATGCTAAAATCCAGTCATTCTGGCCTGTTACTGGGATGGAACTGGTGTTGTGTGAGGGAGAGCAGCAAAAGAGGACATTGTACCACTGCATCTGGATACCATATAAAGTTCCTGTTATCAACAGCTGGCCTGCCTAACCCAGGTGGTTTGGATTGGAATTGCAAAGTTCGGCCATGGGGCTGGTGTCTGCAAGTTCTGGCTGCAGAGGTGTCAGCCTCCAAGTGCCACCTTCTGTGGAGCTGGACTGGCTTTCTATGGGGCCTTTTCCAACAGATTCCAAGATATGGTGACAACAGCTGCCTGCCACCCTGACACACAGCCCATGTCGCATAGTGTCTCCCTGGTACAGCTGGCTGCTCAGCTCTCTGAGTCCCAGCCTTGTCATCCCCACAGGACCTCTGAAGTAAAATAAAATGGCCTGCAGGTCTGGGGTGAGGCTCCTGGAGCTTCTATGATCCCAGATCTGAGACTCCAGGAAGAAGGAAGAATTTCTCCTTCCCAGAACAGTGTTTCTAATTACTCTAGTCCCAGCCAAATAATTTTGGTATGAACTGACAACCTTCAGCAGGAAAATAATACCTTAAATGTGCTCTTTTCAGGACCCCGTGCTTTGTGCATTAGTCCCTCCTGACTTGAGAGATGTCTGTATTTACAGGTTTATTCAGACAGCATTGTATCCACATGGAACAACATACACTGAAAAAGTGTGCCAGACTCCCTGTCTTTTTTTCCCTTAAGCTGTAGGGTGTTTCTGATTTGCTCTTTACTGTGCCCTCTTTGAAAGGGGGGAATGTTGTGTTGCTGAACTGGCAGCCTTGGGCAAGATGTGGTGTGCACTGTGGTTCAGTGCCAGCATCACTGTACTCTGCCTTGCTCTCCTCTCCTGTCCCTTTTTCCCCTCCCAAAAAGCAAGGAGAAAATGCTGCCCCTATCAGTAATCCGTATCCATTCAGGACAATAGGGGCTCCTGCCTCGGTTGCCAGCAGGAGTGGGAGCAGCCCCTGCTGCTAGAGCATCTTCAGCTGCAGCCCTGCTGAGGTGCCCCTCCTGCTGCTGAAGTGTAAATCCCCAGTAGCTCTTTTAACCACCCTTCTCATGCTACTTGAAAAATAACTTTCCCTTGTCATTAATGCTGATCTATAGCCGCATTAATGTGTGAAATCACTGGGTGTGAAAATAGTGTACTAACCACTACTTAATGTAATATTACCACAGTAATGTCTCTAAAAATATCTTGTCCACTTGATTGCTTTCATTGTGAACTAGAGATAATGTACCACTTACAGCTGATGATTAAAATTCATAAAGCTTTGGTTCTTAATTACAGCAACTTGCAATCAAAGTGAAATGTCAGATCCTGAATGTTGTTTATCTGTATACAAATTCTCAAAACCAAGAAAATATAAGGATCGTCTACACAACAAAGCCAAGCTGCTTTGCTTTAAGGTTAAGTAAAATAAATATGCGTGTGGGTATTATATTTTGACAGGCTGGAATCAGTGAGCATGAGATCTTTGACGTGGCAGAACTCACCTCATATGAAACCCACATCTTTGGAAAATATATTGAGGAAGATGGAAATGTAAACTTCATGGAAAACTGTTGTGGGTGGATGGAAGTAACTATTTGATGTGCTGAGAATAGAAATTTTGCAATTTAGGCTCAAGCTTAAACCAAAGATAGAGATATGTGAAAATGCAGCGATGGATTCCCACTGCCATGGGGAATTACTGTGGTGACTGGCAGGAAAGGGTAGGGTCCTTGGTCTCCAGTGTCAAAATGACCTAACTATAATCATGCTCTTGATCAACAGTGGCACTGCACAACAAAATCACATTCTTTTGGGTGCCCTTAGCACTGCATTTTCAGAGATATGTTTTTGTTTTCTTTTTTTTTCTTAAATTAATGCTAAGCCCTGAGGGTTTACAGTGCTCTGAGATGTATCCTACCCTAAATTTGCTAACATATACTCAGCCCTAACACTGTGTCAACATAGTTCCACCCCTGCCTTTTTTCTTTTTTTTTTTTTTTTTTTTTTTTTTTTTGTGGTATGTTAGATAAAGGCATAGCTAAGTGTAGAAACTACAGTTCTATTCCATTTATAGTCCTACTGGTGTTGTATCTGTCCTATGCCAGTCTGGAAAAATCCAAACCAGAGAGGGCCAATTTCTCATCATTTTTCCAAAGTCAGTAAAGAAAATAACATTAAAACAATAGGATCACTTCCTTACTAAATCTGAGTAGCTCCATTTCTTTCTTCCGATTAAATGTCACTTTGAAGGACATCTGACCCATTGTTTGCAAAGTTCTTTAGAAAAACTAAGTTATTTTTTTCCACGGGATACTCCCGCTATCTACATACTAATTTCTTTTTGCCAGTAGATTAAAAAAAGAAATATTTGCATAAATGGGAAAACAAACCTTGACAACAGTGTTCATTACTCTAGGCTTTTCATACCACCTGTCCCTTTCAGGTGTTACTCTTCCTGGTGGTTTGGTCAACTTTGCAGTGACATTCATGAGGAAAATGCTCAATTTTAGAGCTGATCCAGTACACCCAAGTGTTATTGCCTTAGCAGCTAGTCTCATAGACATCTTCTGTCTGCCTACCTCTGTCCCAACGAGGAATGGCAAATGTTTCCAAAACATGAGCACCATTTCCCACACTGGCCACATCATGCAGCTCTGATTCACTGTGACTTGTCCTGGCATGGAGTTGTCCTGCTGGCTCTGGTGGCTTGTGATTATTTTGTAGACGTCTGCTGGTGTTTTACAGTACTTGCATATCTTGAACAGCAGTTTGCTGTGGGAAGGATTTCTATGGCTGTGTGGCTTGGTGAGGTCCTTAGTAGGTACTCTCTAGTGCCAGCCTTAGCCATCAGCAATTCCTAACAGCTCGGCACTTCTGGAGTGTCCTGCTGCTACTGAAGCTCTCCTGCTTGGACTGCTGCTACAACAAAAGCTACTCTCCACTTGGATCATGCTTAGATTGGAGTGAGCCTGTTCCTTGTGCTCTTCTGTAGCTGTTTCATAGGTGCCATGCAGAAGACATGTGCAGCCACAAGTGAAGCATAAGCCTCTGACCAAGCAGAGGCAAACCAAGTTCCCTTTCCTCCCCACTTCTGTCCCTCAGCAGCTTCAGGCTAACCCCTTTGCCTAGGGCATGGTGTGAGCTTGCTGGGATGTTAGCTCTTTGTGGCAGCTTGAAAAGGCCTCACATCAAGTCAAGCTTGCAGTTCTCCCCTGCTTAGTACCTGATCCCTTTTTCAGTATTGTACAAGGTGTATGTGGCACAATCCAGGACAAAAAGGAACATTCTCATAGCAAAAGCTTGCTGTCTTGTTCCTCCTCTTGACATCCCAGACAGAAGACCAGCAGGAAACTTGATGCAAGGGTCCTGTTTGTCTTTATGTTGCAGACAGCTTGGCCCCTCACATCTCAAGCAATGGGTTTGCAATATATTACTTCCTGCAAAATCTGTAAGAGAATTACCCACACGTTCTGGTGCCAATGTCAAGTGGTTTATGTGAAGTGGCTTGCAGCTGCAGGCAGCCTTTCTATGTACCTCCTAGTCTGCTTCCAGAGCTCCCAGTCTGCTTCCAGGGCCTGAACAAGCTCATTTGCAGGTAGCTGAGGTATCCCTCCCTTCCGTGGCACTGTATCCCTCTCAGCTCACTTTTCAGTCCCACTTTTGGGACTGTTCATGGTCCCTGTGAGGGTTAGATGCTTCCCTTGGGAGCTCATATCTGCAGTGAGGATGTGCAAGGAGATGCCCTTAGCTAAACTGCGTCTCTGCAGAGCACAGAGGTACAGATGAATGCCCCAATTTTCACGGTGCAGTTGCAGGAGGCAGAATGTGGCACAGCAATGCAGAGACAGGTAACCAGGAGCTGCCTGGCTTGGGGGAAGATCCAGGATTGTCTGAGCAGCCCAAGCCCACTGAGGAATGTGTCCTCAAGAGACAACGTCTGACAGCTATCCCACTTGCACGAAACACCACATGTCTAGGAATTTAATGTGAGCTCAGTGGGCTAGGTTCGCATTTCGCCTGTTGCCTCCTCACACTTCCCAAATGCTGCAAAAAGGCCCAAGCATCAAAGGGAAGGCAGCCCCTGGCAGTCATGCTCTGTGCCACTGGAAATCCTGCAGGTTCCTGCTGCCATATGCTGCAGGTTGCTCGGGGAGGGAAGGCTCTCTTGTGCCTCTCACATTAGCCTTTTATTCAGTGTAACAGGTTCGGGGCTGGTGATGACAGCTTTACACCTAGAGGTGAGACAATTAATTTAGATTGGGCACCTGTTGCTCCCTTGTCCTCTCTGGCTGAGGATAGAACTCCTTTAAATACTGCATTCATTACTTACTCTGTGAGCAAGAAATCAGACTGTGCAAGGGAGGCAAAGAGGTACAACATGTAAAAAACATGTCCTCCCACTCTCCCTTTTCCCCAGGATAGGCGATGTTTGACTTCGCACTCGAGGAAGCAGCTGAGAAATCCTTCAGATGGTTAAACATTTCAAATGGTTTGGATGGGTAAATGTCCTAGATTTTAAAAATTTCATGGAAGTGCTTGAGTTACAAAGTGGACCATGAAATGTTTATGGAAATGTTCTTATCCTCCTGCTACTGCAATCAGAACAAATAATGTAGTAAGGAGGAGGAGGTGGGAATTTTAGGGTAACAGGAAAGTAAAAGGGTGATGCTAGGTTTCAAAATGAACTTCTCATCCTTAGAAAGGAAATGCTACACTCGCCTGATTTCCCTTGTTTCAGAGAATATTTAATTTCTGTGAAAACTTGCTCTTTTGATTAGAAAACATTTATATTTTGCATGATGCTTTCTCTCTCAGAGGGCTGCAGTTCTGACGACTCTGGGCTAAGGCTTGGACTAATCAACAGTCACCAAGGAATCCAAAAGGGAATATTGCCAATGCTGGTAATTTACCACTTAGTAAAAGGAAAATGTGTATTCTGGAATACATAGCACTGCTCCTCAGCGATGCTTGGCTCCAGCTTCTCATTCAGCAGCATGAAGTGAGTGATTCTTCTTTCACTCTGCAGTGAATATGATGCTGGTGAAAGGTCCTGGCCTGAGCGCCCTGGGAATTGAGCCCTGTGTAAGCCCTCAGCAAAGAGGCAAAGGAGCCTGGCTACAGGCTGTTCTCATCCGGTTTCAATGATGGAAGAGGAAACAGAGTTTATACAAAACCTAGCCCAACCCCCAGAAACATCTCGCTTTGTTTATGTTCCGAGCTAAGCCTGCGACTCTCGCTGTTTGGAAGAGCTATCCAGACATTTCTCCATCTGACTGACTTCACATCTATTCCTTGATCTCATCGAGAGATCTGGCTTTTAGCTCCCGCTCATGACGTCCCACTTTTCTCTTTCTCTCTCTCTCTCTGCTCTCCAGCGTCTGAAAGATCCCTGGATAACGTGATTATGCAACCATGCAAATGGACACGGTTCTTTTCATTTACTGCTAACCCCGCTTTGGGTCTCCTGTTATGAAAATAAAATTGTCTGCGAGAGACACGCTGTAGAAGGTAGCAGGAAGGGAGTTTTATGTGTCTGGGTTTGAATGCTTGAAGGTGGTGGTATTAGAGATGGAAACAGACTATTTGAAGTAAACCAGTATGCCACCATCTCTCCACAGGAACCAGCATCAGTTAATAGACTCAGACAGCTCTCCACTGAATCCTTTCCCCCTAGGAAATGGCAGATACTCGCCTTCCTTGTTGTTTTCCTCAGCTGGAGGTCTCCCCCCCTACTCCAGCCCAACCCGAGCTGCAGGGAAATCCGCGGTGCTGCTCTCCCCGAAGGCCAATTTGCACCCTCCCACTGTAAACAGGCAGCTGCTTCTCCACTTCGCACCCAGGCGGGAGGGCCTCGGGGGGCTGTTAAACACACCCTGTGCTGCTGCTGCTGCCGCTGCTGCTGCTGCTGCTGCTGCCGCTGTGCCCGGCTCTCGGCCAAGGGCTCCCAGGACCTGCCCAAGGGCGACTGCGGAGGAGGAGGAGTGTGGGAGTCCCTTACACACGGAGGAATTAAAATATGCCCAAAGCTTGTACTGCTTGGTGAAACATTCCAGGCACCTTGGTCACCCCGCGTTATCCCTATAAGTGATGATGCCCCTCTCCGCTGCGGCAGGAGTACGACCTGTGCAGGTCCGGTGGCCTCTCTCATCACAGCACCTCGGCCCCTTGCCAGGGCTTCGTGGCCCTTATCCCACGGGATGATGGATCATCCCTGCACTGCATGCGCTAAGAGCAAAGCTATGAGGCAGGCTGAGGTCTGCCAGTGGTGTGGGTGGCAAGCTTGTGTCCATCTCCCTCCAGCTGCCCCTTCCTCACTGTGGTGCAGGGGATACATCAGCCCCTTCCGAGTCTCTCCCGGAAAGCTGTTTCTCCATCTCACCGCGCCTTGAGGCGGGTTTAATCTACCCAGAAAACTCGCCTTACGGGGCAGGCAGGGCTCCCTCCCAGACTGGGGCAGCAGTTTGCAGCTACAGGGTTCTTGGGAAGCGGCGGGAAGGAGGGAGCCAGGAAGAGAGGGAGGCAGGGAACCTCAGGAGGGCTGCAGGAGGGGGCGGGCAGACACAGAGCAGGCACAGGGCAGTGTCCCCCAGCGCTGGGGACAGGGGGTGTCGGAGGGACCCCCGGGATGCGGCTCCTTGCCCGCCCGCCCGGGGACAGGCGCGCACCCGGCGGCGCTGCCCGCGGGACCGAGCGCGCCTCGCCCTTCCCTCCCATCCCTCCCCTTTCCTACCTCTCCCCACACGCTTTTCTCCCGTTTTTGTTATTTTTGGGAGGTTTTTTAATTTTTTTTCCCCTCCCAGTTTTCCCGTTTTTATCTCCTTTCCTTCGGGGGTGCGCTGCCTCTCCGCTCGTGTTGCATCCGTCCCTCGCCGCCCTCCTCTCCCATCTCCTTCCCGCTGCCTCTGTCAGCCTTGTGTAGCCTGGCGTGTTTCTCTGTTCCTCTCCCCGCCACGCAGCCCTCCCCCTGTGCAGCTCTCTCCATGAAATGGAGCTAAACAATCGCACCGGAGCAGCTTTTTCTCTTCCTGCCAAATGCCTGTGTGCCGAGGCACTATTGCTCTTGCGGTACTTTGGGTGCGTTCGTGCTGGAAATACTAGGACAATAACAAAACTGTGGATTTCTGCCTGTGCCTTTTTAGATCATAATGAGATTTGAAATCCAGCGTGAACGAGATGTGATGGATGCCTGTACTGATATTTATTTTGAGCTGGTTTAGTTCAGAGTCATCCGAGATGCCCAGGATGAATAAAGGAGAGCATGGCCCTGAATGTTACCTGCCATCCAAGCACCAAGAGGGCATATCAAGTCGCTGAAGTTACAGCATCAGTTCTTTCTTTGGTTGGTTGGTTGGTTTGGTTTTTTTCTTTTCTCTGTTTTGGAGATAAATATGGTTCAGCACTCAAAGAACCTCTAGTAATCTCCCCATTCCTTAAATACAAAAAGAAGATGCCTATCTTCATCTGCAGGGTACCTGAAATGACAGTATCTGCGATCAGTGCACACTGCTCCATTCATCTTAATACGGTGTTAGCTGAGGCTGCCTCTGTCTCCCCCTGTCCAGTGATCTGCCCCCTTAACATCCCTGCTGGAGCACTTTGTAGGTCTGACCCCTGTCATGCAAGGGGGGATGCACAGCCCTGGTCCCTTCTCCTGGTAAAAAGGAGCTTGGAGACTGGGAGCTGTGCTGCCCTGTAATTAATGTACACTCAGCCTCAAATATGCAGTGACAACAACTTAAATGTCAACATTCCTAGTTAATCCCCTGCTAACAAAATGTGCCTGGAAAGAGATGGTTCTGCATAATCTCCAGTGAACAAGATCTTATTTTAGCAGTACAAGCACTTTCCCCAGTTTGACCAATGAAACCAAAAGATTGGCTTTGATAATCACAGCTGTAAATGATGCGTTTGATCCTCTCAGCGAAGAAAACGGCTGCATGTGGCAGAGCATACAAACCCTCCTCTGCCCGAGCCCTCCTTCAGAGCAGCAGCAGGCTGGTCTTCCTGGGTGGTGTCTGTATGACAAGGGATGTGATTTTTGCTCTCTGATGTTCGCTGCTCTACTCTTTGTTCAGTGAGATGTCCACACACTCTTCCCCCGTCACATTTTCCAGACTGAACAGTGAGAATATTAAAAAGGAAGCTACAGGGAAAATTTTATTTTAATACCATTGCAGGAGGATTGGAGCAAGGACCACAGACATGGTGTTTGGATCCCTCTCCGTGCTGAGGGCAGCCTCACACTTATGCTGGGGAGCTCAGGCAGACCTGGAGAGGTGTTCCTGTTGTCTCCCTGTGGCTATTTTAAGCCTCCAGCGTAGGCGAAAGGCAGAGCACCCAAGGTGAGGAGATGAACCTCCTCACTGTTCAAAGCAGCCTGATGTTTCCAGTGCTCTGGCTCCCTGCAGGCAGGATTCCTGCGCTTCCAAGGCTGGCATCCTCAGACACAGGCCAGTAGCTTCCTCCCCAGCAGGCCGTGGAACCAGAGGGGCACGAACACAGGGTCCCTTGCCTGGGGTGGATCAGTGCTTGAGCTCTAGGCCCAGCACAGAAACACAGTAGGAAAGGTGGTGAGCCATTCTTCTGGGCATCGCCCCAATATAACACGCGGTCCTTGCATGCCCAGGTTATTTGTGTCTGCGGTGTGCAAGCACGTGTTGGAGAATTTACCCTTCTGCCTGTGCTTTTCAGTCACTGGGTTCCTGCACACCTTACACTTGGTGGTAAAATTATACCCACTTCTTCCCTTTGCATTTTATGGGATCTTTTCCTCTTTAACTCTTTGTCACTTGCTTTCTGAAGGATGTCTGAGGGGTGCTCTCCCCACCTTTATTTTGGTCTCTCATTTCAGCCTGACTGTGCTCACTTTCTTGTCCTCACACCGCCTCTCTGTTATTTTGCTTTGTTCTTCCACCACCTGTCACCAAAATCTCTTCCTTCCCTACTGTGTTATCGTCTAGACACCCATCTCTCTCTTTTAGCTCCATTCCTAATCAATCCCTTCCATTATTTTCTAAAATATCCTCTTTGTCTCCCTCTCTTCCACTGCCCAACACTTGCCCATGCCTTAGCCATCCCTCAGCCCTCACCGAGGTCGCAGTTCTCGGTGCCTGTTGTACACCACAGCTGTGCAGCAACACCCCCTTTTGCAGCACTGTGGCGCTGCTCATGTTCCCTTGGTGACCCGAGTGGACAGGCTGTGCACCCACTGCCATCCCTGTGCACACCAACAGCCCCAGCTCAGGCTAAGAGGATAGGCCATGGGAAGGCTGCTCACTCAGCCCTGTACAGGCTTGTCCTCCAGCATCTGCTCGTGGCACTTGGAGAGAGGGTACAGGGATGGCCTGAGCTTTGATCTGGCCCAGCACAGCTGCGCTTATGGGTGGGGCTGCCCGCTTTTCTGAGCATCCCTCCTGCAACCTCTTTCCCTGAAAGGAGCCCTTCCCCATGGATGTATTTGCTCTGGTGTTCCTTACTGCTCCTCCATAGGGACTCCTGGGGGCTGCAGTTGTTGCCCCTCCCCACCATTCCTACTCACAGCTGCTTCCTCTGCCTTGTCTGCTCTGGGGCCCTGAGCACTGCTAGAGCTGCCACACTGCTGGTCCCCTGTATCCTGGTGGGATGGACATGCAAGAGCCTTGTTCAGCTTAAGCCAACATGGAAAGGTGTGACTTCTAGGCTAGGATGGGCTCCCTAATCATTTAGTAACGAGACTAAGATGTTTGAATCCAAATAACTTTGGCTTTGTGTAGCCCTGAGCCACCCTCTTTACCATCATGCTGTGCTGAAACAAGTGTGCAACACACAGGTTCTGGGGATAATTGTATATTTTCGATGCCTCCATTCTTCTGCAGAACTTGTAGTGCTCCCATCTTTCCCTGCCCTTGCCTTATTCCTGTCTCTCTTCCCATCTACCTGTGACTGTTTTCTATTTTCACTCTTGACAAAGGGTTGTGGGCTTAGAGGCTGCTCTTGTTGCTGTAGATGTAAAATGCCTGCTGTGTGGTGTTTGTAATGAAAGAACCGCTCCTGGAAATTAACTAATTCACAGACCTGACTAATTAACTCTGCAGCCTTGCGGAGCTGTGGAGGAGTGTCACTGGTTTCACTGCCGAGGGTGCTGGGCTGGGGGAGAGGGAGAGAAGGGAGGAGGAGAGACCTGCGTCTGTGATCCCAGCTCTTCTCCTGGCCCATGCCACAGGAAGCAAGTAATTTCCCACCTCTGTCGCCCTTTTCCGTGCACTTGCTCTCTTCTTCAGTTCAGCTGCTCAGGGCAGGAGCTGTTTCTCATTATGCCTATTCAGTGCCTTGCACAGGGAGGCCTTGACCTTGGTGGGGGCACTAATGGCTCCTGTTGTAGAAACACTAAGTACTGGAGAGACAAAGAGTTATGGAATCAGATCGTTCCAAATGTCAATTTGTTCCTTTCTGGATGTTCTTCCTTTAATATCTCTGCCTCCAGAAGAAGGGCTGCATGGATTTGAGAAGTGCAGGTTGATTCCTCCATGGTGGCATCACCTTCCATCTCTTCTCTTTCCCTCAAGCCCAAACTGAGTCCTCCCCGGAGCCAGTGAAGAGATTCCTGCAGAACTACATTGAGAGTGGACCAGGCTCTTCCACCCTATGGAGCACACTTTTGACATCAACCCACATGTTTGGAGTATATATATATGACGTCACCCATACTATTTCAAGGCTAGATTTTTGATAGGAAAGGTTTCCCTCCTTGCATCCTCCCATGGAGGTTTGGTTGGTCCACACTACCTGCCCCAGCTCACTCTTCCTTCCACACATGCCACTGGAGCTCCTCAAGGAGCTCTGTTGGGCATCTGTGCACCTGTGGATGGGACAAGCCCTCTGCCCAGGGGCCTGCTGAGAGACTGCCAGGACCTTCCCTGACCCATGGGAGGGCCACCTCCTCTTTCTGCCAACTGCCTGCCCCCAAGCAGGCAGAACAGTAACCACGGCCTTTCCTTGCTGGGATGGTGGTTAGGATTGGGGCTTGCTGAGTAATGCACAGCTCGGGTGGGTTTCTGAGGCTTGGGGCAGGCAGAGTGTGCAAACTAGAAAAACCCCATTCCAGCAAGTCCCAGTGGGTTGAAGTGGTGACAGCTGGTGCTGTTTGGGATCAGGGATCATGCCTGATGTTGTGGCTGCATGCGCTCCCAGCTGACACTCAGGGCTGAGCAGTGCTGGGACTGCATCCAGCATGCGCCGAGGCACAGGCACTCAGGCTGCAGACCTAGAATGAGGAAAGGAAGCAGAATAATTGCTGGACGAGGAAGGAGATATATTCAGCTCCTCGATTTAGGCATGCCTTCCCACAGGATTACTGGGCTGTGCTTGCCAAATGTAAGCTCTAGCCACCAGGGACAATAGAGAAGGAGCTTTTCTGGCAGTTCATGAAAACTGGAGGAGAAGGCTCAGAGCCAGGCAATGCCCACTGAGGGGAGTAGAACAATAACTACCAGGCTAGGATTATGTGTGTGTGTGTGTGCTGAGGCATACTGGAACTGGGGCAGGTGACAGAGCACACCTGGGATCGCTTTGGGATGAGCTCTCTGGAGTCTCCAATCAGAAGCAAATCTCCTGGTGTCACTCATTCCTCCCTTTGGTCCCCGTAGATACTGCAGACATCTTCACAGGGCGATGCAAAAGGTGGTGCAAGGATGTCCTGCCAGTGAAGACCCAAGTCACAATGCCCATGGAGCACCAGGGAGCCCTGTGGATTTCAAAGCTCTGACCTTGATCCCATGGAGCCATGGCACCTTTTTGAATCTGTGTACGAAGTAGTGAGGGTAAGGTTGTTACAGAAGTTACACTGCTGAAGTGAGGAAGCAGGACTAGTACTGGACCCAAGCCAACTCATATCCCACCAGCTCTGCTATGCCTGTGTGCTCTGTTACAGATTTAGCAGCAGCAGAGCTCTGTGCTTTGTACTGCACAGGTGTCAGGGTCACCAAGGTGGCAAATGCTGCAGGACCATGCAGACTGGCTCTTCAGGGCATTGGCTGACCTGACAGATGCATGGTATAGCTTTCATAAGGACTGCCTTGTCACCAAGTGCCATCCCCATCACTGTAGAGATGTATCCAACTGTGATTCCCAAGTACCTTCAGATCTGCCCCTGGTCTGGCATTCCTGTTTTGCTTCATAAGGATCACACTGATTATTGCTGTGGTTGGTGTCTGTGAACTTGTAGAGACCCAAAGAAAAATGAAAGTTACTGGAGTGTTGAAAGCCTCCCCTTGTAATTCATCCTGCAAGAATTTAAGGGTTTGTCAGAGCAGATGGTCAGAGGTCAACTACGAGGGCAGAGCCAGATCTGAGGAGATGTAAGGATTAACCTAGCAAACCCACTATCTGTGGTTCCACACTTGTGCTTTCAAGTTTTGCCAGGATACCAAGGCTGGAGGTGAAGCCAGCCTCCTGTACCTGGCTCATGCAGGACTTGGAGGCTGCAGTCCTCTCCATATGAGATCTGCCAGGGGTCTGGAGAACCAGCTACTGCACTGGCCATTACTGTGCCCTGTCAGGCAAGCTCTTTCTTTTGAACAGAGCTCAGAACTGCGTATTATGCCAGTCTGAGCTTACCCCACAGCACCTCTGCAGTCACCTAGATGGTCTGGATACCAACTCGTGCTGAATCTGGAGCAGGCAGTTCAGAAGAACAACACCTGAGAGCAGATACTGCAATAGGGTTTTTTTCCAGTAACTTCAACTGTTAATTTACCTGATGATAACAACAGATATTGGGCAGGGAAAAATCAGCAGGAAAAAACACCAATTAGCAGTTTGAAGTTTCAATTCCCCCACTGTCCCTCATTTCTGGCACCCAGACTCTCTGCCCTCCTACTCTGGGTCCTAGCTGTATGCCATCTTTGCTGGGTTTCTTTGGACCAACACACACAGGTACATGCCATTCCTCTGCCTCATCCATTGTGCTGCCTCTGAGCTCGCTCTGCAGCACTGTAGCCTCTCAGGGGTCCTAGGTGGAAGGTTGGGCTGGGGATCATTTGAGTTGGTGAAAGGGGACACAAGGGACCCTCTTACACCACAAACTTCACTCACAGGTGACTTGAGCGCTCTGCCCCAGCTCTGAGAGCAACTGGCTTATGCTTGAGCATGACTGAGCTGGAAAAGTATTCTCTGTAATTCAGGTTCATCCACCTGAACCCAATACAAACCTCTGCCTGTCGTGTCACTGCTGCTGTGCAGGACAAGCTGTGAGCGCTTGGGCACCACAACTGGAACCCCCAGGACACCCCTGCCTTGCAGGGCAGCTGTGTCAGTGCTGGTCGCTGCTCCAAGTGCTGGGTGCAGGCAGGGGAAGGCAGCCAGCTGTGCCCCCTGAGCTGAGGGCTGGGAGGGGAGCACTGTCAGCTCCAGCCCTGGCTCCAGCGGCAGCGAGAGGGGGGTGTGTGTGCAGCTGCAGCATTGGGCAAGAGATGCTAATGGGAAACAGGAACAATTCAAACTGCATGGTGGTGGGAGAAACACTAACAACGTTATGGCTTGGAGCTTTTAGCAGTCCTAGTAGTGAAATAACTCCTGCTGAAATTACGGGGTTTTTTCCTTTCCTTTTTTTTATGTTAGGACACAGAAGTTTTCCAGCCTGTTATACCAGGGCCAACAATATCCTTCAGTGTCAACAGATGATTGGGTAAGCCAACATTTTTTCTGCTAAGCAAGAAGAGCAGCACGTTGTATGCCTTTCTGATGTGCTAGTCACTAGGAGCACTGCCTGTCTCCTCAGTCCACGGGCAGGCAGGGGTGTCCCTGGCAGGGCAGCAGCAGCTCTCAAGGGAGTGCTGTCCCTCTTTCCCAGCAGAAGTCCACAAGGCAAGCGCATTGCAAATGTCACCCTTTGGAGAGAGAGGCTGTGAGGGCTGGGGAGAGTCTTTTTTTCCTCTGGGAGGTGGCAGAGCACACTCTGGATAATCATTTCATGCTGCTTGGGAGTGGTGCATAGTTTGGTTTCTCTTTGGTTGTGTTAATTGTGTGGTAAGGTGCCTAGAGCCTTCTATTGGCATCTTTATTTATTTAAATACAAATGAAGAAGACATTAAATCAATTGTTCTTTTTTCCTTTGCTCTCTCTTGCCTTATCATTGTTTCTATCACGTACTCTTAGCTGTACTGGGCTTTTGCTCTTTCAGCTGAATCAGTGAGATCAGTAAGTGAGAGTCCCAGCCTGAATTTCCTGCAGATTCATGGAGGCTGCCTTGAGGAAGCACACCTTTCCTTGCTGGCTTTCTCCTACTGCTATTTCACTTACATTTCAGGGCTCTTCCTAACCTTACTTGCTGGCCTGTGATCCCTTGAACACCTAACCCTCCTGCAATTCTAAAACAAAGAAAAGAGCTGCGCAGTATGGCATTCACTGAGAATAGAATACATATTTCTTACTCCTTCAGCTACTCTCCTTTTCATCTGGATGGGATAAATCCATGTGACTTGGTCGATCCCTCTACTATTTTAACCTCTAAGTCCTATAGCTAGGAGCAGAACCCAGTATTCCTGGATTTGATAATTCTCCTGCTATTTAGCAAGTAGTTTTTAACTAAATGGTAAACTGGGAGTTGAGGCCCTCTCTCCTCGCCAAACTCCATAAAATATAATTACTCCTGGAGTTCAAGTGGTGGCATGTTTTGTGAGAGATCTGGAAGCCTAGTATGCAGCTTTCAAATAGACGTAATGGTGCTTATGATTATCCCCCTTCCTTTTTAGTTCCCAACAATTTATTAGATTTTCACATTGAAAACTTGCTGGAAAACTATGATGTCTGTCAACAATCTGCTCACCGTGGTCTGCCAGAGATCAAAATACCTGTATGCTGATTTGGGGGCATTTGTTATGTGTATGGACTAGTGAAATCAGAAGTGTGGGGTCCTGAGGGCTGAGGTGCCTGCATCTCTCCCTTTGTGGCAGTAGCAGGATGAAGGCAGACTTGGTCCTTCCCAGAGGTACAGCTAAGTCTGCCCGATGCAGAGATCAGAGAAAGGGACACTTTGTTAGGGACTGGGTTCCCTCTGCCTGGAGTCTTGTTTTCTTGTAAACTTTGACTCTTCTTTGTCTCTGGCCATATCTACTGCAGAAGGATGCTGGCCTCATTGCTTGCCCTAAATTCTGTTGTACTTACCTCATTACTCTCCTAATGACAAGCTGACAAATGCTTTTGCTTGATTTACTGGTAGTGTTACAGGTGTGTGGAACACTTGTCAGTACCTTGCTACTACATGCCTAATTTTTCAAATGGCTGGGTGTGCTAGCTTCCTTTGCAAAGCATCCCTGCACATTTACCTGGTATTATTCCTCTGCCACGGGCTTTATCACATCCCTGCACCCAAAGCTTCCAGAGCTATGCCCTAGAATTTCATAAAACCATAAAACCTTAGAAGAGTTTGAGTTGTAAGGGACCTTAAAAATCCTCTAGTTCCAAATCCTCCTGCTATGGGCAGGGACACCTTCCTTGAGACCAGGTTGCTCAGAGTCCCATCCAACCTGGCCTTGAAGATTTCCAGGGATGTAGCACCCATAGCTTCTTGGGGCAACCTGTGCCAGGACCTCACCAGCCTCACTCCAAAAAAATAAATCAGGCCCTACATGGAGGTATTGATGGAACTGGCCTTCCCATAAGCAGAAGTGAACACAGAAATGGCATGATGCAGCAGCCCCTCCAGCTGGCTGTGGGTGCACTGGACCAAGGATAGTCTGGCACCCACATTGGGACAGGCAGCAGGGCAGGGGCTGTCTCTGCTCAAACCCTTGCCAGCCACTGGCACAGGTTCCTAAGCCACCTTTCACCTCTCAACTCTTGGTCGTTTTAAGGACATTTTTATGGATCAAACCCCAGGAAACAGACCTTTCCACCATCCACAGGAGCCCATCACTCACCCCAAACACAGTTTTGGGGCGAATGAGCACAGCAGGTGAGATGTCTCCAGGAATTACAAAACGATGGAGCGGCAACTGCTCGGGAAGGGAGGGACACCATCATTTCGGGCACACATTTCTCCACCAGTTGGGCAGAGCTCTCCTGCTCTTCTCCTGGCTGTGTTGCTAGGAGAGGAGCGCTCTGCCCTCCTCATGGCTATGAATAGCTCTCGCTTGTTTATCCAGCCCAGCTCCGCCTGCTGGTTACAACCACAGCCGGCACCACCTCACGGCATGACACCACCGGGAAACAATGCGACTGCCAGGGAACAGCCCCCTCCGGCTCAGGACGCTTCAGGATACCTCTGGTGCACCGCTCCAGAGCCACCCTTCTGCTTCTCTTACCACACTCCTCGGCGCATCCTCTGCCTCCTGCAGAACGGGATAAACCCAGCGGAATGGTGCCCTGTCGCTCTCGGAGAGCAATGCTGAGAGCCAGGACCTGAAAATCAGGGCGTCAGCTCAGAAATCCGGCTTCAAAACACAGACACAACCACTTCAGGGTCCTTTTCTGCTATTCCAGTGTTGGAGTTAGAAAAGTTACTTTTCCTTTTTTAGTGAAGGCTGAGGTTCTTGTGTAAGCCCATGAATGTAAGACCAGGGACTTCAAGAAAAGTAACAGATGGCTTGAAAATTGGCAATAATGGGATTCCCGAGATTTTCTTGAGAATATTTTGTCTGAGGTCTGACCGGGAATGAAACATCTATAGCAATGAAATTAGATGGGCTGTATTGACAATGGGAAATACTACTGGGGTTGAGCAAAAGACTCCTCAGAGTGCTGCAAAATGTGACCAAGCACAGCATTTCAGAACATTTACTCCAAGGGATGAGGGACAAGGTAGCAAACACAACCAGTCTGTGCAGTATGATACAGGATGTTTGCATACAAGCAAGTGCAGAGCAGCAGAGCAGACACAAAACTGAAGCTTTCGAAACAGCCTGGGCACTCAAGTGAGAAGAATAAGTACTGGGCAACACAGAGCAACACAGATCAGATCTATGGATGGTTGCTGCCCAGGTACAAGTGAACCCTTCTTTTTCAGTATTGTGTGCCTATTTGCTTGGACATCTCATCTTTCTCCACCTTGGAATTTTGTTGGGATGAAACCTAATGCTGCATACACTTAGCCAGAATTTCCACATGCCCATCAGGTCTTTCAGATAGTTGGGCTGCTGAACATCCAGAAATTCAGGATAGGTCGACTGCACACTGGGGAGGTGAACTGTATAGCATTCATGCACTATGTCTAATGAATCCAAAAATTGTCAGACCTGCTGTGCATATGCTGTGCAGATGATTTGCATATGTACAGTTTGCCCAGTGTGCTCTAAAGGTGTCTGGTCTACCCTGCACATGCAGAACATCTATATGGTGCACCTGTACATATTCCTGCTTGGGAAACAGGACAAACATGGGGGATTTTTTGCACATTCATGATGTATTTGTAGAGGAGGGAACAGCTTCAGTGCAGCAGGCAAGAAACAGGTGTATTCGGATGTATGGAGACTAGGCTGTCCTATCGCAAGCTACTAATTCTACAGCAGTCACCTATATATAACTGGGGTTGGAGTCCTATTATTTAAGATATTGTACAGGTACATAGTGAAAAGATGTTGTTTTCCCTGCTGCCCCTCCAAAGCCCCCACCATATAATCTAAAGTAACAGAAGTGCAAGAAAGGGGCATTGCAGTTCTTACTTGAGAGACAATGAGCCAAATGAAAGGAAGCTCCTAGTCTCCTACAACAGCACACAGGTGAATTTTAGACACATGAGTGCAAAATATGATTCTGCAAATCCTTGTTCAGCTCATGCCTGGTGCTGGGGATGCCCAGACCCCTCAGGTCCACCATATTTGACAATGAGGCCCCACAGCTTCAGCAGCTCCGCTCCACATCTACCTCTTGACAAAGTTAAGGAGCAGCAGGAGAAGCCGGACATGAAATGCCTCCTTGCCTAGAAGAGCATAACTCCAGGATGGGCTCTGTGCAAGTTCGCAGAGAGGATGACACTTCTTCTTAAGGTGCAGTGTCCAAAGGGGTTAAAGCACCCAAAGAGGATATATGGAAGACCCAACCTATGCTGCCTCCTCTCCCTCCAGGCTTTCCTGTCTGCATCTCCCATGGATGTGCTCCAAGGTGCTGGCTGTTTTGGAGAGAGAGGACATGCTCACCTCTTCTGCCAAAGGCATTATGATTTTCTTAAAACAGTTGTGGCTTCCCTGGGCACATACACACCCAGGAGAGAAAGCATCTGCAGGAATCACCAGGCCTGGCTGTTTGGGGTTTTGGCACAGAGGAGGGGGAAGCCCATGCTCCAGACCACTCTCTAGTGACCACTTCTGACTTTCCCCTCATGTCTCTTTCACATAAAATTCATAAACAGGAGCTGGGCAAAAGGACCCATGTTTTCCCTCATAGGTGAAGTGCCATGAGATCAATGAGATTAAACATGTGCTTGCATGCTGTCCTGAATTGGGGCCATGAGGAGAGCAATGGGAAAGCAAAAAGTAGGGAAACGTTATGGAAATGAAGGAAGAGGGAAAATCCACCCTTCTAGGAGCAGCAGCTCTCAGTAGTTGCAAGAAGATATGTCCTCAGCCAGAGCTGATGAGGCATTAGGAAGTCCAGGGACTGGAAAAGAAGATGCAGTCATCTTCATCAAGGTTGAAAAGCATCCCAAAAGATGGGATTTGGAGCAGAGGATAAAGCCTATCCATTTGCTGTAGCCGTTCCCAGAGAGGAGGTTAAGTTTAGCTTAAGTTGTTTTACCCCATTGGCAGAACGTGGATCTTTGAAATGATCAGGATTCAACTTGTGACAATACAAATCAGAAACCTTGAGCTCAATGTCAGGCTCAGGAGATGTGTCAGAGCCTTATGGCCACAGTCCTACATCCCGTTGTGGAGGCTGTGGGAGATGAAGCTGGACGTGATGACCACTCTGCACATAATCTGGCTTTGCTTTCAACAGGCTGAGTGTGGCAGCCATCCTCTTTTGAGGACCAGCAGCTCCCAGCACGTGCCAAGGCAGCCTGCTCAGGGGGACTCACTGGCACCTTGGCCAAAGCTTTGGTGAGAGTGCACTTTACCAAATCCCGAGTGCCTGAGTGACACACATAGCTTGATTTGGTCTTCCTGCCTGTCAAAAATTCTAGACATTGCGTTCTTTCACCTTTTCACATTCTCCGCATTGCCTTTGGACCTTTCGCCCAGATCTCTTGGTGCTACCTTGCTCTTCCAGCTGGGAAATTTGTAGGTGTGTCTGATTTTCCAGCCTTCTCTTTTGGCTTTGCTCTCCCACTTCTCCTTTCTGCTCAGTCCGTCTTGGTTGCAGTCTCTCTTCACTGCTCGACCTCTATTTCTCTTTCCTGGGAAGCACCTCATTTGCATCTGTCCTAGTATCCAAGCTATAAATGAGATCTTGTTAAGACTGCTTACAGCAAAACTGTGACTTGTATAAAACTTTTGAATTTTGGGGGGACTGTAGTAACTCTGGTTTTGGGAAGTGGTTTTTCTGTTGAACACTTAAATTCAAAAATGCGCATTCTCTCTTCTGCTACAGGCTCAGAAGTTGACCTTGAGTAGGTCACTTCATCTGCTTGAATCTGTTTTACCACTTGTTAAATTTAGATAAAAATACTTCCCTGAGTTAGTAAGATGTCTTTGGGATCACTGGACAACAAAAACTATCCAAGTGGTGATTATTATGATTGTTGTAATTACTTTTATTAAATGAAACCAGCTGATGCTTGTGCAACACTCTTCTGGACTCTGCAGGCCTTTTTGGCTGAGATTCAGAGGAAAAAAAAACCAAAAACTTTTGTTGTCCCTGGACAGGGATGTGTTTTTTGAGATTGTGCTTTGTGGTTTCGTTACGAAACGTATGACAGTCGGTCATGTGGTTTGCTTTCTGGGCCGACTGAACCCTGCTGAATCCCTGCGTAAGGCAGCAGAGTTTAATGATTCACGCTGGCTATGTTTTGGTTCAGCTTTTGCTGGATGGACGCCGTGCAAACCTGCATGGCCAGGGAACCCTTTGGGATGAAGTCACAGAAGAAACTCAGCGCACCCTCTGCCAGCCTGGGCCATTGAAGCCACTGAATAAACTCAGCTCCAACCTCTGCCAGCCTGGCCCCAACACAGCCCTGTTGTTGGGCAAGACCCTTTTTGGGTGCCTTAGGTTGTGAGAGCTGGCCATACCTCGAGACACCAAGACTTTCCTAGTGGAGAACTCTGCTCTCCCGCTGTTCACAGCAAAGGGCAGGGGTTGCAAAAATTTTTGGGAATCCACGAGGGTTTGGTGGTTGTTTTATTATTATTTTTTTGGTGGTTCCCCCCTCGCCCTTTTCTCCTGGCTCCCACCGCGGGGTGATGCTGATCCCGGGGTGCTGGCTCTGCACCACTCCGGTTTGTCTGCACACCCTTGAAGTGGGGGGAATGAGGTGTGGAATGGGGGGAATGAGGTGTGGAATGGGGGGAAT
>JAWWEE010000001.1:5377467-5404457 GCA_035221455.1 Xenops minutus
CGCACACAGCCCCACACACAGCCCCGCACACAGCCACACAGAGCCCCGCACACAGCCCCGCACACAGCCCCACACACAATCCCGCACACAGCCCCCCACACAATCCCGCACACAGCCCCGCACACAGCCGCACACAGCCCCGCACAGCCCCGCACACAGCCCCGCACACAGCGCTGCCCGCCGGCCCCGCCTGGGGCGCACCGAAGTTTTCCGCGGCCGTGACTCAGTTTCCATCACAGCCCCTCGTCCCCCGCGGCCACCGCGGCTCTCAGCGCGGCAGGGGCAGGAAAAAGCGCCTCCTTCCACCTGTTGGCTCCTGTCCCGGCGGCTTTTGGGATGGGAGGATGGGAGGATGGGAATGGGGATGGGGATGGGGATGCGGGGGAAGCCGCTGCCCCACGGGGAGGGTGGAAAAGCCGGGGTCTTTTGTGAGCCCTCCATCCCGCTCCCTCCGGAGCCAGGCGGAGCGCCGCGGGGATGGGAGATGGGCTGTGTTTTTTTTGGTTTGTTTCTTTCCCCCTCTCCGGGATGTCGGGAGATTAGATGAGATGTATTTACAGTTGCCGTTTATCAGCAAGTAAATATCGAGCTCGGCGTGAGAGTAGCAGTGCTTTGCTTGCTCGCTCGCCGGAGGTTTTGTAGCTGTTAACCTACTGTTGGTGAGGTGATAATGTGCAAGAGCTAAAAAAAAAGAAAAGAAATAAAAGGCAGAGAGGAGAGAAACGCTGATCCTCACTCCCGGGCTCAACACAGCATCGGCGCTGCGTTTGGTTAGAATTTGGGGGGATATTTTTTTCTTCCTTTTGGCGTGAGACACAGAAAGCCTCCTGAAACATTAGGTGTATCCTCACGAGGTCTTTTAAGTTCGTCGTGTGCCGTCGTTCAGGTTTCATTGATTCTAGTTGTTTTGTTAAAAAATAACCTACAAGGATCTGAGCTGCACGAATGTTCGTCATCCTAATGTCCTGACACAACCTATGCGAGGTAGGAGCCGAGAGAGGGGGAGAGAGTGAGGATATGTGCTTTCCCAGTCAAGGCTGGGAGGAGAGCATCATGTGTTGAAGAATATGAGCAGGAATGGGAGATGGGGGGAGGGAGTCTAAATTGTCCTGAGACCCTATTCAATCCAGCAAGGAAGATGGAGGATCTTGCTGCTGCAAAAAAATGTGCAGCAGAAATCTCAGCCAGCTTCTCTCTGACTTGTTACCTCCCTTCGAAAAATAAATAAATAAGCAGAAAAAGAATCAAAGCAAACCCTCATGATTTGCCTTAACGTTTTCCACGATACCTTTATCCTGCATGCTTTACAGTCAGTGATGGAGGTATGGGAGAAGCAGGGAGAGAGACTCTGAGGTTTATTGTCACAGGAGGGGGAGAAGTATCAGATCATGTTTGAAAGGAGACTTGTCAGGCAGTGAGGTAGGGAGGAAAAATGCCTGTTCCAGGCAGCTGGACCTGAGGAGGAGAGGGAGGTGGCTCCTGCACCTATGGGTCTGAGGCTGGCTGGAAAACCTGTGGAGAGGGGATGGAGACAGATGGGGGAGCGGGGAGGAAGGATGTCTGAGGAAGACCTTGGACCCTCTCCTTGGAGGGCTTTTAAGAGAGTGGGAATTTTGAACTGAATCAGGACATGAGCAAGGCTGAGTGTAGCTCAGCTGAGTGTGGTGTAGCAGGAGTTTTTGGCATGGAAGAAGACAGAGGTTGAGTTTTCTGACTTGGCAGAGTTTGGGGCATTTGGTGGGGGAAAGAGGTATTTGTAACCAGCTCCAGGGGTGGATGCGACTTGGGCAAGGATGGGGAGAGAGCACGTGGTGTGACTTTTCCATAGGTGGTTTCTCTGGTAAAGAGGCCTTGTGTTAAAACGTCGTTGTAAATTTCTGTTAATTTTGCTGGAATTTGGCAATGGCAAGGAGAAAATATCTATCCCTTGTGAAAATAAGTGTGGAGATGGAAAAAAGCTTCATCGTGAACACTTCCATGCACCCAGCACCTCCACATGCATGGAAAACAGCAAGTTTGTGCAAACACACCTGCCTGCGTGGCACATCCTTCCTCCTGAGGGGCAATGTGCATGTGTTGTAAGCGTGGCTCCTGCACAGACACGGCCCAGTTCTTGTGTTTTCATGTGTTTTCCTCAGTTTACAGAATAGCTTATTCTATCAGCCTGGTAGTGGTAGTGTTTGACAGCCAACTTTGCGATAGCGCGAATCGCAGCGTGAGGTGGCTAAGACTCGAAACCAGTGTGTGCCATGTTTTTAGCTTTCCCATTCACGGCAGCATTCCCATGACAGAGCAGGCGCACACCACAGGCATCGCATGCACAAGTGATGCCATAAAAATGTTACGCACATCCACATGCAGAGGACACATCTCGGGTCAAACGTACTCCAAGTTGCTCTCTTGGAGAAGAAGCTGAAGCAGCACCAGCTCAAGGCAGACAGAGCTCACATGCTGTTCCCACACATGCAGATAACACGTGTGCATGCTCCACCTTTCCTCTCCAGGATCACCTGTTTGAATTCCAGCTGGGCTGGCAGCACGGGGAAGTTTTGCAGTTCTGTGGATGGGGACTTGATGGCCTTTCTGTTCCAGCTTGGCGCTGGATGGGCTTGAGCCACAAAAGCTTAACAACAGGGAACACTAATGAGCCCCTGCTTGGCATGCTGAAAAGAAAGGCCAAGGGCTGAGTGGGCATAAAAACAGTGGTGAGGAGCCCCTTGGCCAGAGCCTGAGCCTCGGCATGAAGGCTGGGGAGGGAGCAGAGTCTCTGGAGTTGGGAACAAGACGGCAGCGCTGCAGCAAAGGTGTGAGAGGAGACCATGTTGGGGGGAGGAGAGCAGGCTGCTGTTTCCACATCATCTGAAAACTCAAGCTGCTGTCAGGACAGAAGGAAGGCTTGTGCATATTTTATGTCACTTTTCTCCTTCTAGGACAAGCTGCTGATCTGATCAGCTATGCGCTTTAAAATCCTCAACGTGCCGATCAGCAAGTATGACTTGAGGCCAATAACCAGCCTTGGCCTCCTGCCTCTGCTCCTTTGTGGACATCCCATGCTGCCCTTCCCCGGAGAACGTGTGCACAATTAAACCCTGCACGCCACTTCTCGACTACGGCATGGGATGTGACTGGCTGCATGGAGACAGGGACAGAAAATGGCAACGTGTCAGGGCTGGGGGGGGCGGAGGCAGGGAGGGGAGTTGGCCATTTCTTATGCTGTTTGCTGATGTCTAGAAGGAGACTAAATGGGTAAATCAGTTTTGCTTTGAACTGGTGGTGTGTTGCTCCAGTCAGCTGCTCTCACCTCTGAGGTCTTCAGTGGCAGCACAGGAGTTGGTGGGGCTGGCAGTAAACAAAACATATTTGGCTCCTTCAGCCTGAATTTTTTAGGGGGTTGTCAGGCAAGAGGATTTTTCCTCAGCAGTTATTTAGTATTGCTTCTGTGTGGCAGAGCCACTCGAGCCACTGGCACTGCTCCTACCCTCTGGAGGCGTGAGCACCACCCGTGCTCCCTGCGCTGCACCTAAGGGTGCAGGCAGCTCGGGCACTGTAGTTCTGACAGCAGTGTCACACACACTAACTAACTCATTATTCCTGTGTCCTGTAAGCAAACTCACTGCCCTGAAACTCCATTTTTGGGACACATGGGGAAGCAAATATTTTTGCTGTGTGACGCAGAGTTGTGTACCTAACTGAGTTAAGGTCGCCCCTGCTTTATCCTTCACTTGTCCCTTTTGAGAAATAGCCACCTCGGCCGTGGAGGTCTCACAGAACTCAAGATCTTGCCACTGATGTGATGGCCTTAGTCAAATTGCTTTAAATCTGCTGTGGGGGTAACGCCTGCCCAGCATCCCGGGAAGGAGCAGCACATGGGATGGGCTGTGTATGTCTGTGCTCCTGTGACACTACGGCGGGCTCGCACACCATCCCACGAACAAAGCACATGGTTTTGCACCGAGCGTGACTCATGCTACGATAAATTCTTCTAGAAGTATATGCACCCTCAGTGCTCTGTTGGACAGTGGATTGTTTTGTCCTTCCAGCAGAAAGCAGCGCAACTTGCCAGTGACATGGGCTGTACATGTATTCCCATAACAACAATATTATAAACATATGGTAAACCTGGTATAACAACTGCTGTCCGTGTTTCCACACAAAACTAGGAGCTGGTTAACAAAACTTTAGGCTGTCTGGGGCTGTATCTCCCCAGACTGTGATCTCATCAGCTTTCCCAAGCTAACCTCAACCTGGTCACTGCCTGGATTGTAAACTGGGAGCAGGGAGAGGGGGGGTGTGAGACCAGTTTGAAGGAATGGCTGTTTGTGATTCAGTCCACTTCCCTGTGACTCAGAACTGAACCATCCCTTGGTGTAGGGTATGTGGGGATAGTACGCTTCAGACGTCGCCCATCAGTCTAGTTCTTAGAGGAAGCTCTGCACTACCTGGCCTTGCTTACAACTGGGTTTTTCTCAGCATCTTTTGTGAAAACAGGACCCTAAAAGCTACTTCTGACTATTAAAGACGCCATGGTAATTTTTGCCAAAAGAAGAAGGGGGAGTGGTCTTAGCCCTGGGCACTTTGCCAGATTCAAGCTCAGGAAATTGCAGTCTATCTAGGTAAAACTCCCTATAGTTTAAATGAAAAAAAGTATTCATCTCTTACTGTCTTAAAGGGTAAGCACTGTGTTTCTCTGGAGCCTTAAACAGGCAGTACATTCTGGCTGGAGAGGTAGTTACAGTTGCTTGCTGGGAGAAGAATTTTTTAATGCAAAAACTGGGGCCTTTTTTGCATTTTTGGGATGCTTCTAATTGCAAAATGCTGTATACATTTTAGGTCGTTGCAAAGCCTGAATGAATATGTGGATCAACATACAGATGTAAGTGCAAGGGAATATTCTGGTGTGGTGTTTGCACAGGGAGCAGGCACAGCGAGCAAATACACGTCTTTTCTGTGGCAGAAAAATAAGGACCAGTTTTTCAGTCTTGCGCGTGTGCATCTGGGGGCTGGATTTTGTATGTTTAGCAGCAATTGCTTTTGTAAGCTGCTGCTAAGGCACGTAACTGGCGGTGTGCAATTGCAGTAATGGAATGTGAAAATGCAACTGCACACAGACCTGTAATCTTGCATGCAAAATACTGCCGATCTAGTTCTCCAGGTACAAAAAATGGTCTGAGATTGTACTTGCCTTTCCATTTGGCTGTGTTCACCTGCATTTTTCAGGTGGCAGCTGTGTGTATGGAGTGCTGAGTGATTATCCTTTCTATTTTTGCTCCAAGAAAGAGGAAATTAAATCATTACTAGTGATCGTGGTAGTGCGTGTGTTGTGATAAGCTCAGGATGGAGTCGGTCGGGGGGTTGCAATGAAAATTCCATAACTCTTTGAAATCCTGGGGAAATACATGGGTGAAGAAGGAGAGCAAAGAGATGAACTTCAGTTCCCACTGCAGATGAGAAGTATTGAACCATTGAGTGGGTTAATGGTGTCAGGACCTGCCTTACCTTCTGCCAAATGCAGTACTTTCAGGTCCCCCCAAAGCAGAATGAGCATTAGGGCACGGGTGGATGCAGGGCTAAATATCAACACTGGGGAGGGTGTCTTTGGATGTTGAAGCCCAGGGCAGTGCAAACCCCTCGAAGTGTGAAACAGGTTTCCTCCTCCTCACTCAGCAGATGTGTCCCAGCCCTGCCCCAGTGGGGCGCTGGCAGCTGGGGAGGTGACACGGGAGAATAGCTCACTTTCTCTGCCACTTCACTCTGCAGCTTCTCTGGTGACAGTGATAACAAAGGGCTGCTCAGCATTAGGTGATATGGATCTCTCTCAGCTCACTAAACCTGAGTCCTGCAGGCTTCTCACTAGCCCTTGGGCCTTGGGTGTCACTGCACACTTGCAGCCTGGGGTGGCCCAGGACAATCCCCCTGCAGACTGAAAGCCGAACCTTCTCCAGGAGCTCTGGAAGCACAGATTTCTCCTCATTTACTGAAGACCGTGATTTTATTTTTATTTTGGGGTTATTTCTTGCCCATCCCAGGTCCTTGTCTGCAATCACTTCCATTTTGCATGCTGCTCTTTGTAATTGAATCTATCGATGTATATTTAATCCACTTGGCACCATGGTTGGTAACTAGGCACTGCTTCCCAGCCTTCTGTCTCTTGTTTTCACAATTACCGTCTGAAGTTCGGGCGGGTGCCTGTCGCTCCGCTCTGTGCCCAATTGCTAGACTGTCTTGGAAAACCTGTGCTTGACAGTCAGGTCCACAGCTGGTGCAGCTCCCGTCCTGTGCTCTGGACATCAGCCAGGTGTGTAGGACTTGGGTCATGGAAGCTAAGCCTGTTGGGTTTAGTTCTCCTCTCTGCCACTGATTTGCTTTGTGTGATCACAGGCAAGTCCTTTAACCTCAGATGGCCTCAGCTGAGTTATCTACTACAGAAAGGTGTTGTAATGCTTAATTATTGCCAGCTCTTCAGAAACCCCTGGCGGGGAAAAAAATGCATTTTATTCAGAAATGTCTCTGACCTCCCTGGCCTTTCTAAGCTGTCTTGGTGGTGCTAGGAAATATTCTTTTTCCTCCCTCAATAACATTTCTTCAATTTTTCATCTGTACATTCACCCACTCTTTCAGCTGCATATAAAAATGCCAAGCTGTCTGAAGTCATGGAAATATTTTTATAAACTTGACAGCCACGACAAACATTCCTCCTTGGCAATAAACAAACAAGGTACACAACCTGCCATTAACATCAGTTTATAGCAAAGAGACCTTTGTCACTCTTTGATGAGGGAATTCTAGACAATTCCTGTGCTAGCAAGCCATAAACTAGTGTTGTCTGGGATTAGGAAAATACTGGATCCTTTGGGTTCCCATGTGCAATGAGTAACTGGGAAGCTCTGTTTGCCCAGGTGTATGCAGGAGTTCAAGTAGGCACCAACTATTTGGTTTATTCAGGGCTCTTATAAACCATGTTTGGCTTGGGCGTACCTGTGTCATTGGGGGCTTGGTGTTTGTATGCACAAAGAGCCTGTTTTCCATAGTGGCATTTGAAACATAAAGATGGCACAAATTAAACTGGATAACTGTTAGACACCTAAAAAAAAGAAAAAAAGCTGCAAGTGGAAGATGTTAGTGAGCGTTGCAGGAGCGGAGCCCCCTTTGTGCAGCCTCCCACACACCCCCCTTCCACTTTCCTTGCATCTGGCTGTGAGCTGGTACCTGAACCCACACTGCAGCATCTTCTCCCTGTGGGCAATTATCCATGTAACCACCCTAGATTAATTTACTCTGAACACCTCTAAACGCAGATCTCAAGACAGTGGTGGTGCTGGCAAAAAAAACCAGTTACCCCTCTTTTTCCTATGTTACTCTGGGTTATCTCCTGTTCTTCTAGCAGACTGTCTTCCTACCATCTCTGGGTTGTGGATTCTCTCCACTGTGCTCGTGAGAAGAAAGTCTACACTGTTCTTCACCTAAATCTTTGAGGGAAGTCTCAAAGCAGGGAGCTAAGCTTCTTTATACCACCTCACTCATTCACTGTCTCTCCCAGTCTTTGCACCTTAGTTCCTCCTTTCTTAAAATGAGGATGACAACCTTCGCTCTGCTTCCACAAAACCTTTGAAAACTAAGGAGAAAAACATGCAAGACGTTTGTCTTCCTTCTCCAGGAAACCATAAATCCCTCCTCTCCTCTCTCTCCTCTCCCTTCTCCCTTTTCTCCTCTCTCTTCTCTCCCCTTTTCCTCTCATTTTAAGAGTTATTATTATATTTTGTCCCTCTAGGTCTCCTCTACTTCCACCGCTCTTGCAATCTGTCTCTCTCTGCTGTTTCCATATCCCCTTCTATTTGCAGCTCTCTTCCTTCTGTTCATGTAATTTTCTTCTCTCACCCTGTATCTCCTACCCTCCCCCACTATTCATGCGCCGCACACTCCTATTGCTTCTCCCCGGTTATCCTCCAAATTCCTCCCTTATGTGTCTCTCCCCTTTTTATTGTCCCCGGCAGCCTGGCTGTATGGGAGCTGCCATCGGGGCTGGCTGGCCAGGGCCCGAGGGAGAAGGACAGGGTGTGGGATCAGCTGGACAGCCCTTGCCCTCTGAGGAGCAAGGTGAGACTCCCTCCGCTTGTGTGCCACTGGCTGTGGATGGAGCAGCCTCGAATCTTGTCCTGAGCTACAGCACGGCTGTCACTTTAATGTCTGGGTACTTTATTTCTGCCTGGAAGCTTGATGAAGTCTGTAGTCTCAAATTTTGTCTCCTGACATCACCTTATCTCCTTGAACATGACCTTGCGACTTATTCTGGTCCTGGCCCGTTGTCCTACTCCAGTTCTCCCAACTTCCCCATGGCTTTAGACACTTCGACCTGAAAATATGGATTGTGTTGTACCTGGCTGTGTGGTGACATCTGTGGTTGTTGAGAGGAGGATGACTGTCCTACTGTGACACTTCCAGCTGAGTTCAGGGTCCTGTGCTCTGCCAGGGAAAGCCATGAGGGAGGAAGGAGAGGAAGAGCACCAAAGGTCTGGAGAGGCCTCTGCATCTTGTTGGAGAATTGCACTGAGCCTGCAAGCCAGTACGCAGCAGGTCAGGACAGCTGTGCTGTGTTCCTGGGAGACCTGTGCTTAGCTGGGGAACAGAGTTGCTGTTGCGCCATGGCAGGAACAACAGGGTCACTGCATTAGGGAGAACCCCTTTCCCATCTGCCTGAGGGAGCCTCCTGATCCCCTGAAGAGGCTATCCCACTATCTGATGTGGATAGAGTTTCCTCAAAGTCAGCCAGAGTGGATGGAGTGTATTTAACCACCTCTCTTCAGCGACAGGATTTTGGCTGCAAGTATCCTCTCCAGCAGCAACAATTGAAAGGTAGTAGTTTTTTTAATATCACTTCATGAACTCTGTTTTCTTCCCACAATGGGGACATGTGGCATGGAGAAGATCCTTCCTCAGGGCAGGGAGAGGTGGCTGCATTTAGGCTGATGGGAGAGACAACCAAATCAGGGCTCATCAGGTGTTCCTGACAGCAAGGCACAAAGAGGTCACGCGGGACAGGACATGGTGACTTTCTGGCCTCCACTGGAGTTTAGCTCTGTTCCTGGATAGCCAGGTATCAGTCAGTCCCAGGCTCATTAAAGCCATGAGCCTCAGCTCTCCTGACCAGACAGTTCCTGATTTCTCTGTCCTGCCTCTTCAACAGACCGACCCTTCCTTAGTGTGCTGAGATCCCTGGCACTCTACGCAAGGTGCCGTACACCTTTTCCCATTTTTCCCACAGCCGTTTTTCTCCCTCCCCATACCTGCTTCACCTGTTTTACCTGCTTTTTCTTTCCTGCTCTGCCTCTGGGCTAGGTCTCTCTCCAGACTGTCTAAAACCCTTTGCTTCATTTGCCTTTCCATCTGCCTTCCTTGTCTCCCTGGTCATGCCGTGAGTTGTCAGCAGCAGGGGGAGAAGGATCATTTCAAGAGCAGGGCAGAGACTGGAGGGTGTCATGGAGAGCAGAGGAGAAAGGCAGATTCCTAAATCAGGGTCCATCATTTGCTGGTGTCTTTGGCCTCTCCCAGCTGTGTGCTGTTAACTACACTGCAGAAGTCCCCTTTTCCCAGAAGTGTGATTTTCCCATTGCTTCTACTTCACTACTGGCAAGCTCCTGAAAGGTTAATGAAGTCATTCACTGCAAAAGGAAAAAGCACATCGTCTCATGTTTTGCATAAATTAATCTTTGAGATTATGGAGCAGCCCGTGCAGAGGGCACAGGACATGTAGTATGTCCTTGAGTCTTGTCACCCAAAATGCAGCTCTGGGAGTGTCACGTAGGTGATACTGTCCACTCCAGTCCTTGAGATCAGCTTAGGCTAAAACTTAGGTAAAAAGCTGTGGCCTCCCCAGTCATCTTTATTCATGCTTCATTGTGTGTAACAGGGACTGGGGAGGAGATACCCAGGAATGCCCACAAGCCCTTCCTCCCATTGCGGTAGATCCTTTTTTCCCACAGATCCTCTTTAGAAAATGCCTTGTATCAGGTTTCATTCCCCCTGGATTTTTTTTTTCTGTCTGGGAAGTATGCAGAAAATCATTCAATTGGTTTTGAACCACATGAGTGGGAGCAGGAACCAACCCCAGAAGATAAGTGTTCTGACCTTTACCGCACTCAGATAACTGAAAATAATAACAAATAAATACATCTTGTTTCTAAACTTCAGACTTGAGGATGTGTCCCTGCCTTATGCAACAAGAGCCTGAGCCAGGGCTCTTGGGAGGGTTGAGGATGCGAACCTGGCAGCTGCCTGCAGTAAGCAGCAGCCCCTTTGCTTTCCTTTTGGAAATGGAGCTGGTACCAGTCCAGATATTCAGAATGTGAGGGGGCAGGGCCAACATCCCCACAATCCTGCCATCTTGCTGCTGGGACCCTGCATGTTTTCCCGTGGCTAGTGCTCTGGGAGGACGAGAGGTTGATTATTTCTGGCCCATGTGTGTTTCTTTGCACTTTCTACCTCTTGTTTTCATATATAGGGTTCACCATTTAGGGCCATGCAGGGCTGGCCACCAACTGGACCTCTGCATGTGGGCAGACCCTGGACACAAGTATGTAATTTGCTCTGCAAAGGAAAGTGTTAAAATCCCCAAATCAGTGAGTGTGTGAAAATAACTGAGGGAACCTGTCTGGAAGGAACATGTTGCTCTGTGACTCACGGAGAGCTCCCCAGGTCTGGGTCTTAGGTCACTGACTCAGACCTCCCTCATCCCTTCAGATGCCTCTGGGGAGGTCCATCTGAGACAGCCCCTCTCTGCAGGCCTCTGGTGACAGTAAATATTTGTACACTGCATGCTGAAGTGCTGGTACAGGGCTGGAGTCCTGTTGTGCAGTGTGCTGTCCAGATCCTGGAAAGAGACTGTCCCTGTCCTGAAGGACTTACTGCAGTCCCAAATTAGACCATTCATAGTGCTTTTTGTAGTGGCTGTGACTTGATGTTCCTTCACCAGGATGTTGCTTCCCTTCCCTCCTCTCTTACTTAGGGAGGTTGTTGGCTTGGCTCCTGCCTCCAGCTGAGGAGGTGCCTGTGTGCAGACCACAGGGAGGATGTTAGGAGGTTTCTGGCACTCTGTCAGTGTAAAGCACCTTATTTACCAGCGTCTAATGCCGGTTTGGGATGCACTTCTGATCTAAAGCTCCTGAATTCCTCCCTTTTAACGCTAAAGATGCCTTTCAGAGGGCCCCTGGGCCCAATGTGTGCTTCTGCTGAACACTGTCCTGGTCATACATCTACCACTGTCTTGCCCAGGCTTTGGGTTCAGCGATGTTGTTTTCATTAGATCTCCTCTAACTCACCTCTTCCTAGAGGGCTTCCAGCAGATACCCAAATAAATACGATATTCAGTGGGCCATGCACATGTTTCCATATGCTATTGCAGCGTATGGAAATGTGCATATTCAACATGCAACTTGATATGTGTCTCAGTGTTTGCATTCATGTTGTATGGATGCTTGCATTCATGTCTGTTAATATTTGGGCTGGAGGAGGTAGCAGCCAAGGCTCTGGCAGCTGGGAAGAAAGGAATGACAGGCTTGCTAGAGGAGGGAGGAGAGAGTTTGGTAGCTGAGATGAGGATTGGGTAACAGCTGGAGAGGGAGATCAGATTTAGGATCCATGTTGCTCACTTAAGAAAATAAGAGAAGAAGCAGTACATTGTTTATTGGGGATTGTGTTATTCCTGTGCATTATTTATTAGTCTTCTGCTAATGGTACTGCATAAAGTAGGGGCACTTCTACAGAAATTTCACAGACAGCTGGAGGATCAGTTCCAGGAGGTATTGTAACCAGGTCAGGTTGGTGTAGGGAATCCTGCTGGGCTCAGTTTTGACAGGCTTTGGAAAAGAGAAGATTGTTCAGGAGGCATTTGGAGGGGAGAAGAGGGGGGGTGTCTGTGACTCACCAGGGAACAATGATTGCTGTGAGGATAAAGGGGCAAGCTGGAAGAAGACCTGGAGACAATGGTGAATTCCTGAGTTCAGCAGCTTCAGGATTCCAGCCTGAAGTACAAGAAAGCGTGAGAAAATGAAGTGTTTAGGAGGAAGCTTTAGGAGTAATAAAGGCAGCTGGTGAGAGAAAGCCAGAAGAGAAATCAGGTTTTACTACATGCTGCACCTTGAAGCGGGTCTTGGAAGGCTTGAATTTGAGGCAGGAGTTGGAAGGAGGGATGTGCAGGGAGTGTGACTGAACTCTTCTTGACTTACCTGTACTGTCTGATAGCACAGATCTGCCGGTTTGCAGCCTGGGCAGACGTATCAGGCAAAGCAGAGGTGTTGAGGTATTCTACCCAGGAGCAGGAGACAACGTTGGTTTGTGAAGTTCACAGTGCAGACACTTGGGTGGGTACCAGGATGGGTGCTCCCAGCCGGTTCTTGGATACTACTTGGATACATTTGAAAGATGTCCCGTCACTCTGAGAGTTGGGACTGGAATTTTGGTAGGTGGCAGTCTTCTTTTCAGCCAGGAATCTGAAATTGGCAAATACTACAGGAGGAAATCATGCCACTTGTGCAAACCATCTTTGGGTGATAAGCTAACTCATAGTCCCCAAAATACCCAGACAAAAATGCAAAGGTTTTGTTTTTAAGGTTTGTTTTACACTACTATGTTCAACCATTAGGCTTGTGACTGTTTCCATAAGCTAAGAGCAGGTCTAAGTGGAAGTTGCCTTGAGAATCTCAACCTGAGAATCTCATTGCTGAGCTGGTGCAGAATTTTGGGGTTGGAGGGGAGGAGAAGCTGCAACATAAACACAGCTTCCTAGCCTGTCCTTTATTTTTCTGACTGCAGTGTGAAGCCAGCTTTGTTAGATACAGTCAGATTGCGAACACGGGCAGTCTGGTGGCACAGAGGGGCTTTGCAAGGGGCTCCATTGACTGGAGTCAGCCTCTGCCCTCGCCATCACATTCAGCACAGCCAGGCCACCAGCTGAATGGTGTTGGGATGCCATTTCTAATTATATGCATTGCATTGATGCAAATCATTCAACAAGTACATGCATCTGCCTGCATGTTTAAGAGTTGTTTTGGTTTTTGCAACCCTTATTCTGTGCAGCAATCCTGGTGGTGTGGGTAGTGCTAAGCGCACTGAGAACTGTAACCATAACTGTGTGAGCATGGCCTGTAGGTTTGGAATGAACCAGACCATGATGGGATATGGCTCTGTCAATCTAATGTGTTGATTAGAGTAGAAGATGATTTGGGCCAACCAACTGAAGCGCGTTCAGAGTCTTTCTCTGCCTTGGGAGATTGTGAGATCATCTGAGATCTGGGACTTGAGTTCTAGCAGGGATTATCCATTGGGAAGGGACAGTCCATTTCGAAAGCAAAGTGCAGATGAGTCCAGGAATGATAAAATCACCCTTGGATTTTTTTTTTTGGTGTGTGAACTCCTAGAAGTCATCTATGTTGGTATAAATGAGATCATTTGGCCTAATTAGTTCCGAGCTTAATTAGCAGTAATTATCCCAACATGGGAGTAATACTCGAGTAGGAAGTACTGAGTCCTCGATTAGATAGATCTCTAATTGGTGTTACAATATTGTAATTAAAGCATGCTTGTACGCCTCTGCCTCTGCAAGTGATTTGTTTTATGTCTGATTAAACAGGGAGTCCGGCAGCCTCAAGGAGGCCAGGACATCACCACTGATTGAAACAGTGTATTATTCTTTGTTATAGGAAAGAAATGATGAATCACATATACTAGGAAACACTGTGGGCCAAATTAGTCCTTTGAGTAATTGCTACTGGAGTTAGGGAAATTACAACAGGGGTAAATTTGGCCTCAAGTGCATAAGCTCTATCTGTGTATCACACAGTTAAACAAATACTCATTTGAATGTGCAGTCTGGCAATTACACCATCAGACAAATACAAGTAAGTTAATCTGCATTTGTGATCAGTGTATTGCAGGGGTGAGTTTGGTTGCTGTGTGGTGGTTTTTAGGTTACACATTCTGCTCAGATTCTGCAGGGGTGGTTCTGTGTGCCCCAGGACGTGCTGCACCCCAACGCAGTCGGCAGAGTTTCAGATGGCCGCTATGGCTGCAGCATCCTCTCTTTGTTAGGGTGACACCCGAAAGGTACCGCTACGGTCACTGGGAGCACCGTGCAACTGGAGGAGATGGATAGATAAAGTGTCCTCTTCTCTTCCAGCATTGTTGCCTTTAATCTAGCCAGTTTGACCCTCCCTAGCAGAATACACTTCAGAAGAGCAGGTAAACATGTTTTTTGAAGACGTTGAAGATCAAGAGAGCGAAACGGGAACTTTCTGAAATTAGTCAGCATCAAAACATGAAAGCTCCCTATGTCTTTTTAAGAAACCACCTCCTTAGGAGTTGGCAAGTGTGCTGCTTTATTACTTATCTGTTTGCTACATGAGTGGGCGACTGTACTTCCTGATTTGGTTCTCCAATATAGAGATCATCAGCATAGGTCTGTAGAGGACAGTAACTCCTCGCCTACGGAAAGTAACAAATAGGAATAAGGATGCATGTATCTTCTGGTTGTCACAAAGGATTTCAAAGCACATTCAAGTCATATCCGAAGCAGGATGTCGTCTTACTTCCATTTCACAGCTGCAGAAACTGAGGCACTGATCAGTTACTTCTCTTGCTGTAGCTCATGGAGCTGGTGTATATGGCAGCACCAGGAATGCAGTGCAGGTCTCATCACCTTCTGCTTCACCCACACAAACATCCTTCTTTTCCAAGAGGAAGAGTCCTCCCAGAAAGAGGGAGGTGACTTGAGCAAGGAAATAAATTACACAAAATTCTGTTAAAGAAATATTAGGGGTAAGAATTTAAACACCCCATATACGGGAATTCAAAGCAAGGGTTTCCATAGCAGCATTGCTTGGCCATATTGTATATACACTGTTTTGCATTGCACTCATGATGTCAAAGGCATATTCTAATATCTGTGTGTGCAATATGTCTGAATCAGAGTTGCTATGAAACTTAAGGCTGAATTACACCATGGAGGCATATTCTTGTGTGGTGTTGGGAGGAAATAATAGAACTAGGTTTTGTTAGGATTTTTCTCCAGAGATAATTTTTCTCTGAAAATTGCTGATTTGCCAAAAACTGTTGCTATTTTCAGCAAAAGTTGATTCTAGTTTTGTGTTTCATCTTGAAAAAAAAATGGAAAAAAGTTTTGAAGCTGTCAAAATGGAGTGTTTCAAGAAGGTAAAATGAAATACTGCATTTAATTCATTTGGTCATAGTTTCTAGGTGTAATTTTTGAAAACTACTACCTTTTTTTTTTTTTTTTGTAACCTGATCAGATATTGAACAATTTGAAATCTCTGAAAATCTTGAAGGAATAAAGGCATTTCTTTTCGCATTACATAGTTCTGAACTGTCCTGGGAGCAGCAGGTGATAGGGGAGGGACTGCATCACTCAGCACCATGTGTGACTCCTGGTGTGTTGCAGTGAGAGCAGTGGGAGATCTTTACCGCCCCCTCCCCTCTTCAGTACCTCTCTGCCTGCCTGGTATAGGTAGTTTTAAGAGAGCAAAAAATGCCTGCACCCAAAAAACTGCTCAAATCTTTCACAAGGCTTACCTCTCTCTAAAAAAATCCGTTATCACCTGGATATGATAAGGTTAAGCCTTTGGACCAGGAGGGTTTTGGGTGGGAGCCACTGTCTCTCACATGTTTAAAACTCCCCTCAGCAGATGATGGGATCTCAGCGAGGGGAGAGCCTGCGGCGCCTCTCCCTAATTGATGCCCCACAGTAGGGATGATGGAATCTGTCCTTCTCCCCGCTGTATGCTGAGGGCTTCCCGAGTGACAGCACGGCTCTTCCCTTGCTCACCCCTCTCTGCCCCTCGCTTCCAGCACCTCGTCCACACTCTGAAGCAGTCTGGGGGAGAAGAAGGAATGTTGTGCCCTGGGCTGGGACGGAGTGCTCGCACTCATGGAAAAGCCCTGTGAGTTATTTTGGCATCACTCTTCCTGCTGGCAGCAGTGTTTCCTCACTGCCAGCATTCCCAAATGTTGGTGTAGCCTGTATGCCAACGTCTCCTTTCTCCCTGCCCCCTCATGTTGCAATCGCTAATTTCTGTGCCTGTGCCTGAAGAGCTGTAGTTTAGACTTGTTTTGCCACGCATTGAAGCCATTCTTGTTTAGGGAAAAAGCTGCAAAAGGGGTGTGGGAGAGAGGAAAAAAGAAGAGAGCTGGGGTTGTTTTCTCTATGTGGCAGTGACGGATGCTGGGTATTAGAGAGAGACAAGCTGACAAACATCTGAATGAGTGGAAGAGACTTCTAACCCAAAGGGAGGAGTTGTGGTTTAGGTTAAAGCCACAAAGGAAGTGAAGGAGGTTACCACTTTCCTGTCTGTGGGCAGGAGGTTCTCCTTGTGCTCATTTGAAGGCTTAGCTCTAGCTCATTCTTCCCTAAGAACATACTCATGTGTGTACTTCTTGAAAGGCATTCGAGGTGGTGTCTGATCTTGTGAGTGAAAAACATCCCCTTTATAGTCAGAAATCAGCAGGAGCTGGGAGCTAAAGAACTGGGAATCACAGTCTAATTTATGGAGCCAGATATTCTAAAGAGTCTTGTTAAGCCACGTGTCTTGTTTGGTCCTAGACCTTGTAGTGTATTTTTCTCTGCTTCCTCCTCTTGCTGCCTCCACTCAGATTTTTTGTTGTAAATATCTGTACCTCCAGGGCCTGTTGGCTCCCCACAGTTTCACTTCTCTCTTGTTCCCGAGTGATTGGCAAATTTTGTAGCCATTCTGCCTGGATTGGCAGTCTTGTGTGCTGATGCAGGACAGATTCTGAATGTCATCAGGTTCCTACCAGCATGGCCTGTGATCAGGATTTGCCTTCATTCTTAATGCCTGCTTTTCTTTTAATGGCATGGAGGCTTTAGCTGTATGCAGTGAAAAAGTTTGTTGTCTTGGCTCTGTAGCTTCAGTCTTCATCTGCAAGGAGAGAGTGAGTGGTTAACCCTGGTGTGTTGCAGAAGGCATGCCAGGAGGGAGATGAAAGAATACAGAACTGCTGTTAGAAGAGATCGAGCCTTCTCTTGAGTCAGAGGAGCACGGCCGTGCCAGCTGGTGTCTTAATCTGAGCTATCAACTGGTGACTGCACAGTTAGAACCGCTGTCAGTGACAGTGACTTTAGTACTGCTGCCAGTGCCTTCTGATTACTGTGTACTGCTGTACATGAAAAGAGCATCTGAAAGGTGCTCCCTGAAGAGCTGTTTTGTGGTCTCTAACCTTCCATTAACGGCTCACCTTAGCCCCTAACCCTGGCCTTGGGATGCAGCAGAGTAATTTCATTTACCAGGTGTGAAAATCATATTTTGCCATGTGAAGATGATTGCTCTCTCAGGTGTATTACAGCAACTGAGGCTGGGTTTTTTGTTTGTTTGAGTTTTCTAAAGCTTTGTTAAAACTACAAGATATCATTAAAGATTTATATGTGGCAAATGTGTCCTTTTTTGCAGAGTGTTTCCTTTTAGAGACCTTCACGGTATTGATTTTAAGTAGGTTTTCCTCCTCTGTTTTAAAACATTTCCTTTGCCTATGGATTTTCAACATTACTCACTGGAGCAGTACATTCCCCAGACTATTATCAAGCCAAAGTCCCTTACTGCTGCTCTTCAGGGGCCACTTCTGAATCTGGAAGGACCATTCATTTGCTGTGTTCACTCAGTCCTGAACAGCTACCCCGCATTGCATCCTTATTACTCCAGGATGTATGCTGTCATCTAACTCAGCCATGCAACTGCTTTCAGCATGTGCCAGTGAATTCCAGACCTAGTCTGGCAACAACCTTGAGCCACCCCTTCCTTACAGTGAGTTGTGTTTGTTTGGATGTTTTAAATGTATAGGGAAAACAAGCTGTATGATGCGGAGGTGAAGAAACTGGAGTAGTAAGCAGCTGAAATTGTAAGGTCATGTGGTTTTGGTATCAGCATTTTATTTCTCAAACTCATCCTCGTGGCCGTTAGAGTGGGGAATGGGGGTTTCCTTTCAGAAGGGGCAGAGGACTCAGCAGGGAGGCTGGGAATGCTGGCACAGATCCTAGAGGAGTGAGGTGCCACCACACTTTCAAGGAGCCTGCTGATGTCCACCTGCCACTGCTGTGCCCCAGGATGAAGTCCTGGGATACATTCTGCTGGTGGGTGAAAGAGCTCGGTGACAGCCAGCTGAAGATATCGGTTCAGCTGTCTGCTGGTGGATCATATGTGTAAGGTGTTGAAGACTTGGATTCAGACCTTAAAGCATCTGGTTTATGGAATTTGGCTTCGTTTACTGTAGTGTTATAGCCTTAGGGCCACAGAAAGTGAAGCTTTATTGAAGTCATTGGAGTTATGCTTGCTTATGGCAGCAGGGAGCTGGGGACATGTTTTTTTGGAACGTGTTGCCAGGAACATAAACCCTTTTCTTTGGGAGATGCTTTGTAAGGATGACTCAAGTAAGTGCCTGGGAAACATTGTCTTAATGGAAACAAGACATAGAAATGATCAGGTCTCAGAACGATCTTATTTCTTCCTCACATCTGTGACTCTCAGAGTCCACCGTCCTAGAGGCTCAGTCCTTCTCTCCTTCCTCGTTACCATCAAATCTTAGCTTTGAACATCCTATACACCACCAAGAGCAGGAACACCCCTGGGGGACACTGCAGTTGCTGCAGATGGGGAAGTAGGGACTTTAAAGAGGAAGTCAGCTGACTTGCATCGGACCCAAGCAGGTTGAAGTTGTGTTGCTGGACAAAGCAGCAGCAATCTTTGTTACCTTGTTCTTAAGTGGAAGGTATCTGTGCTTCAGTGTTTAAATGTTAACAGGAGATTCTTCCTACGGTCTTGGATGCTGGATTCTCATTAAAAAGCAATTACCAAAAATACAAGTGGTTCTTAAAGGCACTGTACACAAAGTATTACATTTCTTGCATGCTGTGTAGATGGCTGGCATTCATTTTGTCTTCATTTGACAGAAAGGACAGGCAAAAGATGTTGGTTGTGTGTAGGAACAGCCCATATAGTAAGCAAGTCAAGGGAGTGTCCCATCAGTTACATTACCAAGGCAGGTCTCCCAAACAGCACCATCTCATGTGTTAAATAGATGCTCTAAAATACAAAGAAATAGATGGAAAAGAACCATGCTATTCTAGGTATCTCTCAGGACCCGCAAGCAGGTATTGTCAGCAGATGTATTCATGCTAGAGAATAAACCGGTATGACTTAAATAAGCTGGCAGATTTTGTGCTCAGATGGACTAGGAACACTCACACAGTCTGTTATTGCAGTTCAGCTGTGAGAGACCAACACCGTTAGCAGAGAGGGACTAGCAAAATGTTTGCACAGAATATGTCCAGTCGTGACATCTGTTGCTAAAGTTGTTCACACTTTGCACCATAAAAGTGCAGAAGTAAAAATGCAAAAGAGCGAAGCATTCATATTGCTAAGCTAAGTGTTGAGTGCCCTCTAATAATGAAGAGTCCTGTTTTTGTAGGTATTGTCTTCTATCTTCTGGGACCCTGCAGGTCTGAAAGCTGATGATAATTACTGCAGAAGAAAGTCAGCACCACACTGATGATAAGCCAGTGTCTAAATTAAAAAGCAAGGGGAGAAATCTGCTTGTTTTCTTTGGAGGTATCTCACTGTTTTATGTAATCTTTATACAGCACCTGTAAATCAGTGACTGGTACTTTTGAAATGTATTTCTTTCATCAAAAGCTATTTGAAACAACAGGTAGCACCTATTCATTCAGTCTAAGCTCCCTTGACATTTTTAAATGACAGATAATGAAAACTGTCTTCATTATAACTCAAGCAATTTCATCAGACTGTCACCAGCAAACAATGGCAAACTAGAGACTGAACAACCCTCAACTCTACTCTCCTAAGTACCTGTGCGAGAGTACCAGGTGTCTTCTCTACGCTTCTAGGAAATATACGAGGTGATTTGTCAGCTGGGAAGGGTTCTGCTGTGCAAGGCACTAGAGGTCAACAGCAACATGTTAAAATCTCTCTGGAAGCCAGTGGTCAGATGGCATAAAAATGGAGCACAAATGAGAGAATGATCATGAGTGAGAGACACGGCTTTTCTAAGCAAGCGCCGAGTTCTGCACTGCCTTCAGTTTATGAATGGATTTGAAGCATGGTGCCAAACAGACCATATTGCAGTTGTCTAATCCTTAGGTGACAGAGGCAGGCATGATCGTAGGCAGAGCTGCATCCAAGAGGACTCATCAGAACAGCCCAGTCAGCCTGGCGTTATTGCTACCTGATCTGCAGGAATTGTTCCAGTTGGATTTGAACTGCCACAGGGAAACCTAGTTGAAGGAGCAGCTGTTGAGATATGGTGCTGGCTTATCTTACCCTGCGTGTCTCTTTCCAGCCAACTTTGCTGTAGGGTTGCTTGGGCTAAGCATCAGTCACCCAGGTCCTTCCCCCACTTTCTCCCCAAAATTCATAGACTTAACCAAGCTTACCCCCCACAGTTAGATTAAAGGGAGAGTGAGAGCAGAAGGGGCATTTCACAATAAAACATCATTTCTACGAGATGACCACAGTAGGGAAGAGGCTAGCAGGGAGTGAATTATAGGGGTCCAGGGAAGAGAGAGGCTGTGGTAGAGAGAGGATTATTATTGGAGAACACAGGGAGCAAAATGATGGAGCTGGAGGTGTAGATAAACCGTTAGAAATGGCCTCAGTGGTGTGATTTGGAAGGAAAATCAGTCACTACTTCAGTCACCAGTTTAGGGAGCTGAGTGGTAAATTACAGGCAGGTTAGGACTCCAAGAACATCCGTGACCCTGTGAAATGCTGGAGAGAGAAAAGTTGCAGTAACAGTGAGTAAGACTCAGATCTCATCTAACTGAGCATGAGTATCTCAAGGTGAAATAACAGAAGGAGAGGAGGCGGGAATATTGATTTCTGCCTCACAAAACAGACAACAACGCCTACTTTTTCATAGCAAGAATTTAACCATTCGCCTTAATGGGCCAGTCTGCAGTACAGTGAGGGCTTGGTTTCTTTGTGTGCAGTCTAGAGGGGCATTCATGCTGAAGGTGTTTCTATTTTATTGTAGCCTTGAAGGAGACACATGAGCAAAATTTTACCCTCAAACACCTCTGTGCTGGCTGCAGGGGCAGCTGTAGTCCATGAGCGTAACCCATCTGTGTTGCTGCCCTGTTGTGCAGCAGGCAGGCACCCAGAGCAGCCGGATGCTGGAGGAGCAGCACTGGAAGGCACAAAAAGCCCGTTATGCCAAGAGAGCTGCTGAGTGTGTTGGCGACAGATGACTTCTTCTGTCTGTCTGAGGGCAGCCTTAGCTTCCTTCTATTTATTCAGTGAGAAGGATGCTCCTAATGAGAGGTGCTTTCTTCATCTGGTTGTGGCTTTCTCAGAAATATTGCTGTGGGAACAAAGTTTTGTTTGCTCGGTTTTACACCACGGAAGTGCACACGTGTGTGCCCTGGTGCTGTGGGGCAGGCAGTGCAGAGAACGTAGCTAAGTGGCTGTGCAAGGGGGCTTGTTGTCTTGCACCAGGCTCAGCAGGTGGCTGTGCAAGGGGGCTTGTTGTCTTGCACCAGGCTCAGCAGGTGGCTGAGTGGAAGAAGGAGGTGAGTTTGGCAATTGTGTAAGCTGCTACCATGTCTGTTCTCATTGATATTAAAGATGGCCATGCACATACAAAGGGAGTGTAAAGTCATGGCTGAGAATCTTCAAAGGCTCAAGGGTCAGGCAATTCCATGGACAAAACTGTGGCGTGGCAGCACCACAGCACTCAGTGTATCTTAGCAGTTCCTTGTGAAACATGGGGAGAGTGTGGTGGGAGCAGTGTTTCTGGGAAATCATTGATTTTGGAGTATTCTGCATGCCAAAATTTCCCACCTTTGTTTAGTATGAATTCATATTTTTTGTGTGTTGCATGAGCATATGTTTCCCCAGATTCTGTTTACCTGATTTCCCTTCTGAATCAGTGTCTGTTCTCCTTCTTCTTCCTTTTTTTTTTTTAAGTCATAGGAGATAGAGCTGAGCATTTATCTCTATGGCTGCATGGTATTTGCCTCATACCTGCTTATTGACTTGAGAGATGACTTTCTAAATAGGCAAGAGCTTCCTGCAACTGGAATGTTACAATATGTGGAATTTTTTCATCACACCAGAGTTTTGATGTGGCATAATGTCTTCAAGGGTGGCAGATGAACAATAAGGCCCTCTGGAGATCCAGAAGAGTATTTTCACCATAGGCCCAGTCCCATGCTCCAGCCCAAGCTCGATTAAGGCTCAGATTGTTTGGATGCTCATGTGAACAGGAAAACACAACATCAACTGTTTCTCTCTTTCCGGTGCAGACAGGAAAGTGAGAAAAAGGCCTTTTTTGCCCAGGTGAATTTGCCATCATCTGCACACTGTTGCCTTAGGGTTATGTTGTGCAGCCAGTGCCGGTCAGATCCATCAGCCAGTCTCCTTCCCTACCCAGCTCTGTGCCCTGTGCAGCCAGCCAGGCACTATTCATTGCTGTAGGCAAGCTCCAGGATGTCTTATGCCCGTGGTGGGGACAGAGGTAGGGATTTGTGTATGTGTGTTTTTGGGAGGGGTGTGTGTGTGTGTGTGCGTGTGTGTGTGTATGTGGATCCTGGCATTGCTATGGATATATATGCATTTCCCGCCTCTGTGAGCCTGTGAAGTCCCAGACATGTTGGGGTGCAGAGGGATTCTTCACCCGGACCACGTTAATGTTCTCTGGTGGTTTGCAGGACTGAGGTTCAGCAAAACTGAAGAGGCTAGGGAGACTGTGTAATACCAAAAGACACTGAACAAGAAAGAAAGCCACAACAATCTCTCCCCCTCCCCCAGGCCTGATTTCCTAATCTTTTAGGAATGATTTACAATAAATAAAAGACTTTCTGAAAGAAGGTTTTTTTTCCAAGTTAACAATGGATGTTAAACTACCCCTCCCCGTGGTCCTTTCCCATCTCTTTCACATTGTCCAGCTTTAGACTTCATCCTGCAGCAAGATTCATGAAGGCAGCTCCCCTGTGCCCATGCAGAGAGATCACGGCAGTATGCAAACCATAATCACCTGGATTCCTTACAGAAATGGGTTGTTTCCTTTCGAGAAGGCTCATTAGAGCATGCAGCCTTGTAAAACTCAAAGCTGGTAAGAAAATGGTTTCATACTGCCTGATCTCTCTCTTGTCCTGCAGCTTCTCTGATCATCTACACTGGAGCAAAAAACCCCCAAACCTAAAGCAAACAAACAAAGCAAAACATCCTCCTAATGGTGTGTGTTCCTCACTTCCAACAGGGATGGTGTTTTACACCCACTTTGCTCAGGTGTACATGAATGCAGGTCAGGAGGCACTACAGAGAGCAAAGCTCTTAAGGAGTTAGTGGAGCTTCCCTGCTGGAAGGTTATAATTGCACTGAAAGAGGGAAATCTTGCCTCAGCAGACAGGAAATATGTGATGCAATTTAAGCACAGAGTTGCTAGAGATAAAATAGCCCATAAATTGGAAAAAAGGAAAATGTAGGGAACATTTTTGCATGGCCCAAATGTGCCATGTCAAAGCTAATAGCGAGGGATCCTGTGACTGCAGGAACGGCGATGTGCTGGCTACAGACGCACACGGTGATGACATCCCTTACCTGCAAGGAGGAGTGGATGGCCCTGATCCTGGGTAAAGGGACTGTTGGAAGATTCTTCTTACTGGTGACAGCTTTTCTTGAGGCAAGGTTTTTACGTTTTAATGACTGAAAAGGCCCAATCTTACTGTTGCATTTGAGGTGAAACTTGTTTCATGTGGAGTAACTGTGTGATTGGAGAAGGTTCCGCTTCAGACAGTGGATGGTCAGGAGCAGGGTGTAACTTCAGAAGAGGGCAGTGCCTCCAGCATTCACATGCTAAGGCTGTGTCGCCGTTTCGGCTTCCCTCAATCCCATCTTCAAAAGTTCCTGTTCCTCAGATGTTTCCACCTCCTCCAGTTGTGCCAGTTCAGCTGCTTGTGGGGATGAAATCTACATCAGAGCTGGTCTGGCTTAAAGATTTGTTCTTGTTAGTAGGGTTTTTTTTAAAAAAAGTTGGATTGTTTAAGCAGCTCACCTATGAGTGTAGCTGCATGAATAGTTTAACTGGCACAAGTGAGTGGCAATAACAGAGAGCATGGCAGGATCCTCTAAAACTGGGTCTGCTGCAGATGGAATAGTGAAAAAGAGCCACAACGCTACACACTCTCAATGTTATTTGCATGAGTAGCTCCATTGTGCTTCAGTGGGACTCTACTTACACATGTAAAATTAAGTGTTTGCAGGGCTGGGCCCTTAAAGAGAATAAAAGCTGGATGGGGTGTGCCATGCTCTGAACCATGTACAGAAAGTGTCATGCAAATGTATTTAGCTGGCTGGGCTATCTCATCGGATCTGTCTGCTCCACAGAACTGGAGCTCTAACTTTCCTCAGGATTGGTTTGCTCTAAAGGAAGAGGACCCTGCTTTTGAATAGACTGGCCGATCTCCTGTCCTCACTGCAGACAGGGAGTTGTGAGGAGAGTGCACAGAGTGTGGTGAGAGCTGTAATGTTTCCAAGATGTTCTTGGATTTGCCAGAGTGCTCTAAAGAGCCGGGACAGCTGGCTTCTCTGGGGGAACTTTTATGAGGTTGGCTCAGGGAGGGCAAGGCCCCCAAACAGGGGGCTGCTCTCGCGGCTGGCACTGATGGTCCCACCGAAATCCTGACTTACAACCTGCCTTCACAGTTGAGATCGTTTGGGAGCCTGTTGTTGCCAGTTCCCATGGTAAAACCCTTCAAGGACAGCGGGAGGGAGGGATTTCTCAGCTGAGAATTCCTGCCTTGGGAATTCACTGCCATGGCGGATTCCCAAAGGCAGTGGGTGAAGTAGCAACTTAACTCTTGAGAGTGAAGCAAAACACCTTGATAACTGGTCTCCGGAGCCCCAAAGAGAGGAAGGAAGAGACTTAAAGCCGTTGGAGGGGAGAGGCTTGGTGTGGTTATTTGAGACCGCTGCCTGCAGAGTTGCACAGTCATTTATAACTGTTTGAAATGTGGGGGGATGGGGTCGGGGGGATGGGAGGGGAGTCGGAGGAACCACAGCATCTGCGAACTAGTGGCATTTTGTGCTCCTTTCCCCCGGTCTAACTCCTCGAGGGACAAGACAGCGAAGTACTGGGTCAGAGGAGGGAGGAGAACAAAAAAGGCAGTCTGCTAACACCTTGTATTTTATAACTGCTGTCGCGTGTGTCAGGATGGAAGCACAGGGTAGGATTTTCAAAGGTACCCTCAGTAAACAGAAGTTGGGTGCCTGGCTTCCTTAGGCTCTCCCTAGAAAAATCCCAGCCTCTACTGCCCAGGGGAAACCTCCTTTTAAGCAAACCGCTGTGGGTTCCTGGTGTCGGTGAGAGCAGGACTGCGTGTTCTGTCTGAAGCACTGCGAGGCACATCTCTTCCTTACCCCGTGGTTGACTGCCCCGCCTGTCTATTCTGCACTGCTACTGTGTGGCAATCTTTGCTGGGCTCATCCGGCTGGTGCGGGATGCCTAAAGGAGAGAGGAATCATAGGTGTTACATTTTGTGACCCGTGTATCAATGTGAAAACAGCGGAGGGTTGTGCATCAGGTAGAGGAGCGTGAGGAACCCATGGCAGCAAAAGTGGTGGTTCCAGTGGAGCCCATCAGTTGGGTTTTGCCAACACTTCAGCTGTAGAAGGTGATCACTGGAAAGGTGCAGGTGGGACTGGTGTCGGTATTGGAGGTGGAAAGACTCACGAGGGACAACAGCTTTCCACCATCGTGTCCTGGGAACCTGCAGACCCAGAGACTTGTCTGGAAAAAATGTCAGTGGGCTCAAAGTCTGTCCAGCGGGCAGTGCTTCGGGTCTTTGGTCTGCAGATCAGAAGGGACTGAAACCCCGCTGTTAAGAAGTATTCCCCCCAAGGAAAAGTATATGGGGTAAGAGGTGATAATTAGTAGTACTCAGGAAGCTGTAAAGAGTTCTTTGACAGTGTTTCCAAGTGGGCATAGACGAGGGGAGGCGAAGAGAGGGGCAAAAAGAGAGGAAAAGCCCCTTAGGGATGGGAAGCTGAGCAGAGAGAAGGAGGTGCTTTTATCTGCCAGAGCAACGCCCAGTGTGAATGGTTGCGCTGAAAGGGTCTTCTTCCAAAGAGTTGGGTTATTTCAAAGTGGGAGTTGGACAAGGGTGGGAGCTGGACAAAGAATGGGTCGTTTGAGGATAAAGGGAGAGGGAGGACACCCTCTGCATTTCTGTTCGGCGGTGTTGTGTTGGCCAAACAGGTTATTCAGGCACCGCCGATATGCAACTCCCTGGGCCGGCTCTGTGCCCGGTGCAGCGGCGGGTCCGCGCTTCGGGATCGCCCATTTTAGGAACATTTCGTGGAGGTGAAGGAGGAGGATTAGTGCATGTTGAAAGCCCTCTTTTCACAGCGTAAATCTGAAACTGAAAAGGGCGGGGGGCGCGGGGGGGGAGGGAATTGCTGCAGATCTTCAAAACTCCTCGCTGCCAGTTTGAAACCAAACTACATTGATGTCTAATCCCCTGAACACGGAGCATTTGTGCAGGATGGGGCCCTTGAGCGTTTTTAGGAGTTGATAGGCTGTGTCTGTTTGCCATTACCGCCTGGTCCCTCCCTGCTCGCTCCGAGCTGCTGCTGCTGCACCCTCACTGCCTTCTCCCCTCGCAAGGAGAGCCCTGGGATCCCAGCCGGGGTGTGTGTGTGTGTGTGTGTGTGGTGGGGGGACACGGCGCCCCTGCCCCCTCAGAGAGCCCTGTGGGGACATGTTCCAGCGGCACCACCTCCATTCCCGGGGGAACCCCTTCCTTCGCGCAGGCACGGGCGGCAGGCGGTGGGGCGGGGGTGTCCCTGGGTGCCGAGGGAGGCACCCGCCGCCCCTCATCCCTTATCCCTTATCCCACATCCCTCATCCCGGGGGGGGGGGGGCTCGCACCGCCCCTCAGGGGCCCCGCGCGCCGTTTCCGTTAC
>JAWWEE010000001.1:5406154-5450005 GCA_035221455.1 Xenops minutus
GGAGGGATGTGTGGGGGGCAGGGGATGCTCCAGGAGCTGTGCTCCTTGGAGGGATGTGTGGGGGGCAGGGGATGCTCCAGGAGCTGTGCTCCTTGGAGGGATATGTGGGGAGCAGAGAATTCTCTGAGAGCTGTTCTCCATGGAGTGTATGTGGATCATGGGATGCTCCAGGAGCTGTGCTCCATGGAGGGATGTGTGTGGAGCATGGAATGATACTCCAGGAGCTGTGCTCCATGTGGTGTATGTGGATCATGGGATGCTCCAGGAGCTGTGCTCCATGGAGGGATCTGTGGGGGGCAGGGGATGCTCCAGGAGCTGTGCTCCATGGGGTGTATGTGGATCATGGGATGCTCCAGGAGCTGTGCTCCATGGGGTGTGTGTGGAGCATGGAATGTGCTGGGAGCTGTGCTCCATGGAGGGATCTGTGGGGGGCAGGGGATGTGCTCCATGGGATGTGTGTGAAGCACGGGGTACCTGGGGGCTGTGCTTCATGTGTGAAGTGCTCCCTGTGGGAGCTGTGCTCCATGGGGTGTTTGGGGTGCAGGGGATTCTCTGGGAGCCGTGTTCCATGGGATGATTGGGGTGCTTTGGTGTGCACAGGGAGCCCAGGAGGCTGTGCTGTGTGGAGGGGCACATGGAATGCTCTGCACTGCATTGTGGTGCAGGGGATGCCCCGGGGGCTGTGCTCTATGGAGGAATGTATGGGGGATGCCATAGGGGATGTGCAGTGAGAAGAAGGGGTGGGTGGGTTGCCCTGGGTTGCAGCGTGATGCATGGGATGCCCCGAGAGCTGTGCTTCGTGGAGAGATGTGTGGGGGGCACTGGGTGCCCACGTGGCTGTGCTGTGCGGGGGGCACTGGGCTGTGCTGGGGGCACTGGGTGCCCACATGGCTGTGCTGTGTGGGGTGCAGCACTGGGGTGCTCTGGGGGCCGTGCTGGTGTGTGGAGTGTCCTGAGGTGCGTGGGGTGCCCTCGGGGTCGGGCTGTGGAAGAGAGGACCGTGTTGGGTGGATTAGAGAGGTGGTTCTGAGATTCCAATCCCAGTGAGGGGCTGGAACATAAAGAGGGGAGGGGCTGCAGCGCTAGGGCTGGGCTGTTGGATTGGAAGTGAGGACTGTCCTAGGAGAAGGAAGCTGGAGTAAGTGGGGTGGGAGCTGCAGTGTGTGAAGTCTGTGGAGGAGCTGGGGCACAGAGATCTGTGGCAGGGATGTAGGGATTGGAGTAAAAGGTGAAACATGCATTGATGGGGTGGGAGATGGTGTGTGGGACATTAGGTCATCTGGGATGTGTTGTGAGGAAGGGGTGGGGGGCTTTGTTGCAGGAAGTACTGAAATATGGGTGTCTGCAGGAAAAAATCTGAAGAGGTTGATGAAGAAATGTGGAACATGAGGTATGCTGGGGAGAATTAGGTTGATACATGAGGGGATGGATGCAGTGATGAAAGGATGTGAGGAGCTGGGACTTGAGGCACTGGGAGAAAGGGGCATGGGAGTGGGACTGTATGGGGAAGCATTGGGAGACAGAATATGGGATGGGTAGGAAGTGCTTTCAGCATGAGGGAGGTGGTGCAAATGGTCATGAGGGAAACTGTAGGGCTCCAGAGCTGGGAAGCAGTGTAGGTAGTTCAGGCGAGCAGGAACCCAGGGAAGCTAAACATGTAGTGTTGAACTGGTATGTGGGATAGTTGTGCAAGAGGAGTTTGTGGGATACTAGGAGTGTGGGAGGGGATCTTGTATATAGGGATGGTGGAGAAGAGCAGTATCTGACAAGGCAGGGGCATGTGTTTATTTGGAAGTTTTCCTGCTAGCTAGAGGAGAGGCAATGTGTGTGTGTTTGTGCACGAGAGGCAGGCTGTGCCCTGGCTGGCTGCAGAGTGGGATGAGAAAGGCTAAATCTGTAGAAACACGGCAAGTTCATGAGGTCAAGGGTTGGATGATGAGAAAAAAAGGAACACTGAAGACCCCAAATGCTCAGGGCAATGATGGGACAGGCAGATGCATGCAAGCACCAAGGTTCCACTTCTAGGATGAGTGAGAGCACCCTGTACTTCTGTGTTGTCCAACTTTCTGTCCCTGAGGTCTCTGTGTAAGTGATGGGATGTTGGGACTAAAAAGGCCTCTGCTGATGGAGTGTTTGGGATGTAGAAGGTGGATGTTACTCACAGAGGGTAGACAAAGTGTGAGGACACAGATGGGAGGAATCCAATGTGACAGTCAGTTGTGGGTTGCTATTTGGGTATAAAAATTAAGGGTGGGATGATTACATGATCAGAGATTTAATAGTAAACCACATGAGAAATCAGAAAATTGTCATGTAGCAAAGAAAGAGAGAAAGTATGAAATAAGTGTTTGTAGGGAGCTGGTTGTGGAACGGTTCAAAGCCCACCAAAGAGAAGATGCTTTTATTCTCCACGTGCCAAACCTAACTTGGACTCTGAAACTGGTCTGGAAATAACCATGAGCCTCCCTTTCTGGGAGAGGAACATCAAGTCTTGTAGCCCTTACGTGGTAAAGTAACGCCTTTTTGGTCTAGGCAGAGAAGAAAGGTTTGTGCCAGGTCAAGTTTGTCTCATTAAGCCTCCCTGTTGGTGGCTCTACTGTAAAAACACAGTTTGAGGAAGTAGGGGAGACAGTTCTTCCAGTTTTTAGGGGTTCCAGTAGCATTTTTTTCCTTGAAAGTATTTTGTCCTCGATTTCTCTGTGAAAAGCCCATACAGACATCATAGGATGCTCTGAAACATCCTTAAGTGTATCAAGCTTTAAAAGCATGAGGTAAAAAAGTGATGTAGATATTTTCTTTAGGGTTTTTTTTTGATTATTTGGTCAGCGATTGCTTGAGATATTTCAAAAACACATGTTGGAAAGCTAGGCAAGGCATTGCATCAAATAATAGAGTATGGAATTAAATCATTAACATACCTAAACAGCTTTATTCCCACTTATTTTTATTTACGTCTCTTCTGCTTTTTATGAGGTTTGTGATGCCCGATTTCTGCCTGTCGTGGGGTGTTACAGGTGTTGATCTGGTGAAGTTAAACAGGGGCACACACAGTCTTTCTGTGTTCCTCCTGTAGCAGTGGAGCTGTGCTCAAAGAAGTGCACATGTCCACATCCCATAGCAGAGGGATCTGCTTTCTCCCCTGAATTACAAGCGTTGCTTTGGTGAGGTTTTATAGCCATTTTGGACAAGTTGGCATGATGGCTCTGTTGTGCGGTGTGGATTTTTTTTTCTTTTAACAGTGATCTCCAAAGAGATTATTTTTAATGAATGTGTCCTTTTTTTTCTTACTCAGAGCATAAAAATGGCTCAAGGGCTCATATTCTTTCCCTGTCTCCCTTGCTGGCCTCTCCTCAAACAACAAAAGAAAGGCATCTTTCTTTTTTTAACTTGAAGTTAGCAACGATGTCAGTTTTTGGGATTTGGCAATTTTCTCAGTGGGGCGAGTGCGTTTTTTTTTTTTTTAATCTGTGGTCTTTTTTTTGGTCGGGATTTTATTGTGGAGAGGGGTCTGGGGATCTTGGGTCTCACTGCACTTGTGTGAACTCTTAACACCTTAATTGAAGGGGTGGAGATGCTGAATCACTGACAAAGACCTCCTTTATCCAAAATGTTAATCAATCATTGACGTTAAATAAGTGTGAACAAAACCAAGCAAAAAAAAAACCCCACCCTAAACAAGTTTTTGTGTAAGTCCCCCTCCCATTCAGCTGCTCATCTTTGGTCAGGTTAACATTAGAAATTCTTTTGGGGATGCGTTTTGTGCATGTGTACTTGATTTTTGCAGTGTTTGGTAAAAATCCTGTTGCTGACTTCCCAGTGTAGTTTTCCCAATGCAGGTTATTTATCTCATAGATATAGTAACGATGGTCTGGGGGAAATTGTGATCTGCTCTGGTGTAGCTGGACTATGACTGTGACCACTTTTTTGTAGGTTTTTTTTGTTGTTGTTTGTGGAGGTGTTTTGCTTTCCTTTCTTGTGATCAGTTAATTTGTTTATTGGTCAACATAGTCTTGTAAGCTAGGCAGGACCTGAATTTTAATGTGAAAGAAAATAAATAATTCCTGTTCATACAACGAGAATCTTTGTAGATCTCTTCTGTGTATTATGAGTACAAAGGGTGTGGACTCTTTCTTCCCTTTGCTTCCCCCCCCCTTCATTCCCCTCCCATCTTTCATTTCATCTTTACAGTTCATGTGCTTGGATTGTTTTCAGTTAGGGTTAGTCCACAGTCAGAGAAACTACATTTGTCACTAAATATCCAAATATAGAAACTAAGGCAACTATAAGCCACAAGGCTAAAATGTTCACATACAACAGCTTTTCCGAGCAGTTTATGTGTTTGAGGTGGGTAAGAATGGAATACCTTTGATCCATATTTCACAGCTATTCAAAAGCTTGCTACTCTGTAACACACTGACTTCCCATAGCTATTTCTACATGTTTCTTTCTAGATGTTGTTTTTTTTCCAAGCTCCTGAAATGCTGTGTTGATTCTCTTGCCTTCTAGCCTGTGCCTGTGGCTTAGGAATTTTGTTGGTCTTTTATAAATTCAATAGGAAAAAAACCCAAAAGCCAAACAACAGCAACTTTATCCTGTGGAGCAATTTATACTCAAGTGAGTATTCAAACTAATTTCTGTCTTAAATGTGAGCTGTGCTGCCTTGCAGGGCTTCATCTCTTCTGTTTTCTAGAAGTTTACCATAATTTCTTCAGGGCAATTCAGGCAGCCTTCATAAAAGCCTTCTAACTAGTTTGTGTGGCCTTGGACTTCACAGAAATCTCTGTGCCTCACTAAATTCTGTGGTCTGTTTACATAGATATGAAGTCCTTTAACCCAGCAAGTTTTGCTGTGGGCTTGGATTTCCTGCTTACAAGCTCTGCTGGAGTCCCTCTAGTCTTCCTGCTGGCAAAGTCAAGGTGTTAACTCAGGTTTTCAAAGCAATTTGTGAATGGAAGGAGATTTCATTGCTGAGTTTTTGTCCAAGCACTGCTCTGCCTATGGGATTTAAAATAGCTTTCCCCCACATACTCTGCCTTGTCTGTTAGGGTTTTTTTCTGTTTTAAAAGGTTAATTTTGGAGCGTGATCTCCTTTGTGGTAGGGGCTATACAAGCCCAGAAGAGCAGGAACCTTACTCATAATTAGGAATTCCTGATAATCTTGAGGAACTTGAACAAAAATAAATCTATCTGCTGGGAAATTTCTGGAGGGTTGCCTTAAAGACCACTCAGGCTCACAAACACCACTTAGCAACGATAGGTGGCATTTTATTGTGCTGAATCCAGGCCAACTGTTCCAATGTTGACTTTTATATTTTTGAAGAAGCAGGGGTTGTACTTTGTGGCTGCACCCTTACCTGTGGGCCTGTCTGCCTTCTGTTCCTATGCCTGTGAGCAGACTTGGGTGGTGAGGAGTCCCTGGTGCTTGCCCATTTTGAGTCTGCACACCCTGCCGTGTGTGGCAGTGCTGCTGCTGGAGAAACTGGATGCTGAAGCAGATCAAAGAGCAGATCTGGATTGTAAGTAGCCTGGCAAAAAAAAAAAAAGAAGAAAAAAAAAAAAAGAAAGCTTATATTTAGCCTGCATTAGTTTGCCAAACTGGTTCACTGTTTGGCCACGCAAATGGTTGTACAGGCACATCAGACAGTGTGGTGGAGGGGTGGAAGTAAATATTGGTAGCAGCAGTTCTTTAAGCTGGCTTTGCTGCCAAAAGGGCTGCTCATCTAACTGTACCCTTAAGAGTCTGCTAAACTTGCTAAGTGGTTTTTTACACCTCTTTGTTACAGCTTCCTTTGCCTGAGAACAGGTCCTTCAGCTTACCTTGTTCTTTTTGCCAAAAATCATCTCTGAACATATATGCAAGGTATCCAAATAAAGACCCTTTTTAAGAAGCTTTAAGCAGGGCAAAAAGAAGACTGTGGTGGTTTAGCTATGGAAAAGTTTCTGCTGTGTCAAGGCTGCCTGATGATACAGAACATGTACTGTAAATTGACGATAGACTATTTAGTGTGGTTGCAATTAAGCAGTGAAACTCATGCTGTGAGAATCATCAGGAGCAAGAATTCAACAAGAGTTAAAAAGCATCAGATGTCTGTAGGAATATGAAGAATATTCAATTATCGTAATCAGTGACAGTAGAAATTTTGGAAGAGGTATTAAGCCTGTGGTCTAAACCTTGTTTTTTATTCTGCTCTAACAGATGTGCTTCTATATTGGGAAAGAGGGAGGGAATAGCTTGTTGTGCCTGGGTTTGCTGCAGGGTTCTCACACACTTCTCTGGAAACTTGATTGAGACCAGTGTGTGAGATGTGCCATTCAACTCCATAGGCTTCTGGTTGGATCCCGGTGAACCATCCTGAAATATGGTCTGAGCTACCAAACTGTGGCCATCACAAGGTGAACTGCTGCTACCAAACTTTTTACATTTGCTTTACTCCTCCTTCTGGGATTGTTCTTACCTGCTGTTTGGCAGAGTCGGATCTGAGCGCTCTGGTTTTGATCTACTCTGACAACACTATTGAATTTATTTTAAAGGCTCTTACGAAATTGCCATTTACTGTATCTGAAGAATGAATGTTATCTATTTAGAACAGATAGACATGCTCCAAGATTCCTTTTTTTTTCAGACAGAGTTAAAAGGAGAGGTGAGGTTTTCCTTGTTTGGCCTCTGAGAAGGAGCTTGTGGAAGTAGGGAAAGAAGATGAACAGTGGACTGTAAGGCGGTTGGCCTGTTTGATTCTTAAAGCCTAGGCAGAGTCAATGAAATTCTCTTGAAGGAAGGAATCTGGAAAGTATGCTTTTTCAGTGACATGGTTTCTTTCAGCAAAGGAGGGCTGAGAGGTGATAGAGCACTGTCCTCTAAGAGCTCACTGAAAATTGGGTGCTGTAGTCTTGAAAACAATCCTGTTTTTAAGTGCTCCTCAGTGGTACAGTCTATGATAAAAGAATGCATGATATACACATGGAATTGAGGGAGAGGTTGCTGTTTTGTGTATTGAGTTCAGAGCGGTTGTTACTCAGGCACAGATAGCCATACAGCTGCCTGTTCAACGCCTAGCGTTTGCAGTTACTCTGAGCTGGCTGTCTCGTTCTCATGGCTGTTTGGCCTCTTAGGAAAGCAGTGCCACTGTGGTTTTGCTCCTTGGCTTTCTGCTGGGGCTGACTGCATAGCAGCAGAGCAAGGGAACTTTAAATCACTGACCCATCTTGTCACCGGATGGTCTCCGTGTGCCTGTTGTTGTCCTCTGTGCCTTCTGAACAAAGGGTGCAGATATCTGTTTTACCTTATCAGCAGGGTGGCTGGGGCCCATGGGCTCTTTTAAAACCAGGTTAGGTTGGATTTGGTGACGAACTTGAGAACAGAGCCTGTGATTTATCTACTCGACCATGTTACTTATGCTCCACAAATTGCTTTAAGTCTGGGAATCTGCTTGTGTATGTTGTGTCAAGCCATCTTTGCCACCTTTGCAGTGTGTATAGAGTTGTGAGGACCTTAACAAAAATTCTGGTTTAGAGGTTCACTGATAAAAACACTGGGTAAGAGCAGCAGTAGACCATTTTTCAGGTGGCTCAGAACTCTACTTTCTGCATTTTGCTAAACTCACTCTTCAGGTGTCTTGATATCGCCGTTTCACTGCCTGTGAAATGGCAGCATTTTATCTATGTACCAATCTGGATTTGTTTGAGGATTGATTAGAAATGTATTTGCAGTGTAATATAAAACGTAAGCTGGTGAGGTGAGCAACCACAGCTCCGACAGTGAGAGCTGTTACAATGGAGAGTTTAGGCAGTGCTATGTATGAAGAAACTTCTTAGAACTTCTTCTAGTGGAATGGAAGTTTTCTTAAGAATTTCATATGTATGTGTGAGAAAGGAGTAAGGAACTTCAGGCCAGGATGACTTGACAGATTGTTAGCAAGAAAACGCTTTCTTCCGTCTCTTAAAAAAAAATAATATGCATATGTATATATATATTTTAACCTTCTTGTGGTTGAGGATAGAAGGTTGAAACTGTCAGGCAAATAGCCACCATCCAGCAGAAATGCCTCTGAATGCTCTCCTGAAAGCTGGCTTTGATTTGACAGTTATGAGTCTTTGAAAATAGCGCTCTGTTTATACAGCACAGTAAATACTTTGAAGTGCGTTAGGCTTTGCTGTACATGCGTGGCTAACTAGAAGAATATTAAATGTCTACATCTCGTGTTGAGTGAGGGAGGATCCCGCAGCAATTGGAATTGCATGCTCCTCGTACTTTTATAAGATCGTGTCAAAGCAGTAGATTTGATAATAGACCTGATTATACAATTGCTTAATTTCTTGTCAAAATAACATTTTTACACGCAGTGTTCTGAGATCTTTGAGGTGACCTCATGTTATTTATCAAATGTCAGTTTTTCATCCCAGCAGCTTTGATATAATCATGTAGCATCGTGGAGTACTGTGTACATGCAGTCTTTGCTTGCTGGAGTTCTTTGAAGTGCCTTACTCCTTAGAAGAGTCATTGCTGTGTGGAAGATCCTACATTTCACAATGACAGAACCAGTGTGGAAGCGCTGCACTGTGTCACTAAAGGTCGTGCTACACCTCACATAGCAAAGAAAGGTCTAAAAGCAAAGAAGTTAGAGATTGAATGCACCAGGAATGTGTCCCCCCTGACATACATCTTACCCAGCAGGAAATATAGTAACCCTCCAGCTCTGCCGCCATGGGAATGGCAGCTTTGTGGTGCTGAGCTCCCCAGGTGCTAGAGAACAGCAGGAGGGCTCGTGTGAAGGAGCAGAGCAGAGGGATGGCTGGTGGTGACAGTCCTGAAGGAGAACTAGTCTGACAGGCAGTGCTGGAAGGTAGTGATGCTCAGGGAGATCTCGAAAAACTGCTCATTTGGGATGAGAGAGACCACATACCTCTAAAGGTGAAGGTTAAAATGAAGGCATGTGTATGGGTCGCCCCTGCAATTCCAATGGGCAGCTTGTGTCCTGTCCCCTTGCAGCATACCAGGGCATTACTCCCTGCTGTGGCACTGGATTTTCCTCAGTGTCCTGTACTGACCCATCCCAGTCTCATGTAGCTTATGAAAACTGACAAGATTGCAAGGAGTTATGCCTGAGGATTTCTTCTTATCTTTCATTCTGGAAGCTTGGTGAAGGGATGCCAAAAGGAAAAGGGAAAGCACTTTTTTTTTTCCAGTGCTGAATTGATAGGTGACTCGTTTCTCCTAAGCTTTCTGCTTAAGCAGTGTGGCATTACTACTTGTTGAAGAACAAACTGGGGTCTCCTCGATGCTGTCTTCCCATCTATTATTTCAGCATATTTTCCCCTCACTCCCTTCCACTAGATTAGTTTCTAGAGAATGGACTGCTGGCAAGCTTGATACAGGTGCCTTTTACCCATGATTGTTCATGCTAATACTGCTATTTAAATTTTTGAAAAATAAGCCCAGAGAAGGGGAAAGATACTGCCTCTGTCTCTGAACACATTGCCTAACTCTTGAAAAGTAGATGAAGTTTTGACAGAAGCCCAAGCAATGAAACCAACCTGTGGAAAGCTCTGTCATTGTCCACTGGACTCCTGCATGCAATGCTGACTGATGCTGGGACTGTTAACTGCTAACATGATGTAGAAAGCTGCAGAAACCTGTCATTCCTTAGGGAAATACTGTTAAAACATTTCTTGAAAAACCCCTTATTGCTTGAACTTTTGATATTTATCAGTGTTAACAATAGTAGGAACTCCAGGGCAGACAGGCTGCTTCTGAGGCAAGTGGCGCTCCTAGTAAGGTGCTTAAAACTCCAGTTTTAAAGTACATAGACTGCTCCCAGCATTGCTAGCAGAGGTGGAGCTAGACTGGTGCTGGCAGCTGTGCAGGAGTACACCGAGGCTGAGGTCAGCGTGACGTTGTGACGTGCTGTGGGGTGTGTGACAGTGTTCCCAGCACCCTGGCAGCAGCCAGGCTCACCTGCACCTGCAAATGCCACTGCTGCTGGAGAAGCTGAGATGGCAGGAACACCAAGGAGAAGCATTCATCACTTTGCTGTACCAAAGCAGATAGCTGTAACTTAGGCTTTGAGGGTTTTTTTTTTAAGGATTTTTCTTTTGGCGTTTCCCCCCGGACTGATTTCTGGAACTGTGTCAGAATTGGCCAAGAGCTTTTTCTAGTCCCAGGAGGACCAAGCAGTTCAAGTGTTTTTTACATAATAGCAGCTGGGAATTTGAAAGGCTCTTCGTGTCTGTTGGTGTACACCTTGAATCTGCTTGCCAGCATCCATAGATGTGTGTCTCCTCCATTGCTTTGGGGAAGGAGTTGTACAGAGTCAGAAGCTGTCTAGGACAGTCACTCATCCCCACTGAATTAATACTGCCCTGAAGTGTTGTTAGATGCACTGAAAGAAAGTTTAATGGACATGTAGTTGTCTGTTGGACACAAAGTGTTAGTGTTATTCTCAAAAGTGATGCTTATGAGAGTAGTGGGCAGTGTGTCTGTTGCAAAAGACTATTTTAGAATGATTTTTTTAAAGTACCTAGAAAGATTAATTACTTATACAGTAATACTAGTTGCTTATGCATCATGGCTACTGTTGGTTATCCATGTGCTTGTCAGAAGAAAGAGAACAGTTGCTAGAGATACCATTTTCTGAGAGAAGGGGATGGTTACATGAGAAATGTCATAAAACACTTAATTCTCTGAGCCTTTGGGTTTGTACTGTGCTGTGTCAGTGATTGTCTTAACTGCACATTTTAAGGATGGAGAGCGAAAGGTTGAACTTTCTGTGGCCGCTGCTGTTCTCAATGGACTTCAGGAAAGGTTGATTCTTTGGGAAATGTCCATGTGTGGGTGACAGGAGTTGGGGGGGAATTATGGGAGGAAGGGGCTCTGTACTAACAAGATATGGGCAGGCACAGGTAGGCTCAGCAGAGCTACACTGCATGGCCACACATACGTTATTTGCACAGGGGTGATTAAGTATATTCTTACTGTTTCTGGGAGGCTTATACTGTGGTCCTAAATTCCTACGTTAAGCAAGTCAAAGTAACTTCTCTCCCATGTAAAGGCATAGTATCTTGCATGCCCTTTCCATGTCAGTGTGTTTGTAGGTCTTCAAGATGCTAATTTTAACTGAGTCTATCTTTGCTCAGCCCCTTTCTCTGTGCTTCAGGGCTGGAGGTAGTTGTAGGCAATAACCTGCTCATTTAGAGTTTAACAGGGAGGTGTGTACTCACCATGTGCACGGGAGAAGGTGTTTACTCTGTGGAGGTTGCAACACTGCCTGGTGGAGATTGTGTAGTCCCCACATTCATGTAACAAAATAAGTTTAGGTGACAAGATCTTGATTATTCTGTTCATTGAGAGTTGTTGCCAGTGCGAGACTGTGAGCAGAGAGGTAATATTGTAGCAGTGATTTCTCTGACATGGATATGCATAATTCTTTGTGAGACTTAAGACTTTGTGTATGCCATAATTTTTTATTGGCAAGACGTAAACACAGGACTGTTCCAGGGTAAGTTAGGACCATCTAGAAATTGATGACTGGCTGTGAGTTGCTGTCTAATCAGCTTAGATGAACAATTTATCTCTCAATGTTGAGAAAATAATTTATAAATAAGGGGGATTTGTGGCTTACTAGTTATGATAGAACATGATATTTTCTGCAAATCATCAGATCTTTGGGGTAGGATATTATCCATGTGCCATATCAGGTGCCCTTGGTACAAGTGGCCCCTGCCTTTCTGGTAGAAGGTATGTGAAAGCATGGCAGCTGAAAGTCTGATGTGTGATAATTTGTGTAGTTTGGTTAAGGGCTGAGCTCTGCAAACCCACAGTGGAAAGAGCCAGGACAGTAGGTAGTCAGGCCATTTATGGATGACAGAGCAGAGTTGTATGGTGTTCAGATGGCATGTGAATTTATATTCTCATGTGACACTGTGTCTTTAGCCCCAGCAATTTAGGTACCCCATGTATTTTCTGCCCTTGTTTAAGAAAAAGGGCAGAGATACCTGGCAGGAGATGGGCACACGTGTATTTCAACAAGTGTAAGTCTATCCATGCCTGTGGCATCAGTCACTACTGCCTCCTTTGTGCCAGTGAGTGTGTGGTCACCTGACTGCATGAAACATGAAAGCTGTCTCTTGAAAACTTTTCCTGTCTTACCTGGAACTAGTTTTCAGCTGGATGACAAGGGCTAGCGATGGCTGGAAGGGATAGAGCTGGATGGGCTTAGGCTGACTGAAGTTGCTTTCCTGGGTCCAGCACACAGGAAATTAAGGTTGCATTTTTGACAGACCTGTTTGAATGCTGGTGGGTCCAATCCAAGTTGTGTTACAAGCACATGCTTTATGCATTCCTGGGAAAGGATGAGGAGGACAACTTTTGCTGAGAGGTAGAGGCAGCTTTTACAGAGGTGTATTTAATAGCCCTTGCTAGGGAGCAATATTTAGAAATTGAGACTGATTCAAGGGATTGAAGAGTGTTCTGTGTCCCTGTATCCTCAAGTGCCATGGAGGGATGTGTGAGGTGTAGAATACTCATGTCAATTTATCTATTTGCTTTTACATGATCTTAAGAAGGTCTGACAGCTCAATAAAAGCATTGAATAACTCTTCCTGAGTCCTTGTTTCCCAGTTGCACTCCTTATCAATGAGGTGTGCAATCAAGTACTTTATTAAACAGCAGCTTATTAAAAGGTAACGTGCAGTTCAGCTGCAAGTGTGTAAAACAAGCAAATGCTTAACAAAACTGGTAAGTGCAGCACGTGATGAAAACCAGTGGTAGCTCTTGGGTGTAGTGGAGTCACCTTTCGCCAGTGCAGCTATTCTCCCTCTTATGTGGTTAAATGAGGGTCGGAGAAATAGGATGTGAATAGGATGTGCCCTTCCCAGTAAAATTGTGCTGAAGGAGCGCGTTGGCTGATTCATTGCCTTACCCCACCTCTGAGGTCACACGGGGAATCCACTGGTGGATGCACATGCAGAGGTTTGCTTCCATGCTGTCAGGATGAGTGGTTGCTCAAATACATCCTGCTGCTGCTGTTTTTGGTCCCTCCTAAAGCTGCTGCTCTTCACAGAGCAGTCTCTTACTTCACTCGCTCTCCTTCCTTGCCCACTCCACTGTCATAGATACAATTCAGGGTGCAGGCTCATCTTGCATTCAGAGTTATCATTTGTTTTCTGTAGCAGCAGGTCCAAGCCTTCTTTCTTCTTCTGCGCTGATTTTGGGCTCTCACCACCCTCAGTCCAGCACAGACAGTCTCAGAAAGGCCATGGGGAAATAGCAGCATGCTCTTTCTTGTACACAGAGAATGGTTTCTTACCTTTAATGCTTCATGTCACAGTAAGGCCATGAGTCTGATACTTTTATCTACTTGGTATGCCTTTATTTCATCTCTCCACATTCTCCTTCTCAAAGAGGGAGAACAGACTGAAGTGAATCAATGATAGCTGCAGCTGTTCCTACTGGAGCAGCCTAATGCTGTACACCTCTAAGTACTTGACCACTTGTCACTATCAAGCTTCTGCAGTTTAAAGGAATAAGCTAGGTTGGATTTTTTTTTTTAACCCTCTGTTTGCAGTACAGTAATATGGTGGCTGGGGGCCGTTCATGAATACTTAACAGAAAGAGAAAACCAAGGTAGGCATTTGCATCTTTTTGGTTACTCTTGTGTGCATGATTTCAGCCTTTTGCTCACAAATTCACTGTGGAGCAAGTTGTCCTCTGCTGACTGTGGACTAAGACTGTGCCAGTGAGCAGCAGAGTTGGGACACTAGGGAATGGGATTACATTGCAGGAACTGGGTAGCCTAAAGGATGGATGGTGAACCCTCTTGCAGGCCTGAGCTGTGGTCTGTAAGGCAGCCCTGCTCCAGTTCTTTGCCACACTGGGATTCAGTGTTTCAAGCAACAGAGCTCTGACCGTTGTTTGTGATAGATTCTGTCCATCCTGATGAGTGCTGGTGTTCACATGTTTCCCTCTTCAAGGGAAAAAGTGATTTCTGTCGCTGCTTTGGTAGAGGTGTGTCAGTATTGGCACTGACATGACTTAGCCTGTATTGTTTTGTTGGGTGGGGTGGGGGAAAGGGGAGAGGAGATATAACTGGGTAATTTGATGCAGGGATGATTGTGCTACTATGGTAAGTTTTACTGGATGAAGCAGCTTGTTGCGATAGGTGTTTGTTTCAGCTTCTGTCTGCAGGTGTGACTTGGCTAGATAAGGATGGTCTATCACGTTGATGATTTCATTGTTTGATTTGGCTGGACTGGGTGGAGAATGTCGCTGCATTGTTTGGGACTAGCTTTGTAGTTTGGTTTTGTGAAGTGGATTACACAGCAGTGCATTGCTACATTATTAAGGTGAAGCTGCAGTAGATAATAGTTGCAGAATGTTGGAGGGAAGAGAATATGCACAGGGTTTCACAATGTGTAACTAATTGAGCCTCCAGCTCCTGTGTTTCTGTTGGGAATCTGGTCAGCAGAATGCATTGGGATTACACAGAAAACCTCTGATAGTGATTTCAGTTTGCAGTTGTACTTTAACTGCAAGGCTGTCCACGCTGTGTAAGTAGCTGAGAGTGCTCTGAGAGACCATGCTGGCCCTGACAGTGTCATTGTTGTCTGGATTCACACTGTTCTTGCAGCCTCTACTGTTTTCACAGTGCTGCTGCTTTTTTTACTGACCTCAAATTCACCACTAGGCTGTTCCTCAAAGTCTATGTTTTCTTGTATTACCAAACTTTCAGGCACTTAAACTTACTTTAATGTGAACATTAGTTGATGCAGGGTTGTCCGTATTACTGAAAGTGTGGCTGATTGGTTTTTGAGCCATGGACTCTTTTGGCCTTATAGGAAATAACCATAGTACAAGGTGGGGCTAACCACTCTGTCTTAAGCAGACTTGCAGTATTTCTTACTTGGGAAGGGTTGTCATTGGATTCCCTTCTTCCTGTAGTGTATGTAATGACATGAAGTAGGAGCTTCCAGAAGGTAGATAGTGCTTCCTCCTTCTAAAACCTGCCTGGTTTTCCCCTAGATGCGACTGCCTGGCTTTACGTGACGCCTGATGTTTTTATTTAAACATTGTCTGGCTGTGGAGGAGGTTGTATATGTGAAGCAGGGGGGTTTGGCAGGAGTTGCTGGGCACACAGTGAGGGGAAGGTGAGCCTTTGAAGAGAGATGTGTAGAGAAGGGAAGGTGACATGTCCAGGCTTTGTGTCAGCTTCTGTAAGCACAGATGAGCTCATGGGAATCAAGCTGGCTGAAATGTGGGAGTGCTAAAGCAGGTCTGACCTATTTCCCCTCCATGGGCAGCACGGATCCTCAGATTCATCCTGTCTGATGGTGGCTTTTTGGATGCTGACAAATCTTGCCAGAGTGAGCAGAAGCTTCCCCTTGTCGGTGGTTCAGAGCAGGTTTTGATTCCTCTGCTTCTATGTCTGGGTGTATGGAAGGGGTGCACAGCTTGGCTTTGGCTGTGTGTTCTTGTTGGTGAAACGTTTCCTCTCTCTTCTTTTCCAGGTGATCGTTTCTTGTGAGACAAGTGTTTGCAACTCATGGCCTCCACGATGAGTACTGCCGTGTCGTGACACCAGGGGTCTTGGTAAGCTACTTGTGAGAAAGGCAAGGACCTAACATATCTCCACCAGTGCAGATCCTTCTCTTTTGTTTCTGGAATCGAGGATTGAAGTCATCTTAAGCCATCCAAATTGTAGGCTGCAGCCAAGTGGGGTGAGGCTACATTTTCACCTGTTCTCACCTCCTCCTTTGAGCTTGCAATGGCACTGATGTGGTTACATGATCAAGCAGATCAGGGGGCGAATCCAGCTGAATAGGGATTTCTGTTGTTTCCCTTGGGTTATTTCCCATTTAGATCTTTCCCTGATGTGGTCAGGAGAGAGGTGGTGAGAATGAGTAGCCATTGAACCATCCCTTGTCCCTGTAGCCGTTGCCTGGCATACCTTAAAGCAATCCTGAAAATACAGCCTTGGATGTAGCTTGCCAAAATGTCTTAAAGTGGTTTGACCATACACTGTCAGTGACCCTACCTCTAATTTTAGGGCAATGATAACGGCTTTGCTATGGCAGGCAGACTCCAGCTGCAAAAATACATTTCTCTAGAGTTTTTCCATTATTGAACCCTAGATTCCCAGACATACATATGTTAGAAGTGCATTGAGAAAAATCATGAGACATTCCATTTCACATTATAAAAGATTGTACATTCCCAGTGTGCAGAAATAAGAAGCTGAGGAAGTTGAGTTGCTGTTGTTCCACCAATGAATATATTGATATATCCTTTATAGCTCTCTCTGGTAAGAAGAAATTTAAACTGAGATTGGAAAATACAGTTTCCTTGCAGAGTGCATCAATTCTAATAGATGGAAGATACATGTATATAGAGTAATAAAAAAGTAGGGCTAAAAAATTGGAGGGTTTTCCCCCCACCCTCGGGTGAAGTCCTTGAAAGTTTGTTGATGTCAGAAATACCATGTAGCCTGTGTGATGATTCTTCTCTTCAAATTTTCTCATTGCATCGTGCAAGACTGGGAGTCTGAGGCAATTCTCATCTTGTAATGAAAGGTAACATAATGCATAAATATCCAAACAGAAAAGCAGAGCCTGAAACAACTAAAATACTTAGGTTCATCATGCAGGCATCTATGTCCTCCCATAAGCATCAAGGTCTGCTCACTTCAATGCTGTTATGCCTTTTTTTTTCCCCCTGGAATTTGCTGTATTTTCAGTCACACTTTCACGTCAAGTGAGAACCCTGAAGTATCACTGAGTTCCACTGAATTTTACAGATTTATCAATCTCTTGAAAAGCAGAGTTGGATGCTGTTGATAATGTTTCAATTTTGTTGTCAAAACAGACATTGGAGCCAAATTTGCATCCAAAGATGATACAGTTTAGATATGTGTGAAGAGGTTCTCTCTCATCTTTAATGTGTCTGTATAGCACCAGCTCCAATTGCAACATGATGGTAAATAACAATAATGATAGGATAACTCTAATATTGTCCTCAAAATCAGTGGGATAACCAGCTAATAGTCCCAGAGAGGTTTGTGGGTCCTCCGGAGTGCGTGGCTCAGACAGGAGTTAATCTGATTGTGCCTGGTGGGAGGTGTTTAAAATGAGACATTTATTGCAGAAACATTCCCCACATTAATAAGTTTGTGCCGCACAATGGAGGTGAGAATAGGGAGCAGGAGGGCTTCTCTGGCTCATGAGAAGTCATGTGGTAGGGAGGAGAATTTTTCGAGACGATGCAGAGCTTCATGGAATTGGTGCAATGTGGATCACTATCATGTTAAAGTACAGCAATGCAAAGTCACTAAAATGTGTAATAGCACAGCCTCACAACTATATAAATTTGGGGAACTGGAAAACCATGGTTCTCAGTACTAGACATTGCTGTTAACTCTCCTTGGCCAGAGGTGGTCATAGAGTGCCTGTGTTTATTAATCCTCTGGTGTCAGCACATAAGCAAGCCAATTTTTGTTTCTGAAATGCAATCTGAACAGTAGTTTCTTTATAAAGTTCAAGACATTCCCATTCTAGTAAGATTTAGTTTGTTTCATTTGATACATACAGGAAGAAACTACTGCTTTGGTGCTGAGAAGGAATATCGGGAATATTTACATTTGAATAATATTTAACTAGCAATGCTTAATACATTAACAATAAATCTTGGTTAGATTCTAAATTAAGTGGATTTGCATCTGAGTAGGTGAGATGAACAGGAGAGATTTTGTTGAAACATAAACAAGACAGAAATTTGTTCCAAAATTATTTAGCCCAAAGCATGTAAACAGTGATGTTCAATAGTTTCCTCCTCCAGAAACAGTTTTTTGTGCCTTATTGCCTGTCATGCATATTGTTTCTTAGAAAGAAGCTGAAGAAGTGCTTTTCTTCTCTTTTTTCTTTCTTTTTTTGATAGGGTTTTTTTTTTTTTAAAGCCTCAATGGTCTGTAGAGTGTTTCTGAGCAAACTGAGATGGGTACTTCTCTAGTGCTTTTTTGGCCTTTCTAATGTGATGTGTGACTAACCCCTGGTGTTTTCAGACTAATCACATGTAGCTGGTAGCTTACAGGTGGTCAGAAAGGAGTTTTATTTTATTTTTCTCCCACTGTGTAACCCTTAGCACATGTCATATGTTAAGCATATGTCTTGGTATATTGGACCAAGGAGACAAAAGATTTAAGCAGAGTTTATGTTCCTAAGAAATTGCAGATTACAGCCATTCAAAGGGGAATTTTGGGTAGCTAAGTAATGTTGGGGATTTGCAGTTTTGGCTTTCTACTGACTTGCTGTGAGGTGTCTTTAAGCTCAGCACAGATGCAGAATCGAAGTGTTCAGATACAAGGTGCTTTCCTCTTTTGTTGACTCCAGAATGATTTGCTTTGGATAAAGGGAAGGTGGCCTCACTGCCTGTTAACTGAATAGCCAGGCAGGGCTGCCACTGGTCTGAAATACACATCCATCTGAAAGCTCTTCTCCTGTGTCTTCTCAGGGATGGGGGAAGAGTTCCCATGTACTGCCTCACACCAGACACATCTGCTTGGGAAGTTCCTCACTGGTTTTCTGTTCTCTTCTTGTGGGGTGGGTTTGCAGTGTGCCCTGGAGATGCGAGACTTCCCCTGGGCAGCAGGAGGCACGCATCTAGAGAATGCTGGAGCTGCAGGAGGGAAGCATCCAGTGCAAAACCAGCGAGGAGCAAAGAGAAAAAAGGCAAGCAGACCGCCAGCGCTGAGAGAAGCGGGTGGCAGGAAGCGCTTCGACGCTGCCTCTGGCGGCACGCTCCCCAGAGGAACTTGACGAGAGCCCATCTGCGTGTGTGTGAGACTGTGAGCTCAGGATTTCTGTCAATGCATTCCAGTAACCCCAAAGTGAGGAACTCCCCGTCAGGCAACACACAGAGGTAAGGAGGAGATCCTGCAGTCAGCTGCTCTGGGCTGCTGCATGTTGCCATCCCTGCTCTGCGTCCGGATTAGCCCAAGGACTGGTGCAGTGTGCTCCACTGGTCCTCCTTTGTGCTCCCATCGACCTGCTGAGTGCCTGAGCAGTGTGCTGAGTGCTCTCCATGTTTGTAAGGCTCAGGATGAGCTGAAAGCTTTGGATTCTGCATTCCTTGAGCCCTCCTCCTTTCCCACTAGGTGCCTCAACAGACTGTAGGAGAGTAAACATGCCGTTTCTATCTTTATTTTTTTTGCCTTTCCTCCTCTTCTAATTATCTATTTCCCAAGGGATAGTTGGGCAGCTAAAGGTCTCTCTGCCTGTATTTTCACACAAAATGCTTCCTCCATATTTTTGGCCTGAACAGCCTGGAGAACTGACGTGCTGAGCACTGAGATCCCCTATGTCAGTCACCTACCAGTGCAGCAGGTCAGCATCTCTCCTCCACTATTCTGGAAGGGGAAGAATATGGAAGCGAAGCAGCGTCCAGGGACTTAGAATGTTCTGATTGACAGCATCCTTGGGTTTGATTATTTACTCGGAGAGGTCATCTGGAGCTTAGGAGTATTTCAGAGGGAATGCTTCTGAGTCAGATGTCTGTCCTAAGGAGGAAACAGCTTGTGTGAGTCCCACAGTGAGGATGGTAGGAAGTGCTGCCTGTTGGAAGTGAGTGGTGATGGGAAAACACAATGCAGAAGATCTGATAGCAGTGGAGTAAGTGGAGGCTGAGGAGGAAGGGGTGGCTTATATGTCTGTTAAACCCAGAGGGGCAAAATATTTTTAGGATGCAATTTGCTGAATGGAAGAAGGAAGGAAAGGCTCTGAATCTGCTTTGGCAAATTAAGGAAGCTCCATCTGCCTCATTTTGCAGGAGTGTTCTTGGAGATGGTATCCTTCTCTTTCCTTATTCAGAGGCAGGTTGTAGCTGGTTTAATTGTTTTCATGGTCAGAGGTTTGTGTTTTCCTGGCAGCTCGCCCCAATGTATGACGAATGCTGCAGTAATGCTGGGTTTTCCTTGTGCTCCCTGTAGAACTGGATAGGGAGGTGCAAGGGAGGGGGGGTGGGGGTCTGCTCTGATCAGAGCTGCAGCATATAGCTGGGGTCCAGGAGAATGGTGAGGTGAACTTTATTGTGCCTTGTTTGTTTACTCTAAGCTGGTCTTGGTGTGAGGCGCTTCTCTGTGCACATAGAAACCGTTGTCTTTATTGACAGAAGCTCCAGAGGTGGGTCCTCATGTGACAGCAGTTTCTGGGATCTGGCAGGTCTGTGGTTTGCCCTGGTGCCTTCTTGAGCAATGAGATCCCATCTTGGATAATAACCCTTTCAGGGCATGTTCAAAAAAGCACCTGCATGACTCTAAGCTTGCAGGCATTTTTTATTTGTCAGCAATTGTCTTAGCTTACAAGGTGACAGTGGTTGTTTCTGATTCACTCTAATCTGTTCCTACAGGGCTGGATTAATGAGTAGTGTGATTTTTCACTTTTTTTTTCTTTCTTTTTTTCTCTGTCCCCTGTAGCCCCAAATCAAAGCAAGAGGTGATGGTCCGACCCCCTACAGTGATGTCCCCGTCTGGAAACCCTCAGCTGGATTCCAAATTTTCCAACCAAGGCAAACAAGGGGGCTCCACCAGCCAATCCCAGCCCTCTCCTTGTGACCCCAAAAGTGGAGGTCACACCCCCAAAGTGCTCCCTGGCCCAGGTGGGAGCATGGGGCTGAAGAATGGGGCTGGAAATGGTGCCAAGGGGAAAGGGAAGAGAGAGAGGAGCATTTCAGCAGACTCTTTTGAACAGAGGGAAGCTGGGACTCCTAATGATGACCCTGAAATCAAAGGTATGTTCGCAAGGATTCGTGTGCAAGTGCAGACAATTACTCTGAACCCTCTGGAGGTGGAGAAGTGCTAAGCAAAGCATTTATTTGTCTGGGGTTCTGTAAGTTCCCTCCAGTGAAGTCGAAAGGTCTGGAGGGCAGGTGAAGAGGAGAGGTTGTCATAGCTGGCATTGGCAATGTCTTGTTCACGCTCAGAGCGCAGGCCTGACTCTGGTGGGAAAGTTCCTTTGTAACACTGAAACTCCTCAGAGGATTCGAAAGTACAAATGCAACCTGTTGGTCTCCTTCTGGCCTTTGGCCTTTCAGGAACTGCTCTGTTGTAGTGGGTTTTGAACAATATGCTAGTCTGTTTTGTCAACACAGATACATAAGCTGTACCCTGGCTGGTAACACAAGCCGGAGAGTTGGGATTTCTGTGTTCTGTTCCTGGATCCAACATTGCCTCTGAGGCAGTGCAAAACCAGATTAGATGTAGAGTTGTCCATCTTGCCTTTGTTGTCCATTTGCTAGGTCACCTGGATAAAGAGGCAAAGGGAAAAAAGGGAAGTTTTGTGAGGGTGTCCTCTTTGGATGCAGACATATTTGTTCATTTTAATATGTAGTTTTTGTACTTTTTTATGTGGCTGTTAGAGAATTCAAAGGGATTGGCTCTGGGATCTGCCACTTGCATTGGAAAGGGACAAGATGAGCTTTCTCCCAGTGGTGCCTGAAGGCCACCATGGCATTAGAGGAGAGATGCATGGTATAACAGAAGAATTGCCATTATTGTTGCTTGAGGAAAAAGTAGGGAATTTCAGAGGAGAAAAAACTGATTAGTTTCCAGAAATGGTTTCCAAAGAGCTCCCAAGGTAGTAATTCCTCTCTTTTCCTCTTTCTCCCCTTCCAGACTGCAATTCTGCCGATCATGTAAAGTCCCAGGAGTCTCAGCACACACCACACTCCATGACTCCTTCAAATGCTTCAGTCCCTAGGTCTTCCACACCTTCCCACGGTCTGACTGCAACTTTGGAGCCAGCAAGCGGGCAGAAGACTCCATCCAAAGTGGTTTACGTCTTTTCTACTGAGATGGCCAACAAGTAAGTAGGTAGATGCTTGAATGTCTTCAGGGAGCAGGAATTGTATTTGTGCTCCATTTTAAGAGACTATCAAGGGCACTTTCCGCATTAAGTAGCACAGAGTCATTACTTGTTTTGGGATTGTTGAAGGGGCTGTAGTGGAGAAGGGGCTGTAGTGGAGAATGTCCCTACTTTCTTTTTCTCTGAGAAATGATTGCTTATTGCTCTGGGGTATGGAGATTTTTGCTTTTTTTCTTGCAAATGGTGGTAGATGTTTTGCAATCCATTGGCAACCAGGATGGCCTAAACTGAGACGTGAACCCTGAATGCTGATGAGTTTGTAGATGTAAGCATTTTTCTATTGCTACTCATCTGGAATGAAATATGTGTGGTTAAGTCTGTCTCCCTTCTGCCAGGTGAAAGATAGAAGGGAAACCAGTTAAGAAAAATTGATTCTCATCTTCAACTGGATATGTGCATCTGCCTGTCTGTCTTTGCAGGGCTGCAGAAGCTGTGCTGAAGGGGCAGGTGGAAACCATTGTGTCCTTTCATATCCAGAACATCTCAAACAGCAAGGCGGAACGAAACACTGTACCCTTGGTAGGGAATACCTGCATGTGGGTGGGAAGGGGAAATGGTAAATGTTCTTGTGTGTGATTCAGAGAGATGGATGATTATTTGCATTCTGAAATAAATTTTAGGAAGACAAACAGTTTTTGTTCAAACGTTCTGCATATAAATGTCTTGGTTCATCCAAAGGAGAGTTTGAGTCTTGAGTAGTATATTTCCAACCCATTGCTCATGCAGAGCTAGCACAGAAGAAAGGGGTTTCTGCAGTAATGCCTTGAGCAAAATAGGTTTCTCCATGGCCAAGAGGCTGTTGTGTAATAGCTGCATGAAGGCTACCCTTCCCTGGAAAGTTTGGGCTGGTGTGGTGGAGACTGGGAAGTTTTTGTTTGCAATGCTGCTTATGTGACACGGCTGTGAGAACAGCAGGTGACAATGTGTGGCTTTCTGTTGCAGAACCCCCAGATCACTGCACTTCGGACTGAACCCAAGCCCCTGCCGCAGCCCCAGCCCCCCGCTGCCCAGGACCAGAACCCTCCCCAGAACGCCAAAATGCAGCCGACTCCACCCGTGTCAGCGCCAGTGTCCAAATCCACTGGCCCCCCGTGTCCCATAGATCAGGACAGTCCCAGCGTGGAAAGCAAAGTGATGTCTGTGGGCAGCCCTGCCAACTCTACCCCATTGCAGACAGAAGGATTTGGGCAGAGTTCGACCCCAAATAATCGAGCGGTTAGCCCGGTTTCCCAAGGTAGCAATAGCTCTGCTGCAGACCCCAAAGGTCCTCCCCAGCAGGTGTCTGGTGGGGACCCATCCAATTTGGGCGAAAATCCAGATGGACTGTCACAGGAGCAGCTGGAGCATCGAGAGCGCTCTTTGCAGACCCTGAGAGACATACAGCGCATGCTCTTCCCTGATGAGAAGGAGTTTGCTGGAGGGCAAAGTGGGGGGCCACCCCCAAATGCTGGAGTGCTGGATGGTCCCCAAAAGAAACCTGAAGGGCCGATACAGGCTATGATGGCTCAATCCCAAAGTTTAGGCAAAGGGTCAGGATCTCGGACAGATGGAGGGGCTCCGTTTGGCCCTCAAGGACACAGGGACATGCCTTTTTCCCCAGATGAAATGGGGCCACCACCAATGAACTCCCAGTCAGGACCCATAGGCCCAGACCACCTGGACCATATGACTCCTGAGCAGGTGGCCTGGCTTAAGCTGCAGCAGGAGTTTTATGAGGAGAAGAGAAGAAAGCAAGAGCAGGTGGTTGTGCAGCAGTGTTCCCTGCAGGACATGATGGTCCACCAGCATGGGCCTCGTGGGGTAGTCCGAGGTCCTCCCCCTCCCTACCAGATGACCCCTGGTGAGGGCTGGGGTCCTGGGGGTCCAGAGCCCTTCCCTGAAGGCATGAACATGTCGCACTCTCTGCCCCCCAGGGGCATGGCCCCTCATCCCAATGTGCCCGGGAGCCAGATGCGCCTGCCTGGTTTTGCAGGAATGATGAACCCTGAGATGGAGGGCCCCAATGTCCCAAATCCTGCCTCACGACCTGGGCTTTCAGGAGTTAGTTGGCCAGATGATGTGCCAAAAATCCCAGATGGCCGAAACTTCCCTCCTGGCCAGGGTGTCTTCAGCGGCCCTGGCCGAGGGGAGCGGTTTCCCAATCCACAGGGCCTGCCCGAAGAGCTCTACCAGCAGCAGCTGGCTGAGAAACAGATGGGCCTTCCTCCTGGCCTGAACATGGAAGGCATCAGGCCTGGCATGGAGATAAACAGAATGATGCCCTCCCAGAGACACATGGAGCCTGGGAACAACCCCATCTTCCCTCGCATGCCAGTAGAAGGACCGATGAGCCCTTCCAGGGGGGACTTCCCAAAAGGAATACCCCCACAAATGGCTTCTAGCAGGGAGCTGGAGTTTGGAATGGGCCCTGGCAGCATGAAGGGAGACATGGGCATGAATGTCAGCATGGGCTCCAACCCACCCCTGGTCCCTCAGAAGCTGAGGGAGGCAGGCGTTGGGCCGGAAGAGATGATGAAGCTGCGCCCTGGTGTCTCAGAGATGCTCTCCTCTCAGCAGAAAATGGTGCCGCTGCCGTTTGGGGAGCACCCACAGCAGGAGTATGGCATGGGTCCCAGGCCTTTCCTTCCCATGTCTCAGGGCCCAGGAGTCGGTCTCCGGAATCTCAGAGAACAGATTGGGCCTGACCAAAGGACTAACAACCGGCTCAGCCACATGCCACCACTACCTCTCAATCCCACCAGTAACCCCAATAGCCTCAACACTGCTCCCCCTGCGCAGCGCAGCCTTGGCCGCAAGCCCTTGGATATCTCTGCAGCTGGTCAGGTGCATTCGCCGGGAATCAACCCCCTGAAGTCCCCCACAATGCGCCAGGTCCAGTCTCCCATGATGGGGTCTCCCTCGGGGAACCTCAAGTCCCCCCAGACGCCCTCCCAGCTGGCAGGAATGCTCGCGGGCCCCACTGCCGCAGCTGCTGCTGCCTCCATCAAGTCCCCCCCTGTCTTGGGGTCTGCTGCTGCTTCTCCTGTCCACCTCAAGTCTCCGTCTCTCCCCGCACCTTCTCCTGGATGGACTTCATCTCCAAAGCCTCCTCTGCAGAGCCCCGGGATTCCCCCGAACCACAAGGCGTCTCTGACCATGTCTTCTCCAGCCATGCTGGGCAATGTGGAGTCGGGTGAGTGCCGCCTTCAGTAGCTGGGTTTGGTGCTTTGGTTGACATGCAGGGGAGGGAGAAGGGTTCTCAGCAGGGCAGAGGCTGGATGGGCATTTGGTTTGAGGATGGGGTGGGGGGCTATGTGAGTGAAGGGCAAGGGCTTTTCCTCCTGTTGTATTTGTGGGTGTGTACGGTGCCTCCCATGTGTCAAGCCAAGGGCTCATCACTCAGAGGACATAAAAGCAAAAGCATGGGGTCAAGAGGTGTGGAAAAAATGTAGAGAGCTGATGGGAGAAATGTCTCTGGAGGAAGGATCTGGCTATTCTGCCGTAGCTCGTGGTGATCGTAGCTTTGTGGAGAAGATCCTGCTTATGTTATGAAAACTCTGAGATAAAAGGCTCCTACAAAGACATGCTGAGCACGGTTAGCCAGTCCTGTATCTAGGCATGGTTCAGGTGTGGTTGGTGCTTTCTAGGTTTACACAGGAAATCATGCTTCATTTTCTCAGGCTTCAAACATTTTGGAGGCAACTAACCACTGACATACATAGCATTCAGTTGTGTACTGAGCCGTGCCATGCCTGGGACCTCGGGCTCCAGGTGCCGGCATGCCTCTATCCTCACCTTCCCGGAGCCCACCCTGCAGCACAGTCACCCGTCTGTCCAGGCTTCCACAGCCCTGGGAGGCCTTCTGGCCAGGAAGTTCTGGCTGGGAGAGCAAGAGGAGCCCTTTGCCCACGTTGCCCTCTAGTGCTGCCGCGGGTAATGGCGCAGTGACGATTGGGATTGGGATATGCCGCTGGCGAGGGTAAACCACCGGATTGCAGTCTGGCTCTGTGCTCAGGAGGGCAGCCTGGGTGTTAGCGTCTGTGGTGAGCCTACATGTAAAAACCTAGTGCTTTAGTCTGTGCCTTACAGAGTGCCTTGTGGGTCTCTTCCAACTCAGAATAATCTGAAATCTGTGTGAAGTGTTGCTTAATGAATGCTTTCACATGCAGCTCTTCCAAAGCACAAGTGTTTTGGCATTGCAGAATTTTTGTATTCTCTATTCTCCTTTCCTTTTTCAGTTGGGAAGGGCTGAGGAACGTGCAGTGAATTTCAGTGAGAGTACAACTTTGGTATAGCATCTTTCCTTCACGTTGGTCTGGGTTTTGTGGAATTCATCAGTGAAGAACAAAGGAGATTAGCAGTGCAGTTGCTTCTAGTTTGGGGAGAGCAAAGGTTGATGTTAAGATAACAGATGCAGAGAATGCTTCTTTAACTGGAATAAGCAGCTAATATGTGTGTATGAAACATGTAATGAAACATAAACAGGGAGTTGTAGCTCCTCATGCAGTTTGTCAGAAATGTGCTTGTGTGTCTCAGCATAATGTCTGCTACAGCTTTCCTTGTGCTGCCTGTGTCTTTTGTGCTTGCTTGATGCCTCCTAAAGAAAAAGGGCAAGGAGTTGTAGTTGACATTTGGTGGATGCAGGAGCAATTAATTGATTATAGATTTTGATTTTTATGGCTAACCCTGGGACCTAAGTCCATCTTTGATGTATGGAAATTGAATAGCAAGATTTTCAGACTAAACTGGTAATTCTTCATGTGAATTTGTAGAGGATCAAGATAGTTCCAGTAGAAGCGTTTTCCAGTAGGATAACAGATGTTAACCAACTTGACCAGTGGGCTTATTCTTCTGGTTACCCTTCACAGGCATTGACTACACTAGTCCTGTAAAGTCTTGCAGTAAAAAAGATTTCCAGGTTTTGAGATTTCTAGGGTAGAAGAGTTGGATTTAGGGGAAACAGTAAGAAGGATGAAAAATTGAACTCTCTTTCTCTCTTTTTCCTTGTTTCCTAAGGTGGTCCACCTCCTTCCACAGTCAGCCAGTCTGCTCCTGTGACTCTTCCTGGAAATCTTCCCTCTAGCAGTCCTTACACAATGCCTCCAGAGCCAACTCTCTCCCAGAATCCCCTGTCCATTATGATGTCCAGGATGTCCAAATTTGCCATGCCGAGCTCTACACCGCTCTATCATGATGCCATCAAAACTGTGGCCAGCTCGGATGATGACTCCCCTCCAGCACGCTCCCCAAACTTGCCACCTATGAACAGTGTACCAGGTAAGAAAATCAAAGAGACATAAGCACAAGGTATCAGGCAGTACAGTGAGGGTGATCTTCATGGAAGCTTCATCAAATGAAGGTAGTGAGAGGGGAAAAAACTTGAGGAATATATAGCCATGGATTGTTTTTGAGGAAGGCAGTTGCAGTTCTCTGAAATGCAGAGATGGAAATTCTCCTTGCAACTGTTTGGTTTTTTTCTGTCCAGAAAGTGTCTGATCCGGAAAACAGTTATGTATGGGGGATATTTCCACTCAGGCAGACTGGAATTAGTTGTGTGAGTGAAGGCTGATCATGGGAATAGGGGTCAGACTCTTATCCAGAGGACACCATACCTCTTAAGGCAGAGTCATAGAAGCCTCACTGTTTTTTGGAGGATTGGTTGATTTTGTTTTTTTTGGTTTTTTTGACACTGAATTATCAGATCTATTCCTGGGCTTTGTGGATTGCCTTTTTAATGGAAGAGAGTGTTAGAGCACTTTCTGAAAACAAACATCTTCTCATATAGGGAATGTGTAATGGCAGGTGACCTCAGCCAGGACTGAGGGGAACTGTCCAGGTCCCTGCCTGAAAGAGTTAAAGGAAAAGCAAAATAAAACATTGTCCTTTTGGACTGTCTTGTGGGTGAGCATGTTTATATGAGAAATCTGATCCCTGCTGATGGCTTAATGTTCATGGGTACATATTTAATACAAGAGTAGGCTGTAGCCCCTCCACCCAAATGAATTAACAGTTGAAAGAAGGAATGAGTGGATGTTTCATGAGGGTGGCAATTGGTAATGGGTTCTTGCTGAGTTTACCTGTAGCTTTGCCTTGTGTTTCACACAGTAATGATCGGAGTGGCTGAATATATCTGGGGAAGCTGGCTAATTGAATAAGTTCATGATGGTAACTCATTAACCTCATTGATTGCTGCCTCCTAGTCTTACAAGGGTTACCTGATTTATCGCTGCTTGAGTTTTGAAAGGAGATTCAGTCACTTCCCAGTGGACAAGTGTCCATATGCTGATAATCTGTCACTGTAACTGTTTGTTACTGCCTGCATCATCTGGACTGTCAGGGAGGTAGTAAAGGTATGGGTTGGATTGAGATCCTACTTATGGAGCAGGCTTTAGTCACTGTTTGATAGGGCAGTGACAATCTCAGGGAAGCAGCTGCTCAGGTGCCACCAAACTTCTGGTTAAAATAACACTTTTCAGAGCAACTCCTGATGGTTTTTTTACTAGCACTGATCTTTTTGTGCGTGTGCAGACTTGGTAACCTTGCAGAAAGATCTCTGATAGCTTTATTGATTTTCACTGGCTGCTGTCTAAATGTGATTCCTTATTTCTTCCCTAGGAATGGGCATTAATTCTCAGAATCCTCGAATTTCAGGTCCAAACCCAGTGGGTCCAATGCCAACCCTTAGCCCAATGGGAATGACCCAGCCTCTTTCCCATAACAACCAGATGCCCTCTCCAAATGCTATGGGACCCAATATACCTCCTCATGGGGTCCCCGTGGGACCCGGCCTGATGTCACACAACCCGATGATGGGGCACGGTTCCCAGGAGTCTCCAATGGTACCTCAAGGACGCCTGGGCTTCCCACAGGGCTTCCCTCCCGTACAGTCCCCTCCACAGCAGGTGCCATTTCCACACAACGGGCCCAGCGGTGGACAAGGCAACTTCCCAGCGGGAATGGGCTTCCACGGAGAAGGACCTCTGGGGCGTCCTACCAACCTGCCCCAAAGTTCGACAGATCCAGCACTTTGCAAGACTGGAGGCCCTGGCGGTCCAGACTCCTTCACTGTTCTTGGAAACAATATGCCTTCGGTTTTCACTGATCCAGAGCTGCAGGAGGTGATCCGTCCTGGAGCCACGGGAATACCCGAGTTTGACCTGTCCAGGATTATCCCATCGGAGAAGCCCAGCCAGACACTACAGTATTTCCCTCGTGGGGAGGTGCCAGGCCGCAAGCAGCCGCAGGGCCCCGGGCCTGGCTTCTCCCACATGCAGGGGATGATAGGAGAGCAGACCCCGAGGATGGGACTAACGTTGCCTGGCATGGGGGGCCCCGGGCCGGTGGGAACTGCGGATATCCCCCTTGGGACGGCTCCGTCCATGCCGGGCCACAACCCGATGAGACCGCCTGCCTTCCTGCAGCAGGGCATGATGGGGCCACACCACCGCATGATGTCACCAGCACAGACGGCGATGCCCGGCCAGCCCGCGCTCATGAGCAACCCCGTGGCCGCCGTGGGCATGATCCCGGGCAAGGACCGAGCCCCCGCGGGGCTGTACAGCCACCCGGGCCCCGTGGGGTCACCCGGGATGATGATGTCAATGCAGGGCATGATGGGACCCCAACAAAACATCATGATTCCCCCCCAGATGAGGCCCCGAGGTATGGCTGCTGACGTTGGCATGGGAGGATTTAGCCAAGGCCCTGGAAACCCAGGGAACATGATGTTTTAAGCTGCTACCATAAGACTGGATGTTCTGATCCTTGTCAAGATGAGATTCCAAGTCCTGAGGGCTTTTTTGGGAGCTTCAGGAGTACAGTTTGGCCATGCAATAGGTGAAAAAGAGACCAGAGGACGCTTTGGGAAATCTCGAATGTATGGAATTACCTGAAAAAAAAAAATTATTCATTTTAACAGGTTGTTTTTTTTTTAAGATTTATTTTTTAAAAATTATTTTTGTGGACTTGGGTATCCCGTGACGGCACCTGCTTTGAGAATCTGTAGCTGTATTTTGAGAATTGCCATTTGTCACAAGTTGCACCATTCTCTGTATGTTTACGTCCTTCGGACTGGCTTCTCCCAGGACTCTCGGTTATTTTTGGGGTTTTTTGTGTACTGTACTATATTGTAAAAGGGATTTTAGCAGAGACTTTAGTCTTTGGGGTGAGAGGAGAATGGGATTCTAGGCTGTTTACTTTAGGTGGAGAATCCATCTTCAGAACTTCGGACTATTTTCCTTCAACTCCAATGTATAGAAAAACCAAACTACGACCTCAGAGCAGAGTATTAATGAAAAGCACAAAAAGGAACTTAAGTTCAGTGAGGGGAATCTTTTAAAAGAAATAAATAATAAGTTAAGGACATATTTTTCAAATTATGGCGTGCTGTCCAGCACCTTCTGTCTCTCCCTCCCACTCTTTATTAAATAGGCTTCTCTCTCTCCGTCCCCTTCTGTCTCCTCCTATGGCAGCTGCAATACATTGTGTTATTTTGGGGAGTAAATCTAGCAGAGCCTCTCCTCACGTGGGGACTCTTCCCACTTTTAGGAAGGGGCTGGACTTGGACACTGTTACATCCTACAGTAGTCTCTCTCACTGTTTCCTATTCTCCTTTTCTTAGAAACCCCAAGTGATTTTATTAATGTGGGAGTGGAACAGACACTAAAAGTTATCCAGGATTTTTTTTGTGGTTATTTTTTTTTCTCCCCAGCGTAAAACGTTCTGTGTAACCTCCATTAAATTTGGTACAAAACCACTCGCCAGGGCTGTGGTGTCAGAAAAATAAAATATATTGTTTCTTACAAAAATGAACTGTCTTCTTTATCCAGTCAAGTCGTTTCTGTGTGCATCAAACAGCTGGCCAGATGACTGCTCTTCCTTGTGATCACAGTGAGGCTAGAGGCCAGGTGGGGTAAGCTTTGGCAGCTCCTAAAAGTCTGGTCTGAAGGCAGCTGCCTGCTCCTTGCAAGACAGTTCTATTCACTTAATCCTGAGCTGAGCTTGTTTTCTCTTGGAGAGAGGTCTTATTTCAGAACACCCCAGGGACAATAGTTACAGACTTCCTCAATTTGTTGAGGGTCAAGGAATAGATGAAACTTGTTGTCTCCGTCACTTCCTCCTGGAGAGTGTTTGCAGCACTACAAGGTATGTGGTTTTGAGCTCTCCCTAAGCAGCAGCGTTTGTCTGCCGAGCTCTCGAGTCCAGTGCTGTGCAGGGCACTGGGATTGTGTGTCCCCCTGGGATCTTTGGATTGGGTCACGTCTCGGATTGCCGGCACTGAGAGCCTGAGAGAGTGGGAAATGGATGAACTTAAATAACAAAGCTGAGAGAGAAATTGTCAGTAAGCAGATTTTTATCAAGACAACCCTGCTGAGTAAATTGTTGCTTTGCTGCAGTTCTCATCGATTGCTTCCTAATCCCCTGTCTTTTCAAACTTGTCTTTTGAGAGGATTTCAACAAGAAGGTTTTATGGTCTTGCCTATGAGGAGTGAAAGGCTGGATGACAAAATCTGAATTGGGAGTTGAGCTTTCCTCCTGGAGAAGACCAGGATGAGCCAGATGTGGATCTCTAGGGCAGGGTGTGGGCTCTTTGGCTGCTTGCTCTCTGGTCCCCCAGCACTGTATATGGAGTGTGTAATCTGTTCTTCTTTCCACTTACCATTACCTGAAATTATTTCAGTGAGTAGTTACCTCAAAGGGCTGGTCATTAGTGTGAAATATCATGTGGAGGTAACATGCTTATGTGTGAGAATTTTTGAGAGTTAACTGATCTTTTACAGGTGGGAAAAGAATTCTTCTCAGTGGCCAGTTTACCAAACTTTTGCTGGTGTTATAAAAATTAGTGAAGCCATGCACTGTTGGAGGCACGCAAGCCTCAGAGCCTTCTGTTGCCTGCTTCCAAATTCACCTTTGTGCTGTCATGCAAATTTACGATGATTTTGGGTGAGAATTACTCTTTTGACAAAGTGTAGGATGTATGTTGTGGTGCTTCCCTCTGACAAGACAGGCAGCGTGCCTGAAGCACGGGCTTGTCAAGATTTTAGAAAGAGCTGACAATGACACACTAAGTGTTATTTCTGTGGAGCGGAATTACCTCTTCTTTAAGTGGTTGCACAGCTCCTTTTGAGGACCTTGCATGGGAATTGTCACAATGCAACCTTTTTAAGTGTTGCCACTTCTGCCACCACTCCTGTCTGTTATTACCGTGTTGAACAAAGCAAAGTTCTTGATCGACATAGAAATAACCTGGAGGGGGTTGGGGTTTTTTTTAACCAGTCTTTCTCAGTGCCTTCTATGCCTGTTGAGGTATTTTGAATAGCAAAGGATTTGAGGTGGCTATGACTTATTCTAGGAAAATTAGCATATGGGATTCACTGTTTCAAAGCCAAGGGATACCAAAAGAATACCTTTTAAAGATGCTGTGTCATTAAAGTTCTGTCTGTGTCTGTCTAACTTATGATGCTGGCATTTGGTATCTTAGTGAGATTTTTCCTACAGAAAATGCAGAACATGTGGACACTCCTGAGTCCACGTAGGTGCACTTAACCTCAGTGATGTTGCCTGGTTTGCACCAGCAGATGAACAAGAGATGCTAATGTCTTAGCTGACTTCAGTCAGGAAAATGACTGTAGATGTAGACTGAACTTCATTGTTTTGCTTTGATTCCGCTTCTTCCCTTTCTGCTTCAAAAATGAAAAGCTTTTTGGCTGCCAGCCTTGCAGATTCACCTTAGGATCTGTAAGTCAGGCTCTGTTCTCTCCTGCTTATCAATAGTAACTTTGACTCAGCTCTGGTAGTCATGGTACAGTTGAAGATGGAAAGTGGGGTTGCCATTTTTAGTTTTCTTCCCCTCCACCTCCTTTTTTTATTTTTTTTTTTAACTTTCAAATCATCCTCCTCCACCTTTGTTTGAAAGAATGAAATAGACTTTATTCATACATGCTTGGCTGCTCTTCCTCTCTAGTAACATGGGAGGAAACAGTCTGCTGTTCAAATTATCTCATCCCAGATGGCTGCGCAGCCGGAGTGTGGAGAGACTTAAAAGGTAAACCCAGCAGATGGTGAACTTCTGAAACGCGAAGTAATGCGCCTGCTAAATCAAAAGTTTAAAATATTTGAAATCTGTTTGTTTTAAATTAGTAGACTTGCAATCAGGTCATCTGTGAAGTACACTGGCAGTTCTAAGCACTGTCCAAATAAACTTGAGCTTTGTATGTGTCACGGGCTAGCTAATCCACCAGAGAAGATGACAATCAAGTAGCCAGCCTTATGAGTTTAGTCTTGACCTCCTGGTGGTGTCTAATGGGTCGCATTTTGGAAGACAGACCAGTATGTGGGGATCTAATCTGGAACAGTCTTGGCTAGGATTTGAGTGCTGATGATGCTTCTGGTACAATACAGGTGTCCCAACTCAGAGTAGATGTGGGTGCCTGACTCTTCCTGAGGGTAAGTGGAAATGCAGCATTTTTTGTGCCAGACTGTTGGGATTATTACAATATACGCAGGACTTAATTTTGTGGTGCTTGATATGCTGTCTGTCTGCTATGCTGGTTTTCACTCAGGTGGCAGGAAAGGCTGCATTTCATTGGTGGTGCCCTTCTGCACTCATGATGATGAATGCCTTGGCAGGCTGCTGGCTGAGACCTGTTCCCTGTTGTGATACTTCTCAAGGAGAAATGATCCATGTTTGATACAGGCCTGTGTTTAGCAGAGCCTACTTCACTGTGCCAGCTGGTAGTAATTCTTAACCTAAAAATGGTTAATGATGCAGGAAAAAAAGGTGATATGTGTTTTGTGTGGGATATTGGGAAATGGCTGATTTCTGGGAATTTTTATTCCATGTTCTCAGAAATGCAAGAAGGCTTTTCCATGCTGTGTTTGCAGTTCAGCACTTCCCATTTACCTGTGTCCTTTGGTATTAAAACTCTTCCACTGTCCAACCAAACCTTTTGACCTGATTATTTACACTAGTTGTCAGAAATAATTTCTCCTTCATATTTTGGGCCACAACTACTATGGAATTGCTCAGTGGGATGGACCAATGCACGGCGCAACCACTTCCACACGGAGGGTAAGGGTAAGGCTGGAGCAGGGCAGAGAGGGCACTGCAGAAACACTGTAAAGAGAATGATGAGGTAGCCTGTTCCCAGCTGTGCCTTCTTTCTCACCCTGCCAGGAAGCTGACCTGCTTTTCTGAGGTCTTCTGCAGTTACTGAAATGTACCTTACTCTGCTTAGAGCAATAGGAGTGTTTTAAGTGTGAATGCAGCATCCTGTATCAATCTTACCTGCACCAGGATAACTTGTGGTGTGCTGTGGGTCTTGGCTGTGTTGCAGTTTTTAACCTGGTTGCTGGTCAGTTTTGCTGGGAGATGTTCCTAGTTATTATTTAAGAGAAGGTATGTGAATTTCCCCTTTGTTTACTGGTATGGCCAAAGCTTCTGATACCTTTTTCTAGACAGTCCATGCCTCACAAATAACTTGCAATCGTATGCCTAATATTTTCATCACTGTTGTCCAAATAGATGAAACTGTGCATAAAGAGAGAGCTTGATTAGAGCAGAACACACTGTTCTTAAGCAAGGGTAGGGCCATTGATTTTTATTTAATGGCATTATGGTTTTAGGCTGTATAAAAACTTGATGGAAAATAACAATGTTTTATTTGCTTTTTTGACAGCTTCTAATAGCAGTTCAGTGAGACTTCCAGCAATGTATTTAGTATTCAAATTATTCTGTTCACTGTGCGTGGTGTCAACATGTAATTGTGGTGGGGGCAGGCTAATTGAAGAGTAGAGGTAAATTCAGCCCACGCTTCTCGGGGAGAAGGTGCTGTAGTGCCTCCAGTCACATATCTGTCAATGATTACATTAACATCACTGCAGTCTGTTTTCACTGAGTGAGAAGGGGTAACACAGAACCAAAACTGCAGTGCCATTTCAATCAGTGGTCCCCCTATTTTAACCTTTACCTATCCCAAAGAAAGCAGGTTAGGATCCAAGTTTTATTTACTGATTGAAAAACCTAGATCTTTATCAGTGATACAGTGAGACTGAGTGAACCCTCAGCAAGTTTGCAGAGGACACGAAGCCAAATGGTGCAGTTGACACAACAGAAGGACCTGAACAGGCTTGAGAAGCGGGTCCAGGAGAACCTAATGAGGTTCAACAAGCCCCAGTACAAGGTGCTGCACCTGGGTTGGGGCAATTCCAGACATGAGTACAGACTGGGAGAACTCATTCAGAGCAGCCCTGTGGAGAAGCACTTGGGAAATTCTGGTGGATGAAAAGCTAGACATGAGCCAACAGTGTGCACTCACAGCCCAGAAAGTAACCTGCATCCTGGGCTGCATCAAATGCAAGTGTGGGCAGCAGGTTGAGGGGAGGGGATTGTCCCTCTAGTCTCATGAGACTCCACCTGGAGTGCTGCGTGCAGCTCTGGGGTCCCCAGCACAAGAAAGATGTGGACTCATGAGTCCACAGGAGGCCACAGAGATGATCAGAGGGCTGGAGCACCTCTCCTATAAAGAGCCTGAGAGAGGTGGGATTGTTCAGCCTGGAGAAGGCTCCACGGAGACCTTAGAGCAGCCTTCCAGTACCTAAATGCGGCTTATAAAAGAGAGTGACTGTTTACATGGACAGATTGTGATAGGACAAGGGCAATGGTTTTAAAATAAAAGAGGAGACACGTAGGCTAGATATTAGGAAGAAATTCTTTACTCTGGGGATGGTGAGGCACTGGAACAGATTGCCCAGAGAAGCTGTGGATGCCCCATCCCTGAAAGTGCCCAAGGTGAGGTTGGATGGGGCTTGGAGCAACCTGGGATAGTGGAAGATGTCCCTGCCCATGGCAGGGGGGTTGGAACAAGATGATCTTTAAGGTCCCTTCCAACCCAAACTATCCTGTGATTCTATGATTTTGGCAACATAGTCATACCTAGCATTGCCTTATAGGAGAAAGTGTCATCATCTGAGCTAGAAGTATTTCTGTTGGCTATTCTGTTGTATTCCTCTTTCAGCAAGTGCAAAATGGATGCAGCCCAAAGCTGAACTCGACAGCAGCTCCTCAGACTTTCTCGTTTAAAGCATATTAAGCAGAGTTCACCAAAAGAGTACCTGTTCTTGTACTTGGCCCACTGTGGTTGTTCTGCATGTTCACAGAAGAATTTCCATAATTACAGGAGTGCAGGGAAGAGGTTTGGGGGCTTTCTGCCTTTTTGCAGATGTTTTTTGTGGACAAAAATGCCCTCAAGAAGATGGGGTAGCTCAATACTATGCAATTTGGGAGGTTCATCTGCCTGCAGAGAGCAACCCTCCAACATGACAAAAAAGGGAAAGGCACGATGGCTTCTGCGGTTTGCCAAACATATCATCAATTGTTATGTCAAAGCTTTCAAGTCTGGTAGCACAGAGCAAGCTGGGCTTCATCCCACAGTCCCAGCATATAGGAAGAGGTATGTTTTCTCTCGTATTCCTGAAGCAGTGGGACAATTTAAAATGGTCTGTTCTCTCCCTTGCTGTTTTAGTCTCTCTGTGCTTTTGTGTGGCTACCTCAGGAGTAAACTTGAGCCATTCTGCCATGTGGCTTCTTTCATCTTGGTGCTAACAGTGTAAAGTGACAATGTGCCACTCTGTGTCTGGTAGGAAAAAGTCCCCTCATCTAAAATACCTCCAGAATAGGGAAGGCTGGCAAGAATACAAATAAGAATAGTCAAAGATTGTGGCAATAAAATAATTTTAATTTAAAACTGCTAAACCATGAGTTAGTTTGCTGATTCCTCTATGTTTTGGAGCACAGGTTATTGTACTGCTCTGGACTGACTGAGTAATGTGAAAGAACTTTTAGAAATTCTTCAAGTGGGCAGAGACCTCCTCTACATCCTCTCACCACTTTCTCCTGCAAAAGCAAAGAGACAGAATCACAGATATTGTAGATTGACACTTTTTGCTGCGTGGTAAATCCAAAAGCCCATGGTTTGTATGCGGGACTTCCCATGGGATCTTACCTCCCCACGGTAACACACACGAACAAACCACTCTTTGGACTGCTGGTCCTGATACAGTTCCACGGTCACATCTGAAGCATAAGGTGGCCACTTGTAATCAAAGATGCCCAGTGCCAACAGGAGAGGAATAAGAGTAGAATCATGAGAAGCGTAGAGAATGAGCTTTCTGGAAAAACAAAAGGGAAAAACCAAACATGGAATGTCAGCTGTGTTTCTCCATGGATAGCCAGCAGCCCTCGTTCTCTTTACCCCACACATTAAATATCAAACCAGACACTGACATCAAGTCAGAATTTATAACAATTGGAGTTTTGCCCTGTACCTGGCCTTTTCAGATGGAGTTGAGGGATTTATTGCTGCTTCAATGTTCTTCTGTAAGGTATTGAGGAGGAGACCAACACTCATCTGAAGAACTTCTCTGGAAAGGAAGCAGAAATAAATCTACTAGTTTTCAAACTTTCAAATAATTACATGTGAACACCTGGGAACCTCTTTTCTCTTTACAAATTGATAATATGTATGGAGTATAGCTAAGAACTGTTAAATGCAATTAATAAGGTTTTTAATTCAGTGGTTACATAGTCACCACTCTAATGTGATTGCGGACTGGGAGGGGAGAGGTGTTAGCAAGCAGTCTCATGAGGTGTGGCCCACATAAAAGGAAATCTAGAAACTCTTTGATTGTTTTCTGTGCTGTTTTATTTCCCTAGTTTTGATTTTTGGATGCATGGGTTTCAGCTAGGGAAGATGACTGTAGCTGACTGCAAAACAGCAGCTGGTTGGGGTCTTTGGTGGGGAGAGGCAGGATTCAAGGAGGTGGTGGCTGTCCATAATAATAATAATTTATAAATTAATTTTTATCCTTGTATTGAACAAAGAGATATTTATATAACCTCTGGTGGGAAGAAACTCCCTAAATGAGTATGTCAGTGGAAATGGAAAATCAGCGTGACTGACTCTCCTGGGTGTTGTGGAATGGGAGAAATCAGTCTTTCAGCACCTGAGATCTCTAATACATGTTAAAGAGAAGACTAAAGGCAAGTACCCTATTAGAAAAGGCAGTCCTATACCATCACCTGATAGGAGCTGGTGATTATGGCAGCTTCAAATGAATCTGAAAGGAAGATAACTGCTAGGCTAGCAACTCAGCCAACCTTTAGAAACAACTGTGGAGGAGGCAATTAACTGCATGCAGCAGCACATTCTTTTGCAAGTAGTCACATGTGTGCAGGGCCTGGTATCACCTTTTCTGCTAGCACCAGCACTTCTCAGCCCAGCTGCACAGGTACCATCCCTGGGATAAACTTCCCAAATGGCATTCAGATTGTACTTGTGCATCTGCAAGGGCAGCCCTTGGCTGTGCAGCCTTCAGGGCTTGGGCTGGAAGCATTTCCTCTTCTCTTCTGCTTTTGCCTTTGATACAGGTTCACTTAAACACCCGTGGCAATGGAGGCCTTTGCTGCCAGCCTCAGTAGATTAGTACTGCTCCTCAGAGACTATCAACCAAACCAGCATGTACGCCCACATTCTGGCCTCCTCAGCATGGACTCCTAGTTTCTAACTCATGTTACTGACTCAAGGCACTGGACTTTACCCTGAAGTGGCTGAGCCACAAACCTCATGAGGGGGGCAGTAGCCTCCTAGAGGGGAAATGCAGCAGAGTGGAAAGGGTTTCTGCCTGCTGCAGTAAGCTGGTGCAGCACATCCAGCCGGGGTAAGGCAACCCCTGAGGCTGGAGGCATGGATACAGGCAATCACCTTGAGCTGTCATCCAGAAGGAAGATCATGGAGTCAACAGATCGGCGCTCAACTGTCTGCCGGAAATTCTTCAGCACAGGGCAGCTTGGCAAATTGTGCACCTGGAAGGAGACGACACAACACAGCCACAGGGTTTGACCCTTTCTGAACCCAGCCTGAAGACACATGGATGACTGCCCACAGAAAACAGCTGCTCATGTCACACCATTTCTACTATGGTATTCATGTGAGGATTTTTAGGATGGTTTTAAACATACAGCCTTGCTCTGTGTACCGAAAGGATGGCTGTTTGCTCCTGAGGATACACTGCTGTGTGAAGGGGGTGTCACACATTCAGCTGGCAAGCAGACCAATTACCATTAGCCCCAGCAAAGAAAGAGGGACTAAGGGGAATACAAATATGCCCAGCTCCCTTCCAGCAGCAGAAGCAATCTGGCTCATAGGTACTATGCTGGAACTGGGATTAGGATGACTGTCAGGTGCCGAGTGCCAAAAAAAGGGAAAGCACTTTGTAATGGGGCAAGGCAGGCCCAACTGCTCTCTTATCTCTACATTGCACTTGAAAGAAATACTGGATTTCCAGGTAAGAACATAAATACTGAAGATGAGTCTTCATCCATCCTAGGGCGAGGCTAACTCCACATCTTGCTTTTTGAAGAGGCCACGCTATTCCCATAAACTTTCTGGATTGCATAGAAAGGTACTGGGGTACCCATTGGTATCCGTGAGTGTTAGCACTCCATGATTTCCTCCATGGTAAAGGGATGTTCTTTCTGTGACAGTGCAACAGAACTGCTCAGCTCACCTGCTCAGCAAACATGTTATCGAGGAGGACAAAAAAATCCACAGACTCATCACCATCAATACCCATCTTCTTCTTAATTTTTTTCAAGTCATCAGAGATACCTGGCTGATGCATAACACTCTTACTCTTCTGCCTGTAAGGGAATTCAGAAAAAAAACAACCAAACAAAAACTTTTCACACACCAGGCTTTTTCTCTCTTTTTTTTCATGACCCTGCCCAATGGAGTCATCTCACATCAGTGAGGGATAGAAGTGCTGTAGTATACTGAGGGATTGCTGATGTTGGGAGTCTGGGTTGCAGAAAGGACAGACAGTGTATCCAGATGTCAAGGATCAGAGCTGGCTCTCTGCTCTGATGGAGGCAGAGGAAAAATTAAGATGTGAACACCTCAGAAGTGGTTCCCATAAGCAAGGGCTGTGTATCAGTTGACAGTTCTGGTCATACTGGAATAGTGCAGGTCTGTGTCTTTAGGGAGTAGCCTTTAACTGCCTTATGAAAGAAGAAAGGGTAGAAGCTTTGAACTGATAGATGTATGGTGTGGGAAAAAGGAAACACCTAGTTACTCGTAGCTTAAATTCTCCTTTTGCTTTGTTAGAAGCCATTTGCATGTTTACGCTGTTTTAAATTTTATTTTAAAAAATTTATCTGAGAAATCCACGCTGGCTGTGTACTTCCTACGTAGACTAAGCTGAGGCAGTGATTCTTACTGCAGCTCAAAAAGCATAGCTTGGCATGGTCACAAAATGTGCTCAGTTGCTGGGCAGAGGGGGGCAGGGAGCGAAAGACCTGCAGTTTACTCCCTTTTTGGACAGCTGCTGTTACTCAAGGAGAATAAATGCACTGGTTCTATGGGCTGTCCCCTCACCACTGTCTAGATCAATCCATTGCCTGCAGAATCAAGCATTATATAGTGAACTTTTGCAACTGAATTCTCACAACTCCTGAATTTCAGACAAAAACTTGCTAATGGATAATGCAGCTAAACTATAATGCATCTGCCTCACTTGTTCAGATTCCACTCCATGCCCAGCCAGGCACAGGCATTTTGGAGTACTTGACTCTGCAAACATGAGTGTTCTTTCTATGTAGGATGTTCCTGATTTTACTTCATTAGTCTTTATTAAATGTATCAAGGCTGAGTATATTCCAGTTTCTTCAAGGTATGAATGTGACTGGAATGTTGAAATAACTCCCAAACCAGAAGCTGAATATAAAAAGGAGGCCCAATATGTTCACACTTGAAAGGCTTGTTAAGGGATGTAGATGACATTAATTCTGCCCTGCAGCAATGCCACAGACTAGCGGTACATTAGCTAGTAATGAGTATTTGCTAGACACAGACTAAATTAAATTGGGTCTTTCAAGAAAAAGTCTCTATTTTCTTCTGGTGCCACTGCCTGGTGTATAACTCCACTTACTAAGTATTTTATACAACTGGCTAACCATTCCCAAAGAACAGTAAGTGTCAGGGGAAGAAATTGGGAAATGGGAAGAAAACAGTGCTATTTTAAATTACTACTGCTGAAATGAAACAGCAGTGAAATCATATGGGGAAGTATTGCTGGCAATTACCTGGTCAAGCTTTTCAGGCGCTGGCAGTTGTGCATATTGGGGTAGAGCATTTCAGAGCCTGCTTCATCAGTGACAATGACAATAGATCCTGTGGAACAAGAAGGAAGTTTCTGTGATCAGTAGTGCATCTGTCTTTCTTCAGACTGCTGTAATCACTCTCAGTCTTTGTGCTCAAGTCCATTGTTGTCAACTAGAAATTCCCCCTGAGGTATCACCTGCAACACAAGCCACTGTGCTTGTTTCTGTGCATTGAATTCCACAGGGATGCCTGCTGTGCACCTTGCAAAGCTTTCTAATTGTGTGTTCATTTTTCTCAGTGTTTGTATGTGCCAGAAATTAGTCTCTGTGTCATCAGGTGTAATGAGCTCTGGCAAGTCACTTCTACTTGTTCGTGGAACTGAATATGGAAGAAGCAGAGGTGAGATTTTCAAAATGCAGAGCATATTTCTAGGGCATACAAGTAGTTATGAACTGTAGTATACAGGTAAAAGTTACTCCAGATACTGAACTTGTAAAGGATCTTGGCCAAGATACTTGGGTTTCTCTGGGAAACCTTTTTCGGGTGTATATCTCATGAACACTGGACTTAGAACTTTTTGCCCTCTTAATTCCGAAGCAGGTTAACACAAACCTCCCCAGCAGGGCTGACTGCAGCAGAAAGATACACAAAGAGAGGAAGGAAGTGATAAGAACCTACAGAACCAGGAGAGTATTGGGAAGAGGGCCAAGTGCAAGGAACCAGGGAAGAAGTAACAACTAGGATCCAGGGAGAGTTGGGATGTGCAAGGTGTGTGCATCTAGGGAAGAGTGGGCAAGGAAAGGAAGGCACTGTTCAGAAGTCTCCCCAACCTTCTTTCTGCTGTTGGTACAGCCCAGCTAGCAGGCACCTTGTGGACTCCAGATTCCGGAAAATGTTAGTGGAACGGATGCTGAAAGAGAGAAAGCAGTTTGTGAAGTATTGCACTTCCTCCTTCCTGTCTACACGGCTGCAGCTGGGGAGGGCTTGCTGGAACTGAGGGCTCTGCTTCCACCGTGGCTTTGGAAACCTGTGGTGGGATTCATTTTTTGTCACTATAGCTATCTTAAGTAGACACCTATATCTGAACTGCCCTTTAACTTCCCTTCAGAGATAGTGGAGATAACAAACTGGCACTTCTGTGATTTAACTTTTATCTCATTCTAAACCAGACACTCCCAGCATTACTGATGTGAGCACCAGGGATTGCTTCATCTCACTGAACTTCAGCTGTTCACAGTGAGTTAAAGTGTGTTCCAGAAATGCCTGTTTCTCTTTGCTTAACCACAAAGGTGCATAATACCACTGCCAATGTCTAAACCTGGGTGAGATGAATCTGTCCCTGGCATCACTCTCAGGACTGCTGGGGAATTGGATGCTTTGTAAGTTTTAGTACCAGGCTCTGCAGGCTAAGCAAAGATGAAGGCCCAGGGGCCAGCCAGTCTGCTGTGGAGTGGAGAAGGGTACACTGGTTAGAAAGGTTCCCTAGCACAGGGCTACTTGTTAGGAGAGAGGAAACAAGAGAAGGTCAAGGAGGGAACTGAGACACTCACAAGACCTCAGCAGGCTTAAATGTTGGTGAAAGAAAGTTGGCTTCTTCCACATAGCTTCTTCTCAGCCTTTCCCCCAGGGCAAACGTCTGCTGCATGCCCACTGATGTCAGCTGTCCTGCAACTACGCCACCCTAAGAGCAAAGAAAAGGAAGGGTCTCCAGTGGACTGTGGGAATAAACAAGTCTACAGAGGGAACACAAACACACTGGGAAATACAGCCTCACCTTGAACGTGGTCTTTCTGTATTGCTCCTCAAGGGATGAGTGAGGTTGAGGTCCTCCCTTCAGGTCAGTCACCTTGTAATCAAACTTAGTATGAGCAGGTACTTCTAAAAGAGTGGGATGCCATTCCACCTGCTTCAAAATAAACAAACAAAGAGTGCTTCAGTGGAAGACTTTCAAGAGCATGAAACCAATGCTGGAGTGTTATGCTGTGCTGCCTTGCCAGTGACACAACACGGAGACATAGAGATCTCTTCTTACAGCTCACAGAGAAATGAAAGCAGGGCTGCACTCTGGATTTGCAGGTCTGAGGTGCAGGAAATGCACTACTTGCTTTCCTCCCCTTACACGAGAAAAATCTGTAGGAAATCACAATTGCTACTCATTGTTACACACTGAAAAGCTGCTGTAGCAAACTACCCTAACTAATACCTGCCAGCTGCCTCGGTGGAGGCTGGGACAGCTGGATCAGCTGAGGTAAAACCCAGGCAGGAGCTGTACATTTGTGGAGCACCAGCTGTGAGGTGCGGTGCTCAGCCTTGGAGCCAAGTCCATGGGCACTGCAGCCCCAGGATGTCCATCCCTGCATCCTGCCCCTGAGGGCTCCTGGCAGCTGCAGCAGTTATTCACAAAATCAATGAGGCTGAAAAAACCCTCTGAGATTATCGAGTCCAACCTATGGCCGAACATCAACACGGCAGCCAGACCATGGCACTGAGTGCCACATCCAGTCTTTCCTTAAACACCTCCAGGGACTGCGACCCCACCACTTCCCTGAGCAGTCCATTCCAATGTCTAATCACCCTTTCCATCAGGAAATTCCTCCTAATGTCCAATCCAAACCTCCCCTGGCGTAGCTTGAGGCCATTTCCTCTTGTCCTATTGTGAGTTTCCTGGGAGAAGAGACTGACCCCCACCTGGCCAGAACCTCCTTTAGGTACTTGTAGAGAGTGATAAGGTTACCCCTGAACCTCCTCTTCTCCAGGCTGAACACCCCCAGCTCCCTCAGCCTCTCCTCATAACTCTTGTGCTCCACACCCTTCC
>JAWWEE010000001.1:5450105-5758126 GCA_035221455.1 Xenops minutus
GATGGGATGGGATGGGGTGGGATGGGATGGGGTGGGATGGGATGGGGTGGGGTGGGGTGGGGTGGGATGGGATGGGAAGGGAAGGGGTGGGAAGGGGTGGCTGCCGTGCCCCCTGATGGCAGCCCTGGAGTGGTTTTAGGTTTTACTCCACAAGGCACCACCGAGAGTAAACATGGGGGAATGTGGGTATTTGGGAGTATGTGGACCCCATGGAGCACTGCAGGCTTGGGGAGCAGTGGCTGGAAAGCAGCCCAGCAGAGAAGGAGCTGGGGGTGCTGATAGACAGCGGCTGGGCAGGACCCCAGGTGTGCACAGGTGGCCAAGAAGGCCAGTGGCATCCTGTCCTGGATCAGGATTGGTGTGGCCAGCAGGACCAGGCCAGTGATTGTCCCCCTGTACTCGGCACTGGTGAGGCCACAGCTCAGATCCTGTGTCCATTTCTGGGCCCCTCAGTTCAGGAAGGACACTGAGGGTCTGGAGCGTGTCCAGAGAAGGGAGCGGAGCTGGGGAAGGGTGTGGAGCACAAGAGTTATGAGGAGAGGCTGAGGGAGCTGGGGGTGTTCAGCCTGGAGAAGAGGAGGTTCCGGGGTAACCTTATCACTCTCTACAAGTACCTAAAAGGAGGGCATAGCAAGGTGGGAGTTGGTCTCTCAGGTAAAAAGTGCCACTACACAAGGAAATGGCCTCAAGTTATGGCAGGGGAGACATCAGGAGGAATTTTTTCAGAGAAAGGTTGATTAAGCATTGGAATGGACTGCCCAGGGAAGTGTCACCATTCCTGGAGGTGTTAAAGGAAAGATTGGATGTGGCACTCAGTGCCATGGTCTTGTTGCCATGGTGGTGATTTGCCATGGATTGGACACAATGATTTCAGAGGTCTTTCCCAAACTAATTGATTCTGTGATTCTGTGCAGCTTCCTGGGCAAGAGAAATCCTTTTGGATTGAGATTCCTCCCCCACCCTCCAACTTCTTCCCCCCCTCCCCTTCCAGAAGGCTCTCAAGGCCATGGGAGTGGTGTGCTCAGCTGCAAGAGCCATGCTGCTGCTTTACAGGTGGATTGGATTCGGTCCAAGGAGGGAAAGAGCCCCGTGTTCCTCCCCATCTGGGTGCTTGTGCCCTCCTGTCAGTAGCCATTGATGGGGAGGGGAGCTTTGAGAAGGGGAGGGTGTTTCTTTCAGCTCAGATCTCACGTGCACTATGTGCAGTGCTTTGATTATCTAGCTCCAAGCGCCCTGCCATCAGCAGGGATGCCACTCACTAGACAAGGTTCCTCAGAGTCCCATCCAACCTGTTTTGAACACTTCCAGGGATGGGGCATCCACAGCTTCTCTGGGTAACTTGTTTCAATGCCTCACCACCCTCACAGTAACTTTGACATATGTGAAAGCTAGAAAGCTGTGCATTCTTGGGCATTTCTTGGACAATATAAAGTAATCAACAGATTACTGTCACCTTAGTTCCTAGTAATATTTCTGTCAGGGAATAAGAGTTCCCTTGTTTCTTAGACCACATCTGCTTGTTTTAGATTTATTAAGGGTTTCTGTGTCCCCCCTGGCTGCCATCCTGCCTTCTTATGTATGTTAAGTAGGTTTGGATTTCTGTTTTACCCAGGACTGGTTTTATCCCTCCCTTTCTTCTTACTTGTGATGATTGCATTGTCTGTAAAGATCAGTTCTTGTCTATGGACAATTGCAGACCTGACTATCCCCCTGCAGTCGCTATCCCCCTCCTTCCTCTTTTTCCTGTGTAGAAGCAGGCACTGTCTGTTGGGAGCTGAAGCATTCCCTGAAACACTGGAACTGGTGGATTGTGTCTTTGAAAGGCAGAGCATCAGAAAAACACCATGAAGACTGGGCAAAAGAGAATGTCTACAGTAAAAGATGTCTTCAGTAAAACAAACTACTGAGTGGAGATTGCTGTAGTGAGGAGTTGGCATCTCTGAGACTCATAAAGTGCCTATGGTTTGTTACACAGGTAAAGGTGTCTCTTCTGTCCTCTGGGGAAGGTCTTGCCTCTGTTTCCAAGATTTTGATTTTCTGGTTGGTCTGAAATACGCAGGCCTAGACTCTCAGCTTTCTGGTATCCATGTGCTTCCTGCTGCTTTTCCTTTGGTCTATTGCCAATGACATGCTGTGGACAATGCAGAGATCCTGAGGCCATACCAAACACAACACTAGGGCTGCTGTCACGGTTGCTGGTGTGGCATCGATAGCCCTCTGCACCAGCAGAGACCAGGAGAAGTTTTGGCCCCATTGAATTCAGATGCTCAGCACGTTCAGTGAGTGCTGGCAGCCTCATTGCTATGGGAGGGCTGCCTGTGCTCTCTCTGGCTGGCCAGGACAGTGAGGAGGAAAGAACATGGTGTCCCTCTTCTCAGTGTACCTTCCTATCCCATCTACCTCTCCCTAGTTCCCAGCTGTCCTGCTTTCCATTTTTACCACTGCAGGCAATTAAAGAAATCCTGAAAAGAGTTACAAGATTGCTTCCCATAAGGTTTCCCCTGAAAAAAGATGAGTCCCCTGTGGATACACGTGGCATGAGTGCCAAAGCGGATATCTGGGCTGGGAAAGAAGCTCAGTGCAGGCTGGATGCACGTGCCTGTAAATGTCCTCTTGATAGACCCAGAAACTCCTGTTCCCAGGGGAACCCACTGGAAACTCATTTATGACCTGTGTCACCAGAGCTTGCCAGACTTTAAAGGAAAGTGTCTTCAAACCATTCCTTGGAGTATATAATGAATATAAAAATATGTGGCAAAGACAAACTGAATAATTTGTGTTATGCTGGGAGGAAGACCTGGGTGTAGAAACCAAGTTCCTTGGGTGTCAATTCTGAGAATGCCTTTATCTGTTAGGAGCAATGCCCAGCATGGATTGAAGCAGAGCTCACAGGACCTCTGGCTGGAGGGGCTGTGGCAGGAGGCACCAGAAGGGTTACAAGCAGCAGACATGTGCAGGGAGCAGGGCAAGGGTGAAGGAGGGAGAGGATGGTGATCTGCACAAAAAACAGAGGGAGGAGCCATTGCAGGTGCTGAGAGGTTGGCACAGACACCAGGACATGCAGATGGGGAAGTTCGATGATCTCCTCAAGTCTCTCAAAGCTGTGTAGTTCTGAAAGGGTTACCTCAGTTTTCTGAGCTTAGCGTATGTGAAACACAGAGGCACGACAAGAACAGAGAGAGAAGGAAAAAAATATTTCAGAAGCCAAGAAAATAACAAATGGAGGAATCAAACCTAAATTTTGTGTTGTGAGGGGCAAGAATGCTGGGAGGAGAGGGAATAGGAAAATGTAGTTAAGGGGAGGGAGGGAGGGAGGGAGGAAGAGAGTGAGAGGCAATGTGATAGAAATGAGCAGAGATGAAACAGGGAAAGAGGCTCACAGTGAATTTATTTGAATTTCCATTCAAATGTTACCCTGGAAGAAAACCCCAGTTCCTGTGAAGCTGTGAAGACTGGGACTGTGGGGGCCCTCCAGGGTGGCCTTGGCTGCTGCCAAGCAGCATTACTGTTGAGATATATTTTAGAATATACCACACCACAGCAGGTGTGGGCAATTAGAGGAGAGATCTCCAAAATAGCAGGCGGCTGTCAATTTTTTAGCAAATGGTGCTGCCCTGTTTTTTTTTTCCTTTGTCCAACTGTGTAGAAATTTATTCTAAGATGCACCATCTTTTACAGAAACATTTTCAAAGGACCTGTTATTTTTACCCTTCTGTTGCATTTTGTGACCAGACGAGGAGCAGAAGGCTAATCCAATGGCCAGCCAGGGTGAGGTTTTTTCCACTGAAGGAAGTTAATGAACTCCAATGAACAAGCAAGTTTCAGGAAACCTTTCCCTCTGAAAGTGGAGGGCAAATTTCCTCCTGGCTGGAATTTAACCAAATTACAATGATCACTATCTTTTAGAATTATTCCCACTGCTATCATTTGCCTTTTTATTGTGCTTCACAAATGTATTACGCCTCAGAACACTCTAGTTTGATAAGTTTGCATTTATGTGCTCCCTCTCTTGAAGAGGAAACTGAGTCATAGTGAATTTCATAGTTTGACCAAGTCATGCAGACATCTTGTGGCTGGTATGTTGATAAGGTGTGAGACCAACTGATTAGATTTTTTTGTTCCATAACGTGAATTGAAATTAAATAGTGCTTAAAAAATACTCACCAAAGAAACAATTTAGCCTAACGAGTTTGAGTGGTTTAGACTAAGTGAACACCCTGTCCCTGAACAAAGGTAAAGGATGTCCAGACTGGATGGGTCTCTGATCAGCCTGGTCTAGTTGAAGGTGTCCCTGGCTATGGCAGTGGAGTTGGAAGTAGATGATCTTCAAAGTCCTTTTCCAACCCAAACTGTTCTATGATTTTATGATTCTGTGAAAGGGCTATAGCTCTTTGAAGTGTAAATTAGAGATTTACTGTAAAATGTTTGTGTGGTAGAGACACAAGTAGCATTTGGATACCCCTTGGGTACGTGGGTCTGTTTCCCTCTGATTGGTATGGGTCAGAAAATAGACATGTTGCCTTGGCTTTTTTCATCCCTTTCCCAAGTGCTTTTTGCTCAATAAGGAGAGTGAACTGGAAATGTTCTCTCACAGTTCTTCACAGCACAGGCTGCAGCTGGGCTGGAGCCTGGAAGTGTTGCTCGCTGCTGGAGGAGGGTGGCAGAACCAGCCTTGTGTGACTGCCCAAAGTGAGCCACAAGCAGCTCATGCCAAACATGGAATATGTCTTAATGGCCAAGTACTTTGCTTGGTAGAGCCACTCCTGGGTGGAGTACCTGCTGCCTCTGCCCTAGCACAAAGTGTTTTCCTACCCTTCCAAATACTTCTTCCACCCCAAAATGTTCCCATAACTGGCTGTCTCAGTACAATGATGGTGTTTTCACTCTGGTCACTTGAGGTGATTATGGCTACTGAAATCTCAGGTGCAATGTGGGCAAGAATTGGTGCAGTATTCATGTCCTGAATCACAGGCTGCTGCATCCTGTGACCATTCCCAGCTGTGGAGCTAATGATGATGTCTCCATGTCCTGCAAGGATGGGTGACCACAGTGGCTATTATAAACTAGTCAGTCTGGGCACATAAGCTGTATTGTGCTCATAAAGAGCAGAAATTTATTTATAAATTGTTGGAGTGTGCTGTATTGCTTCCTGTGGAGCTGTATCACTCCTGTCTGCCCCAGGCTGTCTGTTGTGGTGAACCTTGTAGCCAGCTGCTTTGTGAGCAAGGCGCCGGGGGAAATGGAAGGAATGTTTCCACTCCGAATTTCTGTGATCCTTTGGGGTGGAATTGGCAAAAATAAACTCCTTAATGCCACTGCAGACCAAGCCCTCCCTACAAGACACCATTCATGGTCCAGTGTACAGATCTATGCGTCTTGGCTCATTTTCTGCATGCTTTCAAATCAATGGCTGAAATGGTGTGATGATACTTGGAGGTCACAATTTAATTTCTGAATTCCTGCAGGTTATGTGTTAGAGTCCTACAAGTTGGAGTTGTTGCATTTAAGGCTGGTATAATGATATTTTGGGAGATTTTATTCTGTGGGTTTTAGAAACAGGTTATCAGCCAGCCAGTTGTTTCCTGTCCCTTTTGCCTGTGAACATGTGGGTTTCTCCTTACTTTTCTTTTTAATCTACAGGGTTGGGGCTTTGGTCACTGTCCGTGTGGCAGCAGGATTGCTGGAAGCCAGCTGTGTGCTGGGCTGTGTGCTGATGGTGCGAGGGTTCATCCCCTGCCCTGTAACCCAGTGCAGAAGATGTGCTCCCTGCCTTCTGTTTTTCTTTTGTTCGAACTTTGTCATCCTAAACTGGATGATGCCTACAGCCATCTGCTGCATTTGGTAGTCTGCGGCATCATGCCGACTCAATTATGCGCCTCTCTGGGATAACAGCAGGGTGGTTTTCTCTTCAGCTTTCAAAGAGTGTTGTTTCCTTTGCACATGAAGGCCAAGGGAAGTAGGAGCCTCCAGAAGCAAGATGGATAAGCTGTTCCAAGCCACGTCAGGTGGACTTTCTGTGTTGTGGAGCTGCCCAGGTGTGGTGGGAGAGGTGCCAGTCTTTCACCGTGCTGAGATGCTATATCCTGGGGCTCGGCACTCTGGCATGGTGGCAGATGTGCTTCCCCATGGCAGCACTTAACCATTGGGCATTTTCAATCTTTACCACCTCATTTACTTTTTGTGACTACATATTAAACCAAATCTTTTGTGATGATATGAAATTAAAGGAGGTGGAGCAAGTGTAAATTACATTTGCTTTTCAAATGCCCCGGAGAGAAGGGCTACAAAGGGATCATGTTGAGCCTTAAAGTGGATTTCTAGCAAAGATGTTTTCATTATGCTTTCATACTCAGAGAGATGTGACCAAGGAGTAGGATTTATGTGTGTGATAAAACCTATGGCATCAGTCTTCTTTTTGTGGTGGACAGAGGAGGCATAACTTGAATCCAGGTTAAAATGTTATCTTTTCTTTTGCTGCAGGCTTAGATAGATTTTGAGACTCCAGAACTGCTTCAGGTTTTCTTCTTTGCCTGTCCTGCAGGTAGTAGACCTGATGGGTTTCAATGTGCAGCCATCCAGGCTTGTTGTTTGAGTCCTTCTGGGCTGCTCATAGTGCCCTGATCCTTTCTTCCCTTCAGTAAATACTCCTCTTCGTTATATGAGGATAAGGGTCAGATCAAGTGGTGGGGAGCTAGAAGAGAGGACTATCTCAGGGGCTTGTGCTATTTACATTTAAGACATTTCTGGCCCCACCAGCTGTTCCATGTGTGTTATTTTCAGAAGGGCAATAATCCTCAAGAGGTCAGGAGGGTGGAATTGTGTGAATACACTGGGTGAAGGAGATCAAGACACTTGGAAGTCCTCAGGCCTCGTCATGACAGAGAGTCACGATCCCAGATGATTATGGCTTGCAGACTGGGAGAACTCCAGGAGATCTCTGAAAGTGCTGCTTGCATGGTGAGGAAAGGCTGCTCAGCTGGGTGTTTGTTAGCTGTTTTCAAGAGTCATCTGTGTTTATACTGCTGGCAGGACCACCTGTTTTATTTTGAACAATAATATATATGTGTGTGTGTATATATATTGCTGCATTTCTGCATTTATTTTTAGCCCTTTCTAAAAACCCCCGACAGGTTTGAAAGATGCTGTGGATTGTGAGTGGTGCCTGGCGGCATTGCTCACATTGATGGTTGTCAGAATTTCCATGCTAAATCTCTGCTTTGAAAGGCTTATAACTCATCCTTCTATTCTTGGTCCTGCAGCTCTTGTATCCTGGAAAAATTAAAACCCCAGACAACTTTTTAAAACCTGCTCTTTCCCTACAGGTTTGTGAAAATCAGACTTGGCCTAAACCAGAGCTTTTTCAAAGCAGATATTAAGTCTTGTCACTTTATTTTTCAGTGCTTAGTGGCAAATGTGTGGCAGGTCTCTTTAATATGTTTTCTATGGTCAAATGGGAAAGCTGTTTTGTATATCAGACTGATACAGACACTGGATGGTGTAAAACATCAGGGAGCCAGCAGCAGTTGCCTCCCCACCATCAGCTATGAGGAAGCACAGAGCCAGCTGCATTATAGCAGAGGCTGGGCAGCCTCCACATCTGGGGTGATACGAGTTGCAGAATTATAGGCTGAATACTCCTTGTATCAAGAACTAGCAGAGAGATGAGACATACCATGTGTTTTTACATTCATAAACAAAGGACATGCATATTGCTGTTACATGCAGTCAGCGAGGAAAACCCAGTACAAAGCAGCAGCTGATAATTTCAATTAAGGAATACATAGCTATCCCTTATTAACTTTATGGTTCCTGTTTCTGTCGTGTGTTCCATCCATGCAGAGCAAAGCAGATCACAATCACATCATTCTGCTCCCCAGTGCCCACCCAGGAGAGGTGGTGCTAGGAGGAGATTTCACAGTGTGCCCTGGTGGTGCTGTGAATCCGCGGCAGAACAGGGAACACCACACAGGAGCCCAAGGTGTGCAGTAGTGCTGGGAGGACTGAGCTGTATCTCTTCTGAGAGTTTTCCCAGGTTTTGAAAGCTGTTGAAATTTTAGCTGCAAATAGTACATTTGTATGCAGACGGTGGGTGCTAATTCAAAACGTGGAGGTAATGAACTTGAAACTGGGTCCTGACGCACAATGAGAATCATGGAGGGAGCACTGGGAACTTGAGCTGAATTAAAGTCAGTGCAATTTCTCATTCAGCGTTCAGTAGGCCATTCAAATTCAGTTTATCTTTAGGCAGATGGGAATAGCACTTATTCCCTGTCTCTCCAGGAAGGCTGTGAGGTAGCAAAGTACATGCAGAAGCTTTGTATATGCAAAAGCCCAGCTGTTTTTCAAACTATATTAGTAGCTGTTTGAATGACAGATACAACCTTTCCTTCAGGTCTTTCCTGACAGCTCTGGAGCCTTATAGTTATGAAAATACTGCTATTACAAAATGGAAATAATCCTGTTGCTTTTGTACATGTTATATGGGTGCACACACAGTGACATATCTGTTGCACTGTAGCTCAAGACTCAGAGCTCTTTTATCCTGATTTGTCTTCCTCTGCAACTGTTTTTTCTTAGGCCACAAAGGTTTTTTGCTCTGGTTTCCCTGAACACCTATTGTCTGCCTCAGGGCATTGTATTCCTGTAGGATCTCAGCACCTCCCTAGTGGGAGGCAAGGACCACTATATTAATTTTCCAGGTGGGAATTTCAGGCAAGCAAAGGTGACTTGCCTATTGTCAGACACAGAATTCGCTGGAGTAGGAACCTGAGGGCACTCTCCAGATTTTCAGGCTGGTGCCTGAACTGCTTGTCCAGGCTCAGTGTTATCTTTTGCTGCTGTTCTGATCCCATCTGGCTGTCAGCTGTACCAGCCAGTGCTCCGTGGGTATTCACGCTGCTGCCAGTTCTCATGTTTCAGTAGTCATTTAATGCGGGTGACTGAGACTCCTCGAGAGGGAGAATTTGAAGGATTCCAGACAATGGTATGGTTAACATTGGTTTTGTCGTAGGACTGTGTTTTAGTATTTATTTTAAGGATTGTTGACACACACGAGTTTTTCTAGGGCTATAGTATCTGTGGTTTCAGCCATGGAAAAGAGTCAGAGGTAAAACAGTCTTGGCACTGGAGTTTAATATCCTTCCCTTGTAAGATAATAGAATAAATGGGAAGAGAAACGTATCATTTAAAATCTTCAGTGATAGTGAACTTGTAAGGAAGGAACAGGACAACATTTTTCATGATGCGTTTGGCATTTTTGGAGAAAGATTCCTGGTAAAGCATGACTGCAAGTCAATAGAATCAACACACGAATTGGAGAAAGGAATGGGGCATGTCTCCCTTAGCAAAAAACTTTGTTGCATGTTCTCTTACTCTCAATTACCCTAATTTGAAGTGGAGGGCTAATGAATATTGCTAAATGGATTGAAACAAACAACAGCACTGTGGATAAAGAGTAGTCATTATGAACTGCAGTGTATCAACCACAGTGAATTTTTCACAGATTTGTAAGTTTTAATGCTGGACTGGGTGGTCTGACTGTCTGCTGAGTGTAAGGGAGAGGACCTTAACCAGTAATTTCCAATGGGGTCAGTAACTTCTATTAATACCAGTGCACACCTTTTTAAACCCCATCGCAATAATTAGAAATTACCTCATCCCTAGACTGTGCTTTCCAATTGTTAATTAAAACAATAGCCCTCATTGTACGAGTGCTTCTCTTGGAAGAGCAGTCAGTTGTCAGAAACGTTGTTCTTTTTGCAAAAACTTGTGTGTCAGGATTAAAATCCTTCTTACCTTTCTCTTGTTTAAGTGAAACAGAGCAAGCTGCAGCTGGGGGTGATGTGTATGTGCTGTGTATCCCTGCTGCTTGCCTAGAAATACACCTGAGGTGGTGGCAGCCCTGATTTGGGATGTGGGGAGGAGTGGTTTGGAAAGCCACAGCCTATTTGCACTACAGGAAGAAGGCTGTTCACCTCACCCCCAGGCATCCACTAAGGGAGGAAAGGGGCTAAAGTATCTCAGTGTATTTTGCTTTGATGATCTCGAGCTCTCAGGTACCTCACTGTGCTGGGAGATCAGGAATCAGTGAGGATTATTCTCTTTCATTTAATGAATGTCTTTATTGTTGATTTTGGACTAGGTACTTTAACGAACTTTTCAGAGAGTCCTCAAATTTGGCATTTCTCTGGAAATGTCAGAGATGAAAGGAATCTGGAGAAGCTAGAAATATGGAGAGCAAAGTGTAACTATATCCTAGGAAAATACAAAACCATAGAGGGGAAAAATAACCCAAAGCCTAACTTCAGGGGGAAAAACAGATGACAAAAGGGTTCGTATGATCTGTAAACATTGAAAAAATGAATTGAATTGAAAAAAAAGTGCATTTTTCTGTGACTAGAAGCTGCCACCTATGCTTTTGGGTTGACAATTCATCTTATGTAGCAAAGATGATGGTAATTTCTGCTATGCATGTGTACCTAAGTGCTTTCTTGAATCTGGGCTGAAGTGGAAGAAAATCCAGGTGGGAAGAAAACGTGATTTCTTTGGACTACATGAGTTAGCAATGGCTAATTTTAGGCACTCGTTTCTGAAAAGTCTTGCCTGTAGCCTGGCACCCATCAAACTGGTTCTGTCAGAAGCACTTTTTAACCTCAAACTTTGTTCCCAGGCTGAAGAGCTGGCACAGCATTTTCTTAAAAAACAAACCCAAACAAATAGCAGCAAGTTTCTGACCTCAGGCTTGCCTCTTGCTGCTAATCTGATTCCTTTTAAGGATGGGAGCTGCTGGTTAACATGATTTCTGGTGAAACCCTGCATGCAGCTGAATAAGAGTGTTGGGTTTTGCTGGGGCTGTTGTTAAAAATGTCATGGCCTACCCACCCGTATCCAGTTTCTAGGAAAATGTTTTGATATGTCTTTTGCATCCTTTATATTGTCATATAGCTGACCATCCTTAACATGCCTTCTTGAGATTAAGTTCATGTGCAACATGAGCATGACGTTTAACTCTCTTGTGGGTCCCTAACAGTTCACTTTGATCTCTATCTTAGCCCCATCTTCTTTGCCCCTTCCATCTAAAATTACTTTATGATAAACAGGAGCTTTTGCGTATGAATAGTGAGTCACAAACCCCAGCTCTGAGTAACCCCTGAGCAACTCCCTGCTGTGATCCAGTCCCAAGAGTTGGAGATGTCCTCTCAAAGAATAACAGTGGTCTGCAGGGGACTTGGTCTTGCTCTTGCAACACTGCAGCAGGGTTGTTTTTCTTGCGGGAGCTTGTTGTGGGCCAGCCAAATGGAGTTTATAATACAGAAATGAAGAGAAAAAGGGGGCCTAATCTGCTAATCAAATGTAGCCACTATGAGCCAGGAAAGTGGCTTAATATAGCAGAGCTACAGACCTCAGTCGAGAAATAATTTAAAAGGAACACGTAAATATTGCAGCTTTTCTGACTTTTGCTTCCTGACTTGCTCTAGGGAAATATTTTTTTTTTTCCAGAAAATGTGGAATGATTACTTTTATTCATCCAGAGACTGGTGGGTTTATGTTAATAGGTTGTCTCCGAAGCCAGACGTGGCAAACTGTGTTAGAGGAAGGGTGTGTATGTTTTGTGCCTGGCCACATTATGTTCACAGAATCACAGAAAATGCTGAGTTGGACGGGACCCATCAGGATCACTGAGTCCAACACCTGGCCTTGCACAGGACAGCACCAAGAATCACACCATGTGCCTGAGAGCATTGTCCAAACGCTTCTTGAACTCAGGCAAGTTTGGTGCTGTGGCCACTGCCCTGGGGAGCCTGTTCCCATGCCCAGCCACCCTCTGATATTCAACCTACACATCCCCTGACTCAGCTTCATGCCATGTCCTCAAGTCCTGTCACTGGTCACAGGAGTGAAGAGATTAATGCCTGCCCCTCTGCTTCCCCTGCAATGAGGTCTCCCCTCGGTCTCCTCTTCTCCAGGCTGAACAAGCCAAGTGACCTCAGCCACTCCTCAGAAGGCTTCCCCTTTGGACCCTTCACCACCCTCGTGGCCTTCCTTTGGATGCTTTGTGCTAGGGAAGTGCAGGGCCTGGCAAGGGAGTGATGAAACTCTCTGTGCATGAGCACAAAAGGGTGAAAAGCATTCACATGAAGAAGCTGCTGAACCTTCCCATGGGAACTTCACAAGCAGCCGAGAAGGCAGAGTTCTCTGCAATCCTTGTCCACATCTATCCTTCTGTGCGATTCCTGTGTGGGCATCAAGGATTCCCAGCTGTGTCCTAGGTACTAGTGGAAGGGACCTAAAAGTCCATTTGAAGTAACCACCATTTCCACCAGTCAGTACATCGTGGTTCTCTTAGACATTTGCTATTACCAATCTAAATGCATAACTGCATAACTGTCTTTAAAATGTCTTTTGGTGAGTGTTTATTGCATGTAGTCTCCAGTGGAGGTGTTTTGCTTGGTTTGTGATTGGCAGGATTGGTTACACAATACTGTTTGTGCTTTCTGATGGCTGGAGGAGCACAGAGCTGCCTTTGGGGTGCATATTGGCCCACATGAATTTAAAATTTAGTTTCCTTGACTGACATTTACTTTCTGAGAACTCTGTTGCCCGTCAAACCCAATTGCTCAAATGTCTGTGGGAAACCAGTGGTGGTATGTGAATGTGGTCTCAGCAAATTCATTTTTCAAAATGTGAACCAATGTTCACTGGAGGAAAAATGAAGCATTTCTGCATTATTTGGCTAGAGTGAGTGTTACAAGCTCATTTGATCCTCTTTCTTTTTCTGTCATCATATTTTCATGACAATGTTATATATGTATGGTATTACAATTCCCGAGCTCCCCAGAAAGATCTTTAATCATCTAGACCATATAAGCAATGAACACTTCAGGCAAAAGCAAAGCTATTAATTTTGCACTTCAAAGTCACAGTTGTTTCCCCCTACAAAGTGTATCTTATAAAGCTGCCAGTCTCCATCCTCATTCTCAGTCCACCCGCACCTCTGCTGCAGCTGGTAGCCTAAATCACTGAAATGTTGTGCTTTGTTCACAAATGTGTGCAAAAACTGGCACCAGCCCTGTGCAGGATCCCCTTCTGTAGCCCCTGCTGGGAGGAGGTGTTGGAATCCCTTGGAGGTGGTTAGAGCCTGTGCATCCTTCTGGCCAGACTTCGTGGTTGCTGGGAGCCTCCCAAGGGAGCAGAGACAGAGGGAGCAGCAGTTCCCCTCGTGCCTGTTAGTTCCAGGCTTCCCTGTGTCAGTCCCAGGCTCTCCAGGAGGCAGCAGCATGGTCTGTGCTGTGCTGGCTCTTTGAATTGTGAATTTTTGCATTCTTTGGCCATTTGCAGTCCAGTCAAGCATGTTGGCATTCCTATGAACACACAGTGCTTTTATTCTTTGGGTTTGGGTCTTCCTAATTCCTTGGCCTCAGCGATATTTCATGGAGAGGTGTTTGTGGGGAGATTGTGTAGTCTGTCATCTTTTTTGCCTATTCCCTTTTAACAGTCTGAAGTGTTATCAGCATTGAGTTTGTTTGAGTTTTGCCTTGCTAACATATTCTGAAACAGTAAACAGCTTGCTTGACCGATGTGCCAGTACTTTTAAGTATCTCTCTCAATTTCTCCCTCATTTGTCTCTTGGCCTGCTTAGATGTCCCACTGTGCTGTTCATGGAGAGGAACTTAGAGGCATGACCTTGTCTCAGTTAATTACTTTATTAGTTTTGGCATCCTATGTATTTTTAAATATAGATTTTCCTTTTATAGGATTAAGTTCTGTTCTAATGGCTTGTTGAAATACATGTTTCCCTGTCCTGCTCTCTTAGACTCGGCAGTTGATCAGCACAAGGCTGTGGATCAGAACTGACTTCTGACTTCTTCATCACCAAATGGATTTAGAGAAGGAAATGGTTTGAGGTGTGCTGACCAAGGACATGACTGGGGATGTTGTTTGTGTCAAATGTTAGTTCCAGCTGTTGCTGGAGAGCTCCCAGTTCTGACAGTCTGAGTGGACTCCAGCAGGTAAGACTCTGGAGAAATGAGGGACAAGAGCAGAATGAAAAGCTCTCATGTTTTCTCTTTTCTCCCTCTCAGAGCATTGTGTTTGTAATGCTGCCATTTAAAGATTGAGTGCCTATCCAAGGACTGAATTTAATATATAATGTTGATTCAGGTCACAACTATAAGATTTTCCACCCATCCATCTAGTACAAAGCAATACATACTAAATCTGTCTGAAAGGACAGGCCAGCCTGAGGTAAATGTGTTGTTATCATGCCTTGACAGTGGATTCCAAGAATCACATGTTTGTGGTCTGTCAACCAGCACAAACATCAATCCATCAAATATTCCCTTCTTGTTATATCTGGGAGACAGAACCATGGAGGCATCAAGAAATGAGCGGCAGAGGAAAATTACCTGTTTAGATACATGCTGTCTCTAGTATGGGATACAGAGAGCTGGGATGGTTGTACTCCTGTAGTCACAAAGATCACAAAAATGCCACCTGTGAATGTGCTTGGATCATAGAGGTCTGACACAGCACAGGGTAGATCCTTATCCTCATCCTCTTTTTTCAGCTATACCTTGCTCTCCAACAGAGGCTGTAGCTCAGAGTTTTTGAAGTTTGGGCTGTTGCTTGTTTTAAATGAAGAACTGTTTGTTAAACAAGACCTGGGTTCATGCTTGAATGGCTCTACTAAACAATAATATCACTCAATAGCCAGGTTTTCCAAGGGGAGTGCTCCTGCCTTCCTCATTGCATATCTCTCCCAGCAAGGTGGCACCCTAAGGGATAGGCATGCTCAGGGCTGTGCAAATGCCAGTTAAAAACTCAAGGCCCATAGGCATAATCCTGCGTTTTTGCTGCATTGTGTGACTGTGGGAGCTCAGGTGGTGTCCTCACCTCTGGGCTGAAAATCCCCAAAACAAGGCTTCTTGAATCTCAAAGGGTCCCTGTGGTTTCTAGCACAGTTAAAGACCCTTGTCCCAGTGTTCTCACTGAATTCTGGATTCATTCTTTATGCCCCCCTCTCAGGCTCCTTCCTGGGACATGGTACTTTACTTGTCTCCAGCTTCCCAGCCTGCAGAGTCCCAAGGGGTGGGAGGTTGTGGGGAAAAAGGGAGGAAGGGCATTTCCTTTGGGTGGAGAGGAGGATCCAAGGTCAGAAGGAGAGAGCCTGTGAAAGTTGGAAAGTGGGAACAAAGGATGAAGTTCAGACAAGAGGCATAGCTGGGGGAAGAAGGGGATTTTCTTTGGGCTGGGCAACTGTGCCTTAAGAGATCTAAATACCCACAAGAATGCTGCAGAGATGGTTAGCAGTGGATTCTCAATGTCTCTCATGACCTTGTCTCCTAAAAAGACATCAGGGCCCTGCTACTGCATGGACAAACAACAAAATGCTTGGGGGACAGGTTTTGCTGCCCTCCCCCTTCTGAGTTGGCCTCCCATCTCAGGTGGCCTCTCTGGGTGCAGAGGTGTGCCAGGAGATGCGAGGATCGAGCGTTTCCACTGCAAGAGGAGGGAAGCTCTGCCCTCTGACCAGCTCTTCCCAGTTTTCCTTGGCAATGCAAAGTCAGGCAGGGAAGCTGGAGGGGGTTTCTGTTAGCCAGTCAATCAATCATTTCCCAGTGTTTATTATTTATCCCCCTGGCCAAACCCTCCCCTCATTCCTGCCACTCTGGGCGATGGGAATTTTTGTGATCTCGGAGCAGCAGAGGCTGGCGGGCAGCCTGATGGATGCTAGAGCTTGTTCTCAGCCATGTGAGAGGAGAAACATCAACAAGCAGAGATGGAGTTAGAGCTTTATTAGGAGAAACCTAGACACGATTGACTAAAACCACATGTTAAGGAGAACACACAGGTCTTTTCAGGATTAAAAAATACAAATATATAAAAACTTACAAACAAAAAAAAATGGTTTCCCCCCCGCCCCGAGTGTGACTAAGTATGTATATGTACAGGGAACTGTACCAAAGCTAACTATGTATCAGGAGCAGGGATTCACAATGCCTTTGAGTGGCCCTAAGAGAGAGGATGGCTCAGTCCCCTCATAAGCCATTCACTTGTGCAGTCCATTATGGGAAGCTGTGGCCCGTGCCTGAAAGGGCAGCGCAGGGTAAACAGCAGGGAGCAGCTTAGCTCTGTTTGGCAAATATCTTTAATGGAGGGATGTCAGCTCTGCTCTGATAAAACATATCTTAAATAGGAGCTGCCCACAGACCTCACTCACCAGGCTCACTGTGCAGTGTTGGGCCCCCGTGGTCGCTCTGAGAGGCTGCAGTGGTGGAAAGAGGCAGTCCATGGGTGGTTTCTTTTGCCATGTGTGCTAGGGATGGAGTGGAGATGATGACCTGATAGCAGAGTAGGGGCTTGCTGTGAGAACAAATAACTTGACTTGTGCTGGCGGGCAGGCTGCAGACAGCAGCCACAAGCTGAATGATGTGCAGGACATGGAGAGGGCTCTTGCTCCTTGCAAAAGATGCTGAAGTGTTTTGGTAGGTTGTTGAGAAGACACAGGCCGTACCAGATAAACAGAGGATGCTTTTCTCTGGGGTTTTTCAAGTGGGCAGCTGGCAGCACCCTTTCAGCAGCATTCAGATTGCTTGAAAGATGAGTTTAAAAAGGTGGAAAACCATTTTGTTTCCACATGATAATTCCTCTTTTTTACTAGAAACATGTCTGTTCTCACAGGAGAATCTCTATTTCTGTTTATGGAAGTCTTGCTCAGAATTGATGACATAAGTATCTTGGGAAAATTCCCTAGTCTTCATCAGCTGGTCATCTAAGTGATTTCCCTGGGGCCAGTCTGCTGCACTGACTTGGGAATGAGGAAAGGATTCCAATGATAGACATGAGGCAGCTGTGCGTGGGGGACCACGGATGTCCTTATTCATGGCAAGGAGTTGTTATATACATAGTGTCAAAAAATTCAAGTAGGATTTATTGTGTAGGTAAACTGGCATAAAATATCTGGGCTCAGGTAGAGAAAGGGAAGGCTAGAAAGAGCCAGGACAAAGCAGATGAGAAAGTCTTTCAGAAAGCCTACTGGTGTGATTCTGCTCCCTGCAGGTGAGAGAAGCTTCAGTTCAGTATAATTGCCAGGCTGATGCTGCAAATGTTGAATAGAGACCAAAGAAGATGTAAGGAAGCTGAGGCCCCGTCAGCCAGTTGAGTAGTGTTGCAGTGGATACCTGCTGGGCAGCCTCAGGAGGCTGCTGGCCTGTGCTCTACCAGGATAAGGATGGGGAGTCTCTAATCCCTGTGGGAACCATGACAGAGATATGGCTGAGGGCTTCACATCCCAATGTTGGTGCCTCTCTTCAGTGCATGTATCCCAGTGGCTGTCTCTGCTGTAAGCTGTGAGAGGTGCTGTCTGCAGGATAGTGATGATGTTCGCTGGAAAGGAGCGAGAGGGTGTTAAAACAGAGAGTTAGTGGCAAGAGTTTGGAGTCCACTTTGCAGAAGTCTTACTAAGCGCTGAGACTGCTCCTTCTCCTCATCCCTGTTGGAGACAGGTCACACAGACAAATCATCCGACCTCGCCTTGCTGCTGGCACGGCTGGCCTTGCTGAGCCGGCGTTTCTCATTGAAGTAGTTCCCGGGGAAGGCAGGTGCTGCACTTTCACTGGCCACCTCTGGACTCTCCACGTAGCTGGACTTAATGAAAGGCCCTTCCCCAGCAGCATCCTCCTGGCCGTGGACCCTCTCGGTGGCGAAGTTGGCGGTGTTCTGCTGCGAGGCCATCTTGTTGCTGAAGGGGCTGATGAACTTCCCGTTGGGACTCGACAAGCACTGGTTAAAATCTGGCGGAGGGGTGTACATCTGCGCCCTCTCCACCTGCGGGGCAGACTCCAGTCTGGCGGGGGCCGTGCTGGGGCTGGGCTTGTACGAGCGAGAGCACCTCTCTTTGGCTTTCTTCCAGCCCAAGTGGTACAGCTCAGCCAGGCTGAGGAACAGGGAGAGCACTGCCACAGCCAGCATGAAGACGATGAAGACGTTCTTCTCCGTGGGGCGGGAGACGTAGCAGTTGACGGGGTGCGGGCACGGTGCCCGCTGGCAGATGTACAGCGTCTCCAGGAAGATCCCGTACAAGACGTACTGCCCCACAATGAAGGCCACTTCCATGGCGGTTCGAATCAAAATGCTGTAGACGTAGGTGTTCAGCAGGCTGCCCCTGAGGATGATTTTGCCCCCTGATTCATCCCAGCAAGACAGCTCAGCCTTCTCTGCCACGGAGCACTTCTGCTGGTAGTATGTGTCACCGCTGTTCTTCATCTCTCGGGCCTCCATTTCTGCCTCCTTCATCTTCCTCTTCTCCTCCATGCGCACCGTGTGCATGGCGTGGCCCATGTACACCAGGGACGGGGTGGACACAAAGATGATCTGCAGGACCCAAAACCGGACGTGGGAGATGGGGAAAGCCTTGTCGTAGCAGACGTTCTCGCAGCCGGGCTGCTGGGTGTCACACATGAAGTCAGACTGCTCGTCCCCCCAGGAGGACTCAGCTGCTGTGCCCAGCACCAGCATCCGGAAGATGAACAGCACGGTCAACCAGACTTTCCCCACCACTGTGGAGTGTTTGTGGACCTCCTCGAGGAACTCTCCCAGGAAACTCCAGTCCCCCATTTCTGCTCACCAGGAGGGGTGAGAAGTCTTGAGAATTGGACACAGCCTCTGTGGGAGAAAACAGAAGAGAGGGGTTCTAAGGAGGGTTAGGGAATGCCCTGCTGTTCATGCACGGAGTGAAATGGTTTGTTTTGTGTCACAGGAAATGTTTTCCTTTGACCTGAAATGAGTGAGGTCTGGTTTGCTGAAAACTTTGTTTTATATCCACTGAAAGCCACTCCTTGGGTTTGTTTTTTTTTTTTTTTTAAATTCAGCTACTTAAACAAAAAAATTGATCTCTTTTGCACAGCAGAACTGCAGCCTCTTAAATGGGCTGCCAAAACACTGAGGCTGAGGCAGATGTATTCTGGTTCAGAAAGCCCTTTCACTGCGGTCTGCATGTTGCATCCTTTGTGGACTGCACAGTTAAAGCAGCATTCATTTGTCTGCAAACTGTGCTCTGGGGAATCCTTAGTGAGCTGATCCCCTGGGAGGTAGGACTGGAGTCTGTAGCTTGGGCTGAGCAGTGCCTTGGCACTTTCATATGCTGCCTTTGTGTAATGCCTGCACCAACAGCTGGAACGTGGAGTGCTCACAGCTCTGGGCTTCACTGATGAGCTTGATGCCACCACGAAAGAAATGCAGAGAAAACCTTTCCATTGCCCACGTGCCCCCCTGTCTATAGGTTTTGATTTGGTTTTGTGGTGTCACCAGCTGCAAGTGTTTAATTTACAATTTGCAAATGATTTGGGGAGTGTAAAGGCTTCAGTGAGCTGTGACAGTCCTGTAAACCTAATCCTCTGCCACCTTGTCATGCCTCTCTGAGGGGAACTGCTGCGAAATCTAAATTGTTGGTCTTGCTCCTTCCTCTTTTCTTAAGTTCTGAGACAACATTCACAGTTCAAATGATACAGACAAAGAAAAAAAGCCTCCTTTGAACTGCCTCCCGAGGACCAGCAGCTCCTGGGAAGTGCTGTTGGCAGGTGGTCTGATGAGAGGAAAGGTTTGGTGGACTGGGTGTAAAATTGCAGAGTTAAGATGCAGGAGCCTACTTCAGTTTTGTTTCTGACTCTGACAGACTGTTTCTGCACAAGTTACTTAACCTCATGGATAAAGAGGTAGCAATGGGTTTAATCCATCTTTTGTCGGGCTCTGTGGGAGTGCTTGAGCAATCATTTGATCCAGTTATACTCCCCATATTTACCTTCCCAGGACACTGCAAAGCTCTCCCTTGTGCACAAGTTAAGGGCTAGGTGCTATAAAGTGCTCAGTATTACCTTGGAGATATTGTTCTCCCACAGTCACTCTTTTGGAAAATAGCACTTTAATAAGTAAATGTAAAAATAATCATCATAATGAAATATTAAAAGCACTAGTCAAGGTAAAACCCAAAGCCATAGGGATCAAATTGTTAACTCTCCTTCTTTATTGTCCCTTGTCCTGTCTTTAAGAGCCAATTATTTTTATGGTACAAAGAACGTCTGCAGAGAGTAGACACTGTTAAAAGCTGAAATTTATGACAGCAATATTGTGTAGACTTTCCTGTGAGCAAAAGATGAAGAAAAGAGAGACACACTTTTTGGGGAACAATATCCCCTCCTCTGGGCTTGTGAATTATATAATTTAATGTAGCAGCATGCACGATGATTTAGTGCCATCGCTTGTTCATGAGCTGTGTCCATCTGCAAGGATGGATAGGGCAAAGACCAAAAGTTGAATACTTAAATTCCTGGTGCTTCTGAGAGCTGCCCTGCAGAAAGGTGAGGATTTCCCTGGTAAGGAGACAGGGAGGTGGCCACTTGCTGCCCCACCACCTTGTGTGGGGATGAAGAAGGGACATGCCAGAAAGCAAAGGAAGGGCTTTGGCTCTTTCCTGCTCTGGCAGGCATGCTGCAATCATGCTGATGCAGGTCCTGGTGGCTGCTTGGTGTGTGCAGAATCTTTCATCTGCTGTTAGCCCAGAGCTGGAGGAGCAGTAACATAGAAAATTAGCTGGTCTTTCTGACTCCTCTTTCCTGCCCTGGCAAAAACTGGTGAATGTTTGGGTCTGTCTTACCTTCTGAAATGGCTTTAGTGCAGTTATCGTGTTCTGGAGAAATTAGCATATGGCTTCATTCCAGGAGCACCAGAGGGTTAAATGGAGGCAGATAAATCAGTGATGAGAAATATTTACAGCCTGTGGTACTGAAATCAGTGTTTATTTATTTTTTTTTCCCCCAGAGTGCAGACAAGGCAACCAGCTACCTGCAGTTTGATATATAGGTGTGTCCAATGTCTTTGTGCAGTTGCACAACTGTATGCACGTAATATTCCTTACAAGAGAGCATGGACAATGGGTGGTATCCTCATTTATCCAGGTGAGTTTATGTTGTTCGCAGGTGCCCCTGTTTCTCCTGCTGTTGTTAGCTGTCAGCTGCCTTTTCTTGTCTCACCTTGCTTGTTAGCACAAAAATGAACACAATTCTCCATGGCTTTGCAGAAGCTGAGTTTTCCTTCCTGCCACAGGGATGTGCAATCGCAAACTGAGACCCTCTTCCCATAATTTCTACCGTGTGCAGGTTGTTTGGGGTTTTACTATGGCTTATTTTCCTCAGGGAAGGCTACTAAACCTAGACACTTGCAAATTGTAAAAGTCAGTATGTGCAGAACACAAAGTAAGGCAAATGTAAGCCCAGAAGGAGTCCAGAAATAAAAAATGTTAATGGATGCAAGAAGAACAGTAATTCACCTGTCTCACACATGCACAGAGTTTTTTAAGAGCCTGTAAATTAGAAGAATCCAAGGCTGACAGTCATGAGGTTTAGGCTAGACAATAGGGACATTTCCTCTGTCCTCCCCTGCACAGGCTGTCTAAAGGAGGGACTGCCCAAAGATTCTTCCTAATCATCCTCTCAGAGAGCTGAGGGGATAGCTGGCCACAGAATGGGTTTTGGAAACCAAGAGAAGGAGTTTCCCTCCTAGAGCACTGTTTTTGCTTAGACATTTGATAGTTATTAGTGAGCTATTTTTTGCAGTGCCAGACCAAGGGTCTTCTAGAACATCTTGCTTTCTGCTGCCAGCAAGAAAAGAAGGATTGTTGTCACCTCCTGACAGCTTTTCCTGGCTATGTGGAGCTGCCCCTGGCCTAGCCTTTCTCCTCAGGGCTTTACTATTCTTGGGAATTTTCCATATAGCTCTCTTTCCTCATTCCCAGACTACTGTTGCCCTCGCATGCTTTGACCTCTGTGTCTGAGCATCTGCAGCCTTTTTTATTCCTAGTTTGGGCTCAGTTGGGCAAATCTGGTCTCACACTGGTGTGACTTGGCAAAAGATACCTCTGGGTACCTTTTTGGGATCTCAGTACCTGAGAGAAAATGGTATTGACAGCAGGGTCATGCACATGCATGTACAGCTGTGTGCTGTGCCACTGCCCTGCCATGCCTTTGGCTGTCAGCTTTCTGTTGGATCAACACAGGAGCTGTGCTCAGTCATGGGATCTTGGCATGGGCAAACGCGTGTGTGACGAAGACCAGCACAGCTTGGCACGAAACCAGCGACGTGGCTGTCCCAGCTTAATCATCACCTGGAATGCTACTAAAGCTGGGGAAAACTGAGTATCACACCACAGGCCAAGAGTGGAGTCTGCTCAGCTCCAGGCTGCCTTGTGACTGCCAAATTCCACGATAAAAATACCCCAGTGGGGACAGCACCTGCTAGTATGCCAGGCTGGCTCGCCAGCCACGGGCTGCTCCCTGCCATTCCTTTTTTGCACTACCTTTATCTGTGGGAAGGGAAGTGTCCATTGCCCTCTGAGCAGTTTTTCCCATCCTCTTGGTGATGCCACGTGCTCTGAAGGACAGGCGAGCGCTTCACATCACTGCTGCTTACTCCAGCCAGCACACTTATTCTGGTTGGAACTAGCCAGGGCTTGATGAACAGCTAGGAAATTCACACTAGAGAGCCAGGAGGGCTGTTCCTGTGCAATCATCTTTATATGAGTTTATTTCCCTAGGGGTTGTTAGGAAGAAAGTTTTCCCCTCTTTAGAAGACAGGCAAGACTATCAGCAGTGATATAAATAGCTGAGCTCGACACTTCATGCTAGCTTTTCCCACAAGGAAGGTGACAGGAGGTCGCCATCTCTGCAGGATGTTTCTAAAATAAAGTGGAGAGTCTGATTATAACACTGTTTCTGCTCTCCCTCGCTGGGCTCACCTCTTCCCCTTGGCAGGTCCCAGGGGCACAGGGAGAGGCTCCCTGAGGAAGGCTCCTTTGTGTGTGAGGCAAGCACAGTTCCCAGGGAGGGGCAAAGTATCTAATTCAAAGCCATTGTATTTTTGCCCAATCCCTGTGTGTGATTTGTTCAATAAGATACAAATGCATGTCTCTGATAGCTAATGAGATTTCCAACTGGAGGGCTGGGGCCCGAGGTGTTTCAAGAGGCTCACACTCCAGACACGTGGCTGTATGTGGAGACCTTGCAAGAAGTGCATCCCCTCCAGGATACCAAATGGGGAGGCAGCCATGCCCTTTGGGTACAGGGTATGTGAGCAGTGATAGCCCTTTGCAGTGGAGCGTCCAGGCCAGCTGTGGCATGATCAGTGCCTAGGAATGGCTTGTGGCTTTCCTTCCTCCAGCTGTGTTATCTCATAGCAGGTCCAAGCCAGTGCATGGAACAACAGGTGGCCACCTTGAGGGTATGTGGGCAGAGATCTTTTCCCCTGTGTGGACACCTGTCAGACTGAAGCCTTACATGAGTGGAGCCCACACTCCAAAAATGTCCTTTCACACCTGTAGATGCTTAGGAAGGACACTTCCAGCTCTGCACTGGAGGTTGGTCAATGCTACTTAAGGATGTCCAGTCCCCTGTCAGCAGCAGTCCAGCCTCACAGCATCCCATGCCGTGCAGGTGCTGTCTTTTCTCTTGCAGATGGTGATCTCTGGGGTACAGAAAGGACAAACTGCTTGTTTCAGGTCACTGTGTTCGAGACAGTCTGGGGACAGAGCTCAGGGGTTGTGACTTGCAAACCTGTGCCTTTTTTCTCTGTGCAGCACTGCCTCTTAAACCTCATGACAGCAACACAATGCTGCTTCTACAGCACATCTGCTTCTACAGACCACAGCCCTTCTCCCTTGTGGCCCAGGACAACACTGTCTTGGTTACCTGAAAGAAAACCCTCTCATGCTTCCCTCCTATAGCAGGCATACCTGGCAGAACAAGAGACTTTTTGTTTTGTTTTGTTGGTTTTTTGGGGGGTTTGACTTTGGTACTTTTTGAAGTGGCAAACATCTTGTTATTGCTGGCAGGGCCTGCAGCCATGGTCAGTGCCCAAAAGGAAGCAGCAGCCTTTTCAATGTATGTATACAGTGTTCCTTTATTGCTAGGAACTGGTCAGGAAGCGTTCTGGGGACAAGTGGCTTACAGCATTAAAAGATGAATACAGTTAGAAATGTGCTGTCTAGTGTGATGCTTTGAATTCCAGAGGCTTTTCATAGTTTTGTGACATGGATGGATGCTAAAGCCTACCTCAGCAGGTATCTTTTTGTTCACTGGGTACTGACATTGGCTCCTTCATATGGGGGTACAGTAGACAAGCAACAACCTATTAGGCAACCAAGCACCATCCCACTGGCTTTGTATGTTCATGCATGTGCTTATCATAAGTTTCTGCCTGAAATAAGCCAGTTCCTTAGCCAAATTTGATCTGCACATGAATCTGGACTAAATAATTCTGTACTTATTTATGCTCTAAAAAAAAAATAATAAGGAAAAAAAAGAGGCATGTCTGGACAGGTTCTTTTCTAGTTCCTTAGGTTCAAAGTCCTGTGCTGAACCAGTATCAGGGAGAGTGACTTTGACTCCAGTGTTCAAATCTCACAAGAGAGGAACAGCTCTGTGTTAACAGCTCCTGTCCTAGAAGACAGACATCCAATGTTGAATATCTTTCTGCTCCTCCTGAGTTCACTGCAATTTCTGGGAGGGTCACACTGGTATCCAGACCACTGGCCCTACTTGTAGTTGCAGACAGCTTGTTATTCCTTGACGAGGTGTGCTATCCCCCTCCTCTCCAAATGTGGAAAATCTCAGAGTTCATGAAAAAGAGAGTGGGTGAGAAGATAAGGGAGTTGAATGACCTGTCACCTCCTACACACACATGCACACAACCCTGACGCACACAGAGACACAGACAGAGGGAAATCACTCAACACCTTCAAGTGTGTACATCAGGGATGTGTTACACACAGAGATGATAATAATATGTAGAATATTTTCATCTGAAGTGATGGTGGAAGCTGCAGGCTCCCAGTCAGTTGAATTTTTATTAGTTGTCTATCCAGGACATCTAATGCTATTTCCCCACTGTGTTTTCATATATCCAAATATTAGGGCCAAGCTCTGCCTGATGTAGTCACAGGAGACCAAGAACAGAAAGGACCTTGAACTCAGATGAGTCAAGCTGAGGAATGAATTTATCCCACTGTCTTTGAAAAGCCTACATCAAATACTTACATGACAGTGGTATCCAGGCTTACACTGAGCATGCAGAGAGCACCTTCTAATTCTCTTGGGATTCCCTCTCTTCACCTTAGAGAGTCCTTAGAGACCCCATCAAACATGACAAAACTGGACTTGGGATAAGCTAAATGAAGGGCCACATGCTTTTTGCTAGAAAAATGCCTCATCAATTCTCTCTCTGATGTAAATGCTGCAAACTTGGTGCTCTTTCCAGTGTCTTCATCTTTGCAGAAAGAAGGGAGCCTAAATGAATTTGCAGATCATGCTAAATTAGACTGGCTAAACCAGGCTAAATACAGTTGAGGGGATAGCCGAACAGGGCATCAGGAGCTCTGGAAAACAGAAACACACTGAGCAATTTGGGGGCTGCTGTAGTAAAGCTGTTCCTGAGCTCTGCTGAGAAGAGCTGATCTCAAGCACTGCTTAGTCGGTGGGTTTAGGGAGATGTGCAGTGATGGCAGGCACCACACTGGGTACAACGTGGCAGCAATAAAACCTGCCCATGTGAATTTAGGCTGGTTCAGAGACTGCATGAGACACAACTTGCTATAGTGTTGAAATAAAACAGACTGGTGAGGTAGTGGGAGAAGGAGAGAGCTCTCATCCAGACTTTTCTCATCCTTTCTTCCTTCCTCTCACCCCAGTGTCTCCCTGTCTATCAGTTCCCCATTGCTCTCCTACAATCAAGCTCCCTCTGGAGAGCCTTGCCTCAGTTTTTTGGCAGCTTTGACCAGTTCGATCTCTACAGCACCCAAATTGCTAATGCTTTCAGCCTTAGAAAGGGGAAATTTTCACTGACTATTTTTCACTTATTACTACCTTGTCAAATCTCATTTCTTCCTTCTTTCCAAAAATCTGTAGGACTCTTTTCACACTCCAGCCTCATTGCTGTATCCTTGCCTCAAGTATTTAATTTCACTTTCAGAGTGAGATCTGGCTATAGCTTGTGAGTGGATTACTTTTTTTGCTCAGTGTATGTACATATATATGCACACACATACACATAGTCTTTGAGACCAGCTAACACTAAATTGGCAAAGCCCAGCGGCAGGGAGTTAGGAAATGCAGGGTTACTGTTCTCAGTAATCTTAATTCAATCTCTTTGTGCCTGTGCCTCTTAGCTACCAGTCTTTAACCACATCCTCACATTGTCACCTCATTCTTTGCACAGGATGCTTGCCTTGTTCTGTGCCAGCCTGACTGGGGCTTTCTTGAACAGCAGCTATTCAATGTTTTGTTTTCTCCTCATTGTTCAGTGGGTGGCCTGTGCCTCATTTACTGTACATTATTCAAGTCCAGTTCTAAAGAGAGAATTATTAGTTTCCTCATGGGTTTTCCTATGGCTTTCAGCACAACAGTATCTGATTGCTTCACAAATATAAATCTACTTATTTTCATTACCACCCAGAGGTGAGGAGATGGTATTAGATCAACTTTACAGCTGAGGAACTAAGGCAGTGAGAGATTAAGATAAAAACTGTTCATTAATTTGGAAGCTCTTTGCTGATATTGCTAATCTATTTTCTTTTTCCAATGCACTTAGCACTGTAGAAAGTGTATTAAAAGCAGAGCTCTGTCTGGTTTATGCTGGAGTGGGAGAGTATGTCACTTCCACCAGTTGCACCACATCTAGAAGTCAGATATCCAGAGGACAAGAGAAACCACTGAGGGCACATTTGTGAGGAAACATGGCTTAAGTGATTTGACCCATCATGACAGAGGAAATTGGAGTAAGAAGCAAAAATTAACCCCAGTCCTCTTGGACAGCTTTATCTGATTATAAACTGGAGGCAGTTTTTCTCCCATCCCACTATTCTCTCCCTTCTTCACAAGACCTCTGAGTGCATCTGGAGACCTTGGACTCTGCAGTGGTCACCCTTGCCAAACTGCTTCACACCCTGAGTGAGCCTGTGCCCTGACTGAGGCATCCATCAGCTTTTCTGCTTCCAAGGGAGAGGAGTTTCATATGGAAATTCTCAACCATTCTCAAGCCATGTCCGTATTGACATAAAAAAATGAAGAAAAATGGAAATGTAAGTGCAAACCTCTTAGTTCTTACATTAAAACCCCATGACCTCTCTTTAAAGGTACACTGGAGAGACTTGGAAGTGTTCATCTCTCTGCTCATTATGTACTCTGTGTCATGAATATTTCTTTGTTTCAGGGAAGAGCTGGCATGCTGAGTATTGTTCATAGAGGTCTCTCTGTTGCTCATTGATAGCAATAAAACTGGTTCCCACCCCCCCTTATGAATTCTTAGCCCAAAGATTGAAGAATTTCTGTTGCCTCCTGGGAACTATTTCTAATTTTAAGCCTCTATCCTCGTGCCTCATATGACAGCACCCAGTGTGTGGAGCAGTCTCTGAAATGTACTCCCTAATGACATGGTATAGTGCTGAATTACTCATTCCTTGTCTATTTTCAATGCTGCAAGATAAGTCAGAAAAATAGGAAAACGTGCAGAATGTGTGAAATCTGTCTGAAGGTCGAAAAGGGAAGAGGGGCTAAGGTATGAAGTTCTGTATTTTCTGTCAAGGTTTAAATTTTTAATGCCTGTAATACTGAAATATTGTGATACTATATACCATTGAGTGGAAAAAACCAACAACCCCAAATAGTTATAGTAGCAGGAATACTTAACATAGTTCCCAAGCGACTGGAGCCTGATGAGTATTTTAAACCCTGAAGCTTCAGGAATTCTCCAACTACTGCTCTGCTCCCAAGGAAAGGGGTACAAAGTTAGAAATGTGTGCTCTTCTCAGAGTAGATTTTGAAAATACCAACAAATGCAGATTTTTTGGCTCCCGAATATTGTGAGGCTTCTGAATAACTGTTTAACCTGCTCCTAGCTGCACACACATAGGCACACATATGTCACATGCATTAAGTTCTTTAGTTTTAAAGAGAGAATCACATAGGCAGCAGTAGAGAAAAATTCTCACACACACTGCTTCACCAAGGAATTTTGGTGGGTTTATTAGCAGAGAGAAAGAGTTCAATGCTGAAGGCACATTCAGCCCATGACTTTTTTAGCCAAGATTTGTCCAGAAAAGTTACTTATATGATCCTCTAAAGACTTTTTTATGGTACTTCAGGGACAGAGGCTCTGCCTCAGTTTACTTGAGATGTTAAAATGAGAGTGCCACAAAACTCATTATACATGACAAATGGGCAGCCAAGCAACCCTTTAGGAAATCAAGCAGAAGTGGCAATTAGCAAGCAACCTTTACACTTTTTGAGATCTGCCTCTGTCCAGGTGGGTCTATAGGGGTACCATATTTTCAAGCTGGGCTATTCTTTGAAACATGCAGTGGCAACGCTAACACTATTAAATTATGGCAATGTAATTGAATCATTATTTCAAGTACAAAAAGGGGGGAAAAAAGTTAGGAAGGCAAATAAAAAGAAGCAGCAGCTGCTAGTGTGAGAGAGGACATTTGTCCCTTTAGGTCTGCGTGCCTCTTTGCTGAGGCTGCCATGGGCAGTGTCAGGATGGAGAAGAAAGGCATTCCCTTGCGGCGCGCAACTGGGAGATATGAGCGAGGCACTTCTCTACATTTGAGTTACACTCCCAGACTCCGTGCCACAGACCAGCCAGGACACAATATTCTCAAGGAAAAGAAACTGCAACATTTTGAAACCATCCCGCACGCTTCAGAATGTAGGAGGTTTGTGCAGGCACTTCATGAAGTGTTAATACCCTGAGAGCCTCTCCTAGGTAAGAGTTTGCTTCACCACTGTCCCCTGAGCAGCTTGACAGCCTGCTGAAATGGGTTCTGACAGAAACTGCAATTAGCATGTTATACTGTCTGAGGATATTTGGGGCTCTTAGCCTGCTTTCCTATACATTGAAATCTATTGGTATCCGTGTTCATCGCAGGAAGTTACTTGTCATTTCTATAGCTGCCTGTGGCAAAAACAGTTTAATTTTTAAAATGTCCCAAGCCCATCCAGGTAGAAGTGGGAATGTTTTGAAGAGAAAATGACAAAAAAAGTAAATTTCTAAAGTTATGTTTTTCTGTCCTTCTTTTCCTGCCTCTCTAAATCCATTTCTCCCCTTGCTGTTTTCCCCTTGAGTGTAATAACTTGATCTGCCACTGACACTTCTGCAATTCTATTGTTTCCCCCTTCTGGTTACTTACCTGTTTTCCAGTATCTTGTCTTCAGTCTCCTTTCCTTGTTTTAGCACTTTTCCCTTTTTTAGTGAAGTTGGACTCCTTGTTCCTCTCAGTTGCTTCGTTTTATTCCTTTAATATGGTTCTCTCTCTCTTCCTCTCTTTTTCTCCACCCCCTTTCTGTGTCACTGTCTTCCCCACTGCCTCTGCCTTTCCCCCTCTTCTTTCTTCACCTACTTTTCTCGTCTCTCCCACCCCCTCCAGCTTAATCTTTCTATTTTCAAACCTGGTTTCCTGTTGTTTTTCCTTTAAAGACCATGGATCTCATTCCTCCCTCTCCATTCTCAGCCTCTCCATGCCACCCTCCCCATGCCGACAGGATGCATTCACTGCTGGCTTCACACAGTCCCTTCCAGTTGCTGCTACTACTGTTCCTTCACACGTCCTCCCACAGATAACTTACCATGGTCCAAGCCTTCCTTAAACAAAAAGATGGGGTTCCCCCACAGTTACACCAGCCAGACCCTGAAAAGCATTTTCCTTTCAAGATATCAACCAAGGACTCTTTCTGACTTGTTCAAGCTTAATTTGGGAAAAAAGCAGAGTTCATGTAGAGCAGGGTCTTCCACCTCTTCAAAGAACACAGAACTTGCTCTGATGGCTTGGACAAGGGGCTCAGTACAGCTGCAGCCTTGTCCCAGAGGGCACCAAGTGCTCCCCAGGGGAATTTTACACACCCCCTTACTGATAAATAGAGAATAACCTACCCGTCAAGAGAGGTGTGTTTTTGTAACAGGACCCCACCACTACCTCCCTGCACACACAGAGGCAGATGCGTGAGCATTTGGGCCTTTCTTAAAACTGCTTTTGACATATCAAGTGTCTGAAGGTCTTGTATTTCATGTGTGTGTGAAGCTGAGCCTCTGATTCCTGCACACTGGGAATACCCCAGTGAGAAGAGAGAATCAGAGATGCCTTCTGGCTTTGATAAAGGCTGCTCTCAAAGAACCAGTGGTAGGACAGTAAGGTTTGCACAGAAAACTCTGCTAACCTGGGACCTGGCTTGCTGCAGACCAGCTTCGGTGGGTATCCCTCCAGGAATCCTTCCTGAGCTGGATATCTCCCACCCCGAACATAACTCCTGTGCATCAGCGAGTTCAGATCATGAATCAAAAGAAGTCCAGGGACTAAAACACAGTGCTGGCTGCTCTTTCTAATCTAATAATTTTTCTCCCACTAATTTAGTTCCCTCTTTAGTCACAAGATTGAAAATCAGCGTACACAGGGAAAGTGCTGTGCAGAGGCTATATCTAAATGCATGTCCTATGTGGACACTCTCATTCCAAAGTTAAGAAAGCAACGCTTTTCCAAGAGGGTTGAATCCTCACTGATGGTTAGTGCAGGATGCAGGACATACAGTGCACAGTAAAGAGCCACAGCAGCTCAGTAATCTTCTGGCATATTTCTAATATTATTGAAAGGCCTTCTGTGAAAATAGAAATGTTTCTGGAATTGTTTGTTCCTCTCCTGCCTGGCAGTTGTATATCTGTGATGGAATTTCATGGGAAGGAGAATATCACTTTGTTGAGGTTTTTTTCTCTCTGGTGTAATTTCCATGAAACATTATTATGTAAAGTCATGTTGATTTTGTGCCAGTGAAATTGTCAAGGACTTCATCATAGAAGTCTCCAAAAAAAGGTGTTAATAATACAGGTCCAGCTCACAGATGGCTTTGGGATAGGCTAGGGATAAGGCTTGTCAAATGTTTCTCACATGCTGTAGAGAGACAGGTCCTGTGAGAGAGCTGTCTGAAATGCATTCCCCTCCCTGTGTGGCTGACACTTTGCTGTACACTGAGGGTGGTCAGGTCTGATTCTCCCTGCTCACTCCTTTGTGTTCCCTGTCCCAGTATTATTCCTGAATGGCACACACGGGTAATCTCTGAATCCAGCAAATACAGTCTAGTTCTGCTGAATGAATGAGGGAGGGAGGAGGTTTCTGTCCAATACATGCATCATGCACGCATAACTGTTGTAAGCTCTTTTTGTTTTGATGCTGCTTGTAAATATTTGGGTTTTGATGCACAGAAAGGAAATGGAAGAAGGCAAAGAGGGAGGCAAAAACCAGAAAGGTGCACAGAGATGTTGTAGGGATACCTCAGCCAGCCCCTGAGTGTGTCACCCCTTCTCTACTGCACCCTCTTCAAGGGAATGCAGAGATGTCATGGCAGCTTCTCCAGCTCCTCAGCTAGAGAAGTAGCTGGTTTTTCCACTGTTAAGCCAGGAAAAAGGATTTTTCCTCCACTCCCCAAGAGCCTGCTATGTAAAACTTGTATGACTTGAGTAAGGAGAGCAAGTGGAAGAGAACGCTCCCCCAGACAGTGGGAATGAGGAAAACAGCTGACAGCTTGCCATGTGCAGCTTGTGGATCTCAGCAGCTTGTGATGCTGTGGAATGGATTTTGAAGGAAAGGAGAAATAAAGCCAGCAGGTAAAGGGAAAATAAGACAACATGTACCATCTTTTGATCAAGGGTAAAAAGTTTTCTTGGATTAAGATTCCTGACCTCCTAAGTAAAAGAAACATAGCAGACTTTATCTACCTGGAGTTCAGTGAGCCGTATGATATGGTGTCCCAGAAGAAGCAAATTAGTGGAGAAGCTTCATCTGAAGAAGACAGGGATTAATAGAGAAATCCTCAAGTGGGTAAGAGAGTGACAGAACTGAGACACCAGTTCCCTCATAGGCTGAAGGGAAATTATCTGTGAGGCTGCCTAAAGATTGCTCTTAGGACTTATCTTTTTTAATATTTCTGTTAATTACCTTGGCACTGAAAGTGGAAATGCTAATGAAATCTGCTGATGAAACAAAGCTGGGAGGCATCATCAGAGCAGAGGTGGATTCCAGCTGAAGGCGCTCTGTGAGTGGAGTGATCGAGGTGAGGATAAATGGGAGAGTGCAAAGTCACACACCAGGAACCTGTTGCTTGAAGAGTAACAGGAATCTCTCTTAGCAGAGAGATCTTACCCAAGATGGGGAAAGTCTCTGGTGAAGGTCACCAAAGGAGGAGGAACCAGCGATGCTATGTAGGGGTGAAAAAGCCAAGTGAGCTCTGAGGATGTAGGCAGTATTCCAGTTGCAGTGAGTGAGATTAATGTCATCCAAGAGAATGTGAGACTCTTTCAGAATAGTGTGTGCAGCACTGCTCACCCACACTCAAGGATGTTCAGCCTGGAGAAGTGCAAAGAAAGGCAATGGGGTGATCAGAGGGATGGAGGGGGTCTCACCTAAGAGTATGTTTACTTATCAGTCACAGAAGTGACTGCAGCGAGACATTTGAGCTGATTTGAAAATAGATGTGATAGCAGTCTGAGCTTTTAAGCATTAATTATTTTGCACTGAACTTCATGCTACTGCTGCTACACAAAGTAATTAAACCTCGGTGTGATGTGCCTGCAGGGTAAATACTATAAGGGAGCTTAGTTACTTCGTCTGGCAGAACAAAGGTTAAGAGAGGAGAGATTTGCTGCCTATAAATACTTTTAGGAATTGGGGGTTGGGAAAGTAAGTGCTAGGGAGAGAGGAGAACTACATAAGCTAAAGGACAATGTGGCACAAGAATAAATAGATATAAATTGGCTATGAATGAATTTAGGTTGGAAATCAGAAGGTTTCTAAGCAACAGAGCAGGGAAGGAGGAGCTGGAACAGCATTCTAGTAGCGAAAGTTAGGGTGGAAACCTAATGAGATTTAGGACAGAGCTTAGTAAGTTTAGAAAAGGCCATTTGTTTTGTACTTGCCTGTTATTGAAAGGGATTGAACCTGATAAGCCAAGGGTCCCTTTTTCATTCCATTTCCTGTACTTGCCTTATTGCCTTATCAGAGCTGCACCCTTGCATACAAAAGCCAGGTAAATCCTGAACAGAACTTATATGATGAGTTTTTCAACATTGATCCCATGGATATTTAACAGGGGATTCATTCTGTGTCAGGGATTTAAACAAACAAAAAGCAAGCCAAAACAATGGATGTAGAAGGCCTGCAAATATGTAGTAGTATAGACAAGAGCTCACATAGGAAAGACCTTCACGTAAAACAGATGTTCCCAGAGCATCTGGCTTTGCTGGAAGTCTGTTTCAAATGCAGGTAGATGGTCTCCTGAGATATGAGAACTTAAAGAGATTGTCTAAAGGGAAAATGTCTCATATATTCCTGCCATTACCAAGGACTTTGTGCTTGGGGAGGATATCAGATTTACTGCATTAGGAAATTTCAGAAAAAAACCCATCACCCAACAGCAGTTGAGTTCATCTCTGATGCCTGGCCACAGTACTGCACTTACTCTGAGTCTTCATAATGTTCCATGCTGGACAGGCACCTGTAATACCTTCTCTAAAGCACCAATGGATGGTACCTTCTTGGTGAAAGATTTATCTAAAATCCCCCTGTGTGGAAACGATTGCAAGAGAAAGCAGGAGAGGGGAGTTCTCTGTTATGCATTAGACCTCTGGAGACAGTTTGAAGGCATCCTCCAGCAGGAGGCAAATTCCCAAGGACAGGCTGGGCCCAAGGGAACTGGAGTAGCACGTAAAGAAGGGCCCCTGAATGAGGAGAACCGTTTAATAATCACAGTTCCTTATTTAGTAAAGAATCCCAGATTAGTCCAGTATAGATGGATGTTTTCCCCTTCCCAGCCCAGAGTACCATTCCAGCACAGAGTGAGAAAAGAGGAAAGAAGAGACACCATGATGTGAAATGTCACTGTGTGTCAGTCTCGTTTGCCAGTGAAGTTTTCAGCAAGAAAAACTGGAAGAGGTTTTCATCGCTGAGAAGAAATTACCATCTATCCTGAAGTAAATGCTCAGTTGTCAGCTTTATGTTACTGCAAACAAAGCACAGTACTCTCACAGCTACTGCTTCCACTTCTCATCTCTGCAGCATCTCTGAGTAGTTGAGAAGTGCTTTGAAAATGATAATGTAATTACAGCTCCTATAAACACTCTCCTTGCTTTACAGGTGGAAGAACCAAACCATGGAGAGCGTAAAGGATTTGTCCAAAGGATCAGCAAGTCATTTTAAAGCAAGGAGTCCTCATCTACCCAGCCACCAGACATTCATCTTATCCTGTCCATTCAGATGAGTTGCTGCTTTACAAAAAATATGTCTATACATATATACATACATATGTTTCCCAAAGTAAGAAGAAAAGAAAGAACAGACCTTTACCTCTTTTTGCTGAGCGTGCACAGGTAGAGAGAGGAACAGGTAAAGTGGAGTGAAGGGTGAGTGAGCTTTAGCAGAGCCCTTTGGTCTTGTTGGAGCCCACCTCTGTGTCAGTGTTCGGCTCCCAGAAGAGATCCGTGTCTGAGGGAGGACACTCCGGACAGGGTAAGCAAACCTCAGTCAGCCCCCAGGAGCTCAGCGCCCTGCTATGGTCTGACTCTGGCTCGCTGGCTGGAGATCCCCTCCAGCCTGGAGGACTGATGCTGGGGGAGACTGGCTCCTGAGCTGTTCCTGACATGCACTGGCAGCTGTCTGCCTGCTATTCTTTTAAAGGGTCTTCGTGGATCAGGATAAAAATGTGACCTTACGCAGGCGGCATTGTAAGCACAACTTGGCTCCAGTTCAGCTCTTCCTTTGGCTCCCAGCTACTCTATTTTTATTGAAGGAATTTGGGGCTATCAGAAAGGAAGTCAAATTGTTTTAGGAAAACAATAGAAAAGCAACTTGAAGTTTATTAGCTTCCTGCTCAGGGCCTGGGACCAACTTGTCAAACTTATTAGAGCCATAGCAGAACTATTTATTTAAAAGGGCTAGCGACAAGGCTCACAATTTCATTCCTGTTTAGGCCTCGGTGAAAACAAAGGAAAGCCATAAAATAATATCTGAAGGGAGCAGATGGCTAGGTGGTAAATGGTGCAAATAAGGTTGGCCTCTGAGACATTTGTGGTGTTCTCCAGTGCAATGGCTTTTGTGGGATTTTGTTATCGAATGAATGCCCAGGCCTGCATTCATAGGCTAGTCCCATCACCCCAAACTCCTTGTTATGGCTCAAATTTTCAAATGGAAGCCTCACACCTAAGAAAACAAATTTGACAGGAAAAAGGTCTTCATGTAGAGCTACTGAAAGGAGCGAAACAATGCGGCAGGTCTGCAGAAGAGCCAGGAATAGAGCCCAGGTGTCCCTGATCCTGCTGGACTGCTGGAGCCCCCCTGATGCAAACAATATTTATATCCTTCAGAAGCAGCTGCAGTCTGCTTCCCCATCCAGCTACCCCAAAAGTAGCAGCACCATTAAGTCATTGAATACATGCTGGCATGTGGCTGGTGAGAAGAATGGACAGCTAAGCCATCAGACTCACATGCAGAAAGTGTCCATGCTGCCTGAGATTTTCTAAGGAGTTTCATTGTTTGCAAGGAAACAAGAAGAGAATAAAACAGGTAACCAAGAAACATTTACAGTGCAAAGCCATGTCCCTTTTCCAGAGGGCTCTCTGCTAACTGAGTGTTTAACCTGTTTCTAGGGAGGATATAGGAGGAACTCACCTCTCCTTTCAGTGGTGCAGTAGCAGTGTCTGGGAGATCAGGCTCTGAGAGGTACTGAGCCTGCAGAGCTATGCACACAAGCTTTGAAAGCTCAGTAACTGCTTTTCAGATGAAAGAAGGAAGAGCCCACCTCAAAAATTCTCTTCCTTCTCCTCATTAGCTTAACTAAAAGCGGGAATGCAAAGCTGCAGTTTTCTCTGAGGCCTAGGGCAATAATATATCTTGTATTGGCAAGTGACAGAAGATCTCGGTTTATATGTTCCTTTTAAAATACCTGGGTTAGATGTTTGTAAAAGAGTCAAAGTGAGTGCATGATCTCTGGAAGGGCCTAAGAAACTGGGTCTTAAACTTGATAATTTTAATGTAAATACAATGATCTTCCATTAATTTAGGGCATTCTTGAAGCTTTAAAAAGGTTTTTGTAATTTCTGTCCCTCTGAGATACCGCCTTGGTAAACAAATCAGCCAAAGAAGTGCACTGAGCAGTGCAGCATCCTAGTTCATTACAGTCTGTAGGTGTTTACTGAATATTAAATACATTCTTGAGTTGCATTGACTTTAACAGCCTGGAAGTTAAGCACCTTACATTGCCAGCTGGGCCAGCTTTGCTGGAGGAATTCCAAGGCAGCCAGTGGCCAGTCAATATACTTCTCAATGGACTCTCCTGTCAGAGATGCCACATGCAAATCACATGATGGTGTTCTGACAACAGAAAATATTTTATTTGCACTTATTTGGGATCTGTGTCATCTGGATTGGTATCACTTAATTGTTGCTTTGATCTAGTAAGTAGTGTTTCAACCCTGAGTGTGTGCTGTGAGAGTCTTTTTGTCAGTCACTCAGGACTCTTGGTCTCTCAGTATTTCCTGAGGCTGGGATCCTGCAAAGGCTTGGTCATGTGAGTAACTTGATATAGTTACAGCTTAGGGCCATTCGTGTGGGTACGGTCCCTCTGTGTCCCAATGTCATAGACTGGAAAATGTTGATTCTTGAAGCTCCTGGGGTAATTTTTTTCTACCAGGAGCCAATATGGTTTCTCAGAAATTTCTGGGATGACAGAGGTTACTAGCCCATCGGATGCATGGATGCTGGGGGGACTTCTCACCCCAGAAGGCTGTGACACGTGACATGTGGAGACAGTGTTGGCACCGAGTTCTGGGACGTGAGGTTTAGAAGTTGTGCAAGGTTTCCCAGCTCAGAATCTTGAAGCTTTAGGAAAAGGCTGCTTAAGAAATATTGCCAGGGTGCAAAGAATCACAGGCACGTCTCTTTGTAAAGCAAGGTGTGGAGTAGAAGGACCTCAGTCTGCTCTATACATTCTCTGCAGGGGGAAGAGAAATCAGGACTTGAATCTACTCTGAAAGCCAAGATCTCTAGAGCCTTCCCTGGAAGTCAACTTCAAAGGAAGAAAAAGTTAAAAGGATTTGAGGAAAGAGAGATGTGCTTGGATGGTGGTGAGTGAAACTGAAAAGTAAACAGCCTGAGTTTTGGGAGGATTCTCAGACGGTGCTTATTGCTCCCAGCCAGCCTGTTCTCTCTTGAGATGGTCTGAAAGAATTTCAAGACATGACCTCCTGGGTAAAATTAAGAACTTGATTAATTGCAAAAAATCTATGAGTAATGGTTCTTCCCACCAATCTTGTGATGTGTGTTGGCTGAATTCTGAAGCCTTCTGCAAGAAAATCACAGCAAATGGAGGGGGCAGGAGGACAGTGCTGGCCCAAGCAGATTAGAAGACTGCATTTTACATTAGAACACCAAATATCCATGTGTGTGTAAGGGCTCACAATCTAGCTTAACTCCCGGCAATGTTGTGGTGTACAACATTCAGGGAAGGTGCCCTAGAAGGGGCTTCCCTTTCCAGAGGGTGCCATGAGGTGAGCAGTGTGAGGGAAGCAGGCAGCCTTCTGTGTGGCTGCACAAAGGGAAATCATCTCATCAAGGGATGCATCAGGTACCTATACTTGTCAGCCTGGTGTTCTGAGGGTTTATTAGAGGAAAGCTTGGAAAAGGTTTGTGTCCAGCTTTGCTTTCTGGAAGGGTGAAGGATTTGGTCAATTCAAATCTCCTTCATTGTTTTTTTTCTGGACACCTGGGTTTCCTGGTAATACTGTTTGGTTTTCTAACATCCCCTGCTGCCCAGAAGAGGTGACAGCCTGCAGAGGAAACAGGTGTGTGTGTGTTAGTCACCTACAGCCACAAGGGCAAGGAAATGAGTGCCCTGCCTCCTCCTTGCAGCCAAGCAGTGAGCCATGCTGGCTCTCCAAGTGGCCACGAGCAAGACGCATGTTTAAAGCTACAAGGAGTGGGGAGGAGGATAGGAAATTCTCTGAGCACTGAAGTCCTGCCTAACACAAAGCTTTCCCCACTGAGCCTCCCATTTAATTTGATTTAAATTCTCTCTCCTTGGTGCTCATGTGTCAGTGCTCTGCTCTGACCCTGACTGCTGACTGCTCTGTATAAATCCAGGCACTGCATCCTCACTGGGCTCTTTGCGTGCTGTAGCTTCTTGTTTTTAATGCTGAAGGGAGGCAAAGATGAAGTATGACCATGGGACACCTGTCAGGGAGAGATAGGCAAAATATCTACCTGCACCAAGATGATTCATTTGTGGGTTGCTGTTTTTTCGTGTCTCTGTGAGATGGTGATTGATTGACAGATGGTTGGTGATTTGTTGAGCTTTGGTGATTGACAGATGATATCCAAGTGGGCTTGCACTGTGCTAAGACCCCTGCATGAGCTCAGTCAGAAGCCTGGTGGTGAAATCTGATGAGTAAGTTATGTCAGACAGCATTGTGTTTGCTCGCTGGTGTTTATGGTTTTCCTGAAAATGGTGGAAAAGGAAGAGATGTTTTAAACTTGATTGAAGCAAGCTGAAATATAAATTATAAGCCATAAATTCATTGGTTTTGAATTGAATCTTGCAGTTCTGTACTCAAATACAGAGTTTGGCTCCTTGGTGAGAAAAGCAAAATTTATTTTCCTTAAGAACTACCCTTCACCCCCAATTGGGATATGAAAAAGTAGCTATTAAAATCATAAGCAATTATTTTCCTGGTTGGGGGTGATGGGTTTCAGCTTTCTGTATGTGTGAGAAACAGAGATGCCTGAGCAACAATGCACATTAGTAGGATAGATGGTTTTGGCATGTGATGCCCATGTGGTATGATGTGGGGGCTTCCTATAATTATCCTGTGCCCGTTGAAGGGGAACAGTAAATTGGTTCTTTCAGATCGAGAAGGACCCAAGACAGATTTTTTTGACAATGCACTCAGTATTTAGGAGTGTTGTCACCAAACCAGAGACACCACAGGATGTGCCCAGTGAAAGAGCACTTCAGAAAATGAACTACAGTGGTTAAAAGCCGTGCAAGATTGCTCACAAGAAGCAGAAAATAGGGAAATGGGAATCCTTGATGTTGTCTGCTTTTCCCACACTCTTTCCCCACTTTCCTCTCAGGCCAACTTTGTGAAGAACCACATTTCTCCCTCAGGGAAAGTAACAATTTAACACAGCAGGGAAGAAAGAGGTTTTGCGATGTGCTTCATGAAATGATGCAGTATCGCTCAGCCAACATCTGGTAAAACGTCTTTAAACAGCATCATCTTCCTGTATCAGCATTTCTAACATCAATAATTTTATTGGTAATAATCAGTAGGGTCTGAGATTTGTTGGAGGAGGATGGATGGCTGCATTTGGGGAGGGAATCTAAAGGGCTTTGAAGTATGCTGATAGGAAAATACTGAGGCAACATCACAATTACTGAGCTGAGAAATCTGCACTGATTTGCAGTTCCCAAATTGTTTGGAAAACATGAGAAAAACTACCTTGAGAGTATTTGCTGGTGCTTTAATGCCATAAGATTCTTAAGAGCTACAGAACTCCCCAAGTGCCACAACCTGGGGTAAATCTAAACCAGACTTAAATGTTTCTCCTGAAGGTCCTGTGGCTGTCCATACTGGTCACATGAGGCGCTTTCTCTTGCACTTCCTACAGCCCTATCCCAAACACCTTTGAGAGGAAGTTCTTATTCCATTCCTGTCTGGTAGGTCTGAACAAATCCAAGCCAATCTTCCAGTCAAATTATTTCCAGTCCAGGTTACATAACCTTTCATCCACCCAAGCAATCCTTTCCATTTTCTCGCCTCTGCTCAGAACCCTGATCATCCTTGCATTAAAAAAGACACCTTGATAAATCACTTCATATAGTTAAAAAAAATTATTTTCCACTCTGAAAAGTGGACCCATGTGGAAACTCTAGCACAGGAATGACTCAAGATTATTTTTCAGCTACCAAAATGATGTGAAACAGCAGCCTGCAGCTGTGTAAGCAAATAGACCAGCATTACAGGAATCCATGCAGAGGTCAGTGGTGACCTGTGGAGTGGTATCTGGCCTGCTTTGTGCAGGCAATCTACTCAGTGCTGAACTGGATGGGAACTCACGTTTTGTTTCCAAGAGCAACAAAGCTGTGAGATGGTTCAGAAGAAAAAAAAAGAAGAAGATGGAGATGAAGAAACTTAATGTGATGCCAACATTAATATTATCTGGCCTTAGTAACTGCCAGAGATCTCCAAAGATGGAAGCCTTCTGCATCCTTCAGTCTTCTGATGTTACCTCCTGACAAGGCTGCTGGACCCAGTTGGTGATGATCAGAAGTGTCCTGCAGCATTTCCAGTTGTTGGAACAGGTGGTGACCTAGTGTGACTATTATGGAGAAATTAATTCTGGACTGGGTTTTAAGATGCAGTGAAGGAGAACGACGACACAGCAGAGAAGACTCACCACTTCTGTGCCTTAAGCCATCTTAAAGCCCTCAGAGTTCTGGGACTGCTTGAGGCTTCTTGTGTTACACACTCTGATAGTAAGCTGTCCTCTGAGCTATACCCTCCTCAGCTTCACCATTATCCAGGCTAGAATCCCAATCTGTCTAGTGCTGATAATAACCATGGACTGCTGGGGGAACTGGTGTCAAAAGGAAGGCTGGTGTCTGCTGATGAAACCAAAGAAAAAGAAGTTCAAGCCTCTTGACCTTCCTTCCCACCTGAATTATGCTATGATTATAAATTGCTGGGAGCAGATGGTCTGCAGCAGGTCAAGGTCAATTCAGCAGCTTTCATAGAGGTAAATCATACCACTGTACAGAATTTCTTTGGCATGTCAGGAAAAGTAGTAAAAGAAGAAATTATTTATGTTATTTTTCAAAAAAATTCCTCAGATGAAGGAGACCAAGTGGCCTTGGTTCGAGGAGGAAGCTTTGTTACAGATCATGAATAACTAAAGGGAAGGAAATTAATGAAGTAGTTTGCCAGTCTAACACAGAAAAAAAAATAAAGGAACACATCCCAAAGCAATTGTAGCATAGATGCTGCTTAAAATACATTGCAATGACCTAGACAGGGACTAGAACATGACCAGATCCATAACTGGTATGAGTGTTTCTACCTATCTGTATGTATCTGGTAAGTAATACACATTGGCACATATGTCCCATGGCATCAGTAATATTCCTAATCTGAGGGTTCAGGTGGTTCATTGAGGAAGTCTCTTGTATGTTTTAACATATAAATTGTTTACTTTTCTAGCTGCAGATCTGTCAAAGTAGCTTTTTTTTTGTTTTGGTTGCTTGACTTTTCCTGGTTAGAAGTGTATCAACTTTTTTTCACGGCTGGGTTTTCTCAATAAGAAAGAGTCCTGAAAAGTGGGTACATGAATTCTGGATTTGTTTGCTTCCTCTGCATCACTGTTCTGTGATTGAAACTCCTTTGGCAGAGGAGGTTTTTGTCTCCAGACTTCACAGAGACTACTCTTGCCTCTGAATTCCCATTCCATTTAGGGAACTATTGTTGAAGTACTTCATAGACTATCTTTCTTTTCATGTGCCAGGGGATTTCTGAGACAGTCCTGAAGAGCCATCTCTCCTGCTCTGTGAGACACCATGCCACTAGTCCTGTAGGCATTGTATTCTGGACTCCTGTGATGGAGTAAATCTGAAAAGTCCAGGAGATGAAGTAGTGTGGTAGCAGCTGAAACTCCTGGGAGGAGTATGAGCTGCTGCACTGGCACAGGAAGCATAAATATCTGTAAGTACTCCAGCCTCCTGAGCAACCTAAACTCCTCATAAAAAACGTCGTAGGAAAGCGTTCTTGTGACCAGCTCTATGACAAGAGAGGTGTGATTGCTCAAACATGGGACTTACTGCTGAAGGCAGAGGTTCCAGGGGTGAAAAGACAGTGTCTAAATGTTGATGAGAGACCACTCTGCTGGTTTTGGAGCCAATAGTATGGTACAGCTTATGTCCATGTGGCTTTCCTCTCCCTCCCTCCCTCCCTCCCTCAGACCCCAGGGGTACTTTTGTCCATGCTGCCTTGAGGGAGCTGCTATTCGTCAGGCCAGCATCTGAACCATCCTGGGAAAACATCACTGGCCTGTGAACAAGTTGTCAGGGAGTATGCTGGCCATTCAACAGCACTGATGACAGTGGGATCTTATTGGAACCTGTGCCTTGGTCCTGTTAATTTGTGAGTTACAGATGTCTGAGACCAAGCAAGGTTTGGAAGAGGAAGGTCATACAGTAAGCAGTGACCACCACTGAGTTCAGGGAGAGAGGAGCTGTCCCATAAATCCCAACCTGCTGCATTTATTGGATTCCCCTTTGGACTGTAGAGTAGTGGATAAGGTGATGGATTCCTCAACTCCTAACTGTTCAAATATGTGAATAAGGACATAATCAACATCTTTGTTTTAAATCTGAGAGCTGATGCAGTAGTTACTTTTTGTAGCTCTGGACTGATGTGCAAGTTAGTGCTGGAGTAGGTTTATTTTCAAGCCAAGTGACTCCAGCTTGTGTTGATGGTGCCTCTAAGGGCAGAGTGAGCCAAACTCTGGGCCTCAGCTTCCCAGTCTGTGCATGGCTTGCTCTGTGCTAGGGAAGGAGGCAGCTAGTCCTGAGATAACATGCCCATCATCTTTGTTAAACACATTTGTGCACTAGCATAGTTTTTTGAAGAAGGGGGACTATCAGCTATTAAACATCTAAGTTTAGCTTGGTTGTCCATTTGTCACAGACTGGAAGAAGAGAATCTTGGCTGAGTCCTGACTGCTTTTCAACTTTGGGAAGCTGAAAAATTCATGGAAAGAATGAAATTGAGGCATGAAAGCCTGCAGGAAATGTTGGTGCAGTCCTGCTATTACCAAACTGTGTGTTCTTACATGGACATGTGAAGTGATGTTGCAAAGCATTTTTAGATGCTGGAATAAATATCTAGTGTTGACAGAGAGCCTGCCCTGTGTCTGGAGATCTACTCTCCAGTGCACTGTGCTCTTTCATTTGGGGTGTCTTTGAAGTGAATTCATATGTTGATGTTTGTCCAGTCAGTACCTGAAGGACTTTCATTTTTTTATCTTAAGGGCAGGTGGAAACAAAGACTGCCATATGCATATATAAGGTGGTTCCATATGAGATTTTATTGCAAATGAAGAACAAACATACAGAGAATATAAAATCAGGAGCCAGCTGTACAGCCCTGGGGGCAGACAGAAATATTTTGTCTGGCTGAAAACCTGGTTCTTGGTCACTGTTTGCCCTCTACTCAGTCAAATCATAAATGTTCAGATACTGAAGCATGTTGGTTTTTAATGCACTAAGAACTACCAAGAAACCAGAGATTTTCTTTATTCCTGCCTGAAGCTACCAGGAAACTGTGTAACTGCCTGTCAGTTCTTTTGGAAGGGACTTGTGTTGGCTTGGCAGGCTACAGGCACCTGGATAGTTTCAGTGGCAATGAAGTGTAACACCCTAAAGTTGTTTGCTCCTGTGGAATAAGAAGGACTTAACTGACATCGTTGTGGTAGATATTGCAGGCTGGAGCCCAGCCTGGCTAAAAAACTTGCTCAAGAGGATGGATAAGGACATGGGTGATGAGCCTGTTCTCTGTGCTGTGCCACACAGTTTACAGAAGCCAGCCTGGCTTGTTTAAAACCAAGGTGGGTAAGTCTATAGGAACAGCCATTGCAGCAGCTACTGGAGCTCAAGGAGGAGCCCAAGAATTTTCATCAGCCAGACATGTTTTCTTTCTGCCTCTCTCTGAAGTCACCTGAATACAGCTCAGTAGAAATGCTGGACTGGGGATGTTCTGTGCTGTGTTGGTGTGCTTCAGAGCTGCCAGCAGGACCTTTGAGACCTCAGAATAAGGTTCTCAGTTTGAATGCATTCCCTTGACTATCAGACACAACCATCTCTGGTTCCCAGAGACCCCTCTGCTCAACTCAGTGATAAAAGCACTTTTTAACACCCAAGCTGCTGTGTTCCCACGCCTGCTGCTGTCATGAGGGAGGCCGGTCTCAAACAATAGCAGAGGAATAAAGAATGGCCTCTCTAATCAATATCCTGCCTAGACGCTGAGTCAGGTGGCAGCTTGAGCCTCTTTAAAATTCCTGCATTGTTCCTGATTTTTCATTTGACTGGAGTAAGTTTTTATCTTTAAGGAAAGAAAACACACAGGACCAACTGTCTCTGCCTGCTCCACCATTCCCTTCCCACCGACCCCCACTCAGCTTTGGTGCCTTTGTCCTGTGGTGGCCTCCAGCAGTGAGGGATATAGGTTTGATTTGCTGGTTTGGACTTGGAGCTGAGTGTGATGTGTTAGAACAAGGTGACTGTGGTCTGAGCACGGCTCCCTAAGTCACGTACATCTGTAAGGCTTTAGAGAGTGCAGTCTTTCACACCTACATTTCCATGTGGGCTCACATTTATGTGATTGGTCTTAAAATTGTCAGAAGGCAAGGCAGGGATGCAGGCACAGGTTTCCAGAAAATTTCTCCATAGCTGAACGTTTGGAGCCCTGGCAGGATGCTGAGACAGTCTGTGCATGAACAGACATTTGGAAAATTGACAAAAGTGATATTTGCATAAACAAACTGCAAGATCCAGTATCTCAAGCTCTTGAATCTACCTCAGCCACACTAAAAACATTTTCCAGAAGAAGAGGGCCAGGGAGACTTTCTGAAATCTCTGAATCTCACAGGGCCTTGCAGAATCCTGTTTGGGGGTTTCATTCATCTCCTGTCATCTCTGAGTATCAATCCAGGGCTGCTCTCACCAGCCTGGACCAGGGCAGGGAAACCTGTGGCTCTGCCCCTTCACCTAACCATAAGCCCTGTGCCAAAGGCTGCAGACAAAGAAGGTCAGAGATGTCCCCAGGATTTTCCTCAAGGCTATGGGCTCCCTAGGAAATCTTTGTGGCTCTTTGGCATTGCTTGCCTCCCACTGAAAAGCCTCAGCAAGAGGGGGAAAGTGTGGTCCTTGCTGTGCTGCCAGGCAGAAACTCTTGGAGCTGGAAAGGGAACCGATAAGGGTTACTTTTGCATGTGTAGATAGGAGATAAGAGTTGACCTACCCTTCACCCTAAACTGAACTCTGAAGCTCAAACAAGGTAAGCCAGTGCTTGTGAAAATGCTGGGGGAAAGCCTTTCAGACTCATGATCCTGCTGCATTTTGTGGGAACGGACAATGAACAACTGCCCATGAGGTACTTGTTGGTCCATGAGGAACTCACACGGCTTTGGACTAAAACACTGGAGAGACTGGTGCCACAGAGGAATTGGGAGCTGGGAGTGCCTGTCAGGAACCTGCACAGGGAGATTTTTTTTTTCTTTATATTCCAAAAAGTGCCAAAGCTCTGGAAGAATTCTGTGTTTCCAGTGGTAAATAGAGGGAGAAAGTTCGCTCTGCAAAAGGCTCATTTCACAAGCTGAGGAGTGCCATCAGGCAACGGGGGAAGCCCAGGTGGTGGCAGGATCACAGGACTCCACCAGGAGGATGCTCCCCTTGCTCCTACAGGCCTGCCCATGTCTGGAGTCAGGGAGGATGGAGAGCCCAGCATTTGTGTCCCCTGGAGAGAGGGCACCAGGGGAACATGGGAGCTGACTGAACTGCCCTCTCTTGTGGGCTAAAATGTCTGTGGCTGCTCAGAGCCACCAAAGATGTGCTGGCATGAAGCCCACGTGGCCCACCTCTGTGGACCCCTCCTGCCCATTGTTCTCTGCCAACTTTTGGTTCAGGGATTGTACTTTTGCCCTGACTTGGGGGCAGGGTTGTGCCTAAAAAGTAATATAACAGAAAAGAAAAGCAGGACAAACCCCCAAGGTTCCCAGCATGGTACTTGGCAGAGGCACAATCCTGTCTTCGGACAAAGCCTTTGTCCTGAGGGGTGGGGGTGGAGGGAGAAATAGAAATTACATACAATGGAGAAATCATTTCAGATGTAATAGCATCTACAAGATATTTGAGTGGGGCCCTTACTGCACATACTCTCTGACTGTTGCTTTCAGACATCCCTACAGCAATGCACATAACACACACTGTCAGAGCCTCTTCCCACTGGGCAGATACAAACAGCACAACATCCACATCTAAGTGGCCTTAGACAGAGTTCCTGTATTGGAAATCTGTTTCTTCTGGGAAAGAAACATCTCCCTTTAATGATTTCCCTGAGCGTTTAAGTCCTGTGGGAGCCTGAGATGTGTTTTGCACAGCACGGGAAGTGGTGTCTGCCAACACAAGCATGGCATAGCATGGGGAGGGCTGTCCTGGCCCCAACACCAAGTTCTCAACCCTAAACCCTATGTCCTGCTCTCCCAGGAGCGAGAGGAGGCTCTGTCTGTGCTGCTTACCACCTGCAAAGTGCATTGTTGGGATGTGTTTTTCTATCTAAGCTCACGGAGTTGGGACAGACTTTTTGCCCCTGTTGTCTTTATGAAGATTAGGAAACAGAGAGTGGATACCTCAGGAGGTGTTTTTCAGCAAGTACAGCACACACTGAGAAGTGACTCTCTTCTCCTCTCTAAATGTAAATTCAGGGTGCCATATGACTAGCAATATGCAGCTCACCTGGTTAAACACAGTGCACCTCAGCCTCACACAGACAAGGACTCTGCAGGTGAATTGAGCATTTCTTTCAGAGTTGGGCTTCTCTGCTGAGGCTGCTTTTAAGGACTTCATTGGCATCAGCTGGGAAAGGGCATGGTTAAGACAACCACACCTGCCCCATGGGAATATAATGCAGTCCTTCAGCTCATTGCAGTGGTTGTGGGGCTTTGCTGTGTGTCAGAGCCTGTTAGTAGTGCTCTGGTGAGTTGGTTGTACTCCAGGGCAGTGTTGTTCAAGCCCCTAGACCTCAGCTGTGGGAGGCCAGATGGTGGGATTATCCTTGGTGTCCTTGGGATGTATATGGGTCCTTGCTATGTAAGCTGTGGAGGAGACTCCTGAATTTTGGGTTGTTTTGAAACACTGATTGGCTTGTGGCCACTTCAGACATCTCTGCTGTTGCCATGTGGCGTTAATGACCACCATGGCAAGGATGGAGCCAGGATGTTTTGCTCCAACAGCACGTACTGCCCTGTGATGTGGCTAAGGCTACTCTGCTTCTGTGGTTCTAGCTCAGGGACTGTGGCTGCACAAAAGTAATAAATTTCTTATAAGCTGCTTCACCTTCCCCTGAAAACTTGGTGGAGGTAAAGAAGACTTGAGTGCTAATCAAGCTGTTAGTCACAGCAGGTTTCCCAAGCCTTGGGGCCAATCTCTGCGGGATGTATGCCAGGCATGCTGCTGGGGGCTCTGCTCTCCTCCAGGCATGCTTGCCTGGAAAAGCCATCACTTCAGGCAGCAGGCCTTTCCTCTCAGGGAGAGGATGGCAGGGAGGAATGAAACAACCAGGGTACACCTCCATCAGCATGTTTGAACAACAAAAAATCTCTTTAATGCTCACTAGGGAGCCCGGGGTGTGTGTGGGGGGGGCTTCATAAGGAGAAACTTGTTCCCTGCAGGCCTGATGCTGTGACAGCTTCCAGCGGAGATGAGCCGGGCTGCACAGACAGGAGGGGGGAAAGGGAAGGGAAGGAAAGGTGCTGTTCCAAGGCAGCAGCTGGTGCGAAGGCGCCCGGGCTGCTCAGTGTCAGCGCACACATGATGGGTGGGGACGTGCGAGCCCGGCTGCAATCCTTTGTCAATGGCACCTCGTTGACTTTTAGCGCTTCCTTATCGTGCCTGCGCTCACCTCGCCGCGCCGCTGATTAAATGCCATGGCCCGGGTAATGTCCCTGCCGGGCGGAGAGCTGCGTGGAGGGGCGCGGGGAGGCTGAGCATCCCTCGGGCAGCGGGGGATTGCGGTCCAGAGCCAGGTAACAGAGACACAGCCCCGAGCCGGGGCACGGCCAGCGCCGGGCGGTCCCCGGCGTGTCGGGAAGGGCAGGTGAGCCGGGATGGATGGCACGGCAGCACCTGAATCTTGTGCTGGAATAGGGGTTTGCAAGAAGTTGGGCTGGCTGCTACTTTTCCCGTGCCTAGCGGAGATGGGAATGTGAGCCATGCGAAGAGTTTGCAGGGTGTTAGTTCCTAGAGCTCTAAACAACAGAGGTAAGATAATGGGAAGGGATCCACAAGTTTTTTTGTTGCCTTTTCCCCCCAGTAATAACTTATTTCTCTGCTTTGGGGTATTAAGTGCCTAAGTAGTTCTGGTACAAACCATAATTATCACTAAAAAGGGTGTTATTTTTCAACATGTAGCTGCTACTTTCTTTTAGGCCCATGGCAATTTTTAAAGCTGTTTTTAATTTTTATTTTTTTTTAATAGGCAAGCAACTTGCAGAGATGCACTTGGGAGAGTCCTCTTTAAGTGTTTCAACTCTAAGGATCCCTGACTATAAAACCACATGCAACTATTGAGCAGGTATGTAATTTTTGGAAACTCTAGCTGGTGCCAAACTGGTGTACAGTATCTTGCTACAACAGGAGAATAACGAAACCTGACATGGAATTGGCTGGAAAGAAGAATTTTCCTTCTGAGTGAGAAATCTGAATGCTTAAGAGTTTTTGGGTTTTTTTTAAAGGATCTTAGACTTAGTGTCTTATTCCTGAATTAGAGGAAAAAATTGATGATGCTAAAATTCTGTGCTGGAGAAAAACTTCTAGAGTTTTTATTAAAGAACCTGGGGTCACAGTCCTTCACTTTTTTTTATGGCTGAAGATTTGACTTCTCTGGTCCAAATAGTCTAAATGATGACAGGTGAAACAAGAGACTTCTTTAGAGGAAGGAATTATAATTAAAAACAGAAACTTCCAGTGAAATCAATTAAAAGTTTAAATTTGACTTGCTGTTTCCCTTTTACATCTTATACAGAAAATAGGCTTATGCAGCTCTCAGCATATTTTTTTTTCCTTAGGATACAGCTTTAGTCAGTACTATGTTATTCATTGAATGTTATTACCCTGTATCTCTGAAACAGCACCAGTCTTGTAATCATCCCTGTAATCACTTCCACATTTTGCAGACTTGCAGAATGGAACAAACTCCTTCTGCCTTCCCTGTCTCACATTATCTTTGCCAAGTTCTTACTCTCCAGTACTTGCTGCAATACCTCAAAGTGTATTTCCAATATCGTAATCCCAAAGCTGTTCTCACAGGAATATCTAGTGTTGCCCCAGCCACCTTTAGGAGTCTCTTACTTTTTTCCCATCAACTTTGGTCATTCCTGTGCTGTTGAGCTGTTCTCCTCTTCTGCTTTCTTTTGTTTCTGTCCAACATCTTGTACTATCATCTCTTTGTTTTAGTGTTTCCCCATTTCTTCAGTCTTCCATCATCCCCTACCAACATCTGGAGCTCTGTGTGGGAAATCCGGGCCTTTTCCCAAGACCACCATTCTTCCTCACCCCCAGCACTTCTGCTGTTCTCTCTGACAGTGACATCCAGATTACTACACATTTTACCTGTATCCAAGCTCTGTCTTGCATACGGACCTGTAAAATCTCAGTTCCCCCCTCTAAAATCTGACTTTTTGCCTACACTGTTAAATTGAAAAGCTCAGTTACCTGCAGTGCTGCCTGCAGCCTCCTGCCTCCCAGGTCCTCTTGCCTCACTCGTGTCATTCTTTAGCTTCATACTCCTCCCATGGCTAATCCATCAGGTTTCAGCCTCTCCAGGGGGACTCTGTATGTCCCCATTTCACGACTATCTGCTGCACCCACACACCTGCCATCTGCTTGCGTGGTGTTTAACCACTTTCACGCACCTTTATGACTCTTTCCAAGCCTTCACATTTTACTTTCCTGCTGATGCCACCTCAGCCTGGAAGTCTGTGATATCTGCCAGTAAAATTCCCAAAATCTGCATTTGGGAACAGTCTGAGGAACTTGGTGTCTAGTTCTTGCTTCAGCCCACTGGGGTCCATGAGCAAGCTGCCCCTCTGTCTATCTGCCAGGGCCTGATCTCCTATAGGCTTTCAGAGAAGATGTGTGAGACTAGTGCAAAAGGGCTGATGGAGAAGGTTAAATGTGGCCAGTGTCTAGGACCAGGAAGGAAATGACCAGGTTTAACTGCCTTCTTTTCTTGAAGGTTGTGAAACAGCACCTAGACCCCTCACCTCCAAAATCCAGTGTTTGTCAAGATGGCAGCAGTTGAGATATTTGGGTTTTCTCAGTGGATCAACAGAGCTTGTGAAATAAAATGTATGTAATGGTAGGCTAAGCTGTTGGGGTCGTACAAAGTGGGTCCGTGCTTCCATCGTGTGCCTTTGGTAACCTGCCCATTGAAGACCAAGACTTTACATTCATGCTTTATCTATGAGTCTGGTTATTGTTCTTTGAAATTTTAAAGAGCTTTCATCTCAGATTTGAGTGAGTTTCATTCTAGAATGTGCTCCAGCCTGAAGGGCAGACACATTTGCCCAAGACACTTGAGGTCAAATGGAGAAAGCATTGAACTTGACGTTTTTATTATTTTTTTCCCACGTTCTAGTGAAATGTCCTGATTAGTGACTTACTGGGCCACATCACCACCATCCTTACTTACTGTGTTTTTTATTTCTTTTTTCCTTGAATGCTTTATGACAACCCCCTCTGCATTAAGTACTTAAACCAGAAAAGACAGCAAGGTAGTGACTCCCATTTTCAGGTGGATACATGTGCTACAGAGTGGTGTGAGATACCCATGTCCTTATGAAGTTATGCCCTCAGCCACTGTTTTCCCATGGACATCCTACAGGGCATCCCTTTAGGGTGCTGGTATTTGCTGGTGCTCTTCTGAGGCACCCAGTGCCAGCCACCTCCACTCTCTGTCCCTCAGGCAGCAAGGAGGGGAAGGGAACTACCAATGGAGCTGCTCCTGCACTCCAGCAGCTCCTGCTTGCTGCTGACCCAGTGAAACAGTTCACCATGCCAGCAAAATAGAAAGGAGGGGGGAAATAAAAAAAAGGAATAGAGAAAATAAAAAAACCCTGAATGTGGAGTTAATGAAAGTGGGGGAGAACTTCTCATATTATAATGTTACGGACTTAGATTTCTTTACTGCCTGCTGTGCTTTGCTAAAAATGAGGCTAGTTAGCAGCAGCAGATGTGAATGTAACAACTCTACAGCTGTCAGGGGAATGAGAGAAGCTATGAGAAATCCATGAATTAAGTAGATTCTATTACTTTTTTTTTTTTTTTTTTGGAGGGCTTAGAAGTGGCAGTTTTCAGTGTGTGGCTTACTGGTTGCTCATGTCAAGGGACTGGAATGCTGTGGAAGGTGAGAGAAGGGTGCAGTAAGCAAGATGCATGATATGCTTCCAATCCGGAAGAGGAGAGCATTTGGGGAATGGTTTACTGGAACTGTTGAGGAATGATGGGGTAGCTGTGAGGAAAGATGTAGCCTAGGATCAGACATTAGTGTTGCAGAAGTGGGGATGGGAATTCATGTAGCTAAGAATAAATGGATTTATGGAAAGGATACTGGTGGTTATTTGGTAACCAGAAGCTTAAATGATCAAAGAGTTTACTAAGCCCTTCTGACTCTGCCTTGCCCTTCCAAAAATATACCATGGCTGTGTGGAGGGTCACCTCCCATCCATTCCTACATATTAATCACCCCCTTCAATATAGGTGGCATATCGGATTGCATAGGCTGGATAAACACTGGGATATATGATCGCGTATTTGCTGGGCTGCAGGGTCTAAAGGTAAGGTCTGTATCTGAAACGCTGAGATATTTGTGAGGAGAGGCAGAATTCTTGGTCTCTTCAGCTGCTTGCCCTCCAAATGGAAGGAGAAGGCCTTTCAAATTCCAGGTCTTTGCAAGCTCCAGGCTATAAACAGGCTCTTCCTGTATGGAACAATAAGGATCTAATGGTAATCAGGAAATGTCTGCTTTTCTGTACAGGCCTATGCTTTTGTGGGGAGGATGAAGCCTATCAGTCAGGGAGGACTGCAGTGCCTGGTGCTACTGGTGTAGATAATCCAAGAAGGTGGTATTGAAGAGAGAGTCGGGGTAAAGAAATGAAAGCCTTGTCTAGCTGAAGCAGAAGGAGACAGAAAGGAGAAGGAGTCAAAACAAGAAGAAACCAGGAAAAAGGAAGAAGAAAGAACTATTGGCATTGTTTTGCACAATGGAGAAGTGGCTCAACCATTGAATACACTCCATAAACACCATGTTTTTTCAGTGAGCTAGGCTGAGGGCCTCTGTGGGGGCAAGTACACAAATGGTGGGTCCCCCCCAAGTCCTGCTGCTCTCTACAAATGAGAGCAGAATTTATCACCTATACAACTATGCTGAATTCATCTAGGGGGAGGTGCTGTGGCTCTAGCATGGTCTGGCTGTTCTGTATCAGATTTCTGAGTAAGTCTGTATTCCCAAAAGTAATGTGAAGGTTGATATGACCAAAGGAATGTATCTACTGTTTTACTTTGTGGATCATAGGGCAAGTGCCACGTGCAGTAGTCATGGATGCTGTGTTTATCCTCCCCTTTCTTGTTAGTTTGAGCACAGCAGTACAGCAGCTTGTGTCTCTGAAGCTGTTCTTGGCACGTAGAGTCTTTGCTTTAAAAAGTCTTTGTGGGTCCCTCACTATAGGCCACAGCCATTCCTTGGGGTGCAGAGCAAGCAGGGTGTTTATGATTTGGAAGTACTTGTAAGACACTCCTCTGTATTGCCTGGTCCTAGTCAGGGGCCTGAAGTGAAAATTACTAAAATCAAATATCCACTAGTACATTGTAAAGGTGTTTCACAACAATGACTACTGCTTCACCCTCTAACCACATCCGCCTCCGATCAGAAACACCAAACCTGAGCAGCCTGGAGCGTGCTGCCTTCTCCCTCTCCGGTGTGTGCTCTGACACGGATGGGCAAATCACTTGGATGATGCAGGAAACCCTCCCAGTTCAGGTTAAATCGTCTAAGAGGTAGGTTGTTCTCACATTCATCAGCTGTGACAGTGGGGGAAAGTGCCCGTCCAGGAAGGATCTGTTTCATCTGGACCCTTTGTTTACAGTGAGCAAAGCCATTGGATTTCATACCTTCCTGTACAGAGATGCCACAGCAAAATGTGAAAGTTCAGATGTTCCTGTAGATACAGGCTGTGGGACTCTGTCCCAAATGAGAAATCTGCACAGTAAGATGTCAGATCCATGAGCCCTTCTGCACCCTGGGATGAAATAATCCACTTTTTTCATCAAGAATCTTACCAGCCAAGGGTGTTGTCTCACCTCATTCATTAGCCAGCCACTGTCAGTGTAATTAGGGGTTAAGTAGTTAATCTTCAAAAATCCCTTGGAAGTCAAGGAATCCATATATTTGCTTATTTGTGTTTTGTATACTGCCCCTGAGGCAGCCAAGCATGGGAATGCAATCCCATATTTGTGTATTTAACAACTGAAAAGATGGGAGAAGAGGTTTGAGTTTACAAGAGTGCAAAGAAAAGCTCTGACTGTCTAACCTGCTTCACCTTCCCTGTTGCACACTGTGCATCTTCCTGGTGTGCAGTCCTGCAGAAACAGCAAGTCTGTATTTCAGTGTGCGTGGAGATTGGCTTTTCTGATACAGGATGAATCCAAGAGTGTGCTTAAGCTTGCTTTTCTCCCAGCGAGAGATGAAGACTCCTGTTTCTTAATTAAGGGCCTGTTTGAAATATGTATCAAATGTTAAGTTTACTTAAAGCTCTTATGATCAAATTATTCAACTTAGACTGAGCCAGGAATAGATGGTGCTGGTATAGTGCTTCTAGAGGTTTTTGTTGCTACTTTTTGCAATGCAGACATTAGAACTTTACAGGAAATGAATCTGTCCTCCAAATGGACAGTGATGTGTGGCTGCAAGGGGAAATAAACATTGTAGAGTTGGTCATTTGTGGCTGTATGCTATTGAACTCCACTATCAATGATCTGAAAGACAGCAAAATGGTAATTGACCAGTAGGAATGACTCAAAAAGGTCAGTAAGCTGCAAAAAACCCCCAAACAAACAAAAAGCAAAAACAAACACCCCAAAGCAAACAAAAACCCCCATTACTGACAGACAGATGGGGCCAAGTACAACATTAGCTGCTCTAAGTGACATGCCAAAGAACAAGGAATACAGGCTATGCTTATCAGCTAGCAAGTTTTTCTCGGGAAGCAGTGAAGGGAAGAAGTGGGGTCTGATACAGCTCACTGGCTGACTACAAAATTCCAGGATGATGCTGTAGCTGGGGGAACTCAGGCAGCTTTCAGTAAATAACTTCAAACTGAATAGTTCTGGGAAGGGCTGAGTGTATGTGTCACTTAGCACTAACACAGTCACTTCCCATGTACTCTATTTAGTTCTTTTGTTGGTGATTTCTGGATGGAAGAGGTTTCAGGGGAAATGCCTGAAGGTATTAAGGAGTTGGAAGCGTGCCTTCCAGTGAAAGAGGTTGAAGAGATAGAGCGAAAAGGGAAAGCTGAAGGCTAACTTTTTTCAGTGTCTAAATATACTTACACAGGGAACAAACTTTCTATGGTCAGAGTGAAGGGCACTAGGATCCAAAAACTGGAATATGAAACTTGGTAAAACCCCCCAAAAAATAATGGTGGAAAAGCACTATTTTTTATCATCTGTACTTAACCACTAGAAAAACTCAGTGAGAGTTCTGGGGGATCCTCCATGGGAGGCTTGTAAGTTGTGGCTGTATTTTTGTAGAAAAGTGGACCTTTGTAGTGATGGAAAGGATTTCTGCCAAGTCTTCTGACCCAGGTTTTTGAAGATGGGGGTCTAGAGGGTCATGCCAGTTCTTTCTGGCATTACAGTCAAATGTTGGCTCATAGGTGTTGGTAGCTATGAGGATGAGAACTGAGACCTCAGGGCAAGAGCAGAAGGCACCCCCTCTCAAGCCAAACATTACTCCTTTTCACCCTGAAAAACAAACAGCCAGACCACATCACTTTGTTTCAAACGCTTTTACTCCGGTAAGCATCACTGCTCCCCCTACATTCCTGTTGCCCGTGTAACCATCCACCCTGTTCTCACTCCATGACATTGGCAGCCACCTCCACTGCTGAAAGACTGCTGAGGATGGTGGAGGTGAGCACCAACCTATCAAAGAGGAGCCACCACCAGCCCTTCATCCCAGAAGGTTGTTCTGTGGTTTGCAGTGGTACCCTTGGGTCTGGCTGTCTGGTTGTACAGCGTGGGAGAAGTCAAGATTCCCTGGCAGGACCAACCAGGCTGCAGGAAGAGAACATGGGCCAGATGCAGGGCTCTCACCTGCACTCAGAATGTTTGGTTTACCTTTTTGTTGGATTATTTGCAGTGATATCCCAAAGTAAATGGGGCTTCATGAGCTGTCCACTGAGGTGCTCAGTGGTAAGAGATACTAAATTGTAATTTATCAGTGTAGCTTTAATTCTCCTCTGGCCGAGACAAGACATTCCTTTCACATACCATCAGCTTTGTCATCAGTTTCAAACTTTAAACCTCGAACAGTTACTCTCCTATATTTCTGAACAAAATTAGAATAAGTTTTTCTTTCTGCTACCTCAACAGACATTTTATTTATTTTGTGTGTATGTGTAAAAACTATATTCCCATGATGCTTCATTTCTTACCTTATTCCCCACAGGCTTAAAGCTTGACAGTGGTGAAGACTGTGCATGTGGAAGGGTCTGAGGTGCAATGTACCATTAGAAACTCGTGAGAACAGCACTGGAAGGATGAGTGCTGGTGCAGGCGGATGCTGGGACAACATCAGTAGGTGCCAGCAGAGGCTGTGAGCCTTCGCACACAGCCAGCGTGACCAGGTACTCACTGTAACAGCACTTCCTAGGAAACACAATGGCCACTTGAGAGCCAACCCTACCCCAGCACAGTGGAAGAAAGCCAGGCAAGGCAGTGTGTCCCCTGTGGCCAGGAGGGCTGGCTGGGTGGAGCGTGGCAAGGGGCAGTGAGCAGGCGAGGATCTTGTGGATGTGACTGCTGAGGCTGTGCCGGGTGGGAAGCTTTTCCTCTTGTGACTTCACCTGGATTGTGTGCCAACCTCAGCACACAATGTTATCACTGCAAGCCAGCACATGGTTGGGACTGCTGTGCTCACACAGTCAGGCCCCAGGAGATTTTCTCCAGTCCTTATAGTTTTGGCCTTGATGGCTCTCACCATGACCATATTCCCTGAGTTTGTTTCCAGTGGTACCAGAACTGCCTCTGCTCATGAGTGACCTGTGCCACTGAGGTGGATATCTAGCTGTGAGGAGTAAAAGTGAAAGGTTTTGTCAAGAACTGAAGCAGTGACCTCTGTTCCACCCCACCCCTCCCTGGCAATTCTGTGCTGCTCTTGGCGATTTCCTTATCTAGGGTTTATTGCTGTGTAAACCAGCTGAGTTAATGAGTCAAAAAGAATTTTCAGTTCCTGCTGCATGAAGGCCTTGCTACCTGGATAAAAGTTGTTCCCAAGGAGTGTTTTCCATGGGTCAGGGGTGTATGGTCTGCCTACAACCAGCTACAACCCCTATCAGGTCTGGATCATCTGAAGCTCTTCGCAGTTTCACAGATCTCCTCCTGTGTCAGTCTTATTTTCTCTCTAAGAGACGCAATCTACATTAAATGCTGCCTCTAGAAGTCTCAGCCTGAGCCTGTCCTCTTCCCTGCACTATCAGAAAGCCTACATTATTAATTTTGTTCTGTTGTTCCATGAATAAGACCTTTCTGCCCAGGCATCCTTTCTTGAAAAGAATAAAAGAAGAACCTTCCTTCATTCCTAGGCAGCCTTTCATTTTCCCAGGACAGATGTTTGTAAGACAGTTCCAGGTTTTCCATGCTTTGGCAGGATAGGCAATACATTCAAAGGTATTCCAACAGCACTGGACTTGTTTACAGGAAATGAAATGGTTCCAACCTTTCTCATGTGAGACTGAACAGTGACTAAAGTCTTTGACATCAGGGAGACCCATTCATACAAGTGTCTGTTTCCAGCTAAATTAAAATCTACTTGTAGGACAGTGACATGGCTTTTGATAGGCATAACCATATATGCAACAAATAAGAGAATTTTCAGGAGTCTCTGTAATTTTGGGCATCTATTCCAAGTAAATGATTGGTGTATGGTTGTTCATAAGTCTCTGTAGGTTCCCCACGAGCTCACCAGGATTGGTGTTTGTGCTCCAGTAGAGTTGAAATGGTGCAGTGCCAAACAGGAGGCTGTTGGCACATGCTGGGCAGATACAAGGCTGCTCTGGACAGCTCAAGTACTGATGTGTGATACCCTTTGGTACAAACACAATGCTTTGTGGGGCATCATCTGTGTTAAGCTTGAAGTAGGCAGGATCTACATTCAAGTTCTCTGTGAGCTGTCCTTTGACACATAGGTTGTGCTCTGGCAGTTTCTTTATTCCTCTGTTTCCTCCTGAATGTTCTTTGTTATTTTCATTCTGCTTTGCAGCAATTCTAGTCTTCTCACTTCACATTTGTCCCCCTCGTGGTCTTGCCTGTGTCCTTCAATCTTCTTCCTTTATATAGGTGCTATCTTTCCAGGGCTGAGAGATGAGACATTGCTCATAGATGGGACCAGCTTTTGCGATGCATAAGGAAGAATCCTCAAGATGATGCAGTACTTTGCCATTTGTGACTCTCCTTCCTGGGCTACCTCACTGATCATAAATTATTTTTGGCAGCTGGACTAGAGATGGGCAGATTTAAGTCCTTCAAACATACTAGCAGCCCATGTGTAGATCTAAGATCTCATATGATAAACATAAGGAGAGAAGACAGTTCTGAGGGGTACTTTATTACCTTCTTCCTTCAAGCTAGCAGATAGTCATTAAAGTAAGATGGCTTTTGAACCAGAAAATAAGCATTTCTTTTTCTAATCTGATGATTTAAAGGTCACAGAGAACACACAATAGGGAACTTTTATCAGCAGTGGACTTTCATGAAAACTGGAGAATAAACCAGGCAGGACTGAAGTGTGTGCACCTTGCCTCTCCCTGTCAGCCCTATGACGTGCAATGTGCTGCACTGTGAGTTCATATGCAGCTCCTCTGCTACCCTGAGCTCAGAGCCCTCTATGTAGTCACTGCTTCCTGGGAACAGAGTTCCCAACAGGAAAACCACAGCTGGACTCCTTGCAGATGTGCAAGAGCTGACCTTCCTTGTGCTGAAGAAAACCCTTTCTGTGTTTTACCAACTCCCTGTGCCATCAGGAGTGCTCTAGATCAGCGGTCCCCTTTTATTGTGATTTGTCCCTCTCTGGGACTTAGTGACTTTTGCAAAACGTTGGGTGTTTTCTTCCAGGTTATTGACTAAAAATATCCCGGTGTCAAAACCCTCCAAGAACTTGGTACAAACACGCTATAAACAACCCAATCACTTCTAGTTCTCAATTGTGTTTTGGAACCAGACTGATAGGTCATTTATAGTCTGTTTAATAGCTGCTATCTTATTTTCATGTCAAGTAAGTTCTTTAATCATAATGCCGTGTGACAGAAGGGAAGCTGCCTTCCAGGATTTCAAGTATATTGTACCAACTTTGTTTTATTTAACAATGGTATGTGCAATTTCCTCAGAGAAAAGTTTTAGCACAGTTCAGGGGGGTGAGTTTTCTATAAACCCATGTTGATTGCCTCTAGTTATATTTCCCTCCTTTTATTCCCTGTGTTCTGTGTTAGCCACTTCATTATTTAGTTCAGGTTAAAGATTCTATCACAGGTCTGTAGTTACCTGTGAGTAATTACAGTTATGAGATAATTATAAAATAATTATGCCCTTCTATTTAGTCTTTACAAAATGCCAGACTACAGGTTTTCTTCTTCTCCTCCAGGACTTACCCATTGCATCAAGAAATACAGAAGATCGACCTAAATAGTGCAGACGTATCAAGCGCAGCTTATTTAAAACCCCCAAGTTTTAGTGCAAGGTGTCCAGTTGTGCTGATTTAAAATCCCTGATTTTAGTAGTTGATATTTAACTCCTCTGGGATACTATAAGAATAGTCTTCATCAACCTTTTTTTCCCCAGCAGTAGGATAGAAGTATTGATTGATTTTTTTTGTCTGCATTTTTATTGAATAATTTAAGATTTCCATCTGATAACAGATCAATAGCTTGATTAGGACTAATTTTGTTCTTAATTTACTTGTTTAAAAAAGTTTTGTCAGGTTTTTTTTCCCCCCTTTCACTTCTATCATATCACTTTTATAATTCCTATCTCCTAATTTATATTCAACCTCTCTCTTCCTATTTGTTATGTGTTTTACTTACTTTAAGCCACCCCCATTTCAATTTCTATTCTGATTTTGTTTTTCCAATTGTTCTATTCTTTCTTTACTGGAGAGTTGTGTATTTTTGGTGCCTAGTAAACAATTTTGAAGCAGTTCTCAATGATTATTTATATTTTCTTACTTAAATCCCTTCTTTGTGATTTAGCCCAGAATTCTACTCAGATAGGAAATAGGACTTTTTAAAGCATCATGCTTTTCAGAGCTTTGCATTACCAGTTTGGACCTTCTTCATCCTTCATATAACAGCGCAGTTGGCTGGGGATCAGAAAACCTGCTACTAGGCCCTCATTTCTACCATCACTTTACCCATCTAGATAAGGTGAAATACAGGTTTTGTTCATTTTGGATTTAAGGTTTGCAAAATGAGGAAGCTGTTTAGAGCATTTAAAAATCTCCAAAGCTGTTTTTTGAGTCAGCAACATCATTGTGTGTTAAATTAAGCAATAACATGTTTATTTTTTTCCTTGGAGAGTGCTCAAATAACCAGTGCTGCCATATTCCAGTGTTGCTTGGTTATCCATTGCAGACCCAAATCATCAATCCAGTTACTGGAACACTGACTTACAAATACTGAATATTGATAACCAGGAAATTATGATTCAAAGTCACATCAAGCCAGCAGGTATACTTTTTGTTTTTACCCTACTTCTGGCCTTTCAATCTCTCTTAGGGCTACAGCCATTGATTTTAACATTCAGTTGTACAAACTGTCTCAGCATCTTTTCCACTGTCTTATACCTGTAGTCCCCTGGGCAGGCAAAACATTTTGAATATAAAATGGAAAGGAATTCCACAATTGTATGGAGCTAAAGAGGATGTATTGGAATGCGCTTGACTTCTATGCTGTGCTTCTGTAAAGGAGGGCATGCTTTTGAAAGGCAAAGCCAGGGCTGCAGCTCCATAAACCCAGCTCTGCTCAGGGGGAGTAGAAAACCACCAAACCTGTGCACACTGGGTCAAAGCAAGGGGGATGGAAAACAGAAATGTAAGAGATCATGTCCTCCCTTCAGAGCTTAGGGACTGGAGAGACACAGGCCATTAAAATACATGCCTGTATTGTGCTAAGGAACTGTCTGTAATAATAGCTGCATTCATTTTGATGGTGTTTTTCAGTCAGACAAAAACGGGGCCCCATAGCACAGGGCATGTGGAAGAATATTCAACAGTTGCTATGCCAAGGTGTCACTTGCCATAGAAGTAGCTGCTGAAAGTTCTGTCAAGTCTGACAGGGTACAGAGGACCCCCAAAGAGTCTTAATGCTTTTTTTTCTTAGAAGGATCCTGAAATGCTTTAAACCATCTTGCTCTTAAGCATGTCATACCCAGCGAAGAGTAACAGGACTGCAAGGAGTTGAAATTTTCTGGAAATAATGAAGAAAATCCACCCTCTCCAAGCCTCTCCAAACTGGAGAAGCCCTTTCACCTTACCACCTATGTTTTCTGGCAGATCTTTACATATATAATCCCTGATTTCCTTCACCTGGCTGTTTATTAGTTTGAGGCCAAGTTGTCTCAGGTAATGCTGAAGACCTCTGGATGGATGACTTCGTGATCAGGATCAAGAGAAAGACTGGCTCAACAGCTTCCAAGTTCAATAACCTCCTTTTCTTCTTAATAAACTGCTGAGGCATGAGAGGCTTCCGTTCCTTGCTGGCATCTTTTACACTGTGCCCAAAGAAACAATCGTATCAGGGTCAGGAAGACAAGTGGCTGAAAGGGCAGGGAAACAGGAACCGTCCCCACGGATGTCCTCCCTAGAGAGGCTGGGAACATGCTCTGCTGTGGGAAATGGGAAGCTGAGGTCAGCCAAAGTGCATGGCAGGTATGTGCATCTCTCAGGACTGGAAGAACAGATAACGGCCTGCTTTGCCTCCCCATCCCTCCCCTGTCCTGCCTATGAGCTCTCATGGGCCACCTTCGCACCTTGTATGCTCAGCACACCTTCACTGTGTCATTCCACAGTGTGGAAATGAAGGCAGGGAGATAAACGTGGAGAGTGGGTGGTGACAATGCTCCTGAGAGCCCTGAGCCTACCACTCAGCAAGGCAGACCTTGGTGGTGTGAGAAGAGCCCAGAAGAAGAGAGGCAGGAGTAGGGAATGAGCCCCCATCAGAACCTGGAATGCAACAAACCTCTCAGGCAGTGAGGTAATATGGGATGCTTCCAGACAAACCCACTTGTTTGGGTCTTTCAGAAGCTTTGTCCTTTGCAGCTCGTTGTGCCCAAGGATGTTAAGAGATTGTACAAAAAGTCTTGATAAAACAAACATACAGAGATCCCCTCAAGAGGCTGGGAGATATTAATAGCTCCTCTTTTACTGGCAGGCCTGGAGCAATTAATTATTACCAGAAGTATTATCAGGTGCTTGTCACTGCTTTCCCTGGATCCACTTCACATAGCCCAGACTGGCTGTAAGCAACATGTTCCCTGGCTGGCCTGATACCTCACAACTCCTGATAGCACTTCATCTGTTTCTCTGAGCAGGATCTCAATAGTGGTGGAAGGGCCATAACCTAGAATATATGCTGAGGTAAATTTGAGTTCACGTATCCCTTAAATATGCAGCATGCCTGTATTTTTGTATGTCCTCAGTGATGTCCTTTAGCTGTGACTGACCTGGTGGTAGGTTCTAGGCAGGAGGCAGAGAAAGGGACAGGTAAGAGGGGGGTATATGGGGACCTAAGAAGGGTATTTTGTGTTTGATGGCTCACAATGCATGTTTAGCTCCTTGCCTACAAGCTTTGTGCCCTGTCCCACTGCTGCTCTTGAGAAAGAGAATCTGTGCTGGCACAAGAACTTCGACTTTCTAACTGGGACATTGTTGTAAAGGTCTGCACTTATAGAAATAGCCTGGTCAAGTTTTAAGTGAAATCATGCTGATCCATGAAATCATGTGTCTAAAGGAGTACTCTTCTCTCTTCTTTTCTCTCCATAGCCCTGGTTGTGCTTAGCACCTACCTTTGACACATGAGAGTCCATCCCTTTGTCTTATGTGTTCTTTATACTTTTAGTGAAGTTTTTATTATTAACCATGTTATTATTAAAGGGGAAATCATGCAAGTCAGCTGGTATACCTGAGAGGTATTTGCTGGAAAAGGGATGCAGGTGCAGATGAAAATACAGATTATACTAGTAAATAGAGTGCTTTGTCAACACAGTTTACAGTGATTCTGTATGTTAAGCTATAGACATCAAAATGATCTTCACATCACTTTAACTCCCATCTATTCAACCACTGTAAAAGTGCCATAAAAAAGATCACATTCACAATAGATCTTACTGCATCACCTCGGCTTTCCTGTGTTTGCTTTGCCTCAGTTTTGTATTTGCAGAAAAAGTTTAAGAAATTGAGGGGTGAGAGAAGAGAAAGGTCGGGTTTAGACACAACATAATGGACACGCTGCACCTTCTCTATTCGCATTCGCAGCATCCCTCGGTGTGCCCGTGCTGGCGGTCCGTGAATGAGAAAACACCGCCCGCTAGTGGCTCGGGCTGCGGGAGCCCGGCAGCAGCTGGCTCCTCTGGCTGCTCTGCTGATGATGCTCCAGCAGCTGTACGGGACAAGGTGTGTGGCTCTCCTTCCTCCTGCCCTCGGATAAAATCAGCATCTCTGGAAAAGGTCATCTCTGAGCTGACCGAGGAGAGAGGTTCTTAATGGCAGCGCTGTGAGTCGCCCGCACGCTGCTTTTTCATGTTTGGTGTCAATGTCCAGAAGAAACACTCTGGATAAGCCATGACATCTAATCTTACGGTTTCTGCACTAAGAGAACCAATCGGTTGAAACGTGGTTATGGTGAGCAAACACCTCTAAGGCCATAGCACATTCAGAACCACCAGTGAAGTCAAAGAACAAAGCTGGTGACCCTCTGGAAGTTCCCTGAGGACAGCCCTCCTTGCAGGGCAGGGTGGAGATACCTGGGATGGGCTAGGACCAGCATAGGAAGCGTTGTTCTTCGCACTGCCCCAGTTCAGTAGTTCCACTCCAGAGGAGATAATTAACTAAAGTGGAATTCTTCCGTGATACAGCCAACCTTGTCCCAGACCAGAGCTGGTGTGTCCCCAGCTCAGGATTGCACTGGGTGGTGTAGACACCCCATGATGTCCAGGTGGAGTTTTCAGGACTTCTCTGAGATTTCTCTAGGTCCCTATACAAAACTGTAGAGCCAAAGACCTCAGAAAGCCTCCCTCTCCCCCCACTTGTTTTTCTGCTTACGAGGTAAGATCATCCTTAACAGATGTTTGTTTACCTCTTCATAAAAACCTCCTGTGATTCTACAGCCTCCCCAAGCAGTGTGCTGCAGTGCTTTGCTATTCTTACCATTGCAAAGTGGTTTTCTAATGTTTAACTATATCATTTTTATTGCAAATTAAGCTGATTATTTCCTCTTCTACTTTTGGTGAATGTAGGGGACAACTGTTTAATCTCTCCACCCATTATAACAAATGTTTATGTGCTGGAAGACTGTTATCATGCCTCCCCTTCTGTTGTTCTTTTCCTAGAGAAAACAAACTCAGTTAATTTATCCATTCCTTATAAGTCATGTTTTTTTCACATCTCTTATCATTTTGTTGTTCTTTTTTGGACTATCTCCAATGTGTCTACATCTCCTGTAAAATGTAGAGCCTGAAACCGGACACACTGTTCCTGCTGAGAGCTCAGCAGTATCAAGTAAATGCACAAAATAATTGCTTCTTTTGCCTTATACACAAAATTCCCATTAAAGCATCTCGGAATGAGATTTGCCTTCTTCTCTGGGAATCTCACTTAACAGACTCGTATCAGGTCAAACCCCAGGTCTTCTTTGGTGCTTTGCTGCCAAAATGGTTATGATTCAGCTTGGACCAGCACATTTGGCATCTGTGCAATCACCTTTTCTGAGCTGTATCTTGGTGCAGTCACCTCTGCTGAGGGCAGGCCAGCTCTCCAGTGCCTCATGTTCCTCTTAAATTCTGATTGCTCCAGCCCCCTGTCTTCAGGAGGGACTGCTGCCCCCCCTGCCCAGCTGTCATCCTCTTGGTTTTCTTCTCTAGTCTGTCATCTAAAATACTCAAGGAAATACTGCGAAGCCCTGGAGGCAGAACTACAGGGACATGATTCTCCCAGCTGGAAAAGTGAAGCCCTGATAATTACCCTTGATTATGGTACTTCAACCCACGTAGCCTCTGTGTGGTGACTTTTCTTGCTGCTCTGGGAGCCTGCGATCTAGGTATTTTCTAAAGGCTCACAGAAGTCAAGGTATTTTATACCTTACCATTTCCTCCTCATCTACCAGGCCTGTTAGTCAAAGAAGGAAATTAGCTTGGTTTGACAGGATTTGTTCTTCAAAATTCCCTGCTGAATGTTTCTTATCAGCTTATTGTCCTTTAGCTACTTATAAATTGATTGTTTCATAATTGGTTCCAGTATCTCTCTAGCTATCACGGTTAGGCTGACTGACCTGCAATTCCCCAGGTCCTCTTAGAACAGTAATTTTCAGGGAAGAACTGCATTTAAGTTAAACAGATACAGAAAGACATTCCACTTTTGGCCTGCTTATCTTTATTCATTGTCTAGTTTTGTTCCATCCCTTAAATTAAAAACATGTTTCCCATAAGTATTCATCCTCCACTTGAGGCTCAGCGCAATCTGGCCCCATCTCCACCTCTTCTGTGTTCCTGCCCAAACCCTTCTGTTACATCCTTCCCCAATTCCCCTCCTCCTCCTCTATGCTTTATGTCTTCCTCCTTCTCTTTTCTTTATGGTTTGTTTGCGATTTCCTGGCAAAATGTATCCTCCAGTGTCTGGAGGACTCTAAAGTGAACCCTGGAAAAATCTGACAGCCCTAAATTGTGGACAGTGACATTTGCCAGTCTTGCAGGGACATGGCAACCCCTGCCTAAAGATTTGTCCAGGGCTGGCTACGTTTAAATGATTTCTGAGGCCGGTAGGTGGCAGAGAGATGATGAAATCTGGGAGACTCTGGTCCTGGTGATCAAAGTGACGGATCACTTTGGCTCCAGGATGGACAGGGACATGTGTTGCTAGACAGCAGGTGTGTGCTAAGCTGGGTAGTTCTCACAAACAAGAGTGTTGGGTGATACTCCCAGCTTCTTGCAGGGAGGCAGAATGTGTCCACTGTTCAGTCTCGGCCTACGAGTGAAAGGTTTGTGTGTTCAGCAGAAGAACAGGAAGCATGTGCCACTTTCCAGCTAAGCAGATCAGGAGAAGATAACTTTGTTTGAGGGAGGGGTATCGTTATCCAGGGTTGTGCGCTATATAATTGCACAATCTGCCATCATGCATGAACAGAGCTGTTCAATAGCATGGCCCTGCCTTGTCCTGACATCATGTCTGTGTTGGAAATCCGTTTGGAATGAAAAATCCCACATTCCCCAAGTGACCTCGTAGTCTCTGAGCAAAAGGCTGAGTTGCAGTGGAGACTTCACAGACTCAGTGGTGCCGGAGACAGGAGCTCAGTCACCAGCCTCAAAGCAGCTAAAGGATGAGAAGTCAGTAATGAAGCAAAATTCTTTCCAAAGAAAATAACATCTTAAAAGTGCAGGAGATGTCCATGGTTCTATGAAAGCAAGAAAACTCACGACGGCAAGGAAAAGTCACTGAGTAGCAGTGCTACTCTCACTAGCTGCTACTATTTTTGGCCCTGTTTTTTGGAGATGAAAGTGCTCAGCACATCTACAGTTGCCCAATGAGAGCATAAATGCTGGGCCAGGTACACAGGTTGGAAGTGGTGGCTGTTACCAATCTGGTACTGTCACTGTGCAGTTGTTTTGCAGGCTCAGTGAATGTCACATGTTGCATGTAAGGTCCAGTCTTCTAAACCTTTGGTTTTATGGTCTCTACTCCTTTCTTTCACAGACACTGCTTTCATATGCCTAAGAGACTCAAATCTCCTTCTTACTCTTCTCATGCTCTGCCTTCTACTCTTCATGCCCCATCTCAACTAACCACTTCCCTACATAATCCCAGCACAAGAGCAATTCCTCACTGCCCATTTCATCTTCATTTACGCCCTTTTCTTCAGGGGGAGGAATTCATAATGAGCTGGAGAATTTGACCCAGAGCTCAGTGGTGCCTTTCTGAAAAGCATTCAGATGAAAGGACTATGTGGTTTTCCACAAACCAGAAATGTCGTGTAAACTCAATGTGCCCTGTGCTAATGTCTCTGCACTCTAATGAGAGCAAAGTCACCCTGATCATTCAGATGAAGGTAACATTTACCCAAATTATCAGAGACTTTAATATAATTTCTGTATCATCTGCCTCTTGCAAGCTGATCTGCAGCTTGCCAGACAGTGTTTGATATTTGGATATATTTGCAAAAGGCAGATAGAAGGTTAATGGGAAATGTCTCTGACAGTAGCTGGATGTAGTTTGGAGATGGACTACAGCCATGTAGTTATATACCAGATTTAGGGTTTGTCTCTTTATAGGAGAAAGATAAGGCCCAGAAAGGGATATACACATTCCACCAGAGCTGAGTTTTTCAAAAAGACAGTTTCAGTCTAAAAAGAAACAGGCAGTTTAACATTTAAAGCACCTGCTTTATGTGATGCACCAGCTTCCAGGCATTCCTCAAAGGAACTAGATGTTGGTGGTACCATATAGTCCCTCTCTTACTACTTCCCAGAGAGGAGATGAGGATGGTAGTGATGACCAGTTACTCATGTATTAATTCTTATTTATCTCCATAGCATATAGAGAAGCAAAACAGCAAAGGTATTCCTTACTTTCCCTTAGTGTCCCTTTTCCTCTTTTTCATCAAACTGTGCCTTTTCTTATTCACTTCATGTCCTTGGGACTTGTGTCTTCCCATGCACCAACTTTATGTAGCACAGTCTGAAAAATGTCCTGCTACAGCTCCTCTGTTGAGAGTGATTTATCAAGGTGTTCAGAATATGACTTTTATTCCAACTACATCCACTGAGGTTGATTTTTTTTTTCTTTTGTGTCTCCAAACTGGTTCCTCTTGCAAAATATGATTGTTTTCCATCTCTTACTTATCCTTTAGCACTTTTGAAATCCATTTTGAAAAACATCATCTGTCTCCAGTTGTGCTTTAGACTTTGGAGCTATACAAATCAGCTTAAAAGCTGTTTTGGAAGACAACTGCTAAAATGAAGCTCTGAACTTACATGGGCACAAGGGCCCAGAAAAGCTGAAGAGAGGCTCGAAACCATTGGTTTGAAGGTAAAAAATTTTGTGGCCTTCATATTATATCTCATTCAAGTGACAGCTTTTCTGGAGACAGAATGTCTCCCAGTGCCATTCTGGGAAATTAAATTCAGTGTTGAGTTTGCATAAAGAGAAAGGAGAGCTACTTGCTGCTTCATCACTTTATGAGTCTGGTATCTGCACCATTGCTTAGCAAATTTTGCTTCCAGTAGTCTTCTTTTTTCTTCAGCACTGAGCACCAAGAGCACATTCTGAGCAATTCCTAGAAAAAGACTACAAACCCAACACCTCAGAATAAAGTTATCACCTTTGGCTTATAAATAAAACTCCCAGGCCAATTAGATGTATTTGCAGATGTGATTATTGTTTTCTGTGGGCTCTCCAGCATTTTTGCAGGTGTCTGGGGGTAGGCGAGTGCGCCTGGGGTAACATTCCTGTTTGCTGGGCTGCTGGAATTCAGCTATGCTCCTTAACAAAACAGTCTGGTTCAGACATTTTCAATGCATGTGCACATGCAAGATGCATTTGGAGGAAAAGCTAATCAGGACTAAGGCACTGAAAGGTGAGGTTGTAAAATTGGTATTTCTCAGCTTTGATTAATATTGACTCTTAATCTTGTTTCCTCATACTGCTGCTTTTTTCAGGTAAAAGATGTTAAAGAGCATTCCAAAGTATCTGACAATGCCAAATACAGATCCATTATCTCAGTGTCTGCCTGTGCTGGAAATCAGCAATGCAATTTGTCTGTCAGAGTTGGGTGTAGAGTACAGATTTAATTAAATTAACGCTGTCACTGTCAGAGATACTGGCATTCCCTTTTCACCTGTCTCACCTAAAGACTGGTGAGTGTGGACACACAGAGAGCTGTGCTGAACCATAGCAGAATTGCAGAGATGCTTTGGTCTCTGCTTAACTGAGCAAACTCCCATTTATGCATGTATTAGGTTTTCACTGCCTGTCGCCTGTTCCTCTCCCCCCTCTGCTTTTTCATGTTCAGTGGACTCTCCTCTCTGTGTCTCTGCCTCTCTCTCTATTTTTTTCTCCCTATTGTTCCCCACGTCACCAACTGTCACTCACTTCATAAAGCCGTCTGGCTCGGAGCTTAAATATTGCAGGGCAACTAAAACCCACCATCACAGCCAATTCAGTCATATCTGCTCAGTCGTGCGACAAGATTGGGGCTTTTAGGGTAGGGAAGAAGAGAGACAAAAGTTCACTCTTCCCTGCAGAGTGCCAAGAGAGGAGGGGGACACATTTCTTCGGTGGAGCCTTTCACAGCGGCAAGTTGCTTGCTCAACATCCTTAACCTGTACAGTCTTTTTTGCTGGTAGTGTGCTCAGGGTGCAACATCTGGAAGTGCAGGGTGGGGGTCTGCAGTAAGTCCACGAGAGCTGAGAACATGAGCCTGTTGATTCTGAGTGGGCTTAGGCAGTGTCCTGCTGTTTCCTCATGACAGGCAGTGTTCAGGAAAAGGTGACTGTATAAATACATTGCTTACACCTTTTTTTGAGGCTCGAGAGGCTGACTTCTTACAGGTGGAATCCTAAACATCTGAACTGGTTGTACCACTCACTCATCATCAGTCCACCCACTGTTGTTGCTGGCCATTGAGCCAACTGAGCAACACCGAACCACTTCACTTGCGGAGAACAGAGAGGGTGGTCATGGCACAGTTTTAAAGAATGTGGCTAGTTCAGAAATTGTCTCAGGAAGAGTTTAGCCAAATGCAGCAAGCTGCAAGCAAGACATTTGATGGAGTTAGCCAGGAAACATTTTTCCTTCTCTTGTACAGTGAGTTTTCTGTATGATAAAGTTTATCACATCTAGAATGTTGCTCTTGTGTGCTGCAGTGGTAATGTTCAAAAGGTAGTGTGGATATCAGCGTGACTCACAAAGAAAGAAAGGGATGGAGGTGACTGAGATGCCTGGGGGACAATGAAGTTTATATCGTGTGTAGTCATGTTTTTTACAGAGTTGCACATGATTGGTAACTGTTGGGTGTACTTTGCTCTGTGAATTTGCAGAAAGTGAATGTTTAAATCAGTTTAGATAATGTATGTAAACAGCATAATCTTCTGCTAGACTTGTTAATGTAAGCGCTGACATTAACACAACTTTACACAACTTTAATGACTGAGAAAGTAGCAATTTTCTTCGGTGATTAAATTATATGTTTGCTGCTTCTGCATGCGAGGTGTTTGTGCAAGCTGAAGGACTGCGTTCTGTTACTTCTTTTCTAACATGGGTGTCCGGGCTAAAAGAATGTCATGAGGCTTGAAGGCAAAGAATATGAGTCCATCTTGTTTTAGCAAAATGCCATCATAAGCATTTTTTTTTTTGTTTGTTTGAAAATTTGTGAAATTCCCCAGAGCCATAGAACTCTCAATATTTTGCGTGTTTGTCTATGTGTGAATATGTACACACATTAGTTGAAACAGACTAGTATGCGTTGGTGTGTCATAACATATGGCATTACAAATATATCCCAGTGGTATATGAAGGAGGAGGGAAGTTTAGATACTCAGATTTCCATGCTCCTGACAGTACCTACTTTTTTCCCAGTGCTTGCATATGTGTGTCTGCATTTAGGAAACTATAGATGGAGGTAGTATCTAAGAGATGAACTTCTAGATCCCTGTGAACAGCTATTTTATGAATAATGTTCCTTGTTTTGCTTGTCATGGTCCACAAGTCAGTCTTTCTGGACTGCTGTAATATTCTGCATTCCTCAGAGACTTCAGACTGCTGTGATGTGTTCAATCAACCCATGCAAAACAACTTCCCTTTCTATTTCCCTCAAACATAGATTTTCCTTTGCCTGAAATGATATAATAGGAAGTTCAGGATATGCAGGATGAAGTCCTGAAGCAGGAATAATTTATTTCATGCAAAAATAATGACAGATGTAATATTTGACTTGAATCACTTGAAAATGGACTACTTTCTTAGCTTTCCAATAGGATACCTGTAGCTGGCTCTGTGTTAGCCTGAGATAGTGGCACTGACATTTTAGAGACAGAAAATAGTATTTTAGGTCCGAGTAAGAGATATTTGTGTCATTCCCCAGGTTGGTTCCAAAGTCAGTGTGGCAACTGACTTCAGAAGGGGATGCAAAAAATAGCCCCAGTAACAATACTGTATATAATGTATTCTATATAGCAGAACCAGTCTATATAGTAATTTTTCAGCTTATACGGTATTACTAACATAGTAATGGTGTTGTAATTGCTGTTCTTACCTAACAGATTGATTGCTAATGTAGAATTAATATATGCAATCTATAGAGAGGATCCACGTTTGTGTAGGTGCAAGATGGACACAAATGTGAGATCTGTTTGGCCCGTATGTTGTTCTAGTGAAGAAGAGCTTGAGTGCTTGAAAGCTTCACTGTATTTCTAACCACTGCAGCTGCATGCTGATAAATCTGTTCCACTGTATTGCTGGTGAGTGTTTGTACGTGTACAAAATCTGAGCAGGCTCACGCAACCAAAGCCTACAAGGCACCACAGAAGACTCTCACCTGGAAAAGGAGATAAATACACTCCCTGGCTGAAAAGTAATTGCCCATTTAGTGCCATGAAAGAAAGAATTTAGCAAGCAGCTCGCTCTGCCTTCCCAGCCCTTCTCCTGCTAATAAATCATTGTGATCAGGCAAATCAGCAAGTAAGCAAACAACTGTCCTTCTGTTTTCAAAGCATATTAGGGAAATACTGATTGAAAGCACCAAAACACATCAGTGGGAAAACCTGAAATCTTTTAAATTTAGTGTAATTTGTGGTCTTTCTCTTTCTTTTTTCTTCCCTTAGACAGTAAGAAATGGGTGACTGGAGTTTCTTGGGGAACATTTTAGAGCAGGTGAACGAGCAATCCACTGTCATCGGGAGAGTTTGGCTCACAGTGCTCTTCATTTTCCGCATCCTGATCCTGGGGACGGCTGCCGAGCTAGTGTGGGGCGATGAACAGTCAGACTTTGTGTGCAACACCCAGCAACCTGGTTGCGAGAACGTCTGCTATGATGAGGCCTTCCCTATCTCCCACATCCGGCTCTGGGTCCTGCAGATCATTTTTGTATCCACGCCTTCACTAATGTACTTTGGGCATGCTGTGCACCATGTCCGCATGGAGGAGAAGAGGAAAGAGAGGGAGGAAGCTGAGCGGCGCCAGCAAGCTGAGGTGGATGAAGAAAAGCTGCCCCTGACTCCAAATCAAAACAAAGGCAACAACCCTGATGGAACCAAGAAGTTTCGCCTGGAAGGTACTCTCCTGAGAACGTACATCTTCCACATAATTTTCAAAACCCTCTTTGAGGTGGGATTCATAGTAGGTCAGTACTTCCTGTATGGCTTCCGGATTCTCCCCCTTTACCGCTGTGGGCGGTGGCCCTGTCCCAATCTTGTGGACTGTTTTGTCTCCAGGCCCACGGAGAAGACCATCTTTATTATGTTCATGCTGGTGGTGGCTTCCGTATCCCTCTTCCTCAACCTGGTGGAGATCAGTCACTTGATCTTGAAAAGAATCCGGAAGGCTCTGAGAAGGCCACCAGAGGAACAGATTGGAGAGGTCCCGGAGAAGCCCCTCCCTGCCATCACAGTCCCCTCCATCCAAAAAGCCAAAGGCTACAAGCTGCTGGAAGAAGAGAAGCCGGTGTCCCACTATTTCCCTCTCACAGAAGTAGGGGTTGAGCCCAGTCCCCTTCCATCAGCCTACAATGAGTTTGAGGAGAAGATTGGGATGGGACCATTGGAAGATCTCTCCAGGGCATTCGATGAGAGGTTGCCATCGTATGCACAAGCGAAGGAACCAGAAGAGGAGAAAGTGCAGGCAGAGGAGGAGGAGGAGGAGGAACTAGAAGAGGCACAGGAGGAGCCAGGGGTGAAGAAAGCAGAAGAGGAGGTGGTGAGCGATGAAGTGGAAGGGCCTTCAGCACCTGCTGAACTCGCCGCTGATGTGAGACCCCTCAGCAGGCTAAGTAAAGCCAGCAGCCGGGCCAGGTCAGATGATTTGACTGTATGAAGGTGCAGGATACAGGGAGCACACGGAAAGGAAAAAGTTGAAGAGAAAAGGAGAGATAGAGAAAGAATCTAAAGATATTTTTAAGCAAAGTGCTAAAATGGCCATTTGAATATTTTTTTCCTTTTATGATTCTCAACTGGAAAGGTACTATCATGGTAACTGTGCCTTATTTGCCCTGTATGTCCCTGTATTTCCCTGTTTCCACATGCCAGCTCACTCCTTACAGTAATATCTACACTGTACGCATAACTGATGTATTTTAAAACCTAACATGGCAGTGATACCCCAATGTCGCCACTGTGAATGTTTTTACTGAAAGCCTTGTGTTCCACATTTCTCTAGGAATGTGGGGAGGATCTGTCTTTCAGCCAGTGCGGGGGAAGACTGATCAACAACTGTATCTAGTCTTTCTTTTTGGTTTCCATCTATGGCTTGCTGAGCAGATCTCCCCTTTGCTGTTGGCATGGAATTGCAGTTAAATTTAATTCACAAAGTGAATTCTGTGCTTAGCATCAACATACTAAAATAGTAAGCCCAACTTCCCTTCTCTATCCAGAAAATAAAGGCCAATTCCAAATTTCTCTGTGCATGCATATCTGAGTTAGGTAAAAATATTTTCCCTTTGTCAAAAAATATTTCTGCTCTTCAAGTGACATTGACAGTGGATAAGGTTAACGTTAGATCTCTACTAGGATTTAGCAGATGCCCGGAGATGGATTTCTTGCTCCCAAGAGGGTCATCCAGCCCTGAGACTATTTCAGCATACTGGAAAGAACAAATTCAAGGGATATTGTTAACTTGTAGCCTTGTGGCTTAAAGATTTGAAACTTGATTTAGCCAAGCAAGTGTGGGAAGGCTTCAGAGAAAGGAAGGAATAGCTACAGCCCCCAGAGCATGAAACCAAATACAAGCCTTCATGGTATGATCCTGACATGTGTTCAGTTCCTGGAGCTTCCAGGCACTCGGCAAATCTCAGGTACACAGTCTTGAAGGCACCTGGGAACCTATACCAGGGGTAACTATGTGACTTTTTAAACCTCTAAATATAAAACTGGTTGGTCAAGTTTGAAAAGACTGATATGGTAATAGTCTTTTGACATCTTCTGGTTTTAATTTGACAGACAGGAACTGTTCAGTGGACTACTTCTCTATTAAATGCCAAAGTCTCACTCAAGTAAGACAAGGCCTTTCAGAAGATGATTTAGACCTTTTGTGCCAAGAGGTCTATTCAGAACTCTGAGACTCAGAAAAATATTTTTTACAAAAGGCAGAAAATCGTGTGCTTGCAGATGTTTAGATGTCTAATATAGATCTCTAATTCTAAGACTAGAGCAGCACCTTTTGGCTGGGACGGTGCAGCAATGTATTCAGAAGCTTCAGGTTAGCAGCTGTGTCCCCCCAAAACTGAGCCTCCTGCCAAAAAAGTGCAGGTATGCACTCTCATCTGCTCTGCTCTGCAAACCTCAGACCCTGCCATCTCAGCAAATTCTTTCCACTGGGCTGCAGCCTATCCCATTGTTCCCAGGGCAGGCTCTAATCCAGGTCAGGGGAAAAAAAGTCTTTGGCACAATGCATAAAACTCATCCTGCCATTAGCTAGAAAAGACCCCCCATGGCCTCCCATTGTGGCAGGTCTGACTCAAAGCCCATGGAAGTCAAACGGGTGTTTGACAGAGCTCTGGGTAGGCTTGGGCTCACACCTCCAGTCCCAGAGCTCTGGGTAGGCTTGGGCTCACACCTCCAGTCCCAGAGCTCTGGGTCGGCTTGGGCTCACACCTCCACTTCAGCTGCCTCATGTCCCAGCCTTGGCAGCCACCAGTACAGCCAGTTCTGTCACTTGCTGGTCTGACCCTTTTGGAGGAGTTCCCCTGCCCACATTATGCAGCTGCCTCTCGTGAGTGCAGAGGTGGCTGGACTTCACTGCCAAGTGACGTTAAGCTGTACATATGTAGAAAGTTTGTAGGGTGCACTGGGATTCTTCAGCACCACAGCCGTGCCACCTATTTTGTTATTTTTATGCTGTTAATCCTTTTGCTCCTCTTGGGCCTGTATATTTTCCCAAGGTTTGCAGCCTGAGGTCAAAACCTTTGCTCCTTGGACAAAGGCTGTTAGGTTGTCCTTCCTTGTGAAGGAAGACTGGAAGGTACCTCCTCAGTTTTGGGGCGGAACATGACAAAGCAAAAGGACATGCAGAGAGAGAGTTTATAGGTTACCATTTATCCACTCTCCTAATACAGAAATAGGAGAACAGTTATCACAAATGAAAGGCAACTGAGGAAAAGAGAATGTTTTTTCTGCAGGAAAAGAGTCCACTATGCCCAATTCAAGATACTAGAATTCAGGAAAGGGCAAAGATTTAGATCAACAACAAAATCACCACATTTATACTAGAAGGGATATATTACCTTTTATTTTTCCCACAGAAAGATATAAGACAGTTTTAATGGTTCTAAGTGTCAAGCAGCCCACTGTTGAAGGGGCTTGGAAACATACTTTCCTGTAGGTAAAACCCAAAACCATGTAAAGGTTTAGTACAAGTTATGTTCTACCTTCAACAGAGCATCTGACCCTTCCAAATAAAAATATACTGGACTAGATGAATCACACCCACCCTAGTTGCCTTCTAATTGACAATTCCCCTCCTGCTCTTGAACTCTGATATTCATACCTTCATTAGACCTCAGGGTTACTTAGAGATGAGTGCTTGTTCATCAGGAGTGTATGGTTCACAACAGGGCTGTCAGGCAGACCAGTCTTTAATCATCATATGTTGAGTATGTCATCCTTTCTCACTGGAGAGCCCCTGTAAAATGCACCATAGGCAGTGTACTCATGGACACTGTAGTTCTTCCACAGCTGCTGCAGGAATGCTCATTTCTTCCTCGGGGTCACAACTGCACAATGAGACAAGCCAGCATCTTCATCCTGCATCCACTCGACTGCTTGATATATATATTTTTTTTAAAAAGCCAGTTTTCAAGTACCCTGCCAGGCTGCTAATGAATCTGTAGCCACCAAAGACGGCATCAGGGCATGGGCAGGGAAGTAACAGTCCAGTCTTCTGGCATTCAGCCTCATCTCTGCAATGAAATCACTGTGGGACTGTCAGCAAGTCACTCTTCCTTCTTGTGCAATTGGGAATAATTTTCTACCTTACAATGATGATGTGAGGCTTGATATATTGTGTTAGTAGTGGAAAGGGGGGGTCCTTGGATGGAAGGCCCTACAGATGAGCAAAGGATTATTGCTATTTCTGGATGTGATAGCGTATAAATGTGTTTTATTCCCTCTCAATGAGACAAATTTAAATGTTTATTCAAGAAATTCCTTGTGAAGTTGCATAACAGCCTCAGAGCTATGGATTCAGTGTATGCTTGTACTCAAAAATAATTAAGCAAAACCTATATATATATGAAGAACAGGGAAAATTATCTCCTTGGGAAGGGGGAAGTCACTGGATAATTAGAGCCATGCCTGGATCATTTAAAGGTGTGTTTACCCCCTTAGCTCCCTGTGCAAATAAATTACTAACTGATCACATGGCTCTCTGCAAGGAGCATAAGATGCAAGTGTCAAAATCACCAAAGAAGGTGATAGTAGAAGAGAAAGGTAGTCTCTTAGCTTACAATAGCATGTGGGGGTTGGTGTTCTCTAGTGTCTAGAGCAGTGGACCTAGGATAATAATCTTAGATTTATTTCCAGCTCTGCTTCTGACTTGCTGTGATAATCACTTTACCTCTCAGTGCCTGTTTTCTCCACCTGTAAAATGGGTGTAAGAATTTCCACCTACCTCACAGGGATGTTGTGAGGCTTACTTAATTCTGTTTGTAAAGTAAGTAGGAATGATCTGATGAAAAGCACTGCTGAAATGCATGGTATCCTTGTTATTTCCTGGCAGAACTGCTAACTCAGTTAATATATGACTCCTCGACCAGAAGGGCAGTAGTTTGGAAATGTGAACACTGCACTGCACTGACAATATTAACATGGATGTGGCTTTGCCACGGGTAAAAAAGACTATTGATTACCTCACCCTTCTCTCTCACCTTTGCCTTGGCCTTGACATATATGAAGCTGTGGTGACAGTGTGGTTACATGGACCCCTCTTCTCCATCCCCAGCATCCATTCTGGGACAGAATTTATGCTTAAATAGGGGAGTTCCTGGAGTGTGGGGTTCAGGTTGGTGGAGTTATGACAGTTTTAAAGTCCTTGCAAGGGAGAGGGTTGTATCACACAGTATATTGCTGGGCTTCTGTTTGAAACCACTCAGTGTCATAGACACCAACAATCTCTAAGTGATGAAACAAAATGAGGTACAGATTCCTCCTCCTGTAGGAGGGGAGAGATTAGGGGGCGATCTCCGCTCTCTAGGTCTGTGTGGGCATGAAATCTACTTACTGAGGAGGGGGAAGTCCTATCTCTCCTGCCACTCAGTAACTCCCTGACTGTGCAGTTTTACATTTAAAGAGCGGCTGTGTCACACAATGATGAAAAAAAGGTGGCAGTTTGCTGTTTTGTATAGAAAATGGCTTTTCAGGCTGACAACTGAAAGTAATCCTAGCCTAGGCATAGTTTTGTTTAGTAAAGACAGGAACATCCATGAGAACTAGACTAAAGCCTTCCTGTAAGCCCAAGGCAGTTGTGATAAAACAGTATATGGTGCCAGATTTCCTGAGGGACAGGGTTGGATAAACATACCAAAATCAGGGGACTTGTCTAAGTATTGGAATAATTTTTTTTTCCCCAATGGGAGGACACTACCATTTTTTAGGCTCTGGGTGTGCTACACCTCTTAACATGGCTCAGGAAAAGCTTTTTGCCGACACCAAATTTGCTTATACAGCTGAGTAGTAACCATGGCAAACAAATGTGTGTCGATTTGCCAAGACACAGCCTTGCACACAATCCTTTCCTGGCAACTGGCTTGGCATGCATCTATTTCAGTAGAAGAGGCAAGACTCATGTATCTGTCAACAATTCAAGCTTTTCCTTCAGCAGCCTGATGTACAAAGAGACACTGAAGGTTTGTTCAGCCTAGAGAGAAGAGGGCTAAGGGTAGGTATGGGGAGCCCTACCTGCAGTCCTCAGGTGCCTAATAGGGAGTTCCAGGGAAGACTCTCAATAGAGGTGCACAGCAAAAGATCAGGGGCAACAATCACAATGAGCAGCAAAGGAAAATTTTGACTAAAAAAAGTTCAGACAAGGAAAAAAAGTTGTTCAAATGGAAAGTGGTTCAGCACTAAAGCAGGTGCCCAGAAACAGGGTGGGATCTTCATCCTTGGGCAATGAAGCTTGACTGGGAAAAGCACTGTGCACCCTAGTCTCATTCTGCATTGAGCTGAAGGTTGGGCCAGCTGGTCCTTTCCAGCCTGAACTCTCTATCCCATGGAATATCCCAAGCTGAAAGCTCAGTGCAGCCACTGCATGGTGGGATGACATGTGTAGAGCACTTTCTGCCTCTCCAGGGTGTTCTGGTAGAGCTGGTTTAGACTGTCCCACACCAATTAACCAGACACTGCACATACAGAGTAAACTGTGCAAGTGTTCAAGGCCAGGTTGGACAGGGCTTTGAGCAACCTGGCTAGTGGAATGTGTGCCTGCCTATGGCAGGGGGGCTGGAACGAGATGATCCTTAAGGACCCTTCCAACCAAACCATTCTATGTTTCTGTGATTCTATGAGCTGATGTTTGGTAGCTACAAAAGCTGCTTGAGGCAAGAATCGTGTTGTGCAATTGGTTTGGAAAAAGCATTTCAAAATAAAAAAAAAAGAGTATGCTTGTTAACAGATAAAATCATGGAAATATAAGCGGCTTAGGTCTTTCCAGCTCCCTTTAATTTCAGTGTCAAGTGTGCCTTTAAATCCATCTGAAAGTGCAGAGAACTGCATTTTAACATTCTGTCAACAAAAACCTGTGTGTTTTAAAGCTTGCTGATGTGGGATGAAGCAGCACTGAATAGAAATGGTGATTAAAGAGCTACTGACAAAACATTTTGAAAAAAACAAAGACTGTTGGTCTTCGCCTTCCTAGACCCAGCCTGGCATAGTAAAAGCAAACCAGTCATTTATAGGTTTCCAAGGTGGAAAGGCTCCCTTGCTTGAAAAATCATGGAGTATCCTATCAAAAATCTTTTAAGACAACATAGAAAAGAATTTATGATGAAACTTTAAACAGCAAAAATCCCTCCTATGGTACTTCCCCGAAGCTCAGGGGACAGTTGGATTGAAGGATGATCGGGATAAGGAAACCCAGTTACAGATGAGCATACCAGAAAACCCTGGCTTACAGGCAGCTGCAGGGCAGAGGCTGTGCAGGAGGACAGCAGGGAATTCCAGCTCCTGGCACAGCATGCTGGCTGACAGGCAGGCTGTAGGCAAAGGCTGAAGTGAGGAAACCAGGTACCTCACTGTAAGGGTAAGGCAGGCCAACTCGAGAAATGAATTAAACCCAGCCTGCCACCAAGTCTGGTATTTCTGGATTTTAAGAAGGTTAGCAACTGTAAAAAATTTTAATTGAACTTTTATGTGCTAGCTCCTCTATGTACCGGGTATAGTAGGGAACCAGAAATAGCATGGGCAATGCTTTCCGCCCTCCCCGCCCCCAATCCTTCTACATAACTGTATGAAGAATTACTGGGGCAAAAATGTCCAGGTAAGTTGCTCAATACATATATGTTAGTTCAAAGAAGAGTCATACACAACCCTGTAAAGGAATCAGTCTATTGCCAGTGAACATCATTGAAACTCATCACAAATAAATTCAAAAGAAATGCAGAAATCAGAATGATGCAGGAACACTTCCAGCTTCAGAGTTCTTGTTTATGAAAACCTCTGGAGAGAAAAGAAAATGGATGGCCAGCTGCCAGCTAGGCCTATTTGTCATAAATATGGCCCGTAGCACCTTCTGGAAACCTGTGCTGTTTCTAAATATACCCTTGGCCAAAACCCATGACATAATTCAATATGCTGCACCTTTCCGCTTTACTTAAAAGACTTGATTTTAGTTCTCTCTGCAAAACTGAACATGGAACAGCCACATTCACTGTAATATGTGAAAGAATAAAATATGGAACTGAGTGGAAATCTGTCAATGTGACTGATCAGCCCTCCTTCCTCATGCACTGCCTCTCCTCTGTGGCCACCTTCATCTATATTCTGTGTAATGAAACAATCAGCCTTTCACAGCTGAGAAGTTGCCTCTGTAGCTGTGAAGGGCCAGGGATCCTTCTATCCACATGTGCACATCAGTGGCTATCTAAGGAGGAATAACACAAATTAAGTTTCTCATTTTCTTTTTACACATTTTGTATTCCCTGAAGGAGAAGTTCAGAAGTTAAGGGGTGGGGCTGAGTTCTTCCAGTAGGAATTCTATTCCCCCCCTGTGTGTTTCTCCCAAGGATGGGTAATTTACAACCAATCAGAAGAATGTTTCAAGCCTATTTCCAAGCACATGCAAAGAATAAAGTTTAAGACCTATGACCAAATTCTGCCTTGTTTTTCAACCTTGAGTTGAAGTGAGCGGAGTTGCCAAGGTGTAAACAAGAGCAGAATTTGGCTTTGTATAAATTTATTTTTTAAAGGATTTCCTGTTAACTTCTGTCTTTAAAAAGCAACCAACAGCTAACCTTGCCCCAACACCTACCAACATAGAACAAACAACCACAAATCCCTCCAAACTCAGGAATCTCATCACTGTAGGAAAGAACAGATTCTAAGCAGCAGATAAAGAAAGGAACAGGGAAGGCCTGATCTTGGCTCTGCATTGATTGGCAGTGATACCACAGGCTGTAAAGTAAGAGGCCTCAGATCAGATACTCCGACAATCTCCTCCCTCAGTCCATTTCTCCCCAAAAGCAGATGCTGTAGACAAGGAGACAAATTTCAAACGAAGATGATTGAGAGCAAGACAGAAAGCCAAACAATCACAGAGGCTGTGGGACTAATCCAGTGACTTGGCACAACCAAACATAGATTTGTTTTCCTAGTGAAATGAGTTGTAATGAATAAAGGTTCCTGATTTTCAATCAGCCGGGACTCTGTGCTTTGTTTAACTTGCAGCTTGAGTCTTCTCTTACTGTACAGTTTCCTGTTCCAAATGCAGAGAGTTTTGAGTGGCAATGGTTGGAATCACAAGATCATTAAGTTTGGAAAAGACCCCTAAGATCACCAAGTCCAACCACCAACCCAAGACCAACATGTTTACCTTTATATCATGTCCTCAACAGCCATATCCATGTTTTTTGAATCCTTCCAGGGATGGCGACTCCACCACTTCCCTGGGCAGTCTGTTCCAATGTTTTACAACCTTTTCCTCAAAATAATATATCCTGATACCTAATCTGATGCAACCTGAAGGTATTTCCTGAAGATGTGTTTATAAGAGAAAAAAAAAATAAATTCAGATGCCATTAAGTTCAAGCAGGGACATGATTGTGACATGAAGGATTAGATCTCACACCGATAGGCATCAGGAAATTCCCTGTCTGAACTTTTACTTCCCTTTTGGCCCAATTCCTTGATATATTATAGTTGCAAATCCTGAAAGGCATCCGCCGCCCAGCTCTCGGCATGAAGGGTGGATGGGAAGGGCCCCATGTGGGAGATGGATCTCCTTAGGTGGGGAGATGGCTGTGGAGCAGGCATGGAGTGCCATGGTCCCTTGCAGCCCTGCTCCTGGAGTCATGGATGGGGAAAGGGCAAATCACAGAACCACAGAATGGTTTGGGTTGGAAGGGACCCCAAAAATCATTCAGTTCCAGCTGCCCTGCCAACACCTTCCACTGTCCCAGATTGCTCAGAGCTCCATCCATCCTGGCCTTGGACACTTCCAGGGATGGGGCATCCACAGCTTCTCAGGGTAACCTGCTCCACTGTCACAGGAAAGACTTTTTTCTCTAATATCTAATCTAAACCTGCTCTCTTCTAGTTTGAATCCATTCCCCCTTATCCTGTCGCTATGTGTTCTTGTAAAAAGTCCCTCCCCATCTTTCCTGCAGACTCCCTTCGGGTACTGGAAGGCTGCAATTAGGTTAACCCTAAGCCATTTATTTTCCAGGCTGACCTATCCCAGTTCTCCCAGCCTTTCCTCGCAGCAGCGGTGCTCCATCCCTCTAACCATCCTGGTGCCTCCTCTGCCCTCTCCCACCGCTCTGGTACCCCAGAGAATGCAGTCCGTCCCTCCAGACTCCCCCCGGGACCCCTCCTTCCTTCCCTTTGGCTTTCCAGGGGCAACCCAAGCTTTGGGGCTCGGCGGGGATGCGGAGCGGGGATCAGCTCCCTGCGAGAGCCCGGACTACGGCACCGGCACCGATCCCGATCCCGATCCCGATCCCCATCCCGATCCCGGTCCCGCCAGTGGGCGTGGTTTCCCCAAAGGGGGCGTGGTTCCTATACAGTGGGCGTGGTTTCTTCTCCCCGGCCCCGCCCCCTCCCCGTGAGCGCTCCCGTGCGCCTGCGCGGGGCAGAGGTGGGGGGGGGGTACCCGGAAGCGGGGCGCGCGCCGCCATGAGCTTCCTCATCGACTCCAGCATCATGTTCACCTCGCAGGTAACAACGCACACACCCACACACTCACACACACCCACACACACACCCCCACACCTCCGCCTCCCTCGCCGCCGGCCGCCACAGCGCCGAGGGGACCCGAGGGGGGCCCGGCCCGGGGTCCCGCCCGCCCCTGTGCGGCCGTGAGGGCGGTGCTGCCGGCGCGCATGCGCAGCCCCCCCACCCCCCCCGCCCCCCTTGGGCGCTGTCGCGGCTGTCGCGACATGGACACCTGAGGCCCTACCCCATCCCGGCGCTGCCCCCGCGCGGTTCGCGGCGGCCGGGTCGGGCTGGGCGCATGGAGAGGTGCAGTCAGTGAGGCCGTGAGGAATTGGAGCTCTTCCCGCAGTCCCGCACCCGCTTCGGCGTGTCTGAATTTTGCGGGTTGGGTCGGACAGAGGAGTTGATCCTGCTGTTCTCTCTGTAGTGCTTGGTTTCTGCTGTTCTTTAAGAAGGGTGGATGTAGGTAGTTGGACCAGATGGTGGTTGTAGATCCCTTCCAATGGAAAGTCCTATCCAATCCCATCCCATCCTATCCCATTCCATCCCATCTTATCCCATCCCCTTCTTCTATCCAGGTTTGCCCCTGAGCAGTTTGCTTGGTCACAGCTTTGGAAGATTTTTCACTCTGTTTCAAGGAATTAAAAAAGACGCTGCTGTTTTATCCTTAGTGCCTCCTTCTCCACTGAGCCATCTGTGGATTCAGCACTTCAGTGTTTTCTTTCTGCTGCCATCTTCCAGTTAATTCTTGCTTTGCCCCAGCTGAGGTCACATAGGAGCTCTTTAAACCTTTTCGTGTCTTTATCTTTTTCTGCCTTTATCATGATGAAGTGGGTTGTGGTCTCGCCATACTTGAAACTACCCAGTTGTTTTGTGTGACAAAATACCTTCTTCATTAGCCTCCTTTGCTAGGATTTTATCATTGTATTTTCTTCTACCTTCCACTCCTGCTTGCTACCCTGCTCTCCCAAATGAGCATCTAAATGCTTTTTTTTTTCCTGTGTCTCTTTGACAGGTGAGGTGGTCCAGCTCTTAGTTTCTGCCAAAGGGGAAAGGTTCTGCTTCCACTTTGCTCCACAGTCATACTCTCTTTGTGTTCTCACCAGTGTCTGGTGAAATGAGTTTGAGTGGGTCACAGAGGGATCTGATAAGCTTCTGAGCTGGTGTGAAATGTTTGTTCTGTAATGAGGAGGGATGAGCTGAGCAAAGATAACCTTTCTCCTCTCAGCAGCAGTTGGTTGTCTTTTATAGGCTTTAATGCACAACCCTAATTCCTGACAGTTTTAAGGACAACCTTTGCCCGTTTCTTAGAAGTACAGTGTCCTCCTACTTGATAATGCTTTGATTTTTACTCATAGTATGCTTTTTCACTCTCGGTGACCTGAATGTAGCTTTGATATGGTTAACAACTCACCCAGAACAAAAACAGTCCCCTTTTTTTGCTTTGAATTTTGAGATCTAATTTATCCTAATAGCTTTTCTTTAATTTCTGATGGAAGCTTTTCATCTTCTCATCATCTTCAGCAGTATCAAGTTGGTGTTTAAATCGCTGCATGTAATTGTTAAATGCTCAAGATTTTGCTGACTTTACATGTCACTTTCACCTGCAGTGTCTTAGATTGTGAACAGTTACAATAATGTCTTTCTGTGCTTCTGTACAGTCCCTAATGCAAGGGAAATCTAATCTTCATGTATAATTTTCTCTGTTAGTATTGTACTTGTCTCCTCATTGTTTTCTTTTACTTACTTCTTTTTAAAGAGTTTGTCTCTGCTGTTTTCCTCCTTCCCACTGTTAAATGTGGAATTGCTTTATGTAAATCTCATTTGCTTATCATATTTCTTTAACTTATGACCTGTAGATAGGAGGCTGATGGAATATCATTCCTTTTTGCTGACAGCTACTTTAAAGTCTGAAGTCCTCCTCAAACAAGTTTGGCTAGCTGTTGCCAATCAGTAGACCTCATTCCACCTCATTCCTATTTCAGTTCTTTCAAGGCGACTACATTTGATCTTCCTTGCCCAGCATTCCAGGTATTCCTTGTCTGTAAATCATGTTATTCTGTTGCCTTTGCCACTGCAGTTACTCCTGATGGGCAGGGAAATAGTCCACAGGGATTTCTTTGGTTTTGTGTTTGAAAGTTTCCCATCTCCACCATGGCCCAGAATGCTCTGGGCCTTTTCCATGTTCTCTGAGGAGATATACTGACTTCATTTCATGATGTCTGATATATATTGCTCTTTGCCTTGGTCAAAGCTACTTCTGTAACAAGATACTGAATATCTTCTGAATTCTCTTTTTGCTTGGGTTCTTTTAAATCATTACATTCACATCTAGTATTAGCAGAAATAGAGGGAGCTACCCACAGCAGGCCTGACAACAGAGTTCCCTTTTACTCCCTGGAGCTGGGTAATTGCAGTTTTGGCCACCTTGCTCAATTTGTATTTTTTTTTTTTTATTATTTATTTCATTTAAGTCATTGCAAAATACCTTCAGGCATGTGTTGAAACTTAAACCAAATTTTGTAAAGTGCCACTGAAATGCAAAGTATCATTGGTTTTTCCTGCTTTACCCTACCTTGCCGATGTGGTTTTGTGCAACTCCAGGCTGTGATTTGAGGCATTCAGCACTGCCGTTTCTGTACCTTAGAGATGCTTATAACACCTTTCACTCATGTTGTATCAGTGTAACCAGCTTTACTGCAAAGAGCTCTCCAGAAAAATCAAATGCACTTCTAATCTTTAGGAAACAGCACATATTTTTATAAAATTTACTTATCTCTAAAGGATATGTATGTGGTGGACATTCAAGTGTTTGCCTCCATTACTGTGTTTCCTGTAAAAGAACTAGATTACAAGAGTGAAACAAGAATCAAAAGTGCAAGGGATTCTGCCAGACCAGGAATGGAGGAATTCTGAGAATTTAGGAACACAGAACTGGGTTTTCTTGACTGGCTTCTCCGTATTTGCTACACTTGGATATGTAAAATACGCTTTTGTCCATAGTACCATGGCAAGTTTTAGTCTTTTGTACATCTTGGGTACTTTGGCACAGCTATTTTCCTTTGCTTTGTTTCAGTTTGTGTTCTGCAAGTTGCTGGATGCAGATATAAGTGCTTCATCTCTTCTGCAGGTGCTGTTCTTTGGATTTGGGTGGCTGTTCTTCATGCGTAAACTTTTCAAGGATTATGAGGTGAGATGGAACCTTTAATTAGAAGTCTATATCTTAAAAATTACTCTCAATTATAGAAGTATTTTTAAAACTGCATTTAGCCTTATCCCTCTCTTTAATTTTTTTTTCTTATTTTGAATTGTGTCTGCAGTTATTTTCTTTTTAATTCCCTCTTGTGCTTCTGTTTGATAGACTCCCAGATATCTGGGGAAATGGGTTCTTCGGGGGCTGATGAAAGTTTCCATATTGACTACTGTTAAATAAAAAGAAATATGAAGGAGATGCAGGGGTAATAGGAGACTCTTTTGCTTCTCGCTTGAGTAGACCTATCTTATATAACTAAAAGTTTTGAGAGAAAATGAAATCCAGTGGTTAGCTTTAAACTCAGTGAGAAGTGTCCATTGGGGCAGAATTAGTTGTGAGGATTGGATGGGATAAAAATGCCACATTCTCTTATTCCTAGATGAGTATGAGAGAGTAGCCAAGGTCAGAGCTGGCTCAAGTGTAAGCCAAATTTAGACCCGACAGTTTGTCTGATGGGGATTTTGTTTTCAAATCTAAGGTTGATATCTAAGAACTCTGTTAGCTTATGAGTTTTCCCCCTGGTTTCCAACAGGCTTTTGGTTTCTTCCTAATCAGATAAAGGGAAGGGTCTCTTGAAGCAAGACACCCAGTTGTGGGCCATTATATTTTGTGATTTGTGTTTGCTACCTCAGGGGTATCAGGATGCCAGTCCAGGAATGTAATTGCCTGATGTCTCTGGATTGTTTTCTGCATTGCAGGTGCGACAGTATGTGGTCCAGGTGATCTTTTCTGTGACTTTTGCCTTCTCTTGTACCATGTTTGAGCTCATCATCTTTGAGATTTTGGGAGTGCTGAACAGCAGGTGCGTCTGGGAGGCCCCTCAGGGACTACCCTACCTTGCATTCTACACCATCTTCTGTCTAACTTCTAAATTAATGGATTAGTCTTGGATTGGGGAAATCGTGAGAAAATTGTCATCAACTCAATGAAGATGCTTGTGCAACAACATTTATTTGACAGAATATGAGACTAGAAGCCATAAGCTTCCAATTTTCCATGCAATCACTGTTAGTGTGGTCAAGATCCCTAGTGCAAGGCTTTAGTCTTTGACTTCCTCCATTTGTGAAGTTGAAAGAAGCAATTTCTTTTATGGAAGTATTGTAAAGCTAGATCATGCTGAAGAGCACTTTTCATATGTTAAGGACTATAGAAACTTTAAGCACTAGTTTTTCTGTGGTGATCAGAGCAGTGAATAAGATATGAAGTTGATTGTGGACTGAAAGCAAGGTCTGTAACAATACAGGATTTGTGATTTAAAGGTGCATCCTCCCTGGACCATGGGGTGAGGACTTCTACATAAAGAGGATGTTAAAAACTGTCTTCTTTGGAAGTCAGTAGGAAAGAGAATATAGAATAAGTAGAAAACCGTCTTAGTCTCTACATGTTACTGCTCTATCTCATCATCCTAGTATAAGAGAGCAGCCAAAGGAGTTGAAAGGCAAGAAATACAGAGCTGATAAAAGGTAATGTTAGTTCTGACTGTATGTTATTAATATGTAGAGCTTGTAGCCAGAGAGATCTGGTAGGAGAATGTTTTTACAAGCTTCAGTAAGGGGCTAGGCATCAGTACAGATGAAAATGTTTGCCTCTGAATTAGGAAAAAGTGACAAGGATCCTCATAATTTCTTCTTCCCTGAGGCACAAAGAGGATATGAATTAATATTGGGAATGGAACATGTATTCTTCTGTTCAAGCAAAGCGAAAGGTCAGTTCAGCCAGAATGAATTTTGTCTGCATTTGACCAATCTCATTTGGTCAGAAGAGTATTGATCATTTCTATCAATAGCTTTTAAAAATCTTGATGTGCAAAGTCTTGCAGATAAGGCAACTTGCTGTGAAGTGAAACATGTCAAATTATCAACATTAAATATTTTAATCTTTTCAATATTTATCCCTTTTTTGACTCAGCCATTCATTAGGAAAAGAATTACTGCTTATACTTAGTTTTGATTCACTGTTCAACTAGATGAGCAGTCAATCACATGAATCATGCTGCAACCAGCATTAGTCACTGTAGAAAATACAGTATTTGATAAAATAGCCCAGTCTGCTTTTCTGGATAGTTGTTAATTTTGAAATACACATCCTTGAGCTCAGTATTTAAAAATAAAACCAAACAAAAAACCAAAACAAACAACCCTCCTTCCCCAGCCCTAATAAAAACAAAAAAATCCAGAATATTCTATATGCTAAGCCAATATTATTCAATGCTTGATGTAGTTGAAAGGATTGCTTTGACATGAGATTTTCTTAGAGAAATTTGTTGTATTATGATATCATGCTAATCAGTATTTTGGCTTTATTTCAGCTCTCGATACTTTCACTGGAAGCTGAACCTGTGTGTCATTCTGCTCATCCTGGTCTTCATGGTGCCCTTCTACATTGGCTACTTTGTCGTGAGCAATATCAGACTGTGTGAGTATTCAGTGTGTGGCAGTGGAGCTGTGAGCTTGGGACTATGGATACAAATGAGAAATAGCTTTTCTGGGACAGAGAGATATATTGGTCGCTATCATAGCTCCCTCCTTCCACTGGCTTTCTTCTGGCTGGATAATTTCTCTTTGGAACTTTATGCTTTTGAATGAACCGTTCCTTCATCAGTCAGGAAATGCTTTACATGACCTCAACAAATGTTGCTTTTCTTCATGAGTTTCAACCAAGTTGTGCACTTTAGAACAGTATTACTGGGATTTGTTCCTTTGCAATTTTAAGCTTGCAGCCAAACTCTGGCTGTGTTGTTCTGCTAGGGGGTGAAAGAAATGAGGCAGAGAAGCTCAGTAAATCACTCTTGAGGCAGAAAAGCTCAATAAATTACTTTTCTTTGCTTCTGCTGTCTGGATGAGGCTTCTTCTGTGCACTAATAGATACTGAACCCTTGAGCTATTGATATTCACCGCTCTTTTGTGTTAAGCCTAGGCATGTAGGTTGGTATTAAATGTGTAGTTTTGCCACAGAGATGGGATATTTAAGTTTCATGTTCAGGGCCACACAGCGTCAGAAACACACAGCAAAGTGATCTTTTGTTGATAGTGGAGCCCTCTTCATACATCTGCGGGGAAAAGCCAAAGTCCATTGCTGCAGGAGCTCTTCCAAAGGGTGGTCTCTCAACCAGCTGGATCTGTGGGAAGTGAAGGGGTGCTCACTGTGAGCTGTAGCTCTGGCAGTTCACACGTGTTTTGTCCACCTGTGCTCAAAGTAGCCTTTAGACCAATGTAACAATTTTGCAACCTATAACAAGCCCTAAAGGAAAAACCTCTTTTAAATACTACTGTTTTTTTCCTCTCCATTAGTGCACAGACAGAAACTCCTTTTTGCGTGTGTTCTGTGGTTGACATTCATGTATTTCTTCTGGAAGTTGGGAGATCCGTTTCCTATCCTCAGCCCAAAACATGGTGAGTTCCATTTTCTTGCTGATTCCTTCTCTCCTGCAAATAGGTTTTGTTGTATCACTTTTATCTTGGAGCTATAATTATTTCAGCTCAATAGCTGGGACTGTAGAAAGTAGTTCTTGAAAGTGAGGGTCTGCTTGGCTTTAAAATATGCAGTGTGAAGATTGTCAGACTGACAGAAATGGGTGCATACACCTGGATTATTTGCATTAATTTTCTTTCAGTACCACAGGAAAACCTGGGGGAAGTGAGTGAGTCCTTACTGAACCTGGACTATGAAAGGACACTATGCTTTTTGAAAACACAGAAACTTTTATCTCCACAAAAAGTTGATCACAATTTTTATTCACTTATTTGTTTTATTGTGGATACTAAAACTAGTTTGTTCAAGAAGAGAATCAGCAACCAATCCTTCATCTGACTTTTTCCAGTCAGATTATTGTTTCTTATGACAGAAATCAGATCAGTTTAGCATGGGTGGCTGTCCAGTTGACAAAACACGTCAGGGAGCCTAAACACCAGAGCTGCACAGGCTGTAGCTGTGCATGCTGGCTTTGGTGCAGATCCATGCACTGCCTGAGCCCAGAGGCAGTGCAGTGGCCTGGTGTTGGAGTGTGAATTGGTGAGTCCTGCTGGGTGCCAAAGCTATTTATGTGCAGAATTAGCTTGGGCATCTTTGTGTTGCAGTCATGGAACCAATACAGTGTGAAGGTGCTGTGTGCACTTGGGCTATTTGGGTCCAACAGAGTTTGTTAGCATGTGCCTGACTGTGCTGAATCCTTGAGGCACAGAGTGTGCTGAAGAATTATAATACTGTAGAATCAGACTATTTGTCACCCAGGCTGCCTGTGTAACTTACATTAAAGACCTTTAAAGCCTACACTGGAAAATTGTATGTTGTTCCCAAGAGGTGAAGTAACGTTAGTTTCATTCAAATTGGTGAACCCTTGTCTGCATACACAATGGTCAGCTTAGTCTTTCTGTTCTCTAGGAAGCTACTTCACTAATATGTAAGAGAAAAATCGATGGACAACAGCTGCTGTAGGGTCTGCTCACCCTTTCATCTCTGATCCTAAAATTTTTCTACAAGAAAGTGTATATCTGTGTTTTCTAATTGTGTCATTTGCCTCTGAAATATAGCAGCTAGTGTACAGTGCAGATCCCTCTGCCTGTGTTCCATTGCCAAGAAAAAAATGGATCCACTGTGAGCTGCAGAAGGTGCTTGAGTTGGCAGAATGTAATATCCCAATGGGAACTTAGCCACAGGGTTTAGGTAATCCTCTTCAGGTCACTGAAAAGATTCTGGGAGGCTGCCCAACACCTACAGATTTGCAGAACTGGTAGTGGGGTGTTTTCTGTTTTTAACTTCTGCTTTATGGGGTGATGGCACAACATTTGCACAGTGCCTTATGCTGCCAGGTGCAGACATAAGGTTAGAGCCAAGGATTCTGTATGTTTTTTCCCTGATTTACTGCTGTGGTGCTGCTGTTCTGTCTGTACAGACAGGGTTACTTTAGAGTTTCATCAGATAGTGGTGACCCAATTCCGATAGGTGGGCATGGCGATAGCATTGTCCTGCAGCTGGGAAGTGCACCGTCAGTCAGGGACAAACCTGGTCTGCAGCTTATTTAATAGACATGAGTTTGGGAGCTTGTAGTAGAAGAAAGGTTATGCTTAATTGCGTACTAGAATCTGAGCTGATAAAACATTCACTTTATCTGACCTGATCACAAGAGGGTTGCTGTGAGTGCTGTGGGGAAGCATTGCTCTAACCACTGGAATGTCATGTCATTTTGAAGGCACCTCTCTTTTAACTGCTGCAGTCTGACAGTGTGTGGGGCAAAAGGCCAGTGTATTGTAGCACATTCTGTAGCTCGTGTAAATCTCTATGCAGCTGCACATGACTGTGTGTCTCGGTTTCCCTTTGTGAAGTCTTTTTGCCTTGTTTTCATCATTTATTCCCCTTCTCTGAAGCATGAAATGTGGCTTGGCGCTTGGCCATCTCAGCTTTGCAATCGTGTAAGCTCCAAATGTGCTGTGTGTGGCAGCTGCTCTATAACTACCTCCCTAAAAAGTGAGTGCTGTTTACTAGTACGTGGCACTGTATCCTGAGAAGACAGGTTGAGATCTGTGTTTAAGAATAAGTGCAGCTTCAGTACTTGGTGTTGCTTACAGCACAGGCTTGATGTTCATATTGAATTACCTGTGCTATGGTGCAATACCTTGTTGGTGTTCACCTTAAAAATGTGTGTGTGTGTCAACCATGTGAATTCTGAACAGCCAGGAGCAGCTTAAGCTTCCCATAATGTCATATGTCCACTGTCCTACAAGCACAGCTTGAATCTAATACGGAGGGGCCACTTCTAATGACAATTCACAGGATAGGGATTCCTCTCTATGGTTCAGACATTTTTAGGCCAGTTTGCCAGAACCAACTGGTTTGGTAACTAATGCTGATAAATTGCAGAAGTGGCTTCGTGAAAGATGTCTCCTTTATAGTGTCTGGTGGATGATCTGTGTTTTCACCTCAGCAAAAGACAGTCATAATGTTTTACTATTTTGGAACCAAAATACTGACTGTTATTCCTCTCCATATGTCTTGTCTTGAGTTTCTTCATAGCCAGAGTTTCCCACCCCTGTTTCTGAGCATGGTAACATGATTTCTGAGTGAGACTTCCTACCCCTTTCTTTTCACAGTCCCTGTTACCTGTGGTTGTTGCAGAGGGAAGGCAGTTGGATTAATTAAGCAGCTCTGTATTGTGCTAGGAAGGCACTAAGTGTGGAGCAGAGTGAAGAAAGCAAGGTTACTAATGCCATGCTTTTTCTCTCTCAGGAATCCTGTCCATAGAACAGCTCATCAGCCGTGTTGGTGTGATTGGGGTGACACTCATGGCTTTGCTGTCAGGATTTGGGGCTGTCAACTGTCCATATACTTACATGTCCTACTTTCTCAGGTAACTGCAGCCTTGTGAAATGTTTGTCCAGCTTTTTGAGATTATTCTGCTTCTCCTGTGGCATTGTTTCAGGTTTCTCTGTTACTTTTTTCCTGAATCTAGCTTTTGCCATGTGTACATGCTAGAACCATTTCCATTGCTGAAGGATATTCTCCTTATTCAGGCTTCTCTCTTCTTTGTTTCACGGACATATGCACATCTCTTTTGAAATGGGATAGAAGGCCTAATCGGTTGTCTTCATTTTGCAGGAATGTCACAGATGCAGATATTCTGGCTCTGGAGCGACGACTCCTTCAGACTATGGACATGATTGTTAGCAAGAAGAAAAGGTGAGAAGGCAGCAGAAGTGTGAAATTATTTATTTAAAGGATTTTCAGTCAGTATGGTATAAGATGGTTCTTGAAATTACCAAAATTATAAGTCCTGTCAGGGCTGTGTGTTCAGTGAAACAGGTGACTCAGTTGGGTTGAGCTGTATGGTGTTTTGTTCTATCCCGATACATGAGTTTGTTTTTTTCCCAGACATGCACAAAATAGTGCCCTTTGTGAGTGCAGTGGCACAGATTAGTCTTCCAAGACAATTTGCGACTCTGGGACCAGCATAGCCAGTCTGTAGGGTGGGCAGCTTTCTTTCTGCTCAGTCAGTGACTGAGACCACTGCAGGTGGTTCTTACTGGTGGTTTCAGGACAGAAGGGCTTCATACATATGGAATGCTCTCCTGTCGTGTGGATCTGGTGGTTCCTGGTCAGAGCTGAAGCAGGGCAGTGAGCTGGTTTGGACGCAGCTATGTTCTTGCAAATGGCCAGGTTTACAATAGTCAAGTTTTTGAGAATTGCAAAATATTGCTAATGCAATTACAGTGTAGTACACAAGTGTGCCATCAGAACTCTGCTTGTGCTGGTTTGGCTTATTCCAGGTACCCAAGTAAAAAACTATTTTGGAAGCAGTGCCGTTTCATTTACACTGAAAAGGGTTTTTTTTCTGCCTTTGCAGATTATGTATTGCACGCCTTACTAATCTTGCAGAATAAATACAATTGCCATAGTCTATTCAAAGGTTTGACTGTCTGACACTGAATTCTCAGAGCATTCCTCCCAAATTTTACTTTTGGTGCCCTGTTGTTTTAATGGAACTTTTTAGCATACACAAGGGAACTTTTAGGTAGTCTAACCTTGCTGAATTTATCACCAGCATGTTTATCTGCTAAGTGGTATTAGCAGATGGAAGTGTAGTTAAAGCATAACCTTCTTCCTCTTGGAAAATGTTAAATGGAGAACAACTGTTAACTCTGTATTTGTGGCCATATGGGAGATGGTAAGTAGTGAAAGAATTCAATTACTCAGGTTGAATTGATTTAGTTGACTGGAGGCATACTAAAGTACTGGCTTTGGAGTTAAAAAGATATTGTGTAGTGCTGCTTCTGACACTTGCTGTTTTGTTTTGTACAGTGAGTGATGTTGGGGTACAAGTAAGGATGTCTGGGGCTTGTAACTTTCTTGCTTTTCTATGGCCATGAGAGTTCCTGGATATAGCAACTTTCTAACCACATCGTGGATTTATCACTTGGGAATTATGCTGAAGTTCATGTATTTGTGTTTAAAAAAAAACAAACCAAACCCCGAATAAGCCCCAAAACTATGTAGTCTCAGAAATGTGCAAGAAATAACAGAAGCTTGAGTTCTGTAGATTTTGTTCTCCTTTTGCTTTGACAAGGAGCAGTGACTTGCATAATTGGGCTATTTACTCATATAAAGCAGAATTTGAAAAGTTAGATATGTACCAGTCCAAATGCAGTGTAAATCATTTGCAGGGCAAGTGGGAATAGCAGTATTTTATAGTGTAGGGTAAATTCTGCAGTACCATAAATTGTCAGTTACTTGCTGCCACCTTCTCAGTACTACTGATAGCTCAGTACTAACTAATGCACACGAGAGTTATAAGGCAATAGAACATGAAGCTCTTTTGATCTTGGCATTTCTCTTCTATCGACCCTTATTCATGCTGCCTTCCCAGTCTTTAGGAGGTAGTTGTTGAAAGTTGTTTTCCCTGATGCTTTTTGCTCAGGAATCACTGCTCTCTCCTTCTTGAGCAGAATCAAGTAAAGCCTTATGGAAACTCACCTCTAGGGTTGTCAGGTTCTTTATACTCATCCTTGCGGGTATGACATGACTTAGCCTCAGGTTTGAAATGCCTAGATTCTGTGACACCATTGCTTCATTTGGCTTCATGTCAGAGTCTGATCAGCTGATATGACACAGATGTATCACATATCTACACAGGCAAAGTGTGTGGGGTTTGCCTGTGGATCCTTTCTGTGAGGTCTCCAGAACTGACTGCTGGGTGGGTACAGACATCCCTGTCACCTCTCAAAAGAAAAGCTTTGTCTTTGTATATCTATAGCCTTGTGCTTTGCCTGCATTTTTGCTGCAATGCTGTTGATTATGTGGGATGGAACATATGAATTCGGTACTGGGAAGAAAGCAAGGATTAAAAATGCATTTCCTACATTTGGCAGCTATCAGGATGAATTGGATTGTTCTGAGATCTCTGTTATTTGTAGTCTGTGGCCATATGTGCTTTTATGTTTGTTAAGTAGGGTACCCCAACGGTGTTTCTTCTGCTGGATGTAAAAGAGGATGATGAATTGATTTTTTTTTTAAAGTGTTTTTATCAACAACCTTGAAGAGGGCTCAGCACCAAATGTAGCAACACTGGAAGGGCCTAAACGCTGTTGAATCACAGATCACCTTGATAATCCTTTGAATAGTTTTCAGCTTAGGAGTGGATAACTTGCTCATAAATTTCAATGGGAAGAAATGTGAGGGAACAAGACCAGAAGCCGACACTGCTCATGGGGATTATGCTGTGGTGCACATGGGAGTGTGATGGACGACATGCAGCTGCTGCTGGAGTGTTGGAATTAGCTCTGGGAGTCACGTTCAGATGGCCTTAAGTTCAGTCCAATAATGGATTTGTGTGTTTCTGCTTCATAGCAGCTTGTCATGCAGCGCAGTAGTGAGTGACAGCATATCTCGGAGTGCTGTGCATACCATCCAGTGCTCACAGTTCCACGGAGAAGGCGCATGTTTAGTGATAAAGGCGAGGTGTCCAAAGGGAGAGAGGAACATGAGAGGTCTTCCAGTTCCTGAACTTGAGATAAGAGAGTCATGTGTTTGAGGAAAGCAAAGCAGATAATCATATGACTGAGAAATCCATTTGAATTCTGATTTTTAACTGGGTTTAAATCGCTTTAAGGATTGAAACAGGATCCTAAATGGAAGACTTGGGGAAGTGCCTCATTGAATCTCACTTGATTAGATCTGGGCTCAACTCCAGAGCTAATCAGGATTATTTTATGTGGCAGGATTGGTGCTTACAGGGAAAAAGAAGGGGGCATCTGTTTGCATTGAATTTAGTTTAACACTGTCTTTTAAGAAACTGATGGATTTTTTTTGTTTTGTTTTGATTTTTTTATAAAAATATTTTATTCCTAAGGACTTCTGTTTTCTGTTCTTTCAGGATAGCAGTGGCTCACAGGACAATGTTCCAGAGAGGAGAAGTGCACAACAAACCCACTGGTTTCTGGGGAATGATAAAAAGTGTTACAACATCTGTTCCAGGCAGTGAAAGTATCCTTCATCTGCATGCTGGCACCTGCCTTGGGAGTTGAATCCAGCTCTCTTTGTTTTGAAAGGTAGAACGTTAGCTGGGACAGTTACAAAGCATTTGTGTTTCAACACATTTCAAGTCTGCTGTCTCCTGGAAGGTTTGCTCTGTAGCACTAGGCTGTCTGACCTTTTGCCCAGGGATTGGACACAATTTTACTGTGACACAGGCAGAAGTTGTATGTTTCTGCCCTCCTCTGTAAGTATGCTGTGCATCACCAGGACTGAGGTGTACAGATCAGAGGACAGATGTGCACACTTAGAGAATCATGAAATGGCCTGGGTTGGAAGAGACCTTAAAGATTATCCAGTTTCAACCCACCTAGTGGAAGGAACACCTTCCACTAGACCAAGTTGCTCAGAGCCCCATCTGACACTTCTAGGGGTGGGGCATCTGGAACTTCTCTGGGCAAACTGTTCCAGTGCCTCACCACTGTCACAGCAGAGAATTCCATCCTACTACCCAGTCTGAACCTCTCATCTTTCAGTTTGAAGCCATTACCCCTTGTTCTCTCTCTTCATGCCCTTGTCAAAAGTCCCCTCCAGCATTCTTGCAGCCCCCTTCAAGTACTGAAAGGCTGCTATAAGGTCTCCTTGGAGCTTTCTGTTCTCTGTGCTGAACAACTCCAACTTTCTCAGCCTGTCTTTCTAGGAGAGGTGCTCCAGCCTTCTGATCATCTTTGTGGTGTCACATTGCAGCTGCCTGTGACAGTCAGCTTTCTGTTCTGCTGTATCCTATGCTGGGTAAGAACAGGTGAATGGAAGTTATTCTACCCAGGAGGAAGGGATAGAAGGAATCTGTTGGGAGTAGACACAAGGGTCTATTTCTCTAACTTAGTTACTTACCAGTGATTTCTGTCAGACTACTTGAAGTGTGCAGTTTGCATATTTAAGACTGAGGATTCTTCTTCTTTCCCATTAGCTGTTAAAATCAGAATTTGGCTATTTGACAAGACTCTTCATAGGAACCACTAATCACTTGGGGCAGCTACTCAGCAGTTTTGTGTATGAAGATGATGTGAGCGTGACATACTGTGAGATGCACTTAAGTGACAAGGGACACTGAGCAGCAGTCTTTGAGAGCTCTGGTTCTACCCTGTGATGTGTTCCCCAGGGAGAGAAAGGGTTTGTTTCCTGACTGCCTAAATACTGTGTACTGCCTACCTTCTGAAACTGGAGTAGTGTGCGTTATGTACATCCTTGAGATTTCTGTGGGTGCTGTATTAACAAGGAATGTGAAGACTCGATCAAAAAGCTGATTTGGAGCAAAAGGATCAAACCATTAGATGTGGCCCTTGGTCTGAAGGTGGGGAATGTTCTGTTTTTAATTAAGAATTTGTGATGTGTTCTAGCCTTGACTATGCTGGTTTGCCAGATCTGTCCCTTATCCAGCAAGAAGTGGATGCCCTAGAAGAATTGAGTCGGCAGCTTTTTTTGGAAACTGCTGACTTGCATGCAACAAAGGTACACAGCAAATAACTGCCCAGATGGGTGTTGGGAGGCCAGAGTAGTTTGAAAGAGGATGTATGCTACAAAAATTGAAATCTGTTCAATAGGTAAATGTTGAAATGTAATTCAGTGGGGTGGGGATCTGTTTCTTTAGCTTTGGCTCTAGATGACAGTTTCCTTCCAGTTCAGATACATCCTGGAGTCTGCCCCATGTCCCTATAGCCATTCAGAAGCTTCTGAATTAACACTTACGAGTTCAGAAACATTTGAATTAAAAGGTGTAGAGTGTAGGGCTCTGTTTGCTGCTATTGGTGCTCCATTAGAATTTTATGTTGTGGGTGACTGTCCAAGTGATGTATTTTTTTGTGTTCTATTCCCTTTCCCTCCTCTTGTATTTCCAGGAGAGAATAGAGTATTCGAAAACTTTCCAGGGAAAATATTTCAACTTTTTGGGTTATTTTTTCTCCATCTATTGTGTCTGGAAAATCTTCATGGTATGTAAAAGTTCTGTTGCATTTTATGTGGATGTAGCTAATTGTCATACCCTGCCTAGATTTATGATATATGTGCAGTTCATTAGGTAATGCCCTAGTTTCCTTAGAATTGGGCTTCTGGAAATTCTGAAAGAAACTGGCCCTTGGCTGAAATAAGGCTCTGGATCTGTCTTTTTATACAGACACTTTTTCATTAGACAAGTAATTCTTACAAGTATGCATTTTGCACCTTCTTAGACAATAGGACCACCCTCTGTCCCTTTCCTTAGTGGTACAGCCTAAGTCATGAATGTGTCTCACGTGGGACAAAGAGAAATGCTTTTCTCATTTTGTTTGAAGGTAAATCCATCTCTTTCTCACAGGCAACCATCAATATTGTATTTGACCGTGTGGGGAAGACCGATCCAGTCACAAGAGGAATTGAGATCACTGTAAATTACCTGGGAATCCAGTTTGATGTGAGTCTTTATTAAAAATAAAGTCATACTGCTGATAGGGAGAAGGTGATAGACCTGAGAATGTGTCTTTGGCTTTTGACTTACTGAGGAGGAAGGGAAAATGCACCAGGAATGTTTCTTTTGCACTGATTTTATGCTGAGATGGTGATGTGGTCTTGCAAGAGAGGAGTGATTTGCTTTTTTTTATTTTGGGGAGATGGGATCACTTTAAAGAACTTGTTTAGATAAATACATTCATCTACAGAGTAATTATGATGGCTTATGCAAACTGGTGTGCTGCCACTTACGCTTTTTAAATATATCCCTGTGAAAATGGGGTTCTTTGTGATTGGTGTAAGCTAAATCTGTTTTTCTTGTGTGTTTGGAGTAAATAGTTGCTAATACATTTGTGAAAATGTCTGTTATATAAACCTGTCTACAATGGATATCTGAACATTAGGAAATACAAAGACCCTGAACACTTGGCAGGTATACAGTATGGTGTAAATGGGGTTAGCTCTAAAGTTTTAAATGTATTCTTCTCTTTGATGCAGGTAAAATTCTGGTCTCAGCACATTTCCTTTATTCTTGTTGGAATAATCATTGTTACCTCTATTAGAGGGTTGTTAATCACACTTACAAAGGTAAGAACAAGGACTCAAATGGTTTTAGACCCTAAAATCCATTATCAGATCTTTACCTGTAGATGGGACAAATACAGTATAAACTTTCAATATACATTTATATTTAAGTGTCTGAATATAAATACTTGCAGGGGGAGGAAGGTAGAAAAAATATCTTTTGCAGGAAATTTCCCCACTCAGTGTCAGTTATTACTGTTGGGAAGAGATGTAAATGTTAAATGAGGTGTTAAATGTAAGCAAGAGTTCAAAATGCTGCCGTAGCCAAGGCTTATCAGTAAGGTTGATGAGATGGCAATTAAAAGCATTTGGATTACTTACTTTGAGCTGCTGGTAGGACTGGAAAGGCATTGACTCAAGAGACATGTGACTCATTGTCCTGACCTGGCCTTTGGTAACTAAGCTTAAACTTCCCTATATATTGTTTTGTGACTTATACCAATGGTAGCACTCATGTTTAAGACTGAGACTGCAGGTTTATGAAAATAGAATATAGGTAGCCTTCTAGAATGTATGGGGTGTTTTTTCCTAATGAAAAGGTATTGAATGGTATATACCTTTCATGCTGTCCTAAGGGACATCAGATTTATCTGACTGCTTATTTCCAGGTTTGTTTTTTTTTCCTAGTTCTTCTATGCCATTTCCAGCAGCAAGTCGTCCAATGTTATTGTTCTGCTTTTAGCACAGATAATGGTGAGTAAGTAGAACCATGGGTTATTTGTATACATTCATGCATGCATATATATTTGTGATTGTGTACATAGGCACATCATAATGTCTTTGTGTGCCACAAAAGTCTATGTGTTAGCCACAGAGCCTGTTGTGAAACCACAACTGCTTTCCCTGTATTAATTAACTATGTTAATTTACAGGGTATGTACTTTGTGTCATCAGTGCTCCTGATCCGGATGAGTATGCCCCCGGAGTATCGCATCATCATTACAGAAGTCCTGGGAGAGCTCCAGTTCAACTTCTATCATCGTTGGTTTGATGTGATATTCCTAGTTAGTGCACTGTCCAGTATTCTCTTTCTCTATTTAGCACACAAACAAGCCCCAGAAAAGCATATGGCCCTCTGAGTCAGAACTGCAGTCATGCACTGCTTTCTGTCCTTTCAGCTGCACTGCTGCAACTCCTGTGGACTGCACAACTTGAAGAGAGCCAGGACTGTCCTGTGTGTTCCAGCAGCATAACTGGCTCTTTGAACTTTCATAGATGTCATCATCAAGCTATGTGGCTCATTTTGTTAAGGTGCCACAGCTGGAAGGGAAGAGGGTGCACGTACTGAATGTGAGACAGTTTGTTGCCAAGCAATAAGGGCACTCTTTGGTGCACCGCAATCCAGGAACATCAGAACTTGCATGATAGGCTGTCTGAGGGAACACCTCAGTGTTAGAGAAAGATCTTTGTAGAAGGCACCAAGGAAATGTGATTTTTCTTTTGAAAATGAACTCATAATTGGGATTCAGAGGATGGCAGTTTGGGAATTGAATGTTTGAGTCTATAGAATTAAATAAGCTTTTTTAATATCTCATGCAAGCATCCCAGTTGTTTTTTGTCAGTCCCAAAGATCTGACTGGATGTCAGCTAGAAAGTGGTTAGGATTTACTGTCTGGCAAAAGTGGAGTGGAGAGAATTTCACTCCATTTCTGTCTGGAGTGTATGCTAGTGTGTATCATTAGTACCTACTGTCCTTCGGAGCTGGAGATTAGCTTTCTCTTACTGAGTCTCAACTTTCTTTCCTCTCTCTGCATAAATATAACTGAGGCTTTGGATTCCTCTTTGCTAGAGTTCAGTGTGAAGTCAAAGACCACATCCATGCCTTATTTATGTCGTATGTTACAAATTTTATTCATGTGACTTAAACTTGTAGGTTCCCATAGCCACTCTCCCAGGCTTTGTTTGTTTTATAATTGTTCTGGAACATAAATCATAGCAGGTAAGAGTAAGATCTGGAGAGGGAAAAATAGCCACTGTAAACAATTTATTTCTGTATTGTCTTTGGTGTACAGCAAGGAGGCAAAGTATAACAGCAGCAGTATTACAGAGCCATTTGTGTCACGTGCAGCTTAGTGTGGTGTTGACTTGAGGTTAGACAAACCTGCATGACTGAATTATGTTATGCTATCCTAACCACCATGATCCACAACTGTGCAGAGCAGAGAGAATAGTGCTTAGCCATCTTGAGTTATGAACTACAAAGTGAGCTTAGTGTTTGAAAGGAATTTCTGCAAAGTTACCAGGAAAAACGAGCATAATGTATAGAGTACGTTGCCTTATGCCACTTCACAGCAGTTGTATCGCTGCAAGTATAGTAAAGAGTTGCCACTGAGATTGAGTTGATGGACTTGGGTTGGGGGCGGAGCTGCCTCTCCTGGGAAATGGGGAGAAATCAGTTGCTCTTTATTAAGAGTTTATCTTTAAAAGGCTGAGATGCTTACGAATCTATAAAATGTCTGTCTTCTGCTGTAGTCCACTTAATTATATACTTGTAGTTATTTAAGCCTTTTCAGAATTTAGTGACTAACTGCCTGCTTTACAAGGCAGAAAGCCAATGAAGCACAATTGCAGGGTGTTAAATGCATGCAAGTTACACTGAAGTGTTTATTTCAGGGAGAGATTCCAGTCCTTTACAGCCATGGCACTCCTTGGAATAGCCAAGTTCTGGGAGGTGTAGTAGCAAAACATTACTGAAGAAAGATTTAGGTGGTTTCTTTCTCGTTGTTCTTCTCTCCTCACAACTTTGTGTCATCACTGTAACGATCAGTTCTTGTGGAGGCAGCTGATTGTGAAGAGGAGGATGAGTCTGCCTGCAGAGGAGTAACAAATATGTTCTAATTGTCTTCAGTTTGTAAACATGCTCAACAGTCTGCAGTGCTACGAAGGACTCCTATTTTCATTTGCGTTAATCACATACTTGTTTAGGTGGCAGAATGAATCAACAGATATTTTTGTTGTTGAAGGGCTTTTTCAGTTAAGTACATTTAGAGAGAAATTTGTTCAATAGAAGGTTCCTGTTGTTGAATTCCCATATCTGCTGAATTTGAACACAAAAGTGGTGCTAACTTCAGATCTGCAAAATGCAGGTTGAGGAGTAAGCAATTCTTGAAAAACTTGTAGCTAGACATTTCCAGACAAGTCTAATGAAAAATGAATGGGTAACAGTATTAGTCTTTCTTGTCTGTCTCTTCTGCGTGATCAGAAAATAAGCATTTAAGTATTTAAAACTGGCCACACAGAGGGTGTCAGAAATTACTGTTTCAAGATGAAATACCTTCCTGCTTTTCTGAGTTCTGTCATGTTTCAATTTCTTTCTAATGGCATGAAGTGAGTAAAATACAAATCAGCCCATTTCCTAGAAAATGTCCTCATAACCTATCAGTTGCTGTTTCTTCTCCAAAATGATCAATATTGAAATATTTCACTTGATTTTCACAAAAGTCGTTTGTGTTTTTGGTGTATTTAAGTACTTCTTCCTGCACTTCCACAATTGTATTGCCTGTTTCCCATCCTCATTAAGGATTACCATATTTGGATTATCTTGTTCTGTAAAATATCTTATATGTGCATTCTTTCTGTGATTTAATCTTGCATTAAAGATACTCACTTGCGTTATGTGTGGGGACAGGAAGAGTTGTTTATGATAATTGTCTTTCAATGACTTGCAAAAATCATACTACCTGAAAAAAGTTCTTCTACCCCTCTGTGATCCCTCATCATCTGTTTAGTGCAGGGTTACTCACCCTTTCCCTTGGTTCAGGGGAGTTGCTCTCTGGCTCTGACAGATGGTTTTCCATATAAGCAGGAGGTTCAGAAGTGTCATGGACTGGATCTGCCATTGAGGCTGTGATGGGAATGTTCTGGCCTTGGAAGTACCTGTAGGCATCTTTGCTGCACACCAGTAGTGTTAGTCTGTCACCACTATTTTGGATTCTTGCCACCACTTTGTCATAGGATTCGTTGGTCACATTCACTCCATTCACTTCCACCAAAAAGTCGTCGTTTTTTACACCTGCCCTGTCAGCTGACCCCTGGTTTTGTACCTGCAGAGGCAAGTTCAAAGCATAAAACTTGGGAAGATGCATTAACAACTGAGGGTTTTATGCACTACTGTGTTACTGCTTTGCTTACAGAATGGTAAGGTAAGCATGGGGAAGGGAAGATTCGTGGGCCAAGAATGAGCTGGGAAAGGCAGTGGGCCTAGACACAATAAACACGGAGCCCTCAGTTAGAGATTTAAGATGCATCTTGATATTGATAGACTTAGGTTATAGAAATGTGACATGGTAGAACCATGAAGACAGGTAGAAAACCAGTTTTCTTACTATTTGCAGGTGTCTGTCCAGTAACTTTACTACATTGCACAGATTCCTTACTAATGAGTGGAACCCCTCCTCTCAAGAAAGCTGAAGTTGCATGTAATTTGAGACAGAATTTTGACTTTCACCAGCTGTGGAATTCAGAGAAGGGGAGATAGTGGGGGACAAAGGTTTCTCTCCTGTAATTAAGATGTTCTACAGGCAGAAATACTAATTTTAGTGTGCCTGTCTCATGAATACAAGCAAAAATCATGCAAAAGCTGGATTCCCCTTCCCTCTGGATGTCTAGAATGAGGAATGTTTTCTGGTGCTTATTTTTTATCTTGAGCCAACAATGTCAGTCTGACTTAAGCTAGTATGGCTCTTATCTGAGAGTTCTGGAGAAGACACTTTTGTGGCTTTTATTTATTTGCAGGATGGAAGGGAAGAAGCTGTCTGACAGACTACTCGAGCTTTCCTTGTGCCTCATTCTTCATTAGTACCTCATTGATGAACAGTCCAGGCTTGTTCTTGATCATGTTTAAACTGAAGCCAAATCCACTAGGCCCTTTCACCATCTTGCATATTCTTGGCTTGTGGTTCACGTTCTGCTCAGTGTGCAACTCCACTCTTTCTTCCATTTTAGCTGGAGTTGAATCTTGTGCTTTGTAGTAGTATGAGAAGGGGGAAATTTGAGCCTGAAAAAAGGTACAAATAAAACTGTGTTAACATACAAACTTCTGTTGTGAAATCTCTTTCAGGCTCTTATGCTTGACATGTTTTGTTTGAAACTTTAATGACTCAGACTTGAGCTGTGCTGAAGAACTCTTCCCTATTAATTTCTGGCAGAATGGGAAGCTACAGTGTTGATCTGGGTGGGAAGGGAATTTTATTACTCATTCGTAAGTAGTTGCACAACCATGTAGCTCTGAATTTGCTGCCTGAACAGCAAACTTTAACCTTTCTTGTGGTGTATTTGAACTTAGGAAGAGCTCAAAAATTGGGTGTTTAGTGACTTTCTGTATAATTCAAGGAGAGTTGCTGAAATATGGGTGTGTCTTTGAGATTTCCTGCAAGTTGAAGAAGTGTCTGTCAGAATGGGCTGGCTGTTTCATTGCTGCCTGTGTCTCTTCATGACGATAAGTTATGAATTCTCAGCGATAGTTTGCATTTTCTTACCAGTTTGTACATGGCATCGGTTTCCTTATCCACTACCAAGAGCGTGGTTTTTGCCTCAGACTGCTTGATTTTTCCCACTACGCTTTCATGATCCAGCCCCTCCACTTGCTCGCCATTGACAGCCACTACAATGTCATTGTCTTTGAGGCCCGCCAAGGCTGCTGGGCTCCCAGAATTAACATCCTTGATGACGTGATCTAAGATCAGAAGGGAAGAAAGACTGATGTGAAGGTGTAGCTTGGGAAGTTTAAAGACATTAAAATGCACAGCAAAGGGAAATTGTCAGAATGGCACTTCAGGTTGAGACCGATTCCCTGATGTAGCCCTGTGCAGCATGTCTGTGGAGGATTTCTGCTGGGTGGGCAGTAAAAAGCCAAAGAAAATGAAATCTGCAAACATTGTACAGGAAGAAACTGGACATTGAATATTGTGGTCTGTGTGTTAACTTTGTTCTTACCACCAGTATTTTGTTCCATCCGTAGGTAAAATCCATAACCGCTTTTTCCTTTGTGGATCTCAATAAGTCGTGGTTTGAGGGGAAGCAATCTTAGGCTGGCACTCTCTTTGCTCAGTACCATCTTCTGGCTTGTGAAATAGTGGTCTGTTTCTTCATTTGAAAGTAGAAACATAACATGATTTTCAGACTTCTTTACCTGTGACAGTACATGTACAGTCTCAGATGTCACCCCTTCAACAGCATGTGGGAATTATAGATACTTTGGTGACTACTGCACTGATACAGAGTAGTGTGTGGGTGCTGCTGATTAATGAGCCATAAGGTTTAGGCCATGCTACTGTAAGTTGTTTTTTTATTTTCCCCCTCTCCAGTCAGAAATTTGGGCCATGACAAGATTATAGGCATGTAACATACGAGGAAATTTTCTGTATTTCATACTGTGTTCCTGACCTATAGAGGACCATGAGGGTGGCATACAGTGCTGTAGAATCCAGTGAGCCTCAGTGGATAGTACTTGGCTTATCTAGATGTGAAACTCTGCAAAATACACATATCATGCCATCTATACCACTCTTTTAGATTACAGTGACAAGAGTTAAGTTTCTGTCCATTTTGGTCCTCTTCTGTCTCCCTTACTGATTCTGAGGTTTAGATTTTTTTTGGTGTCTGTTCAGCCACTTCAAGTCCATCCTCTTAATCCTTTCTACTCTAATGAGTGCCCTTTTTACTCATCTTAGCTGAGGTCAATCTGCTGCTGATGTTGTAGTAGCTCAACAAAACACGAGTATTGCACAGTTCCATAGTTAGTTGCCTGCACTGAATGATGCTGGAATGCTGGAGTACGTACTGCCTGTCTCATGGCTCTCTGAAATCTTTTCAACTCCAGCTGTGTTTTAGCAGTGCCAATACTGGAAAGCTGGAAGCCTCATTAGCAATGTTCTTTGCAGCTGAGGCCAGCTAGTGAAAGTACTTGCACAGTAATTTTCATTAGTTTTGGACTTCTTAACAGAAGAAAGGAACTGCTGTCTAAAATTCTGAATTTTATCCTGTTCTATGCTGACTATCATCAGAGAGTTTCCTTCTTCCTGCCGTGAAAACCACATTTGATGAGTTGCCCTTTTGCCATTAGGAGGATTTCCAGGACTTCTAGGAACAGAGCATGATTTATTTAATAGGGTTCCTGGCAGTAGTAGGGTTCTGTTATTTAAAATTCTTTGGCCTGTCTTGATGGCAGTATTCATTCAGAGGCAGTTCAAGAGGCTGCTTGATAACAGAGCCAAAGCCAGATCTACGCTGCTGCATTGATGATACACGAACAGCAGCTCCCAAGATTTACTGTGAAACATTCAAATCAGCCAGACCTGCCTCCTCAGTAACCCTGATGGGTTGCTGTGAAAGTAGGCCAGAACAGAAGATGAATCAATACCTTTTCCACCACTTCCTCATGTGTGTCATTTTCCACATTTTTTCCATTGATTTCAATCAGGCGATCGTTATTTTGGACACCAGCCTTTGCAGCTGCTCCTTGCGATGAAAGCTCTACTATGAACAACCCCTTCTGTCCTAAAATAAATGAAAATTCATTACACAGGGTAAGTCACTGCAATGTGCCTGAATTTAGTGTTCAAGGAAACACAGCACCAATGTCCTCAGAGACTTGTGGTCTCTGCTTACATGCAGATTACAGCAACACCACAAACCTTCCACACAGACACACCTCTGTTTCATGTCATGGAAAAATCACTCCAGTAGTGGAGGGAGAGAGACATTTATCCACTATCTGCAGCTCAAACAGTTGTTTATTTCCCTACCAAGAGTACAAGCAGGCTGATTCAGATACTTGAAAGGGATTTGATTCCTGTCCCCACTCCCCTAATAATTTTGAAGAGAGAAGCTTCTTTTATTGTTGTTTGGTACACTTCAAAATTTCCTGGTTTTGGAAGGCTTCTGTGTTTGGTCTTTCATATATTATGTTCCAAAATACACTCTTTAGGGGCGATGCTTTGCAGAGGACTTCTCTCTGTTCTATTGACTGGCCTTGGAAGAAAGGCATATGTGAAAGAGGTTAAAAATCCTATTCTTTATAAATTCAATAACTTCCAAATCAGGAAAAACGTTTCTTACAGCTAACTACAACTGTGTGTGCTGATTCCTGAGGTGATTTGCAGGAATGGAACAGAACTTAACATAGCATGTTGAGTATATATCTGGTATTTGAGCATGGACTGCAAACTTCATTTTATTAAGTGGGCTTAAATAACAAGCAGAAAACAGCTTATTATTTTTATCTCTATTTTTTTCGTCTCTGCTCCACCCCATAAGAACCATGGTCCTCAGAAAACCTTGCATTGCATGTGCTGTACAGAGATGGATCTGAACTTGTCTTGCTGTTTCTCACTTTCTTTCTGGTAGTAAGAACCGTTTATGTGTCCCTATTAGCCCCCATATGTTAACGATGTTTGCCTCTGTCCCTGCTGCCAAATTATTTCTCTCTCGCCCTCTCCCCCTCTCTCCCTCTCTCTCTCTATATATATATGTATGTATATAAATATATCTCCCATCTCTTGTCCCCAGGTTCTCACCTTCAGTGGTTTTCAGGGAGAAGCCATAGCCTTTCTCCTCCTTCACTAGGTAGCAGAGCCGGGGTTGTGGAGCTGCAGGGGTTTCTTGGTTGGCCATGGATGGTGGGGACTGCTCCTGCTGCTGTCCTGTTGATCCCTTTTGACCCAGCTCTTCCAAGTTCACTCCCTCCTTTTGGGCCTTCTGGTAGGATGTGTCATCCAGAACAAGGAGTACAACGGAATTCCCACTGTTTTTGACAATCTCCACCACCTGTAGTGGACAAGGGGAAATGGCAAGCAGGCCCTAGAGGGATTGAACTAAAAGCTCTCCCCAGGAAGGGCTGCCCTGTCTGTTGTTCTTGTTGTCTCATCCCCCTGTTTGTGCACTGTGGAGGCACCCCAAAGGTATTTCATGGCCCTGGTGAGTAATGAATGATATAGGGAGATACTCAGAGCAGTTGAATAAGCCCTTGGAATTTCTGACCCAAAGAAGTCATAAAAACTGGAGGAGAAAGCTTCACATAGTGGCTGTGGGCCTTGGTAATGGGGGTGGTTGGATCCCAGACTAAACAGAGATGTACCTGTGCATGTTCCTCCTTGTCTACAAACACGCCATTAACCCTGAGGACCCTGTCTCCATCCTTCAAGCCAGCCTTTTCAGCTGGACTGTGTTGTTCCACGTTCCGGATGATATGCCCTGCCGTGTCTTTCTCAATACGCAAGTAGAATCCATAGGTCTTTTGGGGCTTTTTGGTCACTTTGCATTCTCGGGGCTGGAGAACAGAAGTCATCTCTGCCAGATGCAGTGGAAAAGATATGTGTAAGTAAAAACAGTAAGCTTAACCTATATATTCCCTCTATTGAGGGAATCTGCTTCAGAATTCTTGGGATTTTGTTTCCCAAGAAATCCAGCTGTGCAAAGTTGAAGTTAGTTAACAAGGCTAGGGAGAAGAAACCAATGCCTTTTCCCTCTCTCCTCTTTTCTTGTCTCCCTATGTCAAGTGAAGTTAAGCAAGATGCAGAATTGAAAACAAGAAGTCTGCCTGTGAAAACCTAGTTGAAATTGAGGGCAGGATTTAGTGCCTGTATTGAGTCTTACAGAGAAAAAAGAATGACAGCACAAAAATACCAGACCGCTATAGGAAAATTATGTGAACAAAGTGAAATTTCAGAGAATTGTAGAATGGTCAGGGTTGGAAGGGAGCTCTGGAGGACATGTGGTCTGATTTCACAGTTCAAGCAGGGCCATCTACAGCCAGTTCCCAAGGATAAAGTCCATAGAACTCTTGCATATCTCCCAAGGTGGGAGACTCCACTACCTCTCTGAGCAACCTATGGCAGTGCTCAGTCACTCTGGTAGTAAAAGTAGTGTCCTTACATTCATTCAGATGGAGTGTCTTATGTTGCAGTTTGAGTCCATTGCCTCTTTTCCTGGGCACCACTAAAAAGATCCCAACGCCAGGGCACCACTGAAAAGATCCCAACTCCATAATCTTTGTACCCTCCTTCAGGTATTTTTGTGCATCAGTAAGTTTCCCCTGAGTATTCACTTCTCCTCGCTGGGCAGGCCCAGCTCTCCCAGCCTTTTGTACATCTTCAAGGGTGGAGACTCGACAACTTCTCCAAGCAACACCTGCTGATGGATGAGCAGGTGGGATAGAGGAAGGGCCTCCTTTTCCTAACCAGGCTTTCCTGTTCTTAGTTATGCTAGCTGTACAAAATTAAGTTTCAAGAAAAGGCCTCATAACCAGGGTGTTACTGTTGATGAGTGCAGTGTCTGCATTGGAGGGGAGATGTACTGGTTGTTGTGATACCTGCTGACCCTGATAACTTCACAGGAGGAGTGGATTTGCTCTGTGACAGGCCAAAAAAAAAAAAAAAGTATCAAAACCATGCACAGCTGTCTGCCACAAGCAGCTGGCTGTGTGCTGGCTGGCCAGGAGGCAGCATTGCTGGACAGCACCCAAGTGCCCAAGTTCACTGTGAGTCAGTGGGGAACCATTGAAGATGATCATCTGTGCACTGGGTGGTGTCAGAATGTGACCAGCAGGTCAATAGAAGGGACTGTTCCCCTCTCTTTGGCAGCTGGGAGACTACATGTGAGTACTGTCTCCAGTTTTGATCCCCCCAAGTAAGTGACATATTGGAACTAGTTTGCTGAGAGGAGATTAGGTTCTGGAGCACACAATGTTTAAGAAGACTGAGAGACAGCTGGGTTTGTTCAGTCTGGGGAACAGAAAGAAAAGAAAGGGAAGATCTTACTGGTATCTTTCAACTGTCCAACTGGATTGTGTAGAGAACACAGCCAGACTCTTCTTAGAAGTTAACAATGGTAGGATGAGAGGGAGCAGACACAGGTTGCAGTAAGAGAAATTCCAACTAGACAGCCGTAAGGACGGCCTTCCCTCTTGGGGGCTGTCACGTACTACTAGGGCAGGTGTGAAATCTTCATCCTTGGGGATAGACTCTTGGATTTGGCCCTGAGCAACCCGATCTAAGGTTTTTCTCTGCCGCATTGGACCAGACAACCTGCAAAAGTCCCACCTAAAACCTTGCATGGTTTTATGATGTAATGAAACTCTGTTTTGGGTGAAACATACCATGCAGGAATACCACATGCTGAAAGCAAACAACAGGTGTGACCAGGGACACCTCCAAAAAACTCTGTTGTCTTAAAAACTCTGCCAAAAATCCATGAGGACAGGAGAATGAGACAAATGAAGACAACTTCTTCCAGTTGGAAAGTCCAGGTAATTGGTAAACTTGGTTTGTATTTTACCTGAAAGGGTTTTTTTTCTGCCTCTACTAAGAGAAGTCAGTTTTTCAGATGTGCTGGCAATCAAATAGCAACTCCATAAAGGGATGCACTGTCCTATTATTTGGACATTGTTTGGAACACATCAGACTGTACTGATTGCAAGTACAATTCAAAGCAGTTTTTAATGACAAATACTGGGAATCTGTGCTAATTCCTGAAATTAACATCCCAAACCAGTGCTACACAAAGATGAAGAAGCAGTAGGCTATTATGGGAAAGCTTATTTCTTCATATTTAGAAGGGGAGGGAAGGTTAAAATGCACTACATACTATTCCTTTTAATCCCTGAGAGCTTTACATGAAAAGTTATTTAGATTGTAAGAAGGAGTTTTCTAAGGAAAGAGGGATTAGGTAAAAAGGAATTTCTTACCTGTGTATCTATGTAGTGTAGCCTTCAAAGGAGTTCTCTTTTACTGTTTCTCCTTTGGCTGTACCTATAAGTAAGGCTGGACTTTGATTGGGCAAAGGTTGATTTAAAAGATTATTTATTTAACCAAGTTTCACTGAATGTGCTCAGCACCTTGATAGGCTGTCTTGTCCTTGGGGGCAGAAGTGCTAATCACATGCATTTCTCAGCAGCTTTGCATTTTGTTCTACTGATATTAGACTCAAAAACTTGGTGAAGAGGTCACCTGAGGCAAGCCTGACCTTCACTCTGGGCAAAAGCTCTCTCCAGCTATGAGAAAAGTCTTAAAGGGAGCAGGTTTGGGTTGTGCTGGATTGACCTGGGCCAGCAGCATTTGACTGCAAATTAGGACATTACTGGTTAAAATCTGCATAGCCTGTGCTGGGTGCCAAAAAAAGGACTGGGATGGGTTAACCTTGGTCAGCAGCCACGTGTCCACCTGTCACCCCCCTCCTCTACAGGACATGGGGAGAAAATGGGATGAAAATGCTTGCAGGGTCAAGATAAGGACGGTAACTGGGAGAGTTACAATGGAAAAATGGGCATGTGATTGAGGGATGTGTCCTGACTGTTGAGGCTTTCACATGGCTAAAACAAGCACTGCGGTCAAGTGACCCATGTGAGTAAAGTCTCCCTAGAACAGAGGGAGAGAGCTGTCTGGGATATCAATATGGTGAGGCCTGGCAAATTTACTAGCCTGGACCATGGCTCTGAACCTGCCAAGGCAAGTACTATGTGTTTACCAGGGAGGAAGCATCTATTGGTTGACTGAAGACATACTCTCTACACCATTCCATTCCTTCCAATGCCATCCTGAGCCCTGAAAATGAAGCTCTGTGTCATGGTACTCCAGGAAGAATCCAGTCTCTGCTCCTGGGCCAAGAAACATGGCACTGATTTGGTGCACCATGTATCCTATCATCCACAAGCCTGTGGAAAGATTGTATGATACAACAGGCTGTTACAGGCTGTGCTCAGAACAAAGGGGAATGGATGCAGTGAAACTTAAATTTAGGATACCAGAATATCCACTAATTGCTCTAGTTCTGCCCAAACATAGCCCCAACACACCATGGGTGGAGAAGAGGTGCCCATAGTAGATATAGGGAAGTGGGAAAGGCAGTGTGGGTTGCTCTACTCTGGGGAAAAGGAAAGTGCATTTGTGGGATTGATTTGCTCTGATTTACTCAGATACCGAGGTGCCATTTGTGGGTAGTGCAGGAGAAAGTGGAAGTCTGCTGTGTACCTCAAGGAGATTTATCCCTGGAGCAAGATAAGCCATTATTTGACTTGTATGGTACAGGAAGTAATACAGCAGGAATTATCTGAACCAACAGAGAATGAGCCCCACAAGGAACCATCTGAGTGCAGCACTGACCCATCCCAAAGGACCTTGGTCCTCAACAATCCAAATTGCTGCTTCTCCTGTCCTGAGAGATCTTGACAGACAAGTCCAAATTCATCAACTATTCTTATGGAAATTTGGGGGAGGGGGAGCATGGAATGGAGGAATAATATCTGTATATATGTCAAGGGACAAGGTATAGTGCTCAGAGGATGTATAAAACTGACTATTGGATATAAAGATGGTTTAAGTATGTAATGTAAGTCGTAAGTGTTGGTAAGAAGGAATTTCACGTAAGAGAAATAAATAAATGTCAATCCAGAAGTCTTGCCTCCCTTTTATTTTTTCCCCATTCTGCAGGAAAGGAGTGAGAGGAGTCAGGGTGGGTGTCTGGCTGTTGGCTGGGGGTCAGCCTGTCACAAGGGCATATCTTATCCACTATCCATAAGCACCAGCAGGATTTGCTTATAGACACACACTGACCTGATGGTGTTTCTAATGCAGGGGGAAGCCTCCAAATCCAAAATTCCAGAATACCAAGATAATTAATGAATTGACCATGTGAAGTTCTTATTAAAAAATCTAATTCAATTTTAAAAAGCTTTAAAACTACTTATTCCTCTCATTAACTTGCTGTGGAATTGGATTATTAGAAATAACACCTGTGTTTTCCTTGGCTGTCTTCTCCAACTGTTTAATTCAAAGGAAAAATAATAGAAATAAGCATAACCTAAATGTGCTACAACAGAACAATCACTGATATTATAAAAGCCTTACTGTAAGCCACTTACTCTAAGTGGATTTGCAAGCCTGTTGTGACTAGGAGTTGTTCCTCTTTGCATGACATACAAAAATAAGTGACCCACCATGTTGTAAGCACCAGAGAATTGTAGGATAGAATCACAGAATGGTTTGGGTTGGAAGAGCCTTCAAAGATCATTTAGTTCCAACCCCTCTGCCATGAGCAGGGACATCATGAAGTCAGACCTTGCCCTGTCCTCAGCTTGTAATCTTCCAAACAAGTAAGACAAGGACTGGATGAGGAGGGGCATCACAGTTTTGCAGCAGTTCCCACAGTTTTGCAGGTGGGAACTCACACAAGGATCTCTGGTCAGCAATCAGGGAAACAACATAGCATTTGAATCAAGATACATTTTTTCATTGTAGTGCCCCTGTGATAGTCACTTAAGACAATCTTGGGTCCCAAGAAGATTTTTCAAGAGAAAGATGTGACATAAACATGAAATGTTCGTGAAATACAGGAACATTCTGTGTTTCTAAAAGGGAAAGTATGGTCATGTTCCAAATGGGAGGAGGGTGGAGGCTGTGCACCAGTTTCAAAAGGCTTTGAAAAGAAAGCTGAGAGAGAAAGGTCCAGCAGTCAATAGACTGCTTAAATTTCTGATGTGGTGAATTATGAAACGTTAGAAAATACAAATTTTGAGGGGAAGATTCTTTGAGTTGGGGCTGGTGGCTTGTCCTAGGGCCATGACAGGAGGCTGAATGGGATGATGGTGACAAGGTGCAAGGAGGATGTATCTCCATGTGTGCTCAGACCCTGCATATCTTAGGGCTGATCTTTGCATCTGTGGGACTGAGGTGTAAGTTGTAGGGAAGGTGGACTAATGCATCCAATGCTGACAAGCCCTCGAGGCTGAAAGTTCAATAATTCTCCTATCCTTCCACCAGTAGAATGAAAATTATTTGAAAATCTATCAGAATAAAGGCTGTTTGCAATATTTCCTCCTCTGGTTCTTGAGCCTTTTGGAAGAGTGCTTTCAAATGTAATCATATAGCTGCAAAAATGAGGAACCTAACTAAGAAAAAAATAGAAAAGATATTTTACCTTTTAACAATTGGTGAAAAGTGGTAAAACCTGAAAAAACCCCTCTCAATTCCCAGTATTCCCATGTATTCTCAATTCCCATGGCCCATGTTGGCCATGATGACTAATTTCTGTTAACACAGGGAGTAGACTTAAGGGGGGCTGGTTTCTCTAAAGTGTGTCCTTCTCATCTATAGCCTGGTTGTAGTAATATATGGACCTTTGCTCCTGTTGTCATTGCATTCTCCTGTGGGTTAACATTTATGAAATATTTTCTGAAATTCTTTTTTGCCAAAGCTTTCCTGATTTTTGGTTAGAAGAATTTCTGTGAGACTCACCTGTGTTAACAAAAATGGTCAGACACAAGCATTTTCTAGTAGCTGTAAGTGTTCATATGACTTCCTCCCCACGTTGGGTGAATGGAGGGAAGCACCTGTGTTTTTAACTCTGGTACTTGCCAGGATCTCTGATTTTAGTAAATTCATGGGTTTCGGCAAGTCGTAGCCTCCTTCTCGCAGAGCAAACCACTGGGCCACTCCTGGCACAGCTGGTGTTGTGCCAGGGCACTTTCACTAAGTGCTACTTACCAAATTCTCACTCTTTTCTGGGAAGTATCTGGCTCAGGTCAGTTCCTGGCCCTGTTCTGAACACAGACATGAGAAGAGTGTGTGCCCAGTGGTGCCAGGATGATGGCCTTTATGTAACCTATTTATTCACATCTGAAAAGTTTATACAGCTTCATGTCTGAGGTTTTCTTCCTTTTTTTTAAAAAAAAAAATTAGTGTGGTTTTAAAAAAATTGTTACTCACCAAGAGGGTTAAGAAATTGTTAAGAAACTGCTTCCACGGCCATTCCACTGGTGGGAAGAGTAGAAAACAAAGCTGTTAATGACAGATTGGTGAGGTATATCTTCAATGTTTTTAAAACAAGCCTAAAGATGCAAAGTTCAGTCAGCTAAAAGGTGTCTTTTGTTATTAATGCAGTTGTGCAAGGAGTCCAACCCTAAAAGTGAATGAGTATAGTTCATATGTTTGATTCTGAAAATAAAGTTGTCCTCAAATAACGTGTAACACTGCCAGCATTGTTCTATTGACAAAAGGTTTATGTGGCTATTTTGGTGTAAAAATGTTCCCTCTTTATGATGGTAACTAACTTTCTTCCCTGGGAGCAAGGAAATCCCTTCAAAATTGACGTAAATGATGATTTCTAAATAGTGCCTGTTTACCTCTATTGCTTACTGTATTCTTGCTGCCCACAAACTCGCTGCTCTCCTTGCAGTGCCATCATTTTGTGGTCCCATCCAAGGGGGCAGCAGCCTCTTAAGTTAAGCCTTTCCTTCCACAGCCAAGTCTGACAGGGGTTGTGAGTGAGAGCCTTGGACTGTTTTAAGCTGTTCAAAAGCAGCATGGCCCTTTCCCTTTCCCCCTTCTTTTACAAGTGATGGTTTTTCCACTCTGTCTTGGCAAGTGTTATGTAAAGCACCATGTGATTTGGTAATGGGAGTATTTGGTTCACTGAAGTCCTCCTTAATCATGAGGCAAAGTCCATTTGAGCTACCAAATGAATATTCATCAGTCATCCTGCACAAAGCCAAGTGGTAATTAATTCTTTCTCTTCTGGTGACCGCATGCTCCTGACATGGTAAAGAGAGGAAAAAAAATTACAGGGAAGCAAACTGGAGTGATATGGCAATCCTGCTGGTTTGCAGGCTTCCAGAAGAAGGGGAGCATAACCCTCCTTCTAGCATTTTGGGTTTAGGTCTTCCTGAAAAATGGAGAAGGAAAAGAAATCATTTGCTGTCCCCGTGTTTGCAGCAAAGAAAGGTATTCTGTCCCCTGGACCTGTCAGTAAGGAATTATAGTGGCAGTCCTCTTGCCTCAGGCTTTGCTCTTTATGCTTTAAATATTGAATTGTCTTCCCTAATGATTTTTTTACTGGAGACTATAAACTATAAACAATGCTTTCTTCTTTAGCTACTCAACAGATACTCTGTATTGACCACGATTTTGGGCTTTTAGGTGCAGAATTTTTTACTGATTTAGCTATGAGTTGGTCTGTGCAGCTTCTTTCACTGTCAGGTTAGGTAGAAATCGATGTTAAACCCCTGGAAATTTATGTTGAAGCAAGAATTCAAAGGTCTCAAAAATGAGGAACTATGTGAATTAAGGTGACTTTTTTGGTGGAGCTGTGTGTTTGTTCATAGTATGAGGCTGTATCCACATGTATATACTCGCATGCATGCACATGCATGCAATCATGCTCTCCACAGGTCTGTTTGGATAACTGCAGCTGATGTTGGTTTGATTAATGCTTCTCCAGAGGCAATGCCTTTGGAATTCTTGTCTTCCCTCTGGCACTGGTAACGTGGGAAGACTTTTCATTCCAGCTTATTCTGCTGGGCTTTTTCTGGATGTGTGTTTCTTCAGTTCTGGCTTTCAGTTGCTCTATCATTCGGTACTCTTTGGACATTCAAGATGCTGAGACATAAAAAATTAATGCCATAAATCTACAAGTCTGGATTTTTCCATCCAGCACATGGAGCTTTCTTTTTACTAGGGTATATACCCTTATAAAAGTGTTTTTTATTTTTGATCTATGAAAGGACAGAGTAAGTTACTTACATCTTGGTTGTATGTGCATTTCTTGCCCTCTGGAGATAGATTTCTGAGTTTGACAGTAGACTGTGTTCCTTTCCTTTTAAGCTTTTGAAATGTATAAATAATAACTACTGTGTCTGCTTCACTGTTTTCCTCAAGGAGTATGATGAAAGGATGCTTATATGATCACCAGAGAAAGAATGTACTCTTCCTCAAAAAAGTACAGCTCAGTGAGACAGGACATATCCAGGCCTAAGGCTTTGGCAGCAGCAAGCATGAATTTCTTTCTCTTCCCATCTTCCATTCCTCTTCCTGCTGCCTGTCCTATCTTGTTCCACCTCCAGTCTGCAATCCATCCAGGAAATGTCTCTGATTGCTGAATTGACCTCTATATTATTGAGTTTTTAATTTCACCTTGTCAGCAAACACACTGTTCTGAAATTTTGTTACCCTAAGAGGAGGCTGAACCAGTGTTTGGAGGGGTAAGGTGCATTATCCTCAGCTAATTAAGACCAAACTTTTGCTCCAAATCTCTTATTGGGTGCACCCGCTCTTGCTGCAAGAGGGATTTAAACGGGAATAGTGTTCATTTACCTTTCTATTTGAGATCAGTGAACACAATGCAAAGTCTGAATGTAGCCTTGAAGGCAAAGAGAAATACAAACTTCCTGCAGAAGTTTCCATCTTCTTGGTCACTGCATATTTGCTTTTGTGTTGGGGAAACTATTGTGTTCTGCTCTGATGAGGCTTTATGTGATGCTTATAGAACTTTTAATAGAAACACGAGGGTGGATAATGCCTGGTCTTTATTACTTCTTGTCACTTTGTGACTTTGAAAGTCTTGTTATCTGTTATCACTAAAGGGAAATGGCTATTGCTATGTTTGGCACTGCAGAAATGCAGAGTGCAGCCCTTTTCCTGTAGAACTATTGAAACACATTATTTTATGCTTTGGGAGGGATATAAATCTAGACCCCACTTGAAGCCAAGGTTACTTTGAGAAAAAATAGTATGAAATGAAATTATTTTAATATAGTGTAAAAGTCAATAGAGTTTGTATGGACTTATATTTAGTCTTTTAAATTTCCCTCCAAACAAGCCAGAGTTCCTACCAGGAAACCATTCCTAAGTACTAAGGACAGGATAAGTCTCCATAAAACGTATACCTAGAAATAAGGTTTTGGTTGTAAGAGTAAAACTAGTTTTGGTAACAGCAGAACTTGTACCCATGATTTAACTGGAAGATGACAAAAACTTTCTAGAAAATATGCACCCAAATCTTAGCTTATAGCCTGTCTTTAAAATTATCCTGATTATCCTGACATGACTGTATCTGGGCCTAAAAAAACTAAATGACCCTGAAATAGATTCAGAGCTGGAATAAGCAGGACATGCCTTCCCAAGAAGTAAAGACTAGAGAAGGAAAAAGAAAAATCCTGTTATCCGCAGACAGAGGTGAACTTACATTAAGCTGTTTCCTTGAGCAGGTCATCCAGCAGAAGAATTTAAAGATCTATGTGACTGGGGAAGCCAGCATAAACCTGAATGGAACTCCTGTGTGTGGCAGTAAGTTCCACAGTGGCTGGGTCCATTTAGCCACTGACAAGATCCCAAGAAGTGAAACAGTAAGGAATTTATTGGTTTGGTGTTTTTTTGTTTTTTTTTTTCCCTTTATTTTGGTGGAGAGAGGCTTTTTTTTGTTGGTTTTTGTTTGGTTGGGTTTTTCCCCCCCCTTTTCTTTTGCCTTTGCCAGGGGGAGTTACACTGTTATCTCTTGTTTTTCACTTGTCTGTGCACATGAGAAATTCCCAACAGAATTCTTTAATGATTTCCTAGGCTTAAACCACAATTCCTCACTGAGTCAGAGTCTCTCATATTAATGGTTGTATTTTAAGCTGCTGCTATGTGATTTAACTATCATTTCTTCTTTAGAGCCCACTGTGTCTTTTTGAAGAAGAGAATAGAATTTGATAGAATATAAACCCTCCATAATTATGTTTAGTGACAGTAAGGTGTAAGGGAAAAGTAGCTGGTAAACACTTAAAAGGCATTTATATTAAGAAAGGAAATGGATTTTGAAGGATATTGCCATTGTCCTAAATTCTCCTAGGGTTAACTTAGTGAGTGGCAATATCCTACTAGTTTAAGGGGTTTGATACTTAACTATGTTAGTCTGTGGATTCACTGTAATACTGTGAAGTTAGACATTCAATTATCTTAGATAACAGTGGAGTGTTGGTTTCTCAAGGTTTGCTTGCCTTTCTACTTTTTGATTGACATTATTAATTTTGTTATATTGATTTAAAATAAAAGGTGAACCTTTTCACTAATTGGTATCTACACTTATGCTCTTTACAGTTGCAGAATGAATGTATTTTGAGGTACAAAATTTGCAAACTCTGTGGGTTTTTTTCAAAATTAGTTCTAAATTGCTTCACAGCAATAAAATGATGAATAAAACAAAATAAAAATAATGATCACTATGGGAAAAAGCATTATGTTCTAATTCAGTATAGGACTCTTGGGTTATGATGTTAGTTTTTTAAATTTTTAATATTTTTTTTTTATTCTTGATGTAAGAAAGTAAAGCTGGTAGCCCATTTGTCATTTTTAAAAGCCAGTGTATAAAATATATAATAATGAAGTGGTATTCTATGAAAGAAAATCCAGCAAATTAGGTCTTAAATGGAGGTAAAGTGGGAGGGTAAAAGGGTGTCTTTTTGTCATCATGGAATTGCAGATTGATGCATCCAATCCCTAGTCCTGCCATATGACAGGGGCAAAGATAAGTGTCTCGTACAGGTTACAAACAGCACTATTAAAAAGCCAAAGCATTTGGCACCCAGCTGTGCCATCCCTGTTCCTGGGGCACTTGTGTCCAAAGTGGTGAACGAGCAGTTCCAGGTCATGCAGAGAATAAGCCTTTGTCTTTGCCACCATCCCATTTGCAGAGCTGAGAGCTGGAACTGTCAGGATTTGGTTCTGGGAAGGCTCTGAAATGCATTTTTGGAACCTCTGCTGCAAAGACAGAATACAGTGTTGTCCAGTTATAGGTAACTACTTGCTCTGACTTGCTTATCTTCTGGATTTGTGTTTCCTCATGTCTATACTGCTTTCCACCTGTAACATGATTTAGGTGGAACTAAACTTACTCTCTTGCTATCTGAATATGATTTGCATGCAACTAAGACAAATCCTGCAATTTGCCTTATTTGTAATTTTTCTTTCGTTATCATGAATATATATATGGAGTAGTGATAGTCCAAAGCAGTCTCAGTATAGGGGTTTTATTTTGGACATGTATTTTTTCCATACTTTTTTTAATAAAGTAGGATAAAAATATCAGGATTTCAATAGCTACATGTTATCACTCTTTTAATCTTTTGATGTAATATAAACACACACAAGAGCCAAAAATATCCTTTTTTTTCTTTCATGAAGAAGGTAAATTCTTTAAGCAGGAAATACATACTCTGGAGAACACACTGTGTGATCTTGTGAGCTGTGTTTTTTCTAAACCTGATTGCCTTGCATTCTTTTAATGAAAATTTGTTAACTATTGTATTGAATCTGATGGATTTGCTAAAGTTGACCCATCTCAGGAGATCTCACTTGCCTGAAAACAAATGGGCATATATTTAAATTTGCTTAGCAAGAGGAGCTTTGCTACTAGTTGTTTTTTTTTTTTCTTTTTTACGATTGAAATAGGGATTTTTTTTTTATTTTAAGTAACACAGTGGGTATGCTGGGGGTGCTCCACTGCACTCTCAGTGCTTTCCTATGTCATTTATCTCCCATGCCTGTTGAGAACATACATGCAGCTCATGGTGCTGCCTTCAAGCCTCCCTACGCCTTTCTCAAATAAAAAGGGTGTTCACTGCCCTGTTTCTGGGGAAGGAACCTCAGAGGAACATCCAGTCTCATTTGCTCCTGAATATGCATCCTGTGAAGGCTGAGTAACAAGGATTACACTCCACTGTCAGACCCAATGCTCAGTGGACTTCAAAGAACATGTTGCTTGCTCTGCAGAAGTGATTGCTTTGGGATTGGTGTGAGATATGAGAAAACGGAAGAAGAAGAATAAAAAAATATAAAAATCTGGCTTTGCTCTCTGAATTGTGAATACTTTGGATGGCTCTACACGCGTGTGAGTTCTCAAGGCAGCACCTTTCACAGATGCTCTGCTCACCTCTGAAGCTGTCAGAAGAGCCACTGAACTCACGCTTGCAGCCTGCATTGTGAAAATGAAACCTCTTCTGAGTCTTTGAAGTGTCTGAAAATTACTGGGTCATCAGGAGAGGAAATGTTAGCTAAGTAAGCTAAGCCTTAGTAAAAGGCAATAAAATCTCCTGGTTCTAGGTAGCTGAACCATAACTGAAAGTTTCACACCAGAAAGTGTGTAGGGACCCTTTTAGAACACCAGTAAAGAGATGAAAGATAAGAATAAGTGAAGAATATATATTGTAGTTGAAAAAACACAGAAACCAACCATACATTTGACTCTTGCAAGTACAGCCTACACAGGAATTTCTATGAAGTATAGAAAAGTGCAGATAAATGCTTGGTTGTCACTTTCAATCCCACCATTTTACTGTCCTCCCCTGCCAGCTAGAAGATCAGAGCATACCAAAAGAACAGATTTAGCTCATACAAGTACACAGGACACAAACACACAGGACACAAGCACACAGGTTAAAAGCACTGGGCAATATGGAACAACCAGAAGTCCTGCCATGGCTAAATTGAGAGGGGAAAACACAGTAATCCCCAAGGAAACAAATGAAAAGTTTCTTTTGATTTTTAGTTACCTATTGAATCTCAGAGTCTCTCAAGGCATATACCCATTTGGAAAATAGAGGCCAAGTAAACCACTCTCTCTTTTCTCCTTCTCAGCAGCACGCCAAGTTCCACTTACTGGTCTGGCACTTAGAGACATTTCTAAAAGACAGCTTTGTTTTTCTAGGAAAAAGGAAAATCTGTATTTTGAAGTAAAGAAAGAAGCTCTCCTGCCTCTTAACACTAGTGTGAAATTGGAGGATGTTATGGTAAGCATTTTTTTCTTTCAGAATTTCTCTATTTTTTCCTGATGCTCTCATCAGAATCCTTCTACGTAGTGTACAAATTAACAAAGGAATGAGAATTGATTTTTTTTTTTCATCATCATTGAAGAAGAGATGCCAGTATCCTGTTGTAGATTCATTTTAGTGTCCTGAGAGTAGACTAAAACTAGTTTGCTGGGAGTCAGGCTCTTGCTTGTGCTAGCCAAATAATTTGATACAAGTGCCCTCTTGAGGAGGAGAAACAATTATGAAGGGATTTTTTCTGGCTTTTAGGAATTTGTTGATGTGTAGGCTGCAGCACTAACTGAGTGATTGTGGTCCAAGTCCTAACCTTCAGCTGTGGTAGCTAGTGCCCTCTGAGCCTCAATAAGCCTGTCGCTGCAACTTGAGTTTGCTCATAATGTGTGAGCGTGGGTGTTTGGCTTTGTGACATCTGTTGTCTTGTGCATTTGTTGTTTGTTTGTTTCATTTGGGGTTTTGGTGTTTTGGTTTTTTTACTCTTTGTGGGTTTTTTTTAAAGGATCTGTGCACTTTCCTCTCTCTGTCTTGTTTAAGTGCAGTGCTTTACTTTGTCATTTACAAACTCCTCACCTCAGGGGAAGGTCTGTGCATGTTTCACTGTAAGGGCCAGGACAGGCTTGCAGTATCACGCTGAGTGATACTGGCTTTCTTCTGTTCCATGACAAAAACTCACAGGTAACAGCCTCTGGGTTTTTTTCTTCTCTCTCCAGTTTCAGTGCAGAAGATGACTCTGATCACGAGGCTCCTCACTAGAGCTGGAGGCAGCAGTCCCATCCTGGAGTTCCAAATGGCAGCTCTGACAATGCTGGTATCAGGTAAGGAGGAGCCCTGGCTAGGAAAAGCACACAGCTGGCATTTTTCAGTCCAGTTTAGGAGTTACTTGTTGTGGCTGAAGATATTGCCTGCATTATTGGAAATAAAGAACATGTATTGCAAAAAACATCCACTGAGCCATGCTCATCATGCGATGCATTTCAGTCTTGTCTTTTCTCTATGGTGATTTCTGACTAGAGAGCTGGGAGGTGAAACCTGATCCCAAAAAGACAGTATTTTGAGCCAGTCAGTATTTTTAGATTTTTGTTCCATGAAGCAGTTCAATATTTGATGAGAGCAGAAACCTTCAGGTTGAGGAGGTAAAAACAGCAGCCCACTCAAAGACCCCTCTCCCTGATTCTTTCACTTTCTTTTTTTCTTTTTGAAGAGAGGATGCTCTTCTAATCTTCCATTTTTATGAAATTAGAAAGGATTAAGGAGATATTCTGTTTGCATAACCCACAATAGGAAACAGATTTTTCTTCCTTTTGTGCAAGGGAATAAATATTGTTTTCATTGTGGTACCTGTTATCCTGGGTGCTCTTTGCACATCTGAAGCATAAGATATCCCCTGCTTTCAAAGTGCATAAAGAAGTAAAGTGCATAAAGTATTGAGGGGGAGGAGGAGTTGGCCTGGCACAAAGGTCAGCTCAGTTAATGTCTGCTCTCTCCCACCACAGAATACAGAACACTGGAAATCATTTATACATCTACCACAGAATACCTGGAAGAAGGAAAGAACCTGACTTTGAACTGCCTCATCAGGCATCAACAGAATGAATCATCACAAATCGAGGCTCACTGGTATAAAAGAGCAAACAGGCAAAATGAGACCAGCTTTGGGAAGGAGATGGAAAGCTTGCACCTCTCAGAGAACTCAGACCCCACGGCGAAAGTCACATCCTCACTGCTTCTGCAAATCCAGAATGTCAACCAGTCAGACAGTGGCCGCTGTCAGTGCAGGGCCAGAGTCAAAAACACTGTCCTGACTGCTGTGGGCCACTTCATCAGGGTGAGTGTAACAGGTAAGCTCTGTGGGTCCTGGAGCTTGTTTACAGAGGGAGTTGGGAGATGACATGCTTGTGTCTCAAGCAAAATTTCTGCACGATAAAAACTGTGTTAATGAAGATGTATCCTCTCCTCCTAGGGCGTGAAACTGAAATTGATTGCTGCCACACTGTGACATGTGGAATAAGCTTCATACTCCTCTGATGTGGAATAAGCTTCATGCTCCTCTGTGTCTTCATCTATGCATGCTAATTGCAAGACTGACATGTGAAAAATGTTGGGGATTTGTATTAGATTGGCTGTGGATCTCTCTGAGCTAATGGAAATAGTTTCCCATGGGATTTCTACTGTGAGCACTGTTACCAGAGCTGAAAGGAACTGGATGGAAAAAACAGTGTGGGAAAATGTATGTTAGTCTCAGTTTAGGTGCAGGTCTGCCCCTGTTCACCTACCATGTGTTCTGGATTTATAGCCATAGATGCATTCACAGGCAGCAGAGATATTTTCTCTGAAATGGAGATCATTTCCTTAAATGGAGACTTTTCCTTAAATGTCCTTAAATGGACATTTCCTTAAATGGAGACTTATGTGTGTGCAAACAGTCTGGCCTTATTGCCTCTTGAATTCACTGCAGTGTACATGGACCTCAGGAAGGGTTGGTGCTTAGAGGGAATGGGACGTGAGGTGTGGCAGCTCACTGTGAATTACTTTGTTCTTATTGAGGTGAATTTTGTTCTCTCACTTCATTGCTTAGAAGAGAAAAAGTAATGTGCAGAAAGACTGGGAAGGTGAAACATACAGTGGCAGTGCCCCTGTGCCATCATTTCTATATGGGTCTTAACTGATGACATGGTGTGGTGTCCTCTGCTTGTGCCAACTGACTTCAGCTCCACGCCTCCAGCAGGAGGGAATATCTCCTTGGCCTAACCAGCCAAGGTGGTGAGCTCCTAGAGCTTTGTAGGTTGGTTCTGATCTAGGGTGGGCTGTGAAACTAGATCATATTCCTTCCAAGTTGTTCGCCAGCTTTGTTAAAAAAGTAGGGATTACATTCATCTTTCACCTTCTTTTACTCCAAAATATTTTGAGTAAAAAAAAATAAAAATCACACCTTCAGTCACTTTTTCGACAGCAAGTTTTGGGTAAGGAAAGATGCAGTTCTGCAGACCTTTATTTGCATGTTGGTCATTATTATATCAGGTGTGAACATTGTTTATTCCACTGAGAGGACAGAGGTTGAGCTGGAACAGAACAAAGCTCTGAGGGTAGATTCTGGGCTGGAGACGATGTGGGCTGTGATTATGATATCCTGCATAATTGTTTATGTCAAAAGTGAGAATATATATATATTTTCTCTGAAACTAGGTTTTATGATTGATTTTATAAAATTACAAGTCACTTGGGTGGATTTCTGGCATGGTCCTTATTTTTTAATGACACCCCTTTCCTCCTGTAATAATTCCATAGAGGTTAACAGGCTAAAACCCCACAGGCAGAAAGGTGAAGTGATCCCAACTGACTTGCACTGGTGTTAGTTTTGAGTGATCCTGCAGAAGGTGTAGCTGAGCTGGATTCCAGCCGACACCCACAGAAGTCACCTGGCTCAGCGTCCCTTTCTTGGCCATGCCAAAACAGAGTGCACTGAATGAGCACAGGACCACTGTTTTTGTGGACTTCAGATGCCTGCTGTATGGCCTTTGGGGAACATGGAGCTGTGTGCTTATTTGACATAAGGCATCTTGCAAATTAAATGCTGAGTCTCTGAGCAGTCAGTTGATTTAGATGTGTGAAAATCTTTCTTCTTGCCCAGATGACCCTTCAATGTAAACTCTGGAATGTAATCTTGCATTAGTCATTTTTTTGAACAAGCTTGTTCTTTATTAATTAGGATTGGTATGTTTTGCTCCTGAACATGAGTAGGTTTTTTTCTTCTTTATTTTTTTTCACCCAAGGAGTCATATTGTGAAGACACCGTGAAGTCTGAGCTGCTTTGCTTTAACAAGCTAATATTCCTGAGATGCTGTAAGAACAACACCATTTTACTGCATGTGACTCATCTGGGGTTTACGTGGCATTTCACAGCACACTGCACAGTTTTGGGGAACTTATTTCTGGACTTCTGGGTCCTGGTTCATTTGGATTATTCATTTTACCAGTTAACCCAAACTGCCTCATAGGGAGAGAAGAATAATTTCTTCATGACTTTTCTAGTCCCAGAATTGAAATTTTCTGACATCAAAGTCAGTTCTTCCAGGTTTTCCCTTCATCGAGGCAACAGATTTCTCAGCATTGTGCTCTTTGAAATGAATGGTTTCTTTCCAGCTGTGCTTTCTAGAGCCTGCTTCCCATGCAGGGAGGTTTTTCCTTACTTCTACAGCTCTCTATGCAAACAAGGATTTCCTGTGTTCTCCCCTCTGAAACATCTCCTGACATCTTTCTAGTCCATCCTATGTGCTCTTCAGTTTGCTCTGAGAAAGATGCAAGTATCCTCACTGGTATGAGCTTAAGGAGGGGGAGCAGAAATGAAGTCCGTGTCAAACTCAGTATTCTGAAATCAGAAACCAAAATCAGTTGTGATGTTTTTACCCTAATTCTGTGATGTTTTGGAAGGTTATTTTGTCTGCAACCTTTTAACAGTGCTGTGTCCCTCTTCTCTTTTACAAGTATCTATGTAAATTTGCCTTTTGTGGAAGGACTTCTCTCTCAGGACTTAAAATTTGGTACCAAACGACAAAGGGAAGATTGTTACATCTGTATCTGTTTCAGTGGTAACTAAAGCTTGTCTGATGACCACTTCTGCTCTCTGCTATGTTTTTCATACTTGGACATGTGTGTAACATTTTTGAATGTCAAAGCAGACACATAACTTTTAAATAAATAAAGCAAGTGAAGATTTATCTCCTCATCACTGCGCCAGGTACCTGCTTGTTTATCAGTTCTGAAGGGCTGCAATGGCTGCTGCTGCATGAGCCTTTCCATCAAAGGCAGCCTGATTTTGGATTCTTGTTGAAATAAATGTATGTGCCACATCTGAGTGGAACAGCTGCTTAAAGGGCATCTGTAACAAGCAGTTAAGATTTCTTGCTGGCTGGGGGAAGGGGGACATGGAGGGGCTCAGGAAGAGCATTCTATGATCCTGTGTTTTGGGATACAATTCAGACTGCAGATATTTTTAGCACTATTCTTCAGCAGGCAGCATGCTGTACAATTGCACATCAACATGATGCTTCTCCTGTAGGTTGGTGTAGCTATGTTTCCACCTCCTGGCAACTAAAAGGAATAGCTGAGAAGAGACTAAGGAGAATTTTTGTTGTTGCAAGCACTAGAATATGAAGCAGAAAATTTAAAGAGGCACTTCTCTTGAGCTCAAAGGGATTTTTAGCTCTTCAGAGGTCAGTATTCTATGTATAAGCATAGAAGCTGTTTCCAAATAGCTTGCTTTGCAACTACTGTGAAAATGAATGCTTGAGCTGAAAGGTCCTAAATACAAGGTGCTTGCAGCAGGTCTATAAGTAATAAGACACCAGAGAGACATTTTACATTGAGGGAGGGAGCATCAGTCTATATCCATGGCAACAGGGGATGTGAACACACCTAGTGAAACTTCAGCTCAAAAAGCCTATACATTCTGTCTATGAAGGACCACTGTTGTTACAGAGGTACACATAGTTACAGAGGACATGTAGCCAGGACTAGGCATTCTGCAAGGTAAGTGCCCCTCAGTAATAAGAAAATGGCAATTTTATGTCATGAATGAGTGTTTTAGGTTGCCCAAAGAATCACCAGCAAAGGAATCAGCAAAAGCAGGTTTAATATTAAAGTGAAATCCTGACAAAATTTATTGTCAAGGCTCACTTTACTACTTACTAGATGGTTAAAGCACACAGAGAAAAATCATACTAAAATGTAAAATCATTCAATCTAAAACTAAAATGAACCACAAAGATTGAGCCTTGAGGACTGGGGGGGTATCAGCCCAGACTCCATTGTTGGTGTTTGTTGGTGATCCTCCAAGTATAGCAAACTTGGGAGTTCACTGGCTCTGAGAAGTGTCCTGCCTAAAGGGAGATGCTCATCACAGCCTGCTGTGGTCCAGGGGAGCTCAAAGGGTCTCACTTAGGACTGTTATTCATAGGGTTGCAGGAGAACTGTCTGCAATTTGGGGCAGTAACTTTTTTTAAAAGTCCAATAACAAAACTGGTGTTCCACTGGACTTGATATTTGGGCAAGAAAAATCAGTTTCCAAAGGTTTTTATTAAAAACCAGAAGCATTAGTTCCTGGGAGCAGACAGTGTTTCTGATAAGCTCAAGAGAGGCTCAGCCTAGGTGCTGTTCGTGAAGACTGAAGCCTAACCAGCATTTCTGAGATCATGTGTGGTCCGAGGAGCTGGAAGGGGATGTGTTCTGTGAGCTGAGTGCCATTCAGTAATGAGAAAATGCTAATGAAAAGACCTTTCACAAGTCAGGATGACCTCTCCCCGACCTCGACAACAGTGTAGCCAGAGCTGGGTTTTCTTTCAGGACCTGCTCACAAACCTATAGTGCCCGTTTCTTGTTCTTTGCCAGGTCAATGCCATCTGCCTATTTCACAGGAAAGAACAAGAGTTCTTTTGGTTTTCATCTCAGAACTGCCTCACGTGAACAGGAAAAAGACATTTGAATAGATTATGAAATACATATTTCTAAAATCTATATAGAAATATAAACTGCTAGGCAAAAACCTCCAGATCAAAATGTCCTTTTTAGTAAAAATGGATTTTCAAGCAAACTGTCCAGGTATGAATTCAGCCAGGATCCCTTATGAGCCGAATGAGATCACTATTCCCTGTGCCCTTGTTAACTGCACCAAAGCTACTTTAGAGAAGTTTTGTACCTAACCCTGGTTGAGTAGAGGTGCTGGACTTAGAATGAGGTTGTTTTCTTCATGGTTCAGTTGCAGGTACCCCTCAAGTAAACTACAGTCAGTGTCCACAACTTATCTTCTTTTACTTGAGGGAAGATTTACCCTTTAGCCTTACTCGGAAAATCATTCTGTGCAAAGAAGAGGCTTTCTTGTTGGAAGCCTACATTGTTCAAAGGTGTCTCTGGTGTATGCCTGTGAATGCAGTTTTAAAATCCTTTAAGCAGAGTCTCTTTGTAATCATGGAAGTCATAAAGTAGCTCTGACAATAAACCATGTGGAAACAATGTGCCACTAGGATTTCCAGTGATGGGGACTTTGCAAGCAGGCCAAACAACTTTTCCTGCTGTGTAGGAGGGCTATGAGGTTACACAGCTCTTGGCATTCCATGCAGTGAGCTGAGGGGGAAAAGGGGAGAGGAAAACTGGTGAAGCACCACTGCCAGGAGTGTTTTGCTCTCCTGTCTCCATTTTTAAGATAGCATCCCTACATACCTTGTCACTGAAGAACAAGAGCTCTAAAAGTGTGTGCATAATGTATCTCTATATATTGATTTATTTATATTGAAATATGAATATATGCATACATATATATAGCAATATGCACACATAGACTTGGCCACAGGACAGACACTTTTCGAGAGTTAAGATGCTTTACATGTATTTTAAGTGGGTCCTTAGCTGTGCACGGACATAGCTATATAGCTATATCCTATGTAGCCTGTACATTGGCTGTACAGGCCTGAGGGCAGGAGGTGGGAAGAAGACTGTGATCTGTGGTGTGAATGAATGCAGCAAAGTCCTGCCGGAGAGGGAGGCTTCCTGTGCCCCCTCCTGACACTTCTGCACACTCTGTGCTGGTTGCCTTTTTTCTTTTGCATCTTATTTCCTTTTCTCTCATTTGTTTAGTAGTGCTGTGCCTACTTTTCACACAGCATCTTTGGGCATGGAATAAGGAGCCAAAAGTCCTGATGTGCATGTTTTCCCAGCCTGGAGAAACTCTGCCACCCCATCCTCAGGAGCTTCCCTGCTGAGCTCTATTTTAAGCCACTCTGGGGAGAGGAGAAAAGGAAGACCTTTCACAGCAAGCCCACGGTCCCATGACAGTATTAACTTTTGTGGGAGAGGACCTGACTTCATGGTGTGTTTTCCACCTGAAGATCACTGGTGTACGAAGAGCGGGGGCAGTTTGGGCACTTCCCCCAGCCATTCCACTCTTCTACATCATACTCCCTCACATCAAGAATAAAATCTGCCACGAGTGCTGGTAAGCAGGAGAGAAATGAGGTGAGAAGTTTCACTGGAAACCACTGTGGAGAATATTTCTAACCCACGGGCTGACGCAGAGCTATAGGTGATAACTGGCTCAGGATGAGAAGGGAGTGAAGAAGCCTGTATGGCGAGGGAGGAAACAGGTAAAGCACAAGCACCCCCCTTGGTTCATTACAGTGCACCAAAAGAGTGTAGGCAGTGATAAATGTCATCCTGACTCTGGTGTCATGACTTCAGTTTGTATTTGAGAGGTGGGATGTGTAGGTTTTTCCAATATAGATATGGGTTTCTATTTCTGGTATTCTTTGTTACACAACCAATTTGTTCCACTTGCTAAAAAAAAAATAAAATTAAAAAAAATCATAGAAATGGAAGCCACTTAAAGAAAACTATTGACTGAGCCTTGCCCTTTGCCATATGATAACAATATGTATTTCATATTTGAAAGTGTTGATCTAGCTGTGCTATAAACAAAAGAGACAAAATTTTCCTTTCCTTAAAAATAATTAGAAAAAAATCGTCTTCTATGTGATGACTCTGAAGAGGGCTGAGTACGCAGCTCCTTGAGGCTGGAGTAGCTGACTCCCAGCTGAGTCTGTTGGATGTTTCTGGGACTTTTTGCAGCCCTCCATGGAAGAAGGAAGCTGTAGCTTTCAGAGGACATTAATTTCCCTGGGGTGTGAAGGAGGAGGAGCAGTGAAGAGCTGAAGGAGACAAGCCTGGTGGTCCTGTGTCTCTCCCTCTGTTTGGCATTGCCTAAACCATGGTTGGTGATGCTACATGTAAGATGGACTGGCAGGTGAGGGAAGACCACCTGGAGTTTTATTTCTGCTATACACCAGACCTTCTGCTGCTTCTGTTCTTTTTAAAGTAGGAATTATTTGAGGTTTGTAGCTTCTTTATGTGCAGTTTGGGATGTGTGGGGCAATTCCATCATGGTTGGCTGTGGAGTGGGAGGCCAATACCTCTGGCTGAAAGACAGGGAGGGAACTCTGATCCATGGAGTCTGACATATGTACTGATTCTTACTGGAGTGCTTTGAGAATTAAGCATCCAGCTATAAACCAGCTCTGTTCATATTTGAATACTTGTATGGGAGGCATTTTCTTGGGTTATCCACAGCCCTGAAGGCAGTAATTGTATTTGCAGGTTGCTAGGTCACAGCTGCTTTTCCTGGGAAATCAGCAACATGGAGTAGTAGGACTACAAGAGGCAGGAATTGAAGTGGTTAAGGTCATGAACATCTATGTGTTAAATAGATTTGGTTGCTGGAGTATTGGCACCAGGTGAGCAGCCTGTGAGGTTAATGACCCACAAGAGGTAAGGGGATTCTCCAGTCCAGGAACAGAAGTTGCTGAGCATGGCCATGCTGGCCCTGTGACTGTGCAATTAGGGGAAAATCAGCGAGAGTTAAAAAAGGAATATTTTTGCTTGATTTTTGAAATCTACCTCTGCAATATAATTGTCTCTGGGTATTTTAACATGGAAGTGTCAGGTTTTAAAGGCTTCACTATCATCAGGCTTTCCCCCATCTGAGAGCCACAGATGGTTTATACCTAGGACAGTCAAGCTGTTAGGTACAAGAACCAGTTCTTTTCTCCCATATAATGGAAAACATACAGCAAATGTCTTCTCTCTTTCTGAAAGGAAGAGAACAGGGTACCAGGGGTGGTGGTGTCCTTGTTCATCCTTTGCTCCTATCCCCCATTCCCAACACTGGGTTACAGTGCTTTCTGGGGGAGCTGGCTGCAAGACAGCTACAGGTGGGAGGGGTACACCTTGGCTCAGGTACACCTTAGTCATGGGACTAAGCTAGTTTCAGGAGAGGCTTGTGTTAAAAAGGTAAATATTTCTGAGAAGAGAGGAGATGCCCCTTTGTTTTCTTGAATTACAGCTACTAAAGATAAGGGGGGAAAAAGCAGGACAAAATACTCACCTTCTGCATGGCAATTTTTTTTTCCCCTTGGTGAAAAAAATCTACACTTTGTAATGTTAATATTGCTATTATTCTAAATATTGTTATCATAATGAATTCAGTAGCTAGACACCACAAACCTCTACCTTGCTGTGGAGGAAACTTCCAACTTATTTTCCTTCAGCTGTACTTTACCAAAACACTGTAATTTTAGAGTTGTTTTTTGGAACTTGTTCACAATCAAAGCAGGAGAGCTGACACAGATGTGTGCAACTGCTTCCCCTTCTTGCCATCTCTTCCAGCCCTTCCTTGCCCAAAGACTCAGGCCTTACAGAGAACAGACTTCTGAGACTGGGTCTTTCCTGCTGTTTAAAATGTGCTTCCACTGCAAAACAGGACCATATTTTGCTGAGCTAATAATAGGCATGGCTATGTGACATACTAGTTATTCTTAAGAAAGTTGTGGTGATGACTGGTGCACTGATTGATAGATGACTTTTTTTCTCTTTCAGATTGTGTTAACATATATTTTAATAATGTTGGACTTTGCTTTAATTGTCTGATTTTAAGTTATTGCTTTGCATAGCTCAAGGCTTGTAGCTCGTGTTTGATGTGTAAGAGCAGGCAGCTTGAGGTCGTGATTTGTTCTTCATGTCAGAAAGCAGCTTGCTTCCCTCAATTTAACTGTGCCACATCCTCTTCAGGGGAGTGTACAACCAAAGGGTTTGTTTTCACTCATCACTTTTGGAGGGGGTGGAGGCTGTGTCTGTCTGTGAGACAAATCGACTGCATGTTAAGATCTCAGAAGCAACACTGAAAAGAAATGAATGAACTGCCCAGCTGACAACAGGGACTAGCTAGGATGGAAGGTCCTAAACTGAAATAGTTCTCGCTTCTTCACAGTTATATCCGGGTCCCTCATGAGGACAGAGAAGGAGGGGAGTTCCAGGTACATCTCTGCAATTCTCTGGTGTACAGGAGCTGCCTTCTAAGCAGTCACTGGGACCGTCATCCACGCTGAACTGGCATCCACACTGGACCAGCACCCACACTGGACCAGCATCCACGCTGGACTGGCATCCACGCTGGACCAGCACCCACACTGGACTGGCTGTGTGTGCTGGTGTCTCTGCTCATCCCCAGAACAGCAAGTGTCAGAAGCCCAGAGCACACTGGCACTGCTGCTGTTCATCTCCCATGCTTCCAGGGCCGGAGGGCTCCCCTCCATGCTGATATCTGGGTAACTTTCCTCCATCCTCAGCACTCTTTGGGATGAATCCGGGTGTGAGCGGTGCTGTTCTTCAGCTGGAGAGCTGAGGTAAATGGAAGAGTGATGCACATATTGCATGATCTTGTGCCAACAACCACCATCAAGGCTGAGTAAAAATTTTAATTTATTTTAATGCAGTTATTGAGACATTTTAATTCCATCAAAGGAAACAACACAAGACAAGCTACAAATATTAATTTTCTACTTTAAAATGAATTTGATTCAGCTTTACTTGGTTTTTCTTTTCTGGGTTTTACTTTGAGACTTTCTTCTCGCTTACAGGCACAAGTATTCAAGGATTATGAACCTTAAAAATTGCAGACTAAATTCTGTGTTTCACACATGAATATTTAAACAGAGTAGTATACTCTGTTCTTTCTGTAAGGTCCCATTTTTAATCATTAATGCCTGTTCTTTGGAGCAAATAAACCTCATATATATGAGACTTGTACGCATTTAAAAAAAGACAGTTCTCTGGGACAAGTTCCAATATGACAATATACTGCTATGAATATTTATAGATCTATCAAAATTGGTGAATGCTGAATTTGCTGATAAACATTGTGGAGCATTGGTTTTTTTTTTTTTTAAATTTTCATTTTGAAAGAAACTGAGAAAGTATTTGCAAATTGGGTCAAATTCAACACATAATTCCGGAGCAAAATATATATTTTTATTTTTTTGGTTAAATTAACTTTCAGAGTTTCAAAGTTTTTTGATTGAAAGCAACTTTTGCAAGCATAATGTATCCAAGATAAAAAAAAAAAAAGGCAAAAAACCCCCCAAAAGTTCTGACAGAATTGAATAAAATAAAGCAAAACAAAATATTTCCTCAGTGGGAAGGATTTTATGTGAATGAAAAGTAAATCTGGGGTGTTTTGGACATAAAAGTTACATTGTCTATTGTATACTTGTAGCAGAATATGCATCAATGTGGTGGTATTGACAATGTTTTCCAGATTGTAATGAAAGCTTTTCATCCAACAATTCTATTGAGGATGGTGAGTTGCTGGCACAGGTTGCCCAGAGATGTTGTGGATGGTCCATCCCTGGAAGTGTTCAAGGCCAGGTTGGATGGAGCTCTGAGGAACCTGGTCTAGTGGAATGTGTCCCTTCCCATGGCAAGGGGTTTGAACTAGATGATCTTTAGGGTCCCTTCCAACCCAGACCATTCTGGGATTCTATGACTCCCTGTCTGAATGTGCATAAATATCACATTGTGTCTAAGAAAATACTGTCTTTTCTCGCATTTGGCTTCTGACTGTGACAATGTTTATTCTTCCTGTGTCACAAGTATGACGGTGCTGTGGTTTTCCTTCTGTACACCAGGCATCCTTATTTGATATGTTTCATATTTAAGATGAAATTGTTAATGGTCCATAGTTGAAGCCAGTTACTTTCATGGCAGTTGATACAAGGTGAGGATTTAGGTCTCTGGTTCACAGAGAACCTTGGCTGACTTTCCTTCTCCTCTCAGCACATGCTGAGAAGCATCCCTGTGTCTGAACATGGGTGTAAACAGTGTGTGATCTAAATAACCCAGAAAGAAAGTCCTGATGTGACACGTGACATTTCTGAATCAGCAATTGCACAAAGATACTTGCTTGTCTGGTGCACGTTGGGTTTTCCACTTGGGGATGAAAACAATATATTGGTATTTCCCTTGGGATGGAAACACAATTTCCCAATCATCTCCAGCTGTGGGTGAGTGATTCAGAAAGTAAAATATTAAAGAGGTAGAAATGGAGGCATAAAGGAGAGAATGACGGGAAGTCTACCAAGAAGACAATTAGAGGGAACACAGAGGTGAGTGATGGAAAATGAGACAGCTTTGTGGGCAGGCTGCAGGGAGCCCCAAGACAAAAATGCAGCCACAGGTTTCTGGCAGGAACATCAGAAAACTGCAGCCAGGCTATGGCTATTGCAGTGCTGTGGGGACCTGCAGTCACTCCCAGGCCTGGGCTTGATCCCCTGGCAGTGCTCTGGTTGTGCCTTTCTGCTGTGACAGAACCAGCATGAAGATTTACTGAGCAGGGGGCTCGTCCTTGAGACCTGAGCAGAAGAGGTTGGGTGCTGGACTATGGGAATATGTATGTATGTTGTTCAGTACAGTGTAGTGTAACTTTGACATGCCAAATTTGGGTTATTTACGCATGATATCTGACCACAGGAAAATACCAGTGATGTTCTTGGCCAAATCCACATCCAACAAACATCTGAATGAGTTTTCATCAAAATTCTCCACTGAGAACCATATGTATTTTGTTTGGAAATGTTTTGGGTAGCACAGTGTTCTGCTTTTTTGTGTGAACCAGAAAACAAAGTGTTGGGATGACAACACTGTCTCAAGTCTTATCAAAGAACTAGTGCTCTTTTGCCAAAAAGGAGCTAGAAATTTGTCAGATATGGTTTGCTGAAAGATGTCATAGAACAGCATGAGTTACTAGCTGCCTCTTTAGTTCACTGTGTCTATGAAAGTAGGAAACGAACTCATGTGATTTTGGTCTCTTGCAATAGGAGGGTTGCTCTTTTTGTTCTACTTCAGAAGTGGAGTTACCTTTCAAGACATTCAAAGAGTTAGGAATAATTTCTTTGCCAAACAGTTGATGAAGTCTAGAGATACAGGATTATAAAAAATTGTTTATATTGTTTGTAAATAGTAGTGGGTGGCTTCTTTTTTTTTTTTTTTTTTTAAATTTAATTTTCAACATCCTTTCTGCCTTACATTCTTCAGTATAAGAAGGATATTTGACATGGCATCTTATTTAGAATTTCTGTTTTCAAAGGAAATTACATGTATTCTTTGAAGAGGTTTGCACAACAGTTTGTGGTTACAGAATTTTCTTTGCCTTCACTTTCTGCAGTGGTGGCTCCTTCCGCTAAAGATGGCTCAGAAATGGGCAATTCTGGCTGTGCTCCTTTTCTTGACAATCAGTCTGGTTGAAGGTAAGTGAGAAAGATCCAGAATGACATGCAGCACTGTTTGGTACTCTGTATTTCCAGCTTTCAAGTACACTGAAACTTTGTACTTCACCAGAGCAAATTTTGCCTATTGTTTAATGTGAATGCAAAGAGCGATGTCACTTCAGCTGGCAAAATAATCATGTGCCCTGCAGAGTGACACAGGGTGATACATCCAACACAGACCTTCTGAAGACACATCTTCTGTTCAGCTGGGACAATAGCAGGAGAGCTGTGACTTCTGGTAGAAAAGGGAGTCTATACATACTCCTTACTGAACTACCACCACACCAAGTGATCTTGGGTTTTAGTTGTGTCACAGGTATATTGTTCCAAAGCTATCCCCAGTCTTAATTGCACTTTAAGCAAGTCACCTAATTTTCATGGCAATTTTTAAAAAAAGTAGTTTCCTTTCCCTTAAGAGTGAATTTTGTCCTCCTCATCAGTTTTTCCAAAGCCTTTATTAAAGTTATAGAAATCTATTGCCTAAAAAAGGATGGAGGACTTGCAGCTCATTAGCATACATCACATACCTGCAACGTCCACAGCAGAAAGGTACCACCTTCACTGCATTTCCAGACTTGAGGAAGCTGGGCCTGGAAACTGAATACTGATATGTGCCTGCACAGAGCAATTTGTCCTCTAGGCTGCCAGTGCAGTAAGGAAGTAGAAATTTTCAAGTGTGATGGAGCCAACAGTTTCCTGTGCTTTGATGATTTTGTAGCACCCTTTTTGTGTCTTTTTTTCTTCTTACGTAGCTTACAGCATGGTGAGTGTGGAGGCTGGTTGTGAGGCTGTGCTGAGCTGCCCTTACATCTTTAAGGTGTCTTTGTTGATGGTGACATGGAAGAAGAAATGCAGCAGTTGCTGCTTGTTGGCCTATAGAGGGGATCACAATAAGACAAGCAAGATAAACTGCAGTGAGAGGATCATGTGGAAACATTCACCTGACAATGACCCTGCCCTTCGCATTTACCCTGTGAACCTTGGTGATGAGGGAAATTACACCTGTGAAATTACCAACAGTGAAGGGACTTTCTATTTTTCCTCTTCCCTGACTGTGATAGGTAAGACTGCATCATTAAAATAAAAAATAAGTTAGTCTATTTTCTACATAGGCAGGAACAAAATAATATTAGGAAATGTAATGAATACACCAAAACATCTTTTTCCAGATAGTCAGGTAAACTATCTCTAGGTTTCCATAAATGTAAAAAAAAAAGCCCAAACATCAGAAGAGATTTTGTGTTCTGGATGTATTGGTTGGGTTTTTTTTTATTATTTGGGTTTTGTTTTGGATTTGTTTTTAGTTTATTCTTCCCTGAAGAATCTTACCTTTCTGATAAAGGCTTAAGTGTTGTGTGAACCTTTCCCTGTTTTGCCAAATGCAGGATATGAGTTGTTGGACTTCAACCAGAACAGTTTTGTCCAATTCCTCTTTTCTTTCCCTGCTATCAAATTTTTGATGCTACATATCTCATTTCCTAAACGTTTTACCTGGAGCTTCAACAAGCTGCATTTTCTTCAGAGTGTGCACTGCTGTGCTTATAAATCTTGATTTAATCCACCCCTGTGTGTCACCTGCTCTCCTGTTAGTCTGTAATCACCTTTTGGAAAGCAGGGGGAAGCACTATTTTAGCTGCAACAGTTTTTGAGATATCCACCTCCAACTTTTTAATGTGTTTTTTCCCCCCTAAAGATAGCTGATGCTAATATTTCAAATTATTTTAAAATCTCAGGGATTGGTCATGTGAACTGAAAAATACCACCTGTTTTTCAGTTTCAGTCGGTATTTTTACATTAAGCTAGAAATAATGGTTGTGGCTTTTTAAAAAATTTCTTCTGTAGTCCCTCCTGCAGTGACTCTGGCCTATGACAAGAGCAGGGGGGTTGTCTGTCAAGCGTCTGCGGGAAAGCCAGCTGCTGACATCTCCTGGATCCCTGCAAGCAATCACAGCACCGAGGAAGAATTCCATCACTCCAATGGAACAGTGACCAGAGTGAGCTACACAGGCTGGGACAGCAGCACATTTCCCACTGCCACCTGCCTGGTCACCCACCCAGCCACAAACCAGACTCTGTCCATAGACCTGACAAGTAAATAACATAATTGCCCTTTGTCCCGCTCTTGAACTTCTCTGTGCTGTTCTGTGCAGCTGTTCCCACTGAACACCAGGGCTCTGTGGTTTCCTTAGTGCAGTTATAATCCCAAATCCTAGTGCATGTTGGTAGAGAAACTAATAATCATGAGTTAGTTGGAACCAAATGTTTTGTGGCACTGTATGGAAAAGCTTTCACTGCGTGTTCCTTTCTATCCCTGTTCTGTTTCACAAGAATTCCTCATTATGCTTTTAGTGGGTAGACCTTGGCTGGCCACCAGGTGTCCACCAAGCTGCTCTATTACTCCCCCTCCTCAACAAGACAGGGAAAAATTACTATGAAAAGCTCATGGATCAAGATAAGGACAGGGAGAGATCACCCACCAGTTACTGACACAGGCAAAGCAGACTTGAAGGAACTTAATTTACTGATAATCAGATCAGAGTAGGATAGTGAGAAACAAGAACAAATCTAAAAGCACCTTCTAAAAGCAGTCCTTCAGGAACACAATGCTCCAGTGTGGGTCCCCTTCAGGGGTCATGCCAGAAACCCTGCTCCATTGTGGGCTCCTCTCCATGGGGTCACAGGTCCTGCCAGGAGCCTGCTGCAGTCTGTGGGCTCTCCAGTGGGTCACAGCCTCCTTCAGGGCACATCCACCTGCTCCGGCATGGTCTGCAGGTGGATCTCTGCTCCACCATGGTCTGTATCATGGGCTGCAGCAGAATCACCTCCTCCTTCTTCACTCACCTCAGTGTCTCTAGAACTGATCCTTTCACATATTCTCACTCCACTCTTTCAGCTGCTGTAGCACAGCCGTTTTTAGCTTTCTTAAATATGTTATCGCAGAGGTGCTACTAGCATTTCTGACTGACTCAGCTTTGGCCAGTGGCAGATCTGCTTGGAGCTGACTGGCATTAGCTCTGTTGGACATGGGGACAGCTTCTGACATCTTCTCTACCTTGTTACACACCCAGTCAGCACCATTTTTAATCACAGATTGCAGAAAGGTTCCTTTCAGCAGCCATTGTGTTACAGCTCACTATTTTTTTGTGTGTGAAACTTTGAACCTCTGAAGTTGAATTTTGTCCAGCTTCCCACAGTGGTGATGGTCTGGAGAAAATTTCCTTGGAGAATGTCTGTCTGTGACTTTTAAACATCCTTTCCAAGGGCCAAAGGTAGTAAAGGGTAAAATTCAGCTTCTCAGCTGGCCGTGCTGGAGCTATTAGAAGTCTCTGTTGCAGTAAGATCTGTAAGAGCACCTAAATAAGTGCTCATATCACCAAAACATCTCAGTAGAGGCACGAAGAACATAAGTCAGCATACACAAGTCATTAAGAACAGCATTTTGCAGGGATGGCTGGTCAGTTCTGCTGCTGCAGGGCTAATAATATTTGAAGGAAAGGAGACCTTGAAGGCAGATGAGTTGAAAATGAAAATGAGTTTGTACACACAAATGACTGGGGGTGTGAGGCAGCTTCCTGTGGCTGGTTGGCACCCAGACATCTCATCTGTTTCTCTCTGCTCATTTGATCTGTGGGGGCAAAGGATTATCTTTATCCTCTGGTTAAGGTAGGTAGTAACATTGCGTAGTCAGTGGATACTGATACCTAACTCTGTAACTTGCTCTCTTTCCTCATCTCTCAGATGCTTCCCCCAGCCTTCCCTACTTCCTGATAGGCGGATCTGCAGGTTTTGCTGCTGTCAGTGGTGTGACTTTATGCTTGATTTTCGTGTGCAGAGGTAAGTCCTTTGATGAACCTGAAATGTATTACAATTCCATTGCTATGTGCAGGACATGTGCTTTATCACTGAGAGTAGGGTGGGAGGCAAGCGTTAAGGAAAATGTCCACATGAGGCATTGTCCTTTTGGAAAAGTTCTAATAATATAAGGGCTGGAACTTTAAAACAATCAGGAGTTTTGTAAGATCCGTGGGTATTGTGATATTAACACATTACATATGTATCAGAGTAATCCAGGAAAGGTGAAAAGGGTACTTTCTGAGAGAAGGGTAGGTGTTGAGTTTTTAGAATTATTTTGATTGTTCTGCATTTCCTGGCTTAAAATCCTATACTTAAGAATGGCAGTTCAGAAACCAGTCTAATGACTAGACACAAACAAGCCTTGTTTCCATCAGCGATCCCAAGTTTTCCCTTGAGCTTGCAGCACCCTGATGGGAGCCTGTCTCTGCCACAGAGTGATGTGTGTCTTTGGAGCAGGTGAGGGGAATAGAAAACACGCTCAGGTGGGTTTCTTGACCTAGTGTATCTCTGCAGAGCAGTGGAAAAGTGCACCTAACTGAGTCAAATCATTCATGTCTCCCAGTGTGGTGGTTTAACTACAACTAAGTACTGTGCAGTCCCTTACTCACTCACTCCTCTCTTCCGGCTCCATGGTGGAGAAGAGAATCAGGGGAGAATTAAACCCTGTGGATTGAGATAAGAACAGTTTAGTAACTGAAACAAAATAAAATATAATAGTACTACTAATAATAGTAATGATAATATTAATGGTAATAAAAACTCTAGTGAAAAGGAGAGAGAAGGAAAGAAAAATGTGAGAGAAATACGTGATGTACAATATAGTCTCACCATCCTCTGCTGGATGCCCAGTCCATCCCTGAGCAGTGATGGGTGACTCCTGGCCAACTCTCCCCAGTTTATGTACTGAGCATGACTTTCCGTGGTGTGGAATATCCCTTTGGCCAGGTCAGGTCAGCTGTCCTGGCCATGCTCCCTCCCAGCTTTCTATGCTCCACCTTGCTGGCAGTGCATGGGAAACTGAAAAGTCTTTGACTTTGGGTAAGCACTACTTAGTAAAGACTAAAAATATCACTGCGTTATCAATATATTTCTCACACTAAATGCAAAACACAGCACTGTACCAGCCAAGAAGAAAATTATCTCTGTCCCAGTAGAAACCAGGACACTCAGAGTGACCAAAAGTTTCAGTAAAGGGAAAAATAAAGCAATAATGTGTTCAAGAGCAGGACATAAAAAATAAGAGCTTAACCTATAAGAGTGACTGTATTTTGAAGGTAGTCTGAGTGCAGCTAGAGGAGAACCCTAGATAAAACAGGTGTGCACCTTGCACCATCCAACTGTTTTAATTTCCTGACATCCTACTTTCAGCTCTCCGGTTACGTCATTTGGCGCATGGGCCAGCAGGACCATCTGCAGTAAGTGGGCTTCCTGTGTGTGTGGGGGGGTTTTTTTTTGCTGTTTTTGGGGTATTCTTCACTGAAACGTGTAATTTAATTGCCACATGTCTACTCCAACAAAACTCCCATTTATCTCTGTGTGTGCTTGGAAAGGGACAATGAGGAGCAGTGCATCTGGGGGCTGTCTATTGTATGGATGGCCCTGTCTTCACGTGTAATCAGAGTACCTGAGTGACTGTTTAAGCACTAGGTGTAGTGCATTCCTTGCCTAAAGATTACATTTACAATGCTGAATGTCAACTGTCCCAAAACTTAATGTTTTCACAATTCTGCTTCACAGAATAATCTTAACTCTGATATTTTGCTTAAAAATGTGTACTCTTGATGGCAGAAACTTGCCTGATTAAAGATCAGATGAAACCAGGCACACGTTTTACATGGAAGGAAAAGGGTCCACTTTGTTTTGTTTTATTAGAGACAAATACAGTTATGAAACTTTTATTTTAAGTTGCAGTTCAAATACCTAATAGCTGGGAAACAGCAGTGATAAATTTGCCAGTGCAAATTTTGCTTCCTCTCTAATTCCAGCGTGGTGTGAGACATATTTAACAGAATATGCTGATCTTTCCTCAAGGTTTCTGCCTCATTTAATGCACACTGAAAGTGCAATCATTTCATATTTTGTTTTCTGTTCATGGTTTAATTAATGGCCTTGTTTGTTGCAAAAGACTCTGAGTGCTCTGAAGTTGGAATTAATTTCCTGATATGCTCTTCTGTGGCATTCAGGACAATCTGACTGATGGGAGTGAGAGCTGCAGAGATCAAAGTCAAAGGCTTACAGTAATCTTCATTGCCTAAATTGGATTGCTTGTGGTCTGCTTGTTTGTTTGTTGGTGTTTTTTGTTTGTTTGTTTATTTTTCCCCTCAGAGAAGCTGGCATTGTTCCTTATCATTTATTTTGGTGAAGATATCAATACTTTGAAATTGGTTTTCGATCACATTAAGAAAAAAAATTTCAAAGACTGTCCTGTTTAGGCTTTGTGAAGGATATTCTTGCATCTTTCTGCCAGTTTGTTCCCTACACTTTTGCTCAGAGAGCTCAGAGAAGTAACTTCACAGTTCTTTTACAAAAGTAATGTTACCTCCTGCTTGTTTCTTCTGCTCATGTTTTTTGTTTGGCTGCACAGGAATGATGGTGCCACAAAATCCTAGAATGTAATATAAATGGTACATGGGGTTTTTTCTTTTGCAGATGAGGAACTCCACGTCCACACCCTTCCATGAGAAAAGAAAAGCAGTGAAGCCTCCTGTTGTACCAGAGAGAATCTATGAGAATTACAATCCAACATCTATACAATGAATACATAACAGTGTAGTCACAAACAGTCTGATACCAGTCTGAACCCATTTTAGCATGTTGTTTTCCTCTTTTTCTATATAACAGAACAGCTCTTGAAACTGTTGAAACTTTTAAAGACTGACTTGGGAAAATACCTACCTGAGTTTTGTTTGAAAATGGACTCTGAGCTATGTGCTGCCTTTCCTCAAAACAATAATGGCTGTAATTCTGTGCCAGTGTAACAGACTGCTGGGGAAAATATAGCACTTTTTTTCCATTTTAGCAACTGGATTCTCTTTGATGTTGTGTGTTGGAAACCAGAAAGTGACATGGGGGACCCTGAAACACAGAAGTTAAAAAAAACAGATCCAGCAGAAGCACAGAAATCAGAGTTTATGATTTGTTGGAGTTTTTTTGTTCTATTTTGGGTTTTTTTTTTTTGGTAGATAGTTGAATGTGGCAGATGCCAGTCTGGTATTTGTCATCTCTGTTCATTTTTTAAATGTATTTCTTTTGCAATTAAAAATTGATATTTTTTGGAAAAAAACCCAATTTGAAATTATACTGGAAACAGAAATAAGAAATGGACAATTTTTGAAGATTTTTTTTAAAGTAAATGTGCAAATATGTAAATACTTACCTAAAGGATTTCTGCAGCTATTTTGGTAAGCATTTGCTGACCAGTTTCTTAGAAGCTGAGACCACAACATGGTTTTACTGAGAACAGAAATGTGAAGTTGTGCCAAAAGCAGGTGATGTGCTTGCTTAAAGCAAAATAAAAACCCAGTCCTAACCACACCATTTATTCCCTCTCATCCTCATGTCCCCTAAGCTGAAAATAATCACACAGACAGGTCATTTATTTCAGTTTTCATTGGTCAGATTTGTCAAGCCTTCCAAACACTAAAGCAGCAGTAACTATACTCAAATGTGTGTTTTGAACGGCCTTTGCCTGTTTATTGCTGCAGGAGGACATCTCTGCTCCATCACTGCCCTCGGGCATGAGTATCTCCCAGTGACTTTTAATCGCACTTCACTATATCACTTCTAGATAGCCATGCATGGGCACCTGCTGGCATTACTCCAGCCTTTCACTGTGTTCAGAAAGGCATGAAGAAATGACTCTCTGCCCTGAGGACAAAGGGCCTGCAGAAGGCAGACTGGTTACCATGCCTGGTCACCAAGGGAAACCTTTCTCGTGGTGTTAAATGCCAGTGATGGGTCACTCTCTCAGAGCATTGTGCTGCTCCCTCATGTCTTCTGTGGGGAAAGAGGAGCACCTCTTCATGCATAAAACCTCTGGGAGAAATAAGTGACAGATGGCTTGGAATTAGTGAAAGTGAGTTTTTCTAGGAAAAATGTTTTGTGGCTCTAGTGAAATCCACAGCAGTGCCTTAGTCCAAGGAAGTGCTTTCCCAGTTCTGCTGGCCCACAGCTGACAGTGTATCATGGGCATGATCCAGCATCCTCATTTGTCTTCCCTGTCAGTAGGGATCTTTCACAGTCAAGGTGCTGTCAAGGGGTCAGTTGTGACTGGAAGCTTCTGAAATAGGGGGAAGATGTCTTGTTGATTAGGGCATTGCCCAGTTGAGTCTAAACCTGGGATCCTAGGCTGGTGCTGCTCAGTGTGGCAAGTCAGGAAGGATTATTCTTGCAGACAATTACAGCAATTTGGGTCTGTCTCATGCAGAAGTTGGACCACTGCAGCCAGATCGAAGGATGACAGAGCTGTTAAATTGAAAAGAATTAGGCAGAATTTTAGGCTGGGTAGCAGTCTGCTTTTGGCAATCATGGTGCATGTGTGTTGTGATTATTAGGGTTAATGTAAGATCTTTTCATAATTTCCTTGCACCAAGTGAAATGTTGAAGAGTGAGATCTAATAGAGACAGGAGAAATAGACAGGGAGATGATGGTGTATGTGGGGAAAGTTCTCTAGAGAAATGTCACTGTGATAAATGGCCCTGGCTGAAAAGAATGGTTTCCATGCTCATGACTTTATTTCTCCCTTTAATTTGAATTTGGTGGAATTGGTCCAGTCACCTGCAGTGTGCCAGCCTTTCCATTGAGCTAGAAATTCTGAGTAGACTTTGTGCTGAAGCGAGGTGCTCTGGCAGTGAGACAGGTCCATTTGTGCTGCAGGTATTTGGTGGAATAGGCTGTGCTCGTGGTCTGACAGTTCTTAACAGCCACGTGGACTATAGTTTGCCTATTTCTTATTTCTGGGATGGCCCAAGAGCCAGTGCCCCTGCAACTTCTTAGAAAATAATCTTACAGCATAGTAGTCAGATTTTCATTATAACCAGTTTACTGCCAACAAAAGGCTCAAGTTATCAACCCAGATCTCAGGTGAACCCACACGTTGAATGCATTAAAAGGTGTCAGCTGTGTAATTTTTGTATCTCCTTTCTGCAATAAAATTGGCCCTTAAGCTTTTCAAGCTAGTTATGTATGATTAATAAAACTTATTAGGCCAAAGAGAATAACATGGCTAGTGGGGGTCATTGTAAGGAAGGCTGGGACACAAATAATGCTCCTAGGCAGAGCATAGTAATCAAACAAGCTCTCTTAATTCTCTGCTCCCCTCTTGTATGTGTTATAATGACAGTACAAGCAGCAGGTTAGTCCAGACAGAGACTTGGCTTCTTTTACAGCTGTCTGCAATTCACTGGAGCTGCTGACCACAGCAGTATGTGTTACATCCAAGCTGCCAACAGGTGATAACAATTCTAGTGATCTTGTGAACCCTGCTGTGCCTTTGGAAGGAGGAAGATAGGATTAGTTGAGCAGGGACCCATGTATATACTTGAAAAGAAAGCCACGGTGCTCGGAATAAGACACAGAGATCTGAAAGTTGAATGATTTTATACAAAAGCAGAAAGGGGAAAATGGGAGAAACTGGCAAAGGGGGTCAACAGAGAAAACAGTAAGACTAGGAGAGCAAGCATGATGTTGGGTTACTGCAGCTTAATACTTAATAGTGTGACTAATTACTTTTTCCATTCTCACTCTCTGTTAGTGGGTACCTTTGCTGTTGGCCATGACTGGTGAAGGACATGCTTTTTTTACACAGTGAGCTCTTGGCATAGGCTTTGGAGGTATCCTCTTTGCCTGCCATGACCAAAGCAGTGATGTCCTGCTTTTTAGTCTGATAAGCTGCACACCACAGGGCTAAAAGTTGTGCCACTACACTTCAGGAGGGTGAGGGGAGGGAGGGAAAGACCTGGCAGTGTCCCAGTGGCTCACCAGAGCTTTACCTCCTTCTTCGTTCAGAGAGGCTCGAGCTGAGTTTGCAGCTACATCTGCTTCTGCCAGCTGTTTCTCTTCTTCCCAGGAGCAGGACTGGTGGGCCAGGGCAGCAGGGTGGGTGCTGTAGCCCACCCTGCACTGCCTGAAAGGTGCCCACAGGCAATGGTGTCTGTCAGCTCCTGCCCCAGGTGGGTTCTCCTACACTGGCTGCTGGGAAAGTGCCTGTTTCTCACCTGGATATAATTTTGTAGCTCACCTTTTGAGTATTTTGAGATCAAAAAGAAAATCTTTTAAATGTTTTCTATCATGCTGCTTTTTTACAGGACAGGAATATTGGTGTGACCAAAAGAACAAATTGAATTGCGTGTTTGGTGTCATACAGGAATTTGGTCTGGAAAATAAGTGGCTTGAGGATGTTTTTATGGGCATATTTACCATGCTTTCCTCCCCCTTAATTTCAAGAACACTTTTGGTGACCCTGTAATGTTTTTATTTGCACTGAAAGCAAAGCAAAGCAAGGCAAGTGTTTCAGACTGCAAACTTCCCCATATTTTTCTGTGGCCTTGTCAAAATGTCTAGGAAAATGCTGACTGTTTGTTGAACAACTATTGTGAGAATTACTAAAAGGCAATGGGAATTGGAGTGAGCTATTTGCGCATTGTCACAAAAAAAAAAAAATTAAAAAAAAGGCTGGCAGCATGACACTGCTGTTTCAGATTGGCTATTTAGTGAAATGCAAGGTTGATGGAATGTCACTTGAGCTTTTTAGGGCCAGATGTGATTATAGATGAAAATGCTCCTGTTTATTGTGTGGGTTTTCACTCACAATGTTCATAGGGCACTCTTTGTAATAATGATGATGTCTGCTTTCTGATTAATCTATGAACAATTTATCTTCTGGAAATAGCAAGTGTTGTGATGCCACCAAACAGTTCTGTATTCTCTTTCTCTTCACTGAATATGGAAAAAACCAGGTGACAAATAGTTATGTTTAGAGCCTCAGAAACTGGAATTTAACTTCAGAATATGAACAATATTTTTTAAAATTCCAAATTTCAACAACAGGACTGAAATGAAGAAGGCAAACAATTTTACTATAGACTTTGGAAATGGAGGAAATGTCCGGAGGGTATTTCCCAGCTCAGTGAAAAACTCAATTTCCTAAATTGGAAATTACAGCTGTAATTTTAGGTCTAGCCTTCTTGACATCAATTTGTCATAGCTTTCCTTCTTTGATGAGAAAATAATGATTCCTTGGTTTTTCTCTAATAGCTGTAACACCTATGATATCTTTGTGACTAGGTCTTTCTGATTTTGTGAAGTCTTTGATGTTAATGATGACTTTCCTCAGCTGCTTGACTTGGTATCCACAATCTGTATGCCCCTGTCATGTACTGGGGGAAGTGAAGAGCTCATGAGTTAACCAAGTGGGACTTATACTACTTTTCCTATCACTTTTCTGTCCTGGAATAGTTTGTGTTTGTACTGTTAATGGTGCTTCTTTAAGCAATATCTATTTTTCTTTTCTCTTATAAGTTGTCTCCCCAAACCTGTCATGCACTAGTTTTCTCATTTTATTGATTTTTATCAATAAAATATTTTATTATCTATTTATCTTTCCTTATTTTTTTTTTTTGCATCAAATACAATTTTATTCTTTATTCCATTGCCTTATTTTATTGGTTTGTGTTTTTCATGTGCGTGTGTAACAAGGTTTCAAATTGTGACATGTTTTGAAGTTTTGTAGTGCTTTTCACTGAACTTCTCCTTAGAAACATTTACTCCATGTCTCCTTCACTCCTGTTTTGTTGTTTTTGCCAATACATAATAGAAAATTAATCGCTCTTTACTATAATCCTCTTTTGTGCTTCACCTTCATGAATCAAAGCTCACCTACCAAATCGAAATGCAAAATATGAAGCATTCTATTTGTTGTTGGGTGACGTCTGTCTTACTGAATCATAGAATTGTTAAGGCTAAAAAAGACTTCTGAGATCATCAAGTCCAACCCTTAACTCAGCGCTATTGTGTTCACCACTGAGCTGTGTTGTATTTTATGAACATATCCAGGGACAGTGGTTCTACCACATCCCTGGGCGGCCTGTTCTGATGTTTGACCACCCTCTCAGTGGAGAAATTTTTCTGAATATCTAATGTGAAACTCCCCTGCTGCAACCTGGGGCCATTGCTTCTTAGTGTTGGTACTTTGGATACAGGAGAAGGATATTGTAAGGGACTGTAATGCCTTTCCAGCAAAATTAATCCATGTGCCATGGGATGTGCTGCAGGATGGGATTGGCAGTCTGTCTGTAGGTTTAGGGCTGTGCAGCACCCTCCAGTCACAGTCAGGTTTTCTCCCTTGTAACTGAGCCTTTCTTTCCAAGTGTCTTAAGTCACCACACAGACACTCCTCATCCTTGCTTTGGCTGAGTGTAACACCTCTCATTATTTTTGAGAAGAGGTCAGGATAGGAAGATGCTTGGACTTCAAAAGTATTTACAACTTTTACTTATTACTGAAACTTTTATAAAGAAGCAAAGCTTAAAAGAATGAGAAGGTATATTGGGCTTGCAAGGCAAATTTTGGTAGTGGGAGGACTGCAGTGGTGGCTTCTGTGAGAAGATGCAGGGGCTGCCTTGTGTTGCACAAAATCAATTTTCTGCTGGCTCCAAGACTGACCCACCACAGTCCAAAGCTGATACCATTAGCAACACTAGTGGTCCTTCTGTGATAATATATTTAAGAGAAGGTGAAAAACACTGTGCAGCACCTGTGAGGAAGGGGAGTGAGAAATATGTGAGAGGAACACCCTGCAAATACAAGATCAGTGAAGGAGGAGGGGAAGGAGATGCTTCAGCCACTGGAGCAGAGATTCCCCTGCAGACTGTGGTGCAGACCATGGTGAGGCAGCTGTGCCCCTGCAGCCCAGGGAGGAACCCACGGTGGGGCAGAGACCCATCTGGAGCCCAGGGAGGAACCCATGGTGGGGCAGGCTCCTGGCAGGAGCTGTGACCCTAGAGAGGAGCCCATGACCCGTGACCCTGTGGGGGACCCATCCTGGAACACTCTCTTCCTAAAGGACAGCACCCCATGGAAAAGACCCACAGTGGAGCAGTTAATGAAAAACTGCAGCCTGTGGGAAGGACCCACGGTGGAGCAGTTTGTGAAGGACTGTATCCCATGGGAAGGAATTAGCTGTAGCAGGGGGACAGGGTGAAGAAGGAGCAGCAGAGATGAAGTGTTATGAACTGACCCCCATTCCCCATCCTCCTGCACTGCTGTGGGTGGGGAGCATGAGGTGAGTCTGGGAAGAGGAGGGAGTGGAGGCAAAATTTTTTTTTTTTTTTCTCACTATTCCACTCTGTTAATAACAGGTAATAAACTAAATAATTTTCACAAGTCAAGTCTGCTTTGCCCATTACACTAACTGGTGGGTGATCACCCTGTTGTTATCTTGACCCATGAGCTTTTCCATCATATTTTTTCCCCCTGTCCTGCTGAGGAGGGGGAGTGAGAGAGTGTCTGGCTGGGCAGGTGGCCGCCAGCCAAGGTCAATGCACGACACAAGGCTTAGTCACTAGCAGAGCTATAATAGGAAAGATGATGCTGTAAACATCAAATTCTAAACTATTAAGGCATTTTATGCTGATGGTACATCTCTGGGTCTTCTGGCTTTAGTCTTATTGCTGTGTACTGAGCTCTGAAAATTTCATTTCCACTCATTCTGTTCTCTCAGCTGTCAATAAGTACTGCAGAGCAAACAATGGTAAGTGCTTTTTGGATTGATTTTTGTCTCACTTCTGCCACAGCCCAACAGAGTTTATATTCTCATAGCATAATGTTTGTATCTAGTTGTGCTTCTGTTTTAGATTTCCAGGTGTATGTCTGAAAAAGAAACCATGGCCAACCCCCTGAAATCCTTTTTCGTGTTGGATTTATGATCTCTGAAGAAAACAACACCCTCTTCTGTGCAAAACAAGTGGCCACATGCAGAACAACATGCTTAATACATAAATGTCTTGTACTCCATCTCTTGTGTGAGAGGAGTGTTGTGTGGAATAAACAGACAAGTGAGCCAACTGGCTGAAAAGCTCTGGCCTGGCTCCTTGCCTTTTTCTTCAACTTGCTTGAAATATTCAAATCAGGAAGATTAGAATCAAACACCACCAGTTATTGTATTGTTAGGGCTGCCTCCTTAGTAAGGCAAGTTAGTACCTGCAAAGATATGATACTTTCAGGAGCTCTGCCTGCTTGCAGGTCTGAATATCTACCAGATACACTGAGTATCACATTCTTTATCATTGTCATTCTTGTGTAAACAACAGTGGCTGCCAATTTCATGGTGCTATAGATAGCAAAAATAAAAATGCACACATGCACACAAACATCTAGATGTATATTGCTCTGTGTGTGTGTGAAGCTGTGAATATATACAGAACAAATTATGTGGCTTTTTTCCCTGCAAAATTAATTTCTTAATAATTTCTCATCAACAGAACATCTCCTTACATGTAAATGTTGTGAAAGACCTTGTAAGATAGATAGACACATGAGGGATAAAATGAAAAGTTGCTGTGGAAACCATAACCTGAAATAAATCTTTCTTTTGTGCACTCAAAGTCCCAGTCTTTGTCTTCTATCAGAATATTGTTTGCATATCATTTCTCTCTTTTAGAACGAATCTGAATTGCTGATATACAAATGGAAATCCCATCTTGACTGTGACTGTAAAGTGCATCTTAGACTAATGGAATTTTTTTTTCCTTTCATGTGAGTATTTTAAAACTCTCCCTTGTCTTCGTATCAGTCTGGTGTAAAGCAGAAAAGAATGTAATCCTTGGTGGTCAGTGCTGCCCATCTAAGACCAGTTGCAGGAATTTAGAACTGATCATATTGTTGCCTTCACTGGAGCTAATTTTAATGTAGGAAGCAGTTCCGGGTAGGGCATAGAGTAGAGAACAAGAAAGACTAAAGAAGATGCTAAGGCATGGAGGGAATGTTTCTCTAAACACAAAGCATTCTTTAGCTCTCAGCTGCAGCTGTCATCATCCCTCCATAGCACATTCTTAGAAAAACACATTTCAAATATGGCTTGTCAAATGAGCAAAAAGTGACTTGAGCTCTGTGTGTATCAACCACTTTGGTACCGCGAGGCTGGATCACACCAAAGCATCCATGTTCTTTCCTTGGGCCTCCTCTGTAGCTGTTATTTTCTGTAGGCATCTGTTGGCAGAGGCATTCACACTGTGTTAGCTGGGTCAGGAATCTGTTTTTGAAAAGAAACTCCCCAGTGGTCCCTGCTCACTGTGCAGGGTGAGTATGGTCAGGCAGCCCTGGCACACGTGGCAAACACTACACTTTTCTTATGGAGCTGAAGCAGAATACACACTCCAGGGGTTCACCTAATGCTCTCCAGCTGCTAATGGGCATTCAGTTCACAGGATCAGACTGGAGCTAGCCCAAAATAAAGTCCCCCCAACCCATGCTGTGCTTCGTCAAATCACTCCTGCTGAACTACACAGCTGATGAGATAAACTTAGCTTTTGTTAAACAAGCTCTTCCTGCACTGTGATTTTTTTAAAAAATTTGTTTTATATGCAAGAAATAACCTGAGCATCAGCTCCAAGAAGGCACTGGAAAATGCCAGTTTGCAGTGCTCATGCACTGAAGATGTCTCGTAATGATTACACAAAGGATGTGTGTGGAAACGATAGGGCCAAATATTGAGTGTGCTCCTGTTACGTGATTTTTGGTCTAGCAAAAATTATTAGAGACTGATTCTTCTGGTGACCTGCTAAAACTGGATTTCTCTGCAAGAAAACATAGGAACCATGGTTGCATGTAGGCATTATTATTGGCTAAGCCTCATGTTTTCTTCACAAATGCTGAAGAACCACAAAGAAGGATGTAAGATCATTCTGCACAATTATCTGCAAATGCATGAATTCCATTTCACTTATTCAGTAGTTATATATGTAATTATATATATTTAAAAAGCTGGCACAGAATTTCTACTGTTACTGCACAACAGCTTGCATTTAAAAAACCATTGTGCTTAAGTGCAAATTGAGAATTAGCATATCTGGAAAAAAAAAAAAGGAGGGGGTGTGTGTAAAAAAAAAGTGCAAAAAGCCAAATGCTTAGAATACATTTTCTAGATGCAATGTCATGACCAGTCCCAGATCTGGAGGATGGGTAGGTAATTCTTTTCCCCTTGCAGTTCTAGTGCCTTCAATGCAGAGCTCAGCCCAGTAGAATTTCTCTGAATTTGTTCTGAACCAGTACTTGAATGCCTCTATGCTGCCTTATGCCCCACCCCTGGCTGTGGTAGAGGGGTTGGGACTAGATGATCTTCAAGGTCCCCTTCCAATCCAACCCATTCTATGATTTTATGATTTGAATAAGGAGCTGGCTGTGAAATCAGCTAGTCCAGATGTTGTGAAACCCATCTTTCTTTTAGGAATACAGAAGTGACATCCTGGCAATGGCTCAAGGGTGTTTTAACTTCTCATAATATTTTACAGGATGATTCAGAACCGCAATACTAGACAAGAACATTTTTATTTTGAAGGTAAAGATTAGGTGATTATTTACAAGTTTCACCTCAATTTGTTTAAGAAGGCTTATGGACTCCTGAGAAGATTACGATTAGACACAAGGGGAACATTTTTCACAATGAGAACAACTAACCATTGGAATAATCTCCCCAGGGAGGTGGTGGGATCCCCAGTGTTGAACACTTTTAAGATCCATCTGGACAGGGTGCTGGCCACCTTGACTGGACCATGCTTTTGCCAAGAAAGGTTGGACCAAATGTTCCTCAAGGTCCCTTCCAACATAGTATTCTGTGATTCTGTGGGCTGTTCTCTTCCAACATACATTCCTAGTGGAACCCTGTTCTTGTCATTGGCATCTTTGTGAGGGGTCTTTGCAAAGGCAGGTAATGAATGGACATGGAGGAATCTACTGCATTTCCCTGCCAGGTATCTTCTGCTAGACTGAGGAAACCTGCCTGTACCTGTGGTCTTGGCAATACATATGATAGTTTCTGTTCTGAGGCCTCTTGATTCAGTCTCTTTCCATGGGACCTTTTTTTAAAGAAAAAAATCTCCAACATCAACCTTGGGTTAGAGAAAATATAAATAAAATCTATGAATAATTTATGTTTGAAAGGACTTCTGGAAGTTATTTGGACCAAATCACTGCTCAACGAAGGGCTAACACCAATGCTGCATTCTGTTTTGTACAGGGACCAGCAGCAGAGAAGAGAGAAAAACATAAGAAACACAACTATCTTACCTTTTGATCACCTTATTCAGCTTCTTACAATCAAGGATTTGGGACTTTGTGACATGGAGGTTTCATTTGAATCATCTCCTAATAACCACTGATAAACCTGCCCTCCATAACGACTTCAGTCTTCTTTTTGTGTGTGTGTGTGTGTTTAATCTCTTAAATAAACTGCAGTGCTGAGTTATGTGAAAAAATACTTATGCTCATGGTTATAACCCAATTTTCAGTAACTTACAAATGGGCTTCCTGAGTAAACCAAGTGGCCTCAAATGAAAACAAAAAATAAAAAGGCAAATACGGTGGTTTGGGACTTCTGCTGCTGTTGCTATTGTTTTCTTACAGGGTGACCCCGGAATAGAGGACAGGAAGTTCAGCAGAGTGAGTGATGGAGGAAATGAAGAGGCTTCCAGAGATATTACAGGCTGAAGGCACAAGGTGTAGCACCCATACTGGAAGCTTTTCATGTATGGAGTGTCTCCAGCTATGAGTAGTGGGGCAGAAGCCTTGTGGCCATGCATGAAGATAGGGGCAGTATGGTAAAATGATAATGGAGAAAGCAGCAATGCAGTGGAAAAGAGAGTACATGGACCTTCTTCATCACAGTACCTGGAACTGAAATGCTGAGAGCAGGAGGTATTACTGTGGTGCAGTTGAAGAAAACAATCAACAAATAGCAAGGGAAACAGAAGTGGCAAAGATGAGCAAAACACCTCACTCCAAAAGAGAGGCAAAAGTCAAAGAACTAGTAGCTCAAGGCTTCAAGAGGGGAAAAAAAAGCAACATAAATAAATATTAAATCCTAAGGGAAAGAACAAAATAGCAAGCTGGTCAGGCTAGTTGGACAGCCAGGGAACATTAGGCCATTTGCTGAGGTTGCCAAGGCCATCAGTGTCAACAGAAGTGGTGGCAGAGGGCACCCCAACAGCACTGGGGTGTCTCCCAGGGAGGTGTGAGGAGATGATGCTGCCCCTTCTGCCTGCCTCTCCTTGGCCCCTGAATGCCTTATCCTGGTCAGGAGAACAGCACTGCTTAGCCTAACAGCTCAGAAAGATCCCAGCTGTCTTTTATGTGTGTTAGCTGACAAACAATTGATTTACACTTCACAGTCACGTATATGTTACTCTTTTTGCCTGGCTACAGGTGCCCAAACAAACTGACCCAAAGGTGAAGCTGTAACAGCACAGGCCCAGGATGAGGGACAGTAGGGACAAGACCTCATCTGCCCCCAAAAGGGCACATCCAGGAATGTGAACAATCCTGGCTGAGGAAAAATTGCTTAGGCTGGACTAGTGAGAGAGAGGATCATGGACTGCAGCCCTGAGGAAGGACCTGAGAAAGGGTATTGAGGCTGATAAAGATCCTGAAGGTCATAGGAAGGATCAGCAGTTGATTTTTCCCTGTTAAGACAAATGTCAGTGCCTGAATTGATTTAAAAATAACTGTGAAAGTGATATTCAAGAAAGACTACATTCAGGTGAGCTTTGCTAAAATACTTTCAGCCTTTGAAAGGAAGTGTCAAAGACAGAAAAGTTATTGCAGATCAGTACAGTCAGTACAAGAGTGTGGTTAGAAGGAAAAGCCATGCAAAGGGGACTCATCTGAGGGAGAATAATGCTGAAGACATGGCTTCCTGGTATCACATTTAACAAGGCTTATGAGGGGAGATTTAAACTCAGAAATAAGTAAAATGATTTGGGAGAGTAGTGAAATCCTTACAGCTACTCTTATGACAAAAGGAGAAAGGCAAAAAGGGAGTAATACTGCTGCCAGCTGTAGTTAAGTGTCAATAGTAAAATTATTTACTCTGAAATGGCTAGAAAGTATGTGATCAGTAGGAGACACATCTATGTGTTCATACCAAGCAAGTGAATTCCACATGATATGCAGAGCATGAAACTGAATATGACATTGGCTGCATCGAGGTGGAAGAGAAGCAGTGATTATTACATGGCAGGAGCAATCATGTTGGAAATGTGCTGCACAGAAATGATACAATAGCAATTTAAAGGTACTAGAGGAGTAGAAACATATTCTAAAGACATTAAGAAGAAAATATGATAATGTGGATAACGCAATTAGTTTTGATCAAAATTATCCCAGGAAAAGATGTCAAAGGAGGCCCTGCTGGGATAGGCTGGGGAGTTGAATTTGGGTATGAATTATTGAATGCTGTTAGAGAGAAATACTCCAGAGATTCATATCACAGGAAATTTTCTTAGTCATCAAGACTGAAAACCATTAGCAATCATATGCCATGGGTGTGACAACAGAAGATCTGTTTAACTCCAAAGTTAGTGAACCCAAGGGGGATATGACTTAAAATTTTGTTTCTGTGACTAACATTAAAATTTTAGAGGAGAGAGTTGCAGAAAAAAAACCTTGAGTGAGCAAGTGAGTCTGATCTACTTCATGTGACCTGGAACATTGGTCTGTGACACTTATTCGTGCTCTAAAAAAGGAAAATCATGCGCAGCTGGAGGGAATTAAATGGGGAAGAATGGATAAAGAAACTCAAGATTTAATTTTAAATTAAGTTGGGAATTTTTTTATGTTAAAGTTGTAAAGGTGTTGGGGACTTTCTCTTCTAAAGCAAAGGAAGCAACTGTCCTGACAGCTCTGGAAATAAGGGTAGGTTCTTTTGAAATGGACATTAGGAACGCAGAGAGACCTTCCAAATATGGGGAGAGATGGTTGTCCTGCAAAAAGACCTGTCTTAAGGATCAAGGTCAGAGAGAAAATGGTAATTTCCAATAGCTGTGCAATTACACAGTCTTGCAAAATACCTTTAAATGCTCAGCAGTGAGGTCTCTTGGGTTAGTGTTAGGTGAACAGTTGTGGTGAGGGTAGCTCTTTGTTTTAAAGCCATTGTCACACCCCTGTGGGTTGGGAGAGCTGGGGGGTTCTGAGGAGCTGGTTTTTGCCCTGTAAGTAGAAAAAGGGTGTGTGAAGAATCATTACAAAGAAATGTTTAGAGGTTGATTTTTTTTTTTATAATGGCAGAACTTTGGTCCAAGTTTGCTTTCAGTACCTGGCAAGATGAGATGGGCTGGGCTGGGCTCATATGTTGGCCCAGGCACCTCTATGGCCTGAGTTGCCTGTCTGAGGCAGAAGGGGGTTAGTCTGAGCAGTGAAAAGATTAGAGAAGCAAAGCCAACAAAGCTTTGTAGTACAAAGTCCTAGAAACTTTCATTATCAGACTCATAATTAGCTAAAATAAATTCATGTCAGAGGACTCATCAGGTGCTTGGGCAGAGACGGAAATTAATGAATCTGTCTTGATGTAAGGTAGGCATTGAAGATGAGTCCCATAGGTCTTTTGTGCCCTCTTCTTGGGAATGGATGGTGGGGGGGGAAATAAATGGACACACCAAAGATGCCTAAGGAGGATGTGCCCCTTCTCAACTGCTGTGGTGGCTGTATCTGGATCAGAAAGCTGCTGGCTGTGATGATAAGAGTCAACTGTCATGAAAACAGTTCTGCTTGACCCATGTTTGTGATGTCACTCAGAGGAATGTCTGGTTTGTTCCCAGTTAGTTAGTTAGTTTGTTTGTTTGTTTGTTTGTTTTAAAATCCCCATTTGCTTGGGGAGCACTTGTTAGCCTTTTAGGGACAAAGCAATATCTGTATTTCCATGCTTCCCTGGTTAATGCTTGAAAAAACTCTAGGTGCTTGACTTTGCACCCTTGCAAATGTGCAAATGGAAAAAAAAAGAATTTGTGGGCAGTAACTCTACATATAGAAGGTGTGGATCAGATTCTGGCTGTCTTGTGGTCTGTGAAACCTCTCTGGGTACAGCAGTGGGCCACCTGTGAAGAAGTGGGTTGTAGTGATGTGAGAGGAGAGAGGAACATGATGATGGGGTTAGAGCAAGGAAATTACCACAATGGGAGGCACATAATAGGAAAGGAGGAAATAGAGATAGACCTCTAAAAGACCAGGGAGGAAATGGTAGTGGATGTGTTGGTCTTTTGCTGGATTAGTAAAAGGATTATTTTGTATTCGTTTTTTGGGCAACGCAGCAATGTTTTAAATGTATGTACAGCCAGACCAGAACATGCATTGCTGAGGGAAGTGAAAGCCATCATACCTTCCCTGGCAACAAAGACTGGAGTCACCTGGAGCATATCCATGCTGACCTATTCTGTATTGTTTCTGCAACAAGATGCCAAGCAAATGGCAAGCTGTACTAATTGGTCAGCAGGAGATTTCCTTGTGTAAAAAAAGGCCTTCAAAAGACTCAGAAGTGACCACACCTTAGTGCAGCTTAATGACAGCAGCCTATATAACAAGAAGTGCTTGTATTTAAGGGGATAGAGGCTTGTCAGCTTCCTTGGCCGTGTGTGTGGGCTGGCCCTGCCCTGCCTGCAGTGACCTCAGCCCTGTGGACCAGGGTGTCCCTGCATTGTCCTCCTGTAGCTACAGGCAGAGGGGACAGCAGCTCAGTGGAACAGAGAGACCTAATGGGAAAGTTGTCTCCTGAGGTGTTGTATTGTGGATTTCACTTCTTTTAGTTGTGCTTCAAGCCACTTTCACTGACCGGCCCACCATGGGTCTTCATTGCCTCTACCAGGGCCTGAGGAAGTTCCTGTCTTTATTCGTTTTCAGTCATTAACTTGCTTAATTTTATCTTGGTGCATTTGACCTTGTGTAGTTTTGTGAAGATGGCTCACTTTGTGATCTCCTGCAATGCTGATGACCATGTCTTAACTGCCCTGCTACAGCCATGGCACTCCAGGAGTTACACTTGAGCAGGGAGACTTCCTCTGCCAGAACATTTGTCTGGATATGCCATGTAGTGACAGAAACAAATAAATTGAGATAGGGCAACAAGGGCAGGAGTTCATGCTTGCTTATTACATGGTGAAGTGCTGCAGGTAGAAATAGTCCCTGTGGAATTTCTGCATCAAATAGGTGTTGAGTATTGTGAGTGTACTGTGTGACAAGGAATCCTACCCATGCCTTTCTGGGCAACTGAGTGGGAGGATGTGGTTTGCACCACCTTATGACCATGCTAAATGTAAAGTTACTGTTTGTATAGCTCCCTAAAAAGCCCAAAAATTAGTTCTCTACTATTTAAAACTAGCTTGTCTTTTGGGTGTCTGAATATTTGTAATTACCTGAGTCCTACTTCCTTTACAGCCATATATTCCACAACTGATGGGAATGAGATGGGATCACATTGCCACTGTGTATGCTCTTGGAAATGTGGGATACATAACTCTAAGTGGCCTCACATTTCTTACTGAAGATGTGATTTTTTTTTTTTTAATCTTTGGTTTGATTTGTTTCTTTTTCCCTTAGAACTAAAAAAACTTGGAAGGAAATCTCAAGGGCTGGTGATTTTTTTTTTTAATGTATGACAGTGGAGGAAAGCATGTAGGACAGCAAAAAAGAGATGTTGGCAGAAGCAGAGGAATCAGAAAGTCTGTCATGACTTTACTCTCTACTTTGCAAAACATCTCAAGTGGCTCCTGTGCTGCCTATATTAAAATGAAAAAAACCCCCAAACTGCAAGTGAATTGCATAAACTGTTCTAGATTCACCTGTCCGGAAACAGGAATGGAATTGGACAGCTGACAGGGACCAACTGAATCACTTGGATATAAATCAATGGCCAGGCAATGCAATGGAGATGATTTCTTAACATGAAAAATGCCAGGGGAATTAGAGTATTTTCACTTACTGAGTTCTCTCCTTGCTCAGAAAAAATCTGTCATTGTGAATCCCATGTATTTGGGTCTGAAAAGGATTGTTTGTGACACTTTTCCTCTGTGCTTGTGTCCACATTTCTGTGGTCTGTGTTTCTTTTTCTACTTGTTCTGGTCTCAGTTTCTCTACTCAGTATCTGGAGTTTGCATTGATATTACAACCAAATCACACTTCAGATTTTCCTGAAGTTTTTTTCTTTTCTTTATATCCTTTTTTTTTTTTCCCCTTTCAAAGCTTGCAAGGGGACTTGCTGCAAGTCCTTGGATTTCTCAAATGGGAACCTATTCGGTCCATTTCTGGCCTTGTTACAGGAACACAGCAGAGACATCTATTTTCAACACTTTCTCCTCCTTGTCTCTTATGTTGTTGCTGTATTTCGGTGTCCTTCTCCATATTTCCATCCTTCTCCATCTGCCCCTACCTCTGTTTAGACCAGTCACATGAAGCTGTTGCTGTCTGAATTTCAGGCAGCTTGACAACATTTATTGATGGAGTACACTTGGACTGTCATCATGCAGCTCTGAACTGGGTATCCCAGATGCAGTCCAGTAAAGAGGAAGGATGAGGGTTCAAGTTCCCGGGGTGCTTCTCTTGCAAATGTGTCTGTCTTGTGTGCTCACTGCTCTATGAACCTGAATGATTTGTAACCTGCTGCTCAGTACACCATCCAATCCAGATCTGCTGTCTGTAGAATTTAACAGAAAAATGTATGAAGACAGTAAGATTTAAATTATATTGAAGTGTGAATAATTTTTCTTTCTTAGAATGAGATTCCAGTTATTGACCAGTTTCTAATTTCAGGGCACAGTTCTCCCCTGCTCTGTGCCTTGCTTTGTCCTCTACACCAGTGCAGTATGAGAGGGGCTACAGCTTTTGGAAATGAGGGCATTTTGGCCGCTTCACATAGCAGTGTACAATGGAAAAAGGTAGTGAAGAACAACTGTGAACATAACCTTTAGTCAGGTAACCACGAACAAGTCCAAATCAAAAAGTTATTATAATTAATGCTTTTACTTTAAGGAGAGGGGTGAGTGACTATTTCCTTAGTGCTTGGTGTTGTTCATGGCTCCTTAAACTTAATCCTGAAATAAACCCAACAACACACCAAGTAAGAAACAGCTTCTCTAGAAACTTTTACCTGTCACTGAGGCCTGCATTATTAGGCATTATAAGCTCCCCTGATCTTTTCCCTCCCCACCACGTACATTTTCAAACTTCATAGACGTCTCTGCATACCATTTTAAATTACAGTCCTTTCTGACCTTTGCTTGGGAGGTTGCATTGCTGAACTCTGTCTAGAGTTGCCAACTTTAATTGAAATACCCTGGGGTCTCATTCAGCTAACAAAATATTACATAAGCTACTTCAGTCTTGACACAGCCATGAGAGGGAGCAAATGTCATGTTCCCTTCTCCATTGTAGGAAGCCTCCTTTGCTGCTGGTGGCTGGTTGTCCCAGGAGCCTCATATTCCACAACTGAGTATTAACCCAAAGGAAAACTCTATCACAGCTCTGTTCCTTCTCTAACTGGCCCAATCTTCAGCCTGATGAGTGCTTGGTGGCTCTCTTGGGTTATCATCCTAATGACTCTTTATGTTAATCAACCTTTGACTGAGACTCTCATTCGTGTCGTATGTGTGGGTCAGTGTGTACCTATTGCACTGAGTCTCTAAATCACCAGACATGGAGGGGCATCAGCCACAGAATCGCTGGCTGGTTGGGGAAGGTGATTGTCCCGTTCTGCTCCGTGCTGGTGCAGCCTCACCCGAGTCCTGTGTGTGGTTTTGGGGGTCACAGAATAAGAAGGATATAAAACTATTAGAGAGTGTCCAAAGGAGATCTACAAAGGTGGTGAAGAGGCTTATGAGGAGTGGCTGAGGAGACCTCATTTCAGTCTATAGCTCCCTCATAAAAGAAGCAGAGGGGCAGCACCCATCGCTCTGCTGAACGCTGACAGGACGCAAGGGAATGGCATGAAGCGAAGTCGGGGGAGGTTTAGGTTGGATATCAGGAAAAGGTTATTAATGCAGAGGGTGAATGACAGGTCAGAGCAGCAGCCTGAGGGAGCTGGGAGGTGTTTGCAGAGCGCTCCGGGGCACACGGGGTGTCCCCTGAGCCGGCTGCGGGCGCCGCTAGAGGGACCCGCCTGCCCGGCAAACCCGCGAGCGGGAGCGATCCATCCCCGACCCCAAACCCTGGTTCCCATCGGCGCGAGTGAGTGCCGTGACCCGAAATCGCCTCCCGTTTCCAGCCCGCTGTCTGTGCGCTTCGTGGTTGCTTGCCCGCTGTCGGGGGCTGAGGCAAAGCTGCTCCGTCCTGTGACAACCTGCTCCTTCCTCCTCCTCTTTCCTTCCTCTCCCTGACAACCCTTTTCGTCTGTTTCTGTGCGGTGTTTCTTTATCCGCACCTTAGTCAATAACTCATCACGCCTCTTTTGGTTTTCCTTGTGCAGCCAAGGTTGAGAGAAGGCAGAGCAGGTTATCACTTCATAGCCTCCCTCGTTTCCCTGGAGGATCTTTAAATGAGAGCTTTTTTTGCCTGGTTACACAAAATAAGTCAAACCTTCTACTGAAATAACTCTTGCCCTTCACTCATGGCGTGCAGTGTATTATTGTGGGTGAGAACAGTCAGAGCATGGAGTGGGGTGAGTAGAAGGGTGATTCAGAAGAGCGTTACTAGATTTATTTTCTGTTAAATCTAAACTGCTTCCTTTTAGTTCTATTTTGTCTTGCTTGCAGGTTTACAGCTTGGAGGGTGTTTCAGTTGCTTTTTGTTATTCCTCTGCAGTCAAACAAAAGAGAGGGGCAGTGGATTAAATTGGTTAAGAAGTGCTTTAAAGCCATGCTTAGTGAGCTGGAGGCACAGGCAAAGGCCAGGCTGGCAGGGGCCGGGGAGGACTGGCATACACCAGGGTATTTAACAAGGAGAAGCAGGAAACATCATAGTCGTTTGACTGTGTAACTTGTTTCTGTGAAATCTGAAATGCAAGCTGAGCATATGTCCCTGCCACGACTAAAGCAAGGGCTCCATTCAGCACTCCATGTGCTCAAGGTGGCTTGTGAGAGGGCATAATTGGAATGTAGATAAGATTTTTAAAAGGTGTCTTTTCATATTGCTCATTTTTTTCCCTCTCTACTGCTTGTAGCCTTTAAAATCTCAGTGCTTGCAGTTCCCCAGTCTCACTGGCTGTGCATGCCTGGTGCTGACCAGTATTGTCACACTAATCGTCAAGAAGGATCATGTGTGCTCAGCTATATGGTGCTGTACTGACCCTGTGTGGGATGGAGATAGCAAAACAACCTCCTCTCCATCTCTCAGCTTCTGGGAGGTGCCAGGCATCTTCAAAGTGAACTGGCACTTTTGTTAGTTGGATCTGAGCTGTGATGAGTTCAAGCAAGTTTACTTCAAGGCTGCCTGACTCCATAAGGAGAAAACTGCTCAGTCTTTGTCTCTCCCTCTTCTCCTTTTCCTTTCCTGATCTGCTTTGATTCACGGCTCCCATTTTCATCCCTCAAGCTGTAGTATGTGACTCCTTCAGCAAAGGGAAGTTCAAAATCCCACACGTGGGGAGGAACAGCCTCATGCACTGGTATGTGCTGGGGGTTAACAAACTGGAAAGCAGCTTGGCGAGAAAGAACCTGGGGGCATCCTTGTGGGCAGAAAGCTGAACAGGAGTTGACATTTTGCATTTATGGCAAAGATGGGGAATTGTGTTTTGGCCTGTGTTGGGAGGAATGTGATGAGCAGGTCAAGGGAGGTGAAGTTTCCTCTCTGCTCAGCACTGGTGAGGCCACATCTGGAGTACTGGGTACAGTTCTGGTCCCTTTGGTACAGGAGAGACATGGACATACTGGAAAGAGTCCAGTGAGGGGCCACTGAGATGTTGAAGGGGATGGAGCAACTCCTCTGAGGAGAGGAGGAAGAGACCTTCCTGTTCAGCCTGGAGAAGAGAAGGGGACACTTATCACTGTACATAAATACCTGAAATGAGGGTGCAGCGAAGATGTAGGCAGGCTTTTTTCAGTGTGGCTTTATGAAAGGACAAGGGGCAATAGGCCTGACACACACACTCCATCTGATTGCGAGGACCATTCTCTTACTCTGAGGGTGGTTGAGCACTGGCACATGTTGCCCAAAGGGTTGCTGGAGTCTGTGCTTGGAAATATTAAAAAGTGATCTGGACATAGCCCTGGACAGCCTTCTCTAGGTGGCCCTGCTCGAGCAGGGGGATTGGACAAGATGAACTCCAGAGATTCCTGCCAACCTTAGCTGTTTTGTGATTCTTGTACTAGTTCTCTTTGTTCTCTTGTGTGTGCTGAATGATGCCCCTTTCACTGTCAGGATCTCAGATGGAGGTGTTGGCTGCCTATTTCCCTAGGGTTTTGGTTTTCTCACTGTAAAAGTAAGACTTCCTATCTATCCCAGATAATCAGCTAATTCATATTTCTTCCATACTTTGAAAACAAGATGAGAGAAATACTTGTCAAAATGCAAAAGACTATCAACAAATGAGGTTAGAAACAGTCAAATGGTAATATAACTTACTTTTACGTGTGTGAAAATGAAATTGTGCTTGTCTGCTACAGATACATCTCACTTGGAAAACTGTTTTAAGTTGAAAACAACAGTAGTTCACTGGCTGACAAAGTAGATATGGAAGAAAAATCCAAAACCTTAGAACCCTTAACTTGAATTCTTAAATTGCAGTGTTTCCATATACCCAAGCTGATTGAGCCCCTCAAGCTTCAAGTGATTAACTTTATGAAGACAGGGAATTCAAGCCCTTTACTGATAAGCACAGAGCTATTGAGGTAGTTCAATACTGATTTGCTAAACATGCCAGGAGGACTGAAAGAGCCTGTCTCAGTTAGGATATGCAGTAAGTTGCAGGAGCTGATGTTAAGGGACTGTTAATAACTGTTTAAACTCCCCTTGGCAGGGCAGATGGGCCAGATGCTGAATTGCCCTTTGTTTTGTTAGTGGTTAGTACTGACTAAACTTGATGCTGGTGGCATTCTCCTTGAAGGGATCTCTTTTTGCATCTGTTTGGGGAGCAGTGATCCTCTGCCTTGAGCCTACCTCGTCAGGAGTCAGTTCAGGCTGCCTCCTGGCTACCTCCAAAGTAATTGAGGGGTGTGAATGATTCTGACTCTTTCTGATGTGGACAAAGGCACAGCTTTGCTCCTGCTGGTTCATGGTGTGTGTTTGTGGAGCAACTATCTTCTAGTGACTGCCAGACTAGAAAGGACTGGAGTGCAAACTCGTTGATTTCTTATTTCATGGCTGTGGACTATTTTATGCAGCTTTGTACTGTGAAATATGGGAAACCAGGCTCAGCCAAGAGTGAGTTGCTTAGCAGACGCTTGCTGTCATACAAATTAGCCACAGCTTTTGCATCTTGGAGTGCTGCCAGCCTAGAGCTAGCTATTGCATTAAATGTCTCCTACCAGTCATGATCTAAACTGAAAGTGAGGAGATTAATCGCTCTACTAGCATTATCTTAGCAGTTAGTGCTTTTTGTGGTGTTAAGCATGTTTTTCATCTTTAAACCCAAACCATAAAATACTGCTTTGTGTTTCAAACCAATGAATGCACAGGAAGAACAGGAAGAGGTTTAATTTGGTGAGGGAAAATGTCATGCATATATAGGATGCTATCTTGCTTAAAAGTGGAAAGAGAGGCTAATTTTATTAGTGCCACCCCTCTGGTATGTAGCAATTAATACCTTCAAAACTATATTTTAAATAAATATATGCCTATAACATAGATATATATTATACTACTACATTATATATGTATGGATACAATTGATTGAGCTACTAGTGGACAAAAAGTAATAGCATGTGATGAGCAACATCTTTGACTTTACACTGTCCCAACCAGGATTTTTATTACATAATTGTACTAATGTAATTTGACTAATGAGACGCAGTATTTTTTTTTAACTTGCCTAAAAATACTCCCCTCTGAAATTTTGCTGAGTGGCAGAGTTCTTACTCAAGGAGGTATCAACAACTTCCTGGTAATTTTTAGCAGTTCTGCTGTTGGTAGCACCGTCCCTGTGCTGCAGCAGCACTTTTTGCAGGAGGAATACAAGAGCCACCAGCAGATGCCACTTGCTGCTCGCTTGGGTGCTGGGGAGTTGTGAGAGCCTGCTGTGAGCAGGAGAGGGCTGCTGACCCATCCATTGGTGCAGCTCTTGTTTCTAGATGAGACAAGTGTTAGGTTTATGCTTAATTTCTATAGGGCTGTTACAAGGGTTTCCTTTCACTTTGTTGCAGTGGATGCTCGTTAGTGTGTAGAGTCCAAAAAAGCCTTTTCTTGCAGCAGCTATGGCGGTGATTTTCTGTTTCCCTTCTGCAAGGGAATCTGAACTGCAAAGGCCAAGTAGTAATGTGTACTTGCCTAGAAACAATGTGCTGAGTTTGTAACTACCGGAGAAAATAATTTGGCACATAGCTATTTCCATGTACCTCCTTAGCACCAAGAACAATTAGGTACCAGCTGAAGACAGTGACTGCCAAAAGCGCATTTGGATGAAGTGGGTGTTTCTGGGTGGTACAGTCATGTGTTAACAAGTGTGACTGCATCACTAAAACAAATGTATTTTTGTATCCCCAAGCTCTTCGTAGGGATATGCCACCCTCAGGAGGAAAGGACACCAATAAAGCATCTGGCAGGGAGGAAAAGCAAAGAAATCAGTGCAGGGTAACGAGGTATATCTAACTGCTTGTTGTTACCAAAAACCATCCACCTGAACTAGGTATTGTGTTCACAGCTGCTTCAGGAGTCGTTCTTTGTGAAAGCTGCAGTGGGAGTGGGTCAGCTGCTCCAAAGTCAGTTCTCTGGGTGTTGGAAGAAATCTGAACCGATGGGCGAGCAGCAAACAGCAATGGGGAGGGCAGCTGCAGCAGGGAAAGGGATCCAGGAAGCTTTGTGCAAACTCTGGAGGAGATGTAAACCCTTTCCCTGAAATACATGCAGTCTTCTGATAGAGACAGGCAACCATATTTTTCTGCTGTTTGCTGAAACTGAACTCACAGGGCACAGAGCTATGTGCAAAAAATCTTAGCTCCAGTGCATAAAATCTTGCTCCCTGAATCTGGTGCTAAGGTCCAGTGGATGCCTGTGTACTTCATGGGGAGGGGAAGTAGCATCCTGCAGAAATCTTAATCTTTATGCATCTTGAAAGAGGAATTCATGTTTTTTTTCTGAATGCATCACATGCATGGGTAAATGCTAGAGATGGAATGATACCATGTGGTGCTGTGTGAGGAAGTGTTTGGCACAGTCTACTCTGTCAGGGAACCAGTGATGAGTCGCAGTCAGACACCAAGAAATGATGGTCTGCAAGTGCTTTTAATAGAATAACTACCCACTTGTTTGATTAGATTTCTTGTAGTTGCCTCTACCCCACCACTACCCCACCACTGGGTATTGAAGGGTGAGCAGATACAGCTCAGTGAAAACGATACAAAAGAAACCACCCTGCATCTTGAGAAATGTTTAGCATCTTAATTAGATTCAGAATATAATACTGTTAGCAGTGCATAAATGACAGCTATTTTTTGTTTATGTACATGAGGTTCCACTCTTTGAGATTTATCCATTATTATTTAAATGAGTATTTTAAGTATCTTTTCTCCTAAAAAGCAGCCCCTATTTTTCCTTCCAGTTTGATTTCACAAGATATTGTCCAACATCTTATGTGTAAGAGCGTAAACAATATACTCTGTACTCCAGCAGTGGCAAAGGGAGGGGCAGGGCAGAGGAATAGATGCCCACAGATAAACCATACTATGAATCAGTGCTCAGGAAAGAGGGGAAACAGAGGTCTTCAATATTAAACGTTTTAGTTGGGTTTTCCTTGCTGCCTCCTGCTAATCTGCTAATCCTTTTATAAAGCTAGATTTCCTGGAGACAGCAAGGCACAGCTGATGTTTAAAGCCATTCTTTCTTTCAGCACACTGCAGCCATTGCTGAGGTCATGGGGGCTGCAGAGGCTGGCTCTGGCTGCAGTGGTAGTGAAGTGCACTAGCTTGTACTGAGCATGAGCCAATTCCATTCTGTCGCATCCTAGTATCCTCAAAATGTAGCTGTGCTACTGCTGTGCTGGAGCTACATAATATGACAAGTGAGATTTCCATTAGATTCCTGGCTGCACTGAAAATCAATGGTAAAGCAAATGCACTGTTTCTAGTAGTTCTGAATAGCATTTCATTTGGACCCTGATGTGAAAGCAGAATACAGTAAGTTGCAAGGGACAGAAACAAATTAGTTCAATATCTCAAGCTTCAAACCTCGTCATCTTGCAAGAAGCTCTTCTGACAGCTGTTGTGTCAGCTGGTAGCCAGAGAGCAAAATGAAAAAATTATTAAACTCCAGAGTTTGTAATACAGAGGAGAAAGAGGGGAGAGAGAAAAAAGTGATGGCTTTTGTTTTTATTTTTTTTCTGGCTTTTCTTGTCTAATGCAATCCACTAAAAGTCTCTTGGAAGAACAACTGTGAAGACTGGTGACAACTTTTCCAAACTAACTGTGAACATAGGGGTCTCATGTCTCAGTTTCTTTGTGGTGTTGCTAAGCTGCTGGCCCAGGTGCTGAATTGTAACACCTTTGCAGGATGCTGCTGCCAGCCAGGTTTGTAGTTCCTTGTGTAAGGAGCCTCAAGGCCCTATTACTGTGAGGCACCACAGAAGGTCTCACAGTGAATTTGAAGCTGGGCTCTTGAGTGACACAGCCTGAATCTGTTTGTCCTGGAAAGTACAAAGCCTGTCCCTGGGTTCCTAGTGACTCCTCTGCATGCAGGGGCAAATGCCCCTTGCTCTGTTAGTACCCTTAGCTGTCAGCAAACTTGCATTGCTGGTTTTAAGGTGAGGGCTGGTCTTGCACTGTGGCTTGGCATGCAGAGTGTATCAAGGAGGATTGGCCAAGGTCTTTGAGGCCTTAGAAGGGATTTGTTCTCTGAGGACCTTTGAACAAGCTGGCCTGGGTTGTGCCTAAAAGGCCCTTTTACCTCTTCTGGGACTGGGGATATGGACTAGATGCTCTGGGGAAGGAGGGGCTTAGAAGTGCCTGCCAGCGTACATCCCACAAGATCTCCTGCCCAGGTATGCACTTCATACTGAGGTATGTCCTGACTGCAGAAGCTGCTGCACAGACTTTTCCAGAGATCTGTGCTGCAAGCACCATGGCTTGGGAAGAGGATGCACAGCCCTAGTGCTTCAGGTAGTCAGGAAAAGACTTGAGGCACATCAGGCTTCTGAGGATGGAAGGCTGAACTTGCTGAGCCAGAGCTATCAGCCCCAGTTCTTCATTAGGTGTCCCTCAACCAAACCTCACTAAGCTGCAGTGCTCTGGGGGCCCTGGCACAAACTGGGGGGGTTGGGTTTGGTGCTGCAAGTCACAGGTTCTGTGCTTGGCTAGGAGTGTGAGGTAGGGATGAGGACATGAAGACAGGAATGTCTCGTGCTTTGCTCCCTTCTAATATTTCCACAAGTAGGACCAGCTGTGCTTTATGAGCTTTCCCTCCCCAGTCTTCCTGGAAGTGGTGTCTCAGAGCACTGGGCACTATGTGTACTCACTGGAGGCTGTTTCCCTTGGGGTTATGCCCATATTGGTTGTAGGGGTTCAGTGGCAGAGGGCTCACAACACCAGCTTGCTATGAAACTTGTAACCCATGAAAACACTTTGCTTGCTGCTTGGGGTGCTGTGGGGGCATAACGCAGGGAAGACTCTCATTTATGGGAGTAGCAGGGCTGCAGCTGCACATATCTAGCATCATCCTATGTTGATTAGCTATATTTAAAGCTACTACCCTTTGCTGGGCATGGCTTAGCTCTATATTGTGGGCCATACTGATTAAATCATGTTGTGATTCCATACTGTATTTTCTATCTTATATTATGAGGGTTTAAAACATGTGTGTTGTTTTACTTAAAATTTCATTGATGCTTGAGGGTTACTTTTTAAAAAACTTTGTCTACTTCAAGTGTATATTTCCTTCATATTTAAGATAATACCTTATGCTTCAAGCTAGGCAGCTGTGCAAATCCCAACTGGATCAGAGCCACAATATGCTACCTCTTTTTCTAGAGCAAAACTGATCCCAGGTGATCCATCTCTTTAAAACTTGGATAATTTATGCTCCCAATACTACTTATACAAAAAAGTCATAATGTAAATGCAGAGTCTTGGTGCTTTTCCTTAAATACAACAAATGCCATCTCAGTTATATAAATTTATACAGGTTAAAAAACAATGAGTATGTTCTCCTTATATGAACAAAAGCTCTTAAAAGTATTGCCTACATCGCACAAGCTTCTGGAAGGCTTTCTTGAAATCTTCATTAAAGATTGTGTAGATTAAGGGGTTAATAAGGGAATTTATATATCCCAGCCATGCTAGGAAATTAGACATGTCTTCTGAGATGTGACATCTTTCACAGGTATTAACAACTACTTCTTTTACAAAAAAAGGGAGCCAGCAGATCACAAATGCCCCCAAGATCAGACCCAGTGTAGTTGCTGCCTTTCGCTCTCTTGTGCTAGAGATTCTCTGTTTTTTCCAGGACTTCTCATGCTTAGATTCAGACCTGGGGCTTCGTAGGGTGATGTTGATTTTATCAGAGTTCACCAGGGGATCTGATGTCTTCTCTGCTGTGCTGGGCATTGAAGCTGATTTGGTGCTTCTTTCAGCCGTGTCCAAAAGGACTTGTCCATTTACCCCTTCCTCCCTTACAATCCGGCTGACACTTCTCCTGTGAAATGTCTTTGCTGCCTTGTATATCTTGTAATAAAGGATCAGAATCAAGGCCAGTGGGATGTAGAAGGCTCCAAATGTCGAGTAAATGGTGGAAACTATGTGGTCGTGTTTGATGATGCACTCGTCGTCCCTGCTGTCCGTCTGGTGCCGCCAAAACAAAGGTGGCATGGAGATAAAAATGGATATGATCCACACCACTGCTATCATGATGGCAGCATGCTTAGGTGTCCTTTTCCGTGCATATTCCACAGCATCTGTGATGGCTCTGTACCGGTCCAAAGCAATGGCAGAGAGATGCAAGATGGAACATGTGCAGCATGTGATGTCCACGCTCAGCCAAATGTCACACACCACTTGCCCCATGATCCAGGTCTCCTTTACAATGTAGACAATGCTGAAGGGCATCACCAGGACTGCCACAAGGAAATCAGTCACTGCAAGAGAGCAGATTAAATAGTTGGCCGGGTGGTGGAGCTTTCTTGTCACAATTATTGCAGTCATCACGAGAGAATTGATGGCCGTTGTCATTAGAGCAAGCACAGACAGGGTAATGGAAATGAGAATCTTGGATGTCACCCATCTGAATGGCTCTGATGTACCATTTTGTTCAGTTGAGTTTATTAAATCCATGTTCCCTTTTAAAGGTGATCTTTACCCGTAGCAGTTACCTGTTGGAAAAGTGAAAACATTCAGAAAGTGCATTCTTAATCTGCAAGAACTCTTGAACTTTTTCATATTAAAAGACTGTTGGCCCCCAAACTTACAGGAACTTCTGACTTACTCCAAATTATTCTGGCTCCAAACATTTTCCTAGCTAGCACTATATGGATGCTCTGCCTCTGGAATAAGGGCCTCATCTTTCTCAGCAGTCATGCTGTTGGGAAGGGTATGTTTGCATGGCAGGGGAGAGGAGAGTGCTGTGTGGCCTGAGAGGTCACTGCCCTTCAGGGTGCTGCACAGGGAACCAGCCTGGCTCCTTGGGAAGGGCAGTGCCATCAGCAGAGGCAGCCCTCCAGCTAAAATACTTACTCTGAATATTTTGTAGAGGAGTCCTGAAACTGGTTAAATGTGAATGATCTCAAAAGTAGGCACTAATATTGCTTTTAGGCTAGTACTGTACACTCCACTAAGCAAGGTACTGACTGTTGGAAACATTAATCCAGCAGGCATAATGCTTATTTTCTCTACACAAACTCTTTTCCCCCGATCAGTGAGTCATTTCTTATGTGTAGTATAGACTTTCCAAACTGGGGCATAGTTTTCAAGAGAAAGCAGAAATGCGAAACACTGCAGTACAAATAGGAAAAAAGATCACATATTATGTGTAATTTCAGAGCTTATTGCAGCTCTAAAATGAAACATCTAAATATATTTTAAACCTTCAAATGGTTGACTTATTGTCTAACTGAAATATTACACATAGGTTAGAGTCTTAAGAACATCCTTAATTTTCCTCAACTTTTGGTCTTTTGTGGTTGCTGTTGAAGGAAACTGCAAAATAGTTGGATATTAGTTCTGCTGACTCTCTATGGAAACAGCCTGATGCCTCTTATGGCTCTGCCAGAAACAAAAAGCAGAAAAATAGTGATGAAATAAGTTCTTGATTATGTTCTGGGCATGAACACCCTACTTACTTATTGAGAAGAGTTTCTAAGCACTCTCTGGATGGCAGCTGAATTGGGAGCTTCCACCTTTTGCTGTGAGTTATAAGCTCTACTCTAAAGAGGATCAGATTTCATCCTCTCATGAGTTCTGACCTGCAATTACTTGTGTGATTAAGATCTAACTGATGAACCCATAAGTGGGGTTTTCTCTGACAGATTTTGGAGGGTAGTGAGTGACTTGCACTGGTGTTGCATTGAATGCCACATGTAGGGAGATACGTGAAATAAGTGAATAATTTTTCTTAGGAAGAAATGGGTCTCATTAACATAACTAAAGCTTTTCAATACTATGCTGGAGTGGCTGAAAAGCAATCTCATACACTGTTTATAACCTTAGACCCAGCTCACTAATTTGGTTTGATATTCTAACATGGTCAATGCTTAATACACTACTGACCTACTCAAAAGAGTTTTTAGCACTGCTTGACCAACATTTCACTGAAGGGAAGCACAAGGAAACAAGGAAAGAAAATGTATTTCATGTGGTGATATTTACAAAAGCTGAGGAAATTCTTGTCCTGTACATGAGCTGATTACAGTGTGAGTGCTCTTTCTGTGTTCCTTATTCTGAATAGGAAATACACGTTACACTTGTAAAAATAGATCTTGTATCATGTCAGTGTCACCTTAAAACCTTCTGAATCCACAGTAATTGCTAGTTTGCAGATATTTTTGTCTACAGTGATCTGCTTCTACGAAAAGAATAGGCAGATATAGTATTATCTGGTGAATGTTCAATCTCTGCTAAATAAATCTTCTTTTTTTTGAGCTTGTATAAATACCTGGGGCAGGGGGGGAAGTTTACTGGGACAAACTAAGACTTCTATTGATATCCAGCAGCTGATCATACTTTAAAACAGTTACTTATTATGGTTAATTACCTTATAAATTTCTAACTCTTTGGATATTAGTCCTTAATTGCAAGTAAGTGAAAAGCAATTTAGAGATAATGAAAGCTGATTAATCGCTTCTGAAGGATTATTCAGTTTGAGACTGTGGAGTAAGGAAAATAGCATGGGTAGGTTTGTAAAACTGCTGTGTAGAAATAACTGAGTTTCCTTAGTGCTGCTTCTTTATAAGAAGAAAGTGATGGTAAAGTGCTTACTTGCTGAGTGTGGGGATTATGCTCTGTGTGGTTTTAAGATTATCAGCTGGTGCGCTCAGCTTTCATTCAGGCTGCTGGCATGGTAAAACAGTGGTACTGGAGACTCCCACTCTGGCTTTTCAGTATGTTACTGTCACATAGCTGTACTGGGATCTTCTGTTCATGGGACATAACCTGTTCTTTAACAGTGCCCATCTAGACATAATGCTCCTGTGTGGAGAGTTAAGAGCCTGTGCTGTTGCAGGTGGTGTCCAGGGTGGTTCCCATGGGCTGCTGCGTACACCAGAGTGTGGCTCTATCCAAGGGAGACAGCAGCATGGTGACAAGGTCTGCCCTCCGTGGAGGTGGCTCCCTTTGAGGCTAAAGAGCCATTAAGCGGGTTGTGCTGCTTAGGGCTGCCAGTCACAAAATTCAGTGGCTTTCCTGTTCAGGTGGGACGGGGATCTTCTAAATGGCAGCAACCAGTTAGAAACTTTAGTATTGGAAATATTTGTGCAACTTTATTGGATGATCATAAACTAAGAAGATTGTTTTATAAATATGTGGAGTTGAAATGCTGGCAGTATATAAGGACTGCTGCCTCTCTTTCTATCACATTCAAGATGAACTAATTCTAGATTTTCTCTTGCTGAGTTGAACTCATTTCAGTCAGTTGCCATCAGTGGCTTCTGTCCTCACTACGCAACTGACCCACATTTAGGAGTGTGAAGGATAATCCGGTAAGGAGTGCACTGAATTAGCAGAGCTGGCTTCTGCCCCTTGGCTGTAGCCTTTCCTTGTTGATTTTGGAGCAAATTCATTACAGTGCTTGTGTTGACTCTCTGTAAAGCAGCCACAAGAGTACCTCCCTGGTACTCTGCTTTGTGTATTTGTACTTTTTTCTCTTGGTAGCATAAATTATCTCCTGTATGCATTTAGTGCAGGGAAGATCTAAGCTCAAGTCACACCACAGGTGGCCATCCTGGCATAGCTACACACTGTGCTTCCAGCTAGGACTTTGCTGCTATTGCTGTGAGTCTGCTGAGCTCCTGCCCCAGAGAGCACGCACAGTCCCTCTGCCCTGTGGTGTGGCATCTCCTTGGGCCCCATACCTGACAAAAGGCTTAAAAAGAAAATGGAAGATTTGGAGCTCTCTTCCCTTGGCAGTAAATTTACTTTGGTGAATGAAAACAAACTTGCAGCCATGCTGAACTGATGAGAAATCTGTATTTCAACAATTACAGAATAGCTTTACAAGTGACTTTTTGCAGCATGCAACTGTTTTCAAAAGAATTATTACAGCCCAGATGTTTTGAAGGCTATTTTTGTGGAACTGGCAATTTAATGCCCCTCTTGAAGGACTTAGCTGAACCCATCAGATTATCACTGATAACTCAAATTCCCTGGCAGTTGTTCTTGATGCAGCTGCAAGTATTGTCTCTTGTTGTTACCTCTTCAGTACCCAGCTCTTGTTGGAAAACTTTGGAAAGACTTGAAATTTGAAACTTGACAATTGCATTATATTGTCCTGAATTTAAAGTATGTGGAAAAGACATCTTGTACTGTATCTTCATTATTTATTTATTATTATTTATGACTGCTGAACAAGAGCTCTGTAAACAAAGGAAGCTGCGGTTCACCTAAGATAGCATGTCTCTTGTCTTGGCTAAATGTACACTAATATTTCTGAGGAATTAGCCGCTTCTACAAAACCTTTTTCCTTCCGTTCCAGATATGGTATGTTAGGGTAACCAGAATGTAAGTACTTCCTTGTCTGTAAAAGTACATATATATCATCCTACTGATCTTGTTTAGAAGGCATGGGGGAAAATGTCTGTGCAGCCTTATCACAAACATTGAATTTGTCTAGTGGCCACTCAAAGAATATGGAGGTTATTGTTGCTCCTCACTTTTGCCAGATCATGTGTATGTGTTAAGCCCATAACTACTCATTTGTGTCTGAGATACCCATACCAGTAATAAGATTACTCCTGTTCAATAGCATTAGTCTGTCTTTTCAGGCTTGGGAAACAGTACTACACTGCTTTTCAGGAAACCTGAAAAACAATGTGAAATGCTGCTAGCTGCAGAAATGTGGCTGGGAATGCCTTTGAGAAGGGCATCATCAGCCTGCTGTTTGCAATTCTGAATTTAGACTGAATTAGCTAGAAACTTTTATTTTTTGTTTTATATTGCTGTAAGCAGTGGCAGTGAGAAATCTTGTTGATTAGGGTTTAAGTACTGCTTGTGAATAAAAGTTTTCTGAATGTACTGGGAGGGGTGAGAGGTGGTGTTTGCTTGCTTTTTTTCCATGGGAGTTCCTTAAACATAAATTATTTTCAGCTATCCTGTTCGTATGACCTGTTGCTGTATAGGTTAATCAGATCCTCACCGAAGGTAAGACTAAAATAACCATAGAAGGATTAAGTAGTTTTAAGTACCAGCATTGCTTGGGAGCTGAAATTTCTTCTGAAGCTTTATAAGCTTGTAAAAATCCTTCCTGATGTGACTGTGTGTCTTTAGCTATTAACCATGTGATGTACTAATGACAATTAGAATAGCAATGATCCACCATATTAAATATGAGTAGAGGGAAATATTACTCCTTTGGATTAAAACAATCTGTTTAAGAAGGATGAGCTTGTACTTGGATCTGATAGGAGACATGTACTCTGAGCTTGAACCCTAGTATCCTAACACATGAGGAAGAGCAGAGAGACACTTGATTCTCAGTGTCTTGTCTTTAAATTCTTTTCTACTAATAGCTCTTGGTAAGGCTCCTAAAGCTGCACTGCATCCCCTGGGACAAGGCAGGGATAACTGGAAGGTGTGTAGAAGAAGTTACTTGCCAGCTGACGGCTGCTGCAGTAAACTCGCCTTTTCTGGAATGCAGAGTAGATGTCTGTCAGCAGACTGAAGTGCGAAGCAGAAATTACATGGTTGCCAACTTTCCTTACCCAGTCTGCATTTCTGCATGCTTAAACCCACCCCTCCCATATTTTTTTTTTCTGTGTCTGCAATTTAACTAGGAAGTAGAGTTCCTTCCAGTACTTAATCTGTCAGCAAGCTTTTGTATGTTGAAGTAATGCTTTGGGTAGTACTGTTTCAATCCATGGGACTGAGCACCTTCTGGACTTGAAATGTATTGGTAGCTGGAGGAATATCTCAATAGCTGTTTAGATTTTGTTGTATGAGTCTCTACAAGCTGGAGCCCTTCATAATGTCCACTTGTAAAGGGTCAAAACAGGCCCATTTCTAGAGACAGAGACAATTCTAAAATTATGAATGTATCAAATGAACTAATATCAACTAAAGATAATAAGGAATTCTGCCTCCCAAGCACCCCTCAGGAGAAGCAAGGGCAAATAAATAAGCTTTGCAGCATGCCCTGAATATAACACAAGAAGGAAACAAATCTGAGAGTCCTGGAGAATAGGTACCTCCAGCTCTCATCACAGGTGCTCTGATTTCTTACAGAATGGCAAAGGCAAGCCTATTTCTGTGCCTTGAATGTAAGGCACAGAAGTTGCGTAGTAAACCTGTATTTGATACTTTTCTTAGCAGTGTTACAGTCTTAAAAGTCCTTCTGTTGGCACAATGATGTGCTGCAGTATGTTTTGTGTCAGGCACAACAAAGATTATGCTTGCTTTAATTTTCTGGATGTCTCTTTAAATTCTTTCAGCCAACAGAAATAATCCCAAATGGCTAAAATGACAAAGTCTGTTAGACTTAGCCCTGAAAGTTACCACCCCATATGTCTGCTCTGTCATGTTATTGCTCCTGGAACAAAACCAACAGGAGGTAGGTAGTGCTTCCACTGAAGCTGCTGAAATGCAAAGCAGTATTTTGCTGGCTGCCCTGGAAGGTGAACTTGCCCTGCACCACTAGATGCTGACAAGAGAGATGCAAGCACCAGCTCTGTCAGGACCAGAATGAAGGCAATACTCTGGCAAAGGGGCAGAGTGGAGCACTTGAAATAGCTCTGTCCTCATCTCCCTGGTGTAATTAACTCACCTTCATATTTCCTGCTGTATAAACATAACATGCTGGCTGCGACTCCTTTGACACATCTCCCTCTAGGAGGCTTTGGTCCTTGCTTCTTTACTTCATGAGCATTACCAAGTGCTTTGTGTTATCCAGTCTGCAAAATACCAGACTCTTCAAACCCCAGCATGATGACCCCACAGAACAGGGATTCCCATGCCTCTGTCACAGGGGGGCAGCTCCTTTCCTCTGGGACCTGGACAGGCTGGATCGATGGGCTGAGACCAGTGGCATGAGGTGGAACAAGACCAAGTGCTGAGTCCTGCATTTTGACCACAACCACCTCATTCAGTGCTACAGACTGGGAACAAAATGCCTGAAAAGTGGCCCAGTGGAAAAGGACCTGGAGCTGCTGGTTGACAGTGGCTTAACATGAGCCAGCCAAGAAGGCCAATGGCATCCTGGCCTGAATCAGGAATAGTGTGTCCAGCAGGACTAGGGAGGTGATTGTCCCTCTGTAGTTGGTACTACTCAGGCCATACCTCAAGTTCTGGGTCCATTTCTGGGCCCCTCAATTCAGGAAGGACATTGAGGTGCTGGAACATGTCCAGAGAAGAGAACAGAGCTGGGGAATGGTCTGGAGTGCATGTCCTGTGAGGATCAGCTGAGGGAACTGGGAAGGCTGGAGATAAGGAGGTTCAGGGGTGACCTTATTGCTTTCTACAAGTACCCAAAAGGAGGGCATAGCCAGGTGGAGGTTGGTCTCTTCTCCCACTTAGCAAGCAATAGGACAAGAGGACATAGTACTTAGCTGTGCCAAGGGAGGTTTAGGCTGGACATTAGGAACCATTTCTTCACAGAAAGGGTGATTAGATATTGGAATGGGCTGCTCAGGGAGGTGGTGGAGTTTAAGGTGTTTGAGGAAAGACTGGATGTGGCAATCAGTGCCATGGCCTGACTGACAAGGTGGTGTTGGCCATAGGTTGGATTTGATGATCTCAAAGGTCTTTTCCAACCTAAGCGATTCTGTGATTTCAAAGGTGTCACTGCAGTTGCTGGGAAGGTACCACTTGATCTGGCAACCATGAGCAGAGCACTCAACAAAACCTGCCTGAGAGTTGCTGCATAGGTGGGGTCAGTCTGTAATGCATTCCTTGATGCTTTTGTCATCTCTACTCACATCTGTTGGACTGCAGTGAAGTCACGTGCTGTCTGTCAAGCCTGGAGGATACCTCCCCTCCTCACTGTCATTGTATCTGTAGCAGCCACTGCATTTGCTTAGATGGAAGAAAAATGTTCAGAGAGTAATTCTGAATTCCTTCCTGCTTTTAAGTTCCAAAGTTAAGAGTTGGGTTTTCTGTCTCCTTTTTGAAAATTGGTCACTTGTCAGTGTTTGCTCTTTATTTCATGTCTCTCTGCCATCTGTTTTAATCTAGCTAAGGGGGACAAGGAGGAGACAGGCCAGCTTCTCAGCTAGCCCTCTGGGAGAGTGGAAGGAGAAGCAGCAAGAACAGCACGGTCCACAGGATGATGGGTTTGCTTATATAAAACAGCAGGCATGCCTCCTAGATTCAGATTCAGTTGTTGTGTGGCCGGAGGGGGAATGTGTTATGATTTGATCATTCTAGTTGGAGAAAGGAAAAATTTTGTTCCCTTATTCATAGTTCTACTGAGGAGATAGCTCTGATTTGTCTCAATAATTGGTTAGATGAAGGGATTCAGTTTTCTGTCTTATTTGAGGCTGGTCTGAATCCCTAGTCCAGACTTCTCTGGATAATTGTGGTCTGAATAGTTGCCCCTTATACTGTATATGTTGTGGATGAACCCCAGAAGACAAGGTTCTGGACAACAGAGCCTATGGGTGCTGCTTCCTGACACCTCTTCTGCTGCTGATGTTGGGAGCTGTTTACAAAAACATCTGTGAGAAGTGAAGTAGCGTCTGGGCATCCCATAGTCCTGCACACTGAGCAAAATTGTACCTTCATGATGGCAAGTGCTCTATATAGACAGATAAAATCCCATGTAACCATGTGGTCAACACCCTGTTCCCTTGGATGGGTGGTCATAATCTGAACCCTGCATATCACAAGTGGGCCACTCCCTTCCTATCCCCACTCTTTGGCATCTATCCTTTATCTAGTTTGGAACTAACAGCCTGAAATGTTCCATTCAACCAAAAATTTTCTGTATTAGGAAAAGAAGTTTAAATTTTTTACTTTAGTTCTGTTGAAGAAAAAGCAAGGTTTCTGTTTGTTTTTATTTGGATTGGCAGTGAATCAAAGAAGTGACTATTCACCCATCTGTGTATATAATTTGTACAAGTAGTTTCATACTATGCAGGAGTGGCTTGCTTTCATAATTATCAATTAAATTTCTGTAGGGGGTTGAAAATGCAGAATGGTTTTGCTTGTGTTTCAAAACACTGCCTTTTCAGGTAAGGGCTTGGAACCAAAAAGCAGTGCTGGAGCAGTGAGACTGAGAAGCAGTTTTAATTCCTTTTGAACAGTCATAAAGTGCAGGCTTGTTTCTCCCACTTCTCCCTCATCCTCATGCTTTGAGGCCATGTGTTCTTTGCCAGGCCCCTGAAAACACGTGTATGCAGCTGTAAATCACAAACCTTTTTCACTGACACACCTACCTCTGAAACTCTTACAAGAAGGAGGTCAACTTCAGTAACAAATCAATGTTTTCAAATATGTGTCTGGAAAAGATTTCTATTTCAATCTACAACATAAGAAAACATAATTTTCAAACTATCACCTGGTCCAACAGTAGGGTATTTATTTTTTTGCTGTGTGCTTACCAGGACAGCTTTGAGGGAGAATTGGTCTCAGAAGAGCTTGTTGGAAGGGAAGTGAAGGTGATGTGTCACTGCTCCTCCTCTGCTGCAGAGGTTCTGTGTGACACAAGAACAGAACAAGTCTGTGCCCGATCACTCACAATTTGGAGAGATGGCAAAACTCACACAATTTGCAATCTCATCTCTGCCTAGTTTTTGGAGACTGATGCTTTTTTAGATAGTATTTGTCTTAGTGCATACTTGGCAATGTCTTTCTCTGCATTCTTTTCACTGTGTCATTTGTCTTTATTCTCATTCTCACCTGAACATCTTGTAGACTGAAGGTCTTTCCCTTGATCTTGTTATCTCTATGCCATGGGATAACCCCACCAGATGGTGAACTCTGCACTGGGTTTGCACTAAACAGCAGTTCTTTAACATTTTCTTTATCAGGATTAACTGAGACAATTCAAGTTATTTCCTCTCAATAATGTCCATATAGCCCTGGCCAAGAAGTACTTTTAACAAAACAGTCTTTAAAATTGATGGGTTTGGAAGTGGGATGAACATTAAGAACCTCAACCTTTTAGAGGAAATAGAACTCAAAATGTTTTTTTTCCAATTTCCTTGGGAAAAACAGAAAAGGTTCTACATGCTGCCAGAAAAGCAGAAAGAATTTGTGGAAAGCTTTCTCAAAGTGATACATCTATGGAAGAGGATTTTGCTATGGATGAATGTTTGTTTTTTTCCTTCAGACAATGCTTTTCTGTCAGAGGGTGCCAGGCTGCCTTGCCTTGATGACTTCCACCAGTGAACAATGGTGGCTCTAGGGTGAGACCCAGTGTGAGGAGGGAAAGGGCAAGGATGAGTGCAAAGTCCTGCAGTTTGCCTGGGTGGCAAAAGGACCTGGGCCCTGCTCTGTTCAGAGGGCTGTCACCACTGCAGGAAGCAGGGAATGACAAAACAAACCCTGTCCTATCTGAAATGCAGGTAGACTCTGGACCCCCAGGTTTCTAATGTGGATCCAGTAGATGGTTGTTTCTACTAAGGCTAAATTAGTCACCTCTGTGTGCCTTTAGGTTGGGGGCTGTTTTCTTAAAATTCAGATATTGTGCCTTCAAACTTAGGTCTACATTAAACAGCACATGATTTTTGCTATACTCTGCATGGAGTGGTACAGTGCTGGTAATACAATATACAGAGCTATTCCTGTATGTGCTTTCTCCTGCATGGAGGCAGAACATTAATGTGGGCACATAACTGGTCAGACTTCCCGTGAAGACCACAGAATACCTAGGAAGTCCTCATTTACTATTTTCATATGCTTTTCCAGTTGTGTGGAGTTTGTTATTTTTGTTTGCTTGATTTTTATTATTTTTAGGAGTTTAAATCCCAGCATTGACAAAACTCTTTTGGCTAAAATATTCAGCTATGTTCACTCAGTGAATTGGCTTAAGAGTTAGTGGCAAAATCCCCATTTTGTTCCAGGCCTGTATAAACCATCTGCATCTTGAGATCTCGGATGTAGCTATGCTGGCAAAACTTCTCTAGTGCAGATTGGGGTTTAGCTTTCCTACTTTTCACAGTTTCAAACTACTTTGCAGCTCTCGAGCATGCCTTTCTCCCTTCTTTACTGCATTGAAACTCCCTTTAAAAGTACCAGTATGCAGCAGAATAAGTCCCAGGACAGCCTGCATGAAATCAAGTGTGCTGTGAGGAGAGCTATGGAGAGGGGGGAGAATGCATCAGGTGAAGTTGTGGGAGGAACTCAAGGGATTGGAATGCCTGGGAAGGAGGGGTGCTGGAGTGCCCCTTGTGTTGCACTTGCATGTGTCTGTATCCCACACTGCTGCTGGCTCGTGTTGAAATGATATAAATACAGCAATTTCTTTGAAGAATCAGGATGCACCAAACAGCATATCCATGCAGTGTGGTGGAAGTCAGTGTATGGGATTTCTGAGTTTTCTGGCTTGTTTCCTTGGATCAGTGTGTGTCTGCTGTGGTGAGGATGAGAGGGAGTGAGATGGAGCAGCTGCCACCAGCACAGACCAGCAGCTGGTCTGGAAATTACTTGTGCACAGTCCGGACAGGGAGCCCAGTAAAATCTCTCAGGGTCTCAGGGATCTCGTTTTGGCAGAGAACGACTCTGTGGTCAGCTGGCATCACAGCCTGATGAATAATTCCTGGAAACATTTAGACTTGCGTATATTTTAGGGGCACAAAACTTTCAAGAAATCTCGTAGCAGCAGGATAGTGTAAAAAATGTCCAAACAAAGAAACAAGGCTTTAGCTTCCTTGGGAAGCTTCCTGGATCTGTCAGGTCTCCTGTTGCAGATGATGTGATTACTAAATCAGGTCTTAAGCTCTCTAATGCTTTGTGAACTCATTTTCATTTCTGATAGGAAAATAACAGACTGTCACACGCAGCTTTTTTTCCTTTGCATAATTCTGATGTAGTTGTGACACTTGACATACAGCACAGATGACTGTGAATGGCTTCTCAAAATTTAAACGGATGATTCAGAATTAATTATGAAAAACAACCTTATTGTTGTCCCAGGAATTCAGTACAGAGAGTCATTGTTTCAAGATGATCCAACTTCAGTTGATCCCCAGAACTTCTCATTGATAAAACAGCTAAAGGATCTTGAATGATAAGCCTAAGAAAGTATTTCCAAACAAAATTTCAAAGATTTTTACTGTTGCTGATTTTTTTTTCTTTTGAGAATCTATCAGTGTTGGGTTTCCAAGATCTTTTAAAGCATAACTTTTTGTGATTATGAAAGCCTTCAGCACTGTAGAGAAGTTTAGGTACAACTTTATCCTAGAGATCCTTCTAGGCATCATTTCAGCTCTTCATTTCCTGAGTCAGAAAATTGTATCCAGTTTCAAAAGAGAACTGAGCACAAAGCTAACTTTTAGATTTATATTATAATACTAAAATAGATGAAATAATTCTAGCAGCTGATTTCTCCTTAAGTTGTATGCTGAGAAAATGAAATTTGTCTTTTTATGATAAGAATGTTTTTTGTAATCTTGGCATGTATTTGCAATATATTTCAATATATTTCATGACTGCTTAAAAAAAGCTGTTTGACAGTACTTGCACATGACAACATATAATATTAATTTGGAGGTGAAGAGAAGCATTAAACTTGTCTAATTGCCCAAATCTACAGAAGGCACAACAGTACTCTGAACTGCTTTTGGAGAGTTCAGAAAACCCCAAGTGTATTCTCAGCACTTGGAGCCTTTCTACGACCCCTGTAGTTTCTGAGAGAGATAAGGATTATAAGATGTGCTTTCACATAATGGCAAGGTAAAAAGTAAGAGTAAAGGACAGAGGCAAGTAGTTAAAGTAATTTAACCATTAAGATCTTGAGAGGCTGGAAGATGCCTGGAAAAAAACAAAGGTGAGCCAATGCTTCTGTACCATTTGGCTTGTTTGTTATGTTTGGGAGCAACATTGTGCTTAGCACTGTTGGAAATGCTGAATTCCTTCCCCTGGATTGCTTACAGCCCAACTGTTACATTGGGGAGCTGGAGGGTTTCCCTGTGCACTGTAGTAGAAGTTATTTTTCTACCTGGTGACTGAAGTTATAATTTGGTCTTTTCCAAAACTGTCTCCTAAAATGCCTTTTCAATTTTAACCTTTGAAGCTGCTGAAATTTACAGGAAAAGGTTTTTAACACTCATGTATGCCCTCGTGTAGGTACATATGTACGTATTGCATCATATTTTTCCTCGTCATTTCTGTATTTTCTATTTTAAGAAGTCATTATTGAAAACTACATTTCCTTGGCATTTAGAATGAATCTTTGCTCTTTGAAGCTGAAGAATGTTATAATGTTACCTCTTCTGGAAAGGAGAAATGAACAGATTCAGGCAAGTCTCCACATCTGTATAATCTCTTGGGTTTTTCTCATTTCAATTTTTCCCATTTTTAGCCACTAAATGATGTCATTATATTCTGTGATTTTTTTAGCTCTTTGTTTCTTGATTCACAATATTTAGGATGTAACTAGGTCATATATACCAAACACACCCCACACCGTCCCAAGATTTAGAGGCTTTCTCGAAAAGATACAGGTAGTTATATATCATACACTGAGGATGCTCTGTCTTATCAGTTGACCTGAGTATCCACAGCTTCAAGGAACTCTAGCAAGCCTGAACAGAAATAGGCCAGATCATCAGCTGATCACACTAGCTGTTGGAACAGATAAAATCAATGTGGTTGCCAGTATCTGAAGATATTAAATGTATTACCTTTACTTGGAAGCTCTATCTGCTTATACATTTTTAACTCTAGGATTTCAGGTTGAAAAGTTCCAACACCATCAGCTTCAGTTCCCAGGTCTGCTGTTACTTGACCTCTACTGCAACATTATTATCCATTCTGATAACTTAAGTGGATTGGTTTAGATCCAGGCAAGCAACCACAATATTTTCCACCTGCACAGAATTTATTCCAGTTGCTTTGCTGTCTGTTTCTGATAAGGCCACCTAACGAAAAAAACCAGAAATTATTAGGAGCTAATTTAGACCATGCAGCAAACTTTATATTAAAATTTAGAATGTGTTGTGCAGGAAATAGTATTGTATAAAGATTGCACTTTTTCTTTTGATTACTCTGGTATGCCCTGGCTTGGTCACAATATTGACTGTCAATATCCTCAATTCACTAGAAACTACGGAGCACTACAGGAAGAAAACCACAAAGACATAACCATTTATTTATCAACTACTCCAAAATCAAATTTTAATTTAACACCCCCCCCCCCCCAAACAAAAACCTATAACAAATAGCATAGGAGCTTTCGGAAAACTTGTGATTTGAAGTAGTGCTGTAGGAGGGAAAAGTGTTCAACTGTATTGAAGTTCTTGCTTCCCTATTATTTTCAGCTAGTAATGGAAAAAATGCTGCAGACCTTTAAATACCACAAAGGTTTCTCATATCTCAGTTTCAGATAAGATATAATGTGGAAGATAAGTACAGAAGAATACTGAAGAAAGAAGCAAAACAAAACCAACCCTGACAAAAAAAACATACAAACAAAAAAAACACAAATAAAAACCAAACAACCCCCCCCAAACCACCACAACAACCAAGCCCCCAGAATAAAATTTGACTACTTCTTATCACCGAATATGGCACAGGATCATTAGATTAACCTTTTGTTATGATGAAAAACATTGCTGCAAGATGTTTTTCAGCTGTATTTAATGGGATCAGTAGGTTTATGATCCTTATTACGTTGAAATGGATAAGATTTTAATTTAGATAAATGGGTACCTGGCATGGTCTGTTTTTTTTCTTTTTTTTTTTTTTTTTTTTTTAATATAACTGATGCTTTTATGCTGGCTTCTGACTTCTGTGATAATTAAGAGATAATTATTTTTCCTGTAGCGAGTGTTCAAGTTGGATGGCAAGAAGGAATTATATTCTTTGTGTGAACGTTGCCTTTAGAGCAACATCCAGCAAGAATGATGGAGCTGCTGCTCACGCGGGTAATGCTGGACAGGGGCAGCTGCCCTGCCCAACACAGTGAACTTGGCTGCTCTTTTTGCTGCCTGATTTAGAGAACTGTGCCAAAGTGTGACTCTTCAGGCTCGTGAAACAGATGAATCTGTTTAAACTCTAGAAATTGTTGTTCAGTTAGCTTTGGCACAAATATCAACTTCTCTTGTGTTGGGAAGGTCCCTGGTGGGTGCCAGAGCAGGGCAACAGGAATCAAGCAAGTGTGCTGGCACCTTCATGCCTCCCTGAACTGATCTCTCTCTTCTGCACCAGGGCACCCCCTGCCACCTTGGCATTCCCCCTGCACACCCAGGATCCCACGTACCTGCTGTACCCAGCAACTGGTGCCAAGCATGGTAGTGGGATCCCTTCAGTTCCTTTGTGACTGCTAGGAAATCGTGTTTCATGAAGCATTAGGAGATCTTGGGTGAATGAATTACTTGTGTCTCTATATGTAAAATGGACATTGCAGTACTTGTGCTTCGTAATTGTATTGAAAACTGTCAGCTCTGTGGATAGTCCTGGAACTGAAGGACTGAAGGAAGGTGTGAAATGCACTTAAGCTAGAAAGCATCTAGTTCAATTAATCTGCTACAGCTTCCAGTTGTAACCAGCCCACACTCAGACGGTTCCTTTGGTCTGAGAGTGGGCTAGTTTAATGACAGCCATCTGATTTCATCAAAGGTTGCCGTGGTGCAGAGTACCAGTAGTGACCCCTACCAAGTCGTGCTGCAGAACAACTCGGAAATAACAATGCTCAGTATTTATGGATGTTAGCACGTTGCTCGAGGTACCCTTTTTGAAGACCAATGATTATTAGAAGCTTGGATCTCTGAAACAAACTTGCAGTGAATAGCTGAAGCCTCAGGGAGCTGCTATTAGCAGCGCTGTGTTCGGGTACACAGCAGGTCCTTCTTCTTTTCTCATCCCCTCCTGTTTGGATAATGAAACGCAACGGTGAGGGGGTTTGTTCATCAGACATATCAGATGCTTTTAATACAGAACAATTATTTATCAGCCTTTTCCCCCCCAGAAATTTCCTTACAGCTAGAAAAATAGATGCACTCCAGCCAGGGCTCCTTGCCCTGTGCCACTGACAGTATCATACATGCATTTCCATGTCTGACTGAACACTTGCCTGATCAAGGCTTAGGGGTCTGTAACCCTTAATAGGTTTTAAGATAAGAACTGCTTGATTGTTACTTAATAATGCATTTGTGTTCATCCTAATGTAATTAAAAATCTTTTGTGATAACTGTTACAGATTATCCAGAAGGAGGATATTGACCAATTTTCAAATTACAAGAAACTGGTGTTTTGGTGGCTCTTCTTTTGCTCACACGTAAGAGTAGAGGTACTTGTGACCTCTTATTGAACTGCTGTGAGTGCTTTCTTGTTTCTGTGTGGGTGAGAAGTATGTCTGAGAAGGAAGCTGAGCTGTGTCATTGTGCTAACAAAAGTCTGCAGTACAATTACTGAGAAGAGAAATCTGTTTAAGGAAGTGATAACAGGAAGCTCTTAATTTGCTTGACTCTGTGGCACGACAGTTATTTTCTAGTCTGAAACTGAAGTGAGTATTTGGATTTCTGACTACAACTGTATGTGCCACTTTCATCTTACAAGAATAGTAATAATAACAGCAGTTATTTCTTCAGGCTTCTTCATCTACATGTGTTGGCTGCATTGCAGGTTGCTAAGAAAAATGGTGTTATAGATTGCAATGGCTTATATATGGGAATAGGTATTTTTTAATATTCCCAGTGTACCATAGATGATGACTACTGCACTTGCACTTTAGAGGCAGTTATGTAAAACCAGCTAAAGGTGTGTTGTAGGAAAGGCAATTGACTTTGAAAAGTTTTCATAAGCTGTGTTGTTAAGTATTTATCTGTGTGGACTCCGAGCAGGTAGTCTAAAAAGCAACTGCCTTGAAGAATGTCACAAATGTTGCTTGGGACCCCTTCGAGAGAGCTATTTGGATCATTTATCTATCAAAACAAGGGACTAATGAGCGTGGGAACTTTCTTCTGGCTATAGTAAAAATGTCAGCCTTAGCAATTCTTGCTGCTTCAAGCCTTTGCTTTTCCTTTAAGGGTCTACTGCCATTTGATCAGAACATTAAAGGCATGTTCAAATCCTGTGTCCTGTTCATTCAGGGTATTTTTGTTCCTGTATATATCCTAATGTACAGATTCTAGAGAATTAACACTTCAGTTGGTAGGGGGTGAGAAAGCCACATGCTGCCTTCTGGACCTAGTTTTGTGTGGTTAGAAATCAGGTTTTATTTGCTATAAAGAAGCTTTTAGTGCTAATGGTATAGTCATATATAGGAGAGTTGTTTGAAAAGACAACCACCAAGGCTGCCTATATTTATTAGCTTTAGTCAAAAGGCATAAATTCAACTGCTTTCTTTTCCTAAAGTTCTGTTTATGACTAGAGAAAAGCTCATAGACATCTCCTGTTCCCTATGAAACAGGATAAAGAATATCATGTACTAATTTCTTGAGAAAGCCTTTCAACATCTAGGTGACTTCCTGCATATCTTTCAAGAACATTTAATCTTGCTTAAATATTTAAATTAAATGAGTCTCAGTCTAGGGAAATAAGTTATTCTTAAGTATCTAAAACTGCAGTGATTTAAAGAATTAAGTCTAGTTTAATAGCATTTCCTTTATTCTACTATATTGCAAACAGTGTTACAGGGAACTATATTTATCTGTTCAACTGTATTTTCAGTTCTTAGATTTAAAGATGCTCCTGTTTCTTTAGGCACTACTACAATTTTCCTAACTGTACATATGGAATTAATTAAATAAACTTCTATAAAGGATGCTTATTATGGCCCTTTCTTCAGTACATAAAATCATGATAGTAATAATGAATGGCAATCAAAAACTCACACACATATAGCCTTAATTATCAATTTCTTATGTGTTTGGATGTCTGTATTGCCAACAATACATGACACTTAAATTGTTGGGTTTTTTTTTATTAACCATTCAGATGTTTGATTACGTTAGCAATGGAGTGTCCATACCTAAGGAGAGAAGTTGAATATTTCCTGATGCCCCATTTTCTTCCTCATATACTAGAAACACAGATAGTAGTGAAATTAAAGACAAGTTTTTGCCTTCAGCTTTAGCTGCAAAGCAATGTAAAAAAATGGATGACTTAATGCCCCAGGAGTAGCAGAATAAGTACCTTACTTTTGCTCTAGAGGCAAAAGTATCTTGAGGACAAGTCAACCTCAGATCTCTGTTCCATACAGCTTTTAGAATATCCTTCTGTGCAATTTGACCAAATGCTCCCATTTGGCACTTTCCCAATCCATACCAATTGGTAGCAGCCAGAGTTGGGTGTATTTCCCCTGCCAATCTCTGTACAACCTACAAGCAGGCTGAGCAATGAGCACTGTCCATTAGTTCTGCAGCAGAAAACCCAGCAGCAAATCATTCCTGATGCACCTCCTGGGTAGGAGACTTGCTTTTCAGGTCCAGTGCTTCTGATCTGTAAGGTAGAAATCCAGCCTAAGTGCTCAAAAAGGTTACAGATGACTGTGTTAGCTCTTGCTTAAACTTCTCAAAGACTTCTTTTGATGGAGAAAGTACAGTGTGGGCCTTATGAGTGTAAGGGTTAATACTGAAAACACTGGGTGATTTATTAAGCCTGGAGAACTCTGTGGAACCATAAGAGGCATCTGGAATGCTAAAAAGCTAGTTAAGACAAGGAGCTTACCATAACGAATGACATACTGGTTTTAGTGGTACTTTGCATTTAATTTTTTTTTTTATTATTTTTTTTTTTTAATGTTGAAGCAATCATGATTTCACCCAGGTGTGGAACTGTAGATGAGTTTTTGAAGCTGCAAGCAAGAGTTAGGGTGTAATTACTTTGTTTACCAGGCATCTCTTCAGGCAGTCAGAAAATGCCTGCTCTCCTAAAGCACAAGTGCCTGTGAGCCTTGATGGATGTGCAGGGTGAGTTGAAATCAAATGCAGAACCTGTTAACTGATCCATCACAATCACCCTTGCCAAGAGGTGTCTCCTCCCCAGGAAATGCCAGCTGAATATAAGTGCCTTAAACTTCTAAGACCATGGATTCAGACATAGCAAATCAAAAGGTTCATCATGACTTGTGTAAGGCTGCAGTAATTTTCTTACCTGCTAGTGAATAAGTGAACAAAGTATAAATAACTTAAAGACAATTTAGCTAATCAGCAGTTGTAAAGTTCTCTCCAAGTAAAGACAGTACTTTTACTCGGTACTCCTTGATGTGTTTCGAGATAATAAGACAGAAGGAGATCCTTGGGTTTTCTTGCAGCCAAGGCAGAGGTACAGGTTGAAGATCTCTTGCATATAAGAATGTGGTTGAAAAGAACTGTGCTTCAAAGGACCACATTCTCCTTCTTTTCAAGCTAACTTGGTGCTTAATTGGAAGTTGATCCCTTTTCCATTTCAGATGGCTGAAGTGTGACACATTTGATTTCAGTGCTGTTGGCAAGAGGTATTGTTTGAAAGCAGTGGGACCAGAAAAAGCTTTTCTGCCAAGAATGGCAGATGACCCAACACCAGATGAGGCACCACCAGTGTTGTTCTGGGACAGATTATCCTAGCCACAAAGGGTTCTGGCATCATCCTTAGTGCACTTGGCAACTCAGGAAGCAAACTATGCATGTGAAGTTCAGGAAGGAGAGTTGGAGCAACCTATGTAGTTGGTAGGTTGTCTTAAAGCACATTTAATATTGTCATTGTTCTCTCTTATGCTGAGCTTTACCTCCATGCTTTACACTGAGTAAACTTGTCTGTCTTAGTAGAAGCTTGATGAAGGATTAAAAGTAACTGAAAGAATATTTTTTTTTCTACTGGAGAAAGCTATCCCTGGGTCTAAGCTCCTGATAGTGGAGAAAGGTCCACTGTTAATGTTTATTGTTACATAATGGTACCTTTCTCAAAAATTATGGACAAAATAAAACCTAGCTGGGTCTGTCTTTGTGCTAATCATACTAAATACAATGGACTGGGGAACTGGGAAAGTCAGCTGGTTCCCAAAGCAACCTCTCTGCGTTCCCTCTGGGAAACTGCCATTTAAAAGCTGGAGAGATATGGCCCTAGCAGCCACCCACATAAATCCCAAAAGGGGCAGGCTTCAGCTGGCACCCTGTCCCCTTGTTTGTAGTGGTCAAAAGGATGAAACATAACCACTCAGGAGGTGGGTGAGAGTGACAACTGCCTTGTGCACCTCTAGCATGGCTGGAGGTGGTGTTTGTCTTCTCCTTGCCTCTTCATCTGTAAACTGTAACTTGAAAGCCCCATGGGGAAGCTCTTGAGAAGCTTTGCTCACAGGAGGGCCTTCTGTTGTGTTCAGAATTAAAAAGGTAACATGCTGGAGCATTAGAGAGAAAGCTGGAAGTAAATTAAGACAAATCAATTAGCTACAAGTGCTATTCAGAGAGTGTTTTGGATTGAAATAGGCACCTTAAGAGCATGAAGTATTCTGTCAAATTACTGAACATAAGGGTGAAAAATGGAGGAAGTCCATTTTAGTGCACATGTTTAGCCACATTAATTAGAACAAACTGATGATTCCCTTCTTCTGGGAAATGTTGAGTCTGTGCTCCCAAAAGGAGAGCAGCTCTTCAGAGAGGGAACTCTGGCACACTGTTGTGTACAGGTTCCCTTTATGACTGTGCAACCCATGTGTCATGCTCTACGTTGGGAGCACTGGGGGAAAAACAACATTTGAAAACACAAATGGTGGAATTTAATTGACTAAATGCAGCCATCTAATCCTTAATTGTCACCCTATGCGGGAAGCAGCCATCTCTAGGGCACAGCTATTCTCATCTTGATGTAGCTGTTCCAGTTGAGTCAGATGAATTATGCCTGGAGGTGCTTATTTCTCCCCACTGATCATAAAGGGAGCCTAGGAAGACTAACTCAGATATGGAAGTCTGCACTGTGGACCTTTTGGAGCTAAAGGAAGTGAATCCTGCACAAGATATCAATCATAGAAAGTTGACAGATTTACAAGCAGAACATTTCTCATGTCCACAGTGGTGTTACACAGTGGTCCAGGAAGGCTGTAGAAGTGCATAAAAGCCATGGGAATGTGAGAGCTGCAATGGCTCATCAGTGAAGATAACCAACAGAGCAGGGCATGCTTGTAGTAATGTCAACATTGAGATCACTCCTCTTGGGGACTTTATCTCATAGGGGTTCACCAGCTGTCTTAACGCCCTTGTAAAAGGGAACTCAGTGGAGAAGCCATAGCAAACTTAGGTTTCATCTCATTTCAGCCTGTCTGTGTAACTCTTTGCTTATAAGGAAGTTGCTTTTCTGTAATACTTTTGGCATTAAAATTTTCCTCTTCCTTCTCTCTTCTAGTTGTAAAATATTATATGGTGGCACTTGGATTTTATCCTATTGGTAGTAATCAGTTTCTCATAAATGAGAATATGAAAATATTGGATGTGAGGTAATAGCCCAATTTATGGAACTAAAGAACTTTTAGTAAGTCTGCAACAATATAATTAAAATCTCAGAGAACTGATATATTTTTTAAATATACCATAGACATTGGGATGTGTCGAGGGCCTGTGTTTAACACAGTAGAAGTTGGCTATTTTCCTACATTGAACTATAGAAGCATTTCTGACTTCAAGGACATGGAATTGCAAGCTGCTAAATATATTTTTTTGAAACCAATATGTGTCTCACTAAAGACAATGAATTGTGAGTGCCATCTCATCTTGTGCAAAGAACAATAAGTCTTAGAAGGCAGAAGCTTTAAAGATTGGTAGCTTAATTAGAAAGCGCCCTAATGAAAAGTCTCAGCATTTTAATAAAATTCCTTCAGGATGAAAGAAGTTTCTCTCAAAGGAAATTGCAGCAGATGTGTGAGTATTTGGGATAACTAGAGAAAACTTGGCATTTGAAGGCAGAGAACTTTAACTACTTGTTTGTAGTTTTGAAATATGTGTCTGTGTGAACATTTTATGTGTATGTAACATTGAAAAATGTGTATGAACATGCACGTATGTCTACACACAAAAACCCTCCCACCAAACCAAAACAAACACCCCAAAAGAAAGGAATAGGTAATTTTTCTAGTAGCACTGAGTGGGAGGGGAGGTGGGATATAGAGTGGTAGCAGGAGAAGCTGTAGGGTTTTGTGAGGAAACAGCATAGCCTGAAAGGGACACCTGGAGCTAAAGATGGAACCCCTGCTTCCACAGCTGGGCACCCTGAAAAAGAAAATCACCCTTTGTTGCCTCCTGCATTGCTGGTGGAACTTTTGAGAGTTTAGTGAATGCCACGGGCCCTTGACAAAGCAAAAGCTGGCAGAGATGGAGGGGAATGATGAGTCTCCTCCCAGCAGCTGTTCTGTGGTCCTCTTGGACATGGTGGCTTGGTGTTCCTAGCTCACGTATTCCAGCCTGCCCTAGGCTAGGTGAGGTGCAGTGAGGATGGACCTGTTCCTTCTGCACTGCTGTCAGCACCATCCTGCCCACACTCCCAGGACGGTGTTTCATGTCAGAAAGGTCCAACAAGGCAGGCTCAGAGCTACCCTCACCTTGTGAGTTTTGGTTACCTCACTCTTCCCACACTAATGCTATTGGGAGTAATTTCCAGTAACTTTCCCATCCTTCCTCCTAAGTGATTCATGAATAACTTTGAAAAGCTCCTTTGGGCCATTATTTTAAAATGGCAGTTCTGAGCGATGCTGCCATGGGAAGCTGGTACACACTGTCTTTCACTCTCTTTATGACCTAGCTGATCTAATGTGCTGCTGCTTGCAATAGGCTTCAAGGGATTTTGCTGCTTAATCTGTATTTGAAGTCATGTTTGTTCTTATAATTTTCTGTAGTTGAACAATTATAGAAAGCTACTTTTGGTAATGTATGCTGCTAGACTGGCTTTCTGGTCTTTTCAGATCAGTTAAGACTAATCTTCTTGAATCAGTGTAAAATCTATGAAGTCAAGCAATGTTCTATATAAGTTTATTCCTCAGTTCAGCCAGAAATATTTTATATCTTTCTCTGCAGGAAATGTCCAACTGACATGTTTGTTTTCTTGTGAAGTTCAAGATTACATTAACCATTTTGCCAGTGTAATAGGAGACTGTTGAAGAAACATCTGCTTCAGAAAGCCTTATCAAATTTTTACCCCCTCATCATCTGATTAGGGTTGTCTTGTTCACTCAGTCGCACTGCTTGACAGCTTACTGCAATCTTCTGCTCGTTCTTTTGACCGAGAGATTGGGATTTAAAGGTTACAACTACCAAGCTAGTAGGAAGCATTGTTTTAGGGGAGACAAAAATATATCCTGCATCATAGCAAATTTGATAAGCTTGGTAAGCAAAAGACTTTTCTTCATTATCAAATGATGCAATGACTGTTTCTATTTGATAAGAGTCCTCAAATTGCTTCTTCAAGCTCCTGCATTGCAATGACAGCATCCCGAAGGAGAACTTTGGGATTTACTATGAAGTCATTTTGGGTCTGGAAAGGATGGTTGGCAGGGATTTCTAAGACTTGTGCACCCAGAAACATAGGAACTTTGCCATTTTACAGTATCACTGTCCACCCTGCTGTACCTGAGGACCGGCCTCTCTTTGACCTTCTTCAAACCAATTCGTTCATTCAAAATGCTTCCAGAGCTGTCTGCCCTCGGGAGCCAACAATTAAGTGGGTGATTTCAAGCAACATCAGGGTTGTTTTGCTGATTTTCCTTAGTTTATGTATATTTATATGAATATATATATAAAGCCTTGTCATACAAATTTTCTGTGTATTCTCTGCTGATTTTTAAGAGCCTCAGGATGATGAAGGTCCTCTCAAGACCTTCTTTTCGTTGGAGAACAGTCCAAGCCTTTAGAATTCCATCTGGGATACTACAGTGCTGCGTAGATGAGCAACAATTTCTGCAATAATCCCTTCAGTTCTGCAATAATAACATTAGTTCATTAATAGAGTATCAATTCTTCAATTATATTATTCTCTGTTTTGAATCGCATAAAACTCATTTGTACAAGAAAGCTGATTAGCATACTGCTGAAGCATGATGCAGTAACAGCACAACATTAAATGTTTTATGCATATTCTTAATGCTTTTATTGTGATAAATATAAAGCTATTTTTAAAGCTGCAGTTGCAAGACATATTGCTTTAATTTTTTTGTGGAAAGTATGAAAGTATGAACAATTTCATTGACACAATGGTATAACCTTGTATATAGATAATGCTAAGAGATTTGGGAAAGAGACCATTTGAAAGATTTTGTGTGTACATGTGAAGTGATCCTTAAGGATAAATAAGGAGAGAAATTTGCTAAGAAAGCATGTTTGACTGGCTTGATGATATTTTTTTTTTTTTAAATTTGCTGGACTAATGGTTTAGGCGATCCATTAGGTATCTAATGGAAATGTTTAAACCAACTAATTTTAAATGACATTTTCAGTAATAAGCAGAGTCAAGTACAAATACAGTGTGCAAAGCTGATAATAGAGTTCATGTGGGACATAGCAAATTGATTACAGGCACATTTTTTGTAGCTAGAGAACATTTGTTGAAGATTGAGAGTCCACATCCTGACTGCACAGGGTTGTAGTAGCAGGATGAGATATATGTGGGTCCACTTGCAACATGAGAGCATTAATTCTGCCTCTCAAAAATATCAATATGCTTAGGGTTAGGAAGAAATTTTGCCTAGGAAGAGCTATTAGCTTCTGCGTGGTGCAATTTTGTTCTGGACTCCTTTCACTTAAGATCTAAAGTGGTCGGGACAGGGAAGCAAGCATGGAAAAGCAAACTCCATCCCAATGAATGTCTTCAGTTTACAGCAGGTCAGTGCAGTGTTTCTCTGTCTGGGTACACTGAAGCTATTCAGAACTTGAACAAGAGAAAAGGGAAATAAGGTAGAACTTGCTCCTTATTTGCAAAAGCTGCTTAACAGAAGAAATTACATATTTTCTGTTTTGAACAAAGCATAAAGAAATGTGGGGGCTGTGACTGACAGGTTTCAGTCTTGAAAATGGTGAAAGTTTGAACATCCTTCAAAAAAGACCTTTAAAGTAAAAATGGCTGAATCATGGTGTTTGCCTGTCTTTTTCATGATAGCCAGTTTGAGATGCAGAATGAGATGTAGCTGTTTATTTTCCTTTTCAAAGGGGAGTGAAGCATATGCACATAATGCTTTAGTTTTCTCTCTTCAGGAATAGCAAAGTAGTCATTTTGTGAAGAAAAGAGAGATTTCTAAGTCTGTTCCTTCTTCAGAGAACCTACTTTACTTGTTAAAAATAACCATCATGTTTCTTCTTCAGAAAATCTGAGCAGCTTTGCTCTGCATTGAGATCATGGCAGCCTCAGCAAGCAGAGGGGCAAATATGGGAGCCTGCAGGAGGAAGGCCACTCTCCCAGTGGATGCTGCTGTTGAATATTTCTTCCCCAGCCTCTCTTGCTTGTCAGAGTGAAGATCTCATACAGCAATGTCTTCTGTTATACGTGGTGCATTAAAGAAAAGCATTTAGAAGATCAGAGCAAACATGAATGATGCCTCTCTCTGGGTCTCTGGGGTAAAAGCATGATTCAGAAATGGGCAAGCTGCTCATGGCATCGCAGAGCAAGCTCAGGTCTCCTCTGAAGCGTGGGAAGAAGAGTCATTAACTCTGCCTCGAGGGTAAAGGGGAGGAACTGAGCTGGACTGGGAAGTCAGAGGACTGCTGGGCTGTGTCTGTCAGCGCAGGGGTGACGGCAGCACCTGTGCTGGGATGAGCCACAGAATGTCTGGCTCTGTGCAGCTGGTGGGAGCAGCCAGACCAGGGCTGAGGTGGCCGAGTTTGCTTCTGGCAGAGATAAACCAGCCATCCTTGGCAGCCTAATGTGCTAGGGAAATGGGAATGCTTAGAAGTTATAGCTGGCTGTGCATTGTTGCTGGTCAGTAGGAGAGGGAGGAATATTAACACAGATCTCCTGGCAGCATCAGCTCAGAACTTTAGTGACCCAAGGGCCAAGCAGCCAACAACATCTATGGAGCTTAAGTGAAGTGTTGTCTTCCTATGTGGGCCATAAAGAGTTGGGTGAATGGAAAGAAAAGATACTACTGAGGAAATGGAAAAGGTAGAAGGTGTTAAATGCTTCTTGTTCATCCATTTTTTGAAATGTGATGAGACGAAATGTGATGAGACAGTTGCCATAGAAATGCTATTCTCTGCTTGATACAATAGGTTCTGGTTCCAGGAAGCCATTGACAGTTGTCACAAACAGCTTTACATAAATTTAAATATCTCAGAGTAACCTAAGGGAAAATGTCCCTGTGTTTTCTTATAGAAGATCAGGTGCCATAAGATTTGCTTTTACTAGAATGGGAATATGACTGAGCTGTGCCATCAGCTGTTACATATGGTCTTCAAAGTGAATTTAATTGCAGCTTGCTTTAGTTGTAAACAAAGGGCAGCATATGTTTTCCAGAAAGAAATTAAGACTGTTTAGATAGAGCAGATTTTGCAGTGATCTTGATTTACACTACCAGACTATAAGGTTGCACAAATTAATTTGTTTCAGAAGAGAATTTTGGCTGTTTGAAACAATGTACTCTGTCAGAATTTTCAGAAATGCTCAGTAAGAAATAGTTTTCAGCTGTAAATAGTCTAGGATATTCAAACCACCATGAATACAGCCAGTGAGTGTACTATGAAAGGTCAGTTACCAAGAAAGAGGCATCTTAGTTCTTTTCACGGCTAATAGTTCATGATCCCAATTATGTCCTCTGATATGGTAGGAGGTAATGGCAGAAGGACTTGTACCAAAAAGCCTATTGAAACAGGATTTAAGAAAATGAAGGCTCTGAAGGTATTTTGCAGATGAGAGACAATTCATGGACACATTAGTAGCTCATGCTATTTATACAATTTTGACAGTCAGGCATTATGTTTATATGAACTTGTTTCTTTTATTATGAGATGAAAAAGATATGAAAATCAAATGACTTTGTGAGAAAATCTCTTTATGGAAGACTAGACTCTCCTGCAAATGAAGAAACGAAGATACAGCCAATTGTTTGTTTGGTATTTGGCTGTGTTTTGATTTTTATTTTTTTTCCTCCAGAGCTTTCTGGACTGGAACAGCATCCTTAAACAGCCTTATAATCTTTTAAAAACTGAGACTGACTTAAAAATAGATAAACTTGCTGCTTTCCTTTTCTCATTGTTGGATGTGCATAAAGACATGCCAGTAAAATTTATCTGCCCAGGTGAACGTGTTATGTAACCTACAGATGAAGGGCCTACTAAAAAGCTGCAGTTGGAGGAGTGTTAATTTGCTTTCCCTGCCCGTCTAGTCTAAAAGGACCTCTCTGGCCCATCATGCCTTAAAAATTGAGGGTAGGGTAGCTGCAGGCTAGTATATCAATTAATTGGAAGACTAAGTTTATGTGAGAGTCCAGTTCAGAGACTGTTCCCTTTTCCTTTCTGTGGAGTCTGCCCAACACTGTAAATTACCAGAATATCCACTGCCACTCTGATGGGGAAGAATGAGCTTAACAGCAAGGCAGCACCCAAACCACCCTCAGGGCACAGTGATCTGGCACTCGACTTGCTCCAAGGCCTCTATGGATCCAGCAGGTGAGCATCACAACTTTTATCTCAGACTCAATGTCTTCTAGGTGTCCTGCCTGGTTTCAATTTGGTCCTGCTCTGCTCTACTCTGCTTGTTATTAATTCTTAATGTGCAGCAAGGGTGCAAGAAAAGCCTGCCCAAGTCCTAGGGGGGCAAGGAGGATGGTTAATGATTCTCCTGTGCTAGAATTGGCTGAGCAGAAATGAGCATCACTTTGTGGGTAACAGATGCTGTACTGGGAACCCTGAGGACATGGGGGTCCCAACCTGACTACCATGAGGACATGGGGGTCCCAACCTGACTGCCATGAGGACATGGGGGTCCCAACCTGACTGCCATCAGCCACCATGTGGGATTCAAGAGGATTCAAGGTGCAGAGCTATGATTAAGAGCTGTGGTCATGCCCTCTGAAGAGATGTGCTCAGCACTTTGTGTCTTGGGGAACTTGCCAAGGAGTTGTTCATTACAGGACAAACTTAATTTGGCACTACTGATTGCCAGAAGCCTAAAGCCACCCTGAGGTTTAGTATTCTTTCTTGCAGTTAATGTAGACAAATATGTGTTGTCTGGTAAGAACATCATGTACTTGTACAGTATTAGACTTAGACAGCTTTGTTTTAGGAGTGCTTTTATTCATCATTGTATAAGAAATTGTAAACCTATTTTCTCAATATCAATACTGATCCTGTTTTTACTTTTCAACCTCTGATTTTTTAAAATATCATTAACCTTGACAGGACTCCATTGCTTGATATAACCAGATTGTCCATCCTGAATGGCCTCTTGAATTTGAGGGCTCTTTGCACTCCAGCCTTATTTACATGATGCTGCTAACATCTTGAAAGTATTCATTTCAGTTTGTAACCAGTGTGCTTTGATAGATGGCAATCTATTATCAATGACCTTGTACCTTCTTTCTACTTCTCTGCTTTCACAATCAGAGACAGGACAGTTTTTATCCATACTGTGTTCTCTTTAACAACATATATTCACTTTCATTTTGTTGAAATGGATAAAACTACTACCACTTGCTTTGTGGATCTGGCAGCAGTACTGTCCATCCATGGACAAAATAAATGCATTTTAATAAACTATTAACAGGTTTTATTTCTATTTTATGTTCTATTACATTATCTTAAAGTCCTTTAACAAACTAATTGTAAATGTCAGAGAGTTTCATATTATACCTAGTTCTTTTGAAAAAGAAGAGAAAACATAGGGAGGCTAAATGGTTTGTCCTGCCTCCCAGGGGAAATGGGTGGGAAAGAGCACAGAACAAACCTCTAGAACTTCTTCCTCTGCCTGCATTTAACTTGTCCCATTATTATCCTCTTTGCTCTCAGCACTACTGAGCCAAGCATAAAATCCATCGTCAAAAAGAGAGACAGAGCAGAGCAGAACTGGTGAGTGTGCTGACATGCTCAATGACTTGGACTGGCGACAGAGTCTTTTCAACTTGTCTCTTTCTGAGATTGGCCTTTCCCTTTGCCTGGCAGCACTAGCTATGCCTGATTCCAGTTAGAAGGTAAGGTCTTGTGGCCACACAAAAGGTGGCCTTGTATGTGCATACCAGCAGTGCTGAGGGAACCATTACAAAGAACAAGGATTTTGCTAAAGAGGTGCTGCAAGCATCTCCCTTTTTCCTGCAATCCACAGCCTATACTATGAGATGGAACATCATAGGGATCGCCCCTCTTCCCACCCACACTATCCTAAATATTGAAACTTGAACCTGCTTGGATGGATTTTCCCCATCTATGTGCTTGAACCTTTCCCTCTCATGGTGATTTCTCCTCTCCCCAGAGGGAGAGGCAGTAATTCTAGAGCAGATTTACAACCTTCTGTCAGCTGAGGACAGGCTGATACACTCAGACCACCACGATCTCCTGCAAGACATGGCAGGGTAATCTATTGAGCCTAGTAAAACACGTACCTGTCTTCTCTTCAAGAAGACAAAGTCTTTTGGCCTGTAAAACCTTTGGTAATGGAGGACAAAAAGCAGTAGAGAACTGCCCTATCTCTCTTTTCCAAATCTGCTGGGAAGTCTGGCAGATTTTTTTTTTAAATAATTCAGTTACCTTAATATTTCTGCCTCTAAATCACTGATATTGAAAATATCCTGAACAACACATGCAACAACACTTGCAAAATGTTTCAAGATTTTTGGTATTCCCAACTCATTAAATATCATTTTGCTCTTACCTCCAGTAAGAAATTTCTCTGCTGGGAATACCACAGATGGTGCAGAGTTCAGGGCACAGTCCCTGAAGTGGATCTGTCTGGCTTTCAATTAGCAGAGACTGAAACCCTCATTAGAGTAGGTGGTGCCTCAAAAACCTCAGCTGAGAATCAGATGAAGTATCCTTGTAATGTGTTGGTGATGGGTTTGAAAGGCTCTGTTACCAGACTGGTTACAGCAAGAGAAATCACCATTACAAACTAAATTGCTTGAATCAAAACTGAGGGCATCAAATGAATATTAGTTCCCCTTCAGAAATACCTGATGAGTGATGGGGGATGATATTTTTCTGTGTTAAAAAAACCCAAAAAACCCAGCCAAACCAACTACCTCCCCTCTCCTTCTCAGCTTGTCCCCTGGCTGCTTTTGATTTTGCTGTAGCTCAAGACCCAACACCATGCATGCTGTGGTGAAAAATGTCAATGGTATTACCTGAAGATAATTACTGTTTTCAGTGCTGCTTGGAGCATTTAATTTCATGTTTGATACAAGTGAAATAAACTGCTTTCACAAAGTAACTTAACAGTTTCTTTCCTTTGTGTTTCCTTGGAGGACACCTCCATATCTTTTTTTCTGGATTGTCTACTCACCTAAAAGAATACTTTTCCCCTGGTTAGAAGTCCCTAAGAGGATTGTCCCTGACTTTAGGGAATACTGAGTGGGAGACTCTAATAGAAATGAAATAGAGTTTCTCTACTTGTAAATATTAGAAGGTAACAGAATGGGTGGTTGCTTGAAACTAATCTCTTTTTTAATCTGTTAATCCATGGATGAGATGTTTTAATGATATTCATGAAATTCATGATACTTGTGATAATGAGTGATTATTTGTACTTCATCATTAAAGGTACAGCAAAGCAACTTGCTACATGGATTTATGATCTACCTTGCAAAGGACAAGCCCCAAAGGGGCTATATTTCAATTCATTTGAAGAAAAGGAAAAGGACAGGTAGATGTGTAACCTTTCTGTACTGTTTGGCTTACAAGTACAGCTCCCTGAGTAATTAGCCATGTGACTACTGCAGCTGTAGTGATTACTCCTAGCCCAAGTTTATCATCTCCTTATGTTGTGCCAGGATTGATTGCAGGCATCTAAAGAAGAATCATGAGGGGTGCATTGTCTAGCTCTGGAGTATTGCTTCAGCCTTGAAATATTCTTTTAAAACAGCAGATTTTGACTTTGGCAAAGTTGTGACAAGGCCTGAAAGGTAACAAAGTTGAAGTGATAAGCAGGCATATAACTTGAAAATTGCCTCCTTTCTCCTTTGGTGTCATAACAACTCTTTCTTCTAGTTTTGGTAGAAAAGCATCATGAGAGACTGGCAGGTACGAGTCTTCCAGCTTGCAAGATGTTTCTAGCACCAGGTAGAGCATCATATTCTATCTGCTGCAAGACCTGGAGTCCAGATTATCTATGGCTCATCCTCATTTCACAGGTAGGGAAGGCACATGAAAGGAAAATAGAACTGACCTCAGTTTGGTTGTGAGCAGGGTGAGGTGAAGGCTGAATTCCACTTTAAGTTATGACAAGAACAGAACTGAACTTTTTGTCATTTTGAGATTGTTAGTTTTGGTTCAGGGGCAACAGCTGGCATGACGGTTCAGTGGTTTATTTATCCAGCACTGATCTTGTGCTGTGTGTGCTTTGCTAACCTATTGCTGGGCTTCTGCTCTTGCACAAAGGGTCATATTTCTGCAAAATTATCATCACACAACACCTACCTGCTGCTCAGGGATACTGTGCAGTCAGTAAATTCACAGCTAGGTTGTAGAACTTCTATTAAGACTTAGGTCTTTGCAATGCTCTTGGTAGTTTATCACCAATAAGCAGAAATACAGCAATGTAATTCCAAAAGGGACAAGTAGGCTTTTCAGGAATAACATCAGTGGTTGTGCATATACATCAAGTGCAGGATCTAGGCCACATTTCTGGATAAAATACATTGTTCATCTTAGGGTATAAGAATTTACAGCTGAAGGGATCCTGTTGTGGGAGACTTTCCCTCTGTGTTGGAGTGGGTTGGTTGCAACTAGAATTTGATTATCTGTATTGGCATATGTTTCCTAAGTCAAAAAAACTATTTGTATATAGAACAATAATGCCTCCCACTTGATGTTTACAGCAGAGACCTTCAGAGAGAAGAGAATTCTCCTAATTTTTACTACCAGTTGTTCATGGTGATATCTTTAGCTACAGGCTTGTCTTGTTAATTGATTGAATTATTTAAGGTGTTGATTTATTTACTGAAGGCAAAACTAGTATTGTTGTCTCTGACAGCCTTAGGGCTTGGAAGAATACTCAAGGTCTTTTTACTGATCTTTCAACATACTAACTAAAAATGTATTTCCTGTGTACTAAGTAAAAACAGATGGAGAAATCTGATTTCTTTCTTTTGAAGTGCTTACTTCATAGTCACTAAGAAACTTCTCTAAGCAGCACTCTAGCTTTTTTTCCCTCAACAGTCTTTCTATAAAAGATCAGGATTTTTCTACAGCTGTAGATGAGCCTCAAGAAATTATTTATAAATTTATGTGTTGTTCTATGTGTTAACATGTGTAAGCCAGAACTCCAGTGTATATATTTTGTGGATGTTTGCTCACTGTTGATAATCCTTGTCTGCATTTTTAGTGTGAGAAGCGTTGATGGCTCAGCAGTAAGCCCTTTTGGCTTTGCATGCTGCTGCTTCCCGTGCAGTGTGATGCCTCAGGCTGCACAGCCCCCTCACTTCCCTCCCCCAGCCTGCCCCAGTAAAATAAAAATGTGTGAGTTGTCTTTCTCACCTCAGAGCCCTTTCCTCTCCAAAGTGTGCACAACCACATACTTCTCGATAGTGTGCTGCAGAGGCACCCAGTCACTTGTAACTTATACTTTCTTCCACAAGAAACATTGCTGCTAAGTCCTTTAACTGGGGATTAATCTTTCTGTCTTTCACTCTTGAGTTGCTGCCAATCAACTATTATTCCCAAAACAAGCTCTTGGGTGATGACAGCAGTCTCATAAGTCACTGCTCAGTCTCTGGCCTACCTTACTGAGTCTATTGGCATAAATTCAAGTACATACAGCTGCTCATTTTTAATTTGGTCAGTACAGACCAATTTTATCCCCATATTAATGCCCATACTGGCACATCAAGCAAGCAACCAATGTTACTTCATTTACCCTGTACATCTGTACAGGGCAGGAGCGACTCTGCTGTGATCTCCTGAGTGGTTATTTAGGCACTCCTGCAGTGCCTGAAAACTTGAACATTACTACTGAAATGCCTCTAGGAGAATGTAATCTTGGGGAAGGGGGGCTCTGAATTTCAGAAATGAAGGTTGATCATTTCTAAGATGCTATGAGGCAACAAGCTTTAGAAGTGTTTCCATGGAATGGCCTTTATAACTCATTCCTTTCTTTGCCTCTAAAGCTATTGGAGTCTTTCCGATAAAATCTTCATGCCACACTAGTCCCAGGAGAGATGCAGAAGCAAGAAGAGAGATATATATTATTTACTCTGTGGTTTGTACCATGCTTCAGTCACTCTCTAGATACAACATGGATGGTTAGTGTTGTGTTAATCACAAAGCAGTTCTGTTCAGATAAGCCCTGGCAGTTTTAAAGGTTTAGCACAATGAATACTGTGTAAGTTGCTTGAACCTCCAAAACTTTCTGAATAACATGCTGACTTTGGGATGTCAAATATTGTAATTTGTGCTTCAAGCTGAGCCAAATAGATTGAAACACCTTCTCTTACTGTTTTGCAGCATTTCTGTATCTGATGTTATCCAAGGAAGGCAGAAATGCAAAAAAACCCACCACAAATGTGGGAGAGGATTGTGCTAAATAAACTTGAGAATGTGTGTTAAATCTCAAACTTTTTTTTTTTCTTTTCCTGGGCATGTACTCAGGTTGCTTTACTACTAACTGTGCTGTTTTCATCTTCCACAGCAGACATGCAGTGCTGGTTAAAATCTGATCTCATTTAAACTAGATACTGCACTATTGAAAGTGATTTTTTTTTTTTAAAAACACACTGTGAGACGTAGAGTTACCAATCATATGATGTCTACATCTTTTTTGCTAACCATGTCCATGCTTAGTTTGTTCCCCAGCCTGCAATAACCAAATAGAAATTTACTGCCACCATTAACTTGCTTATTGTCTAGAGACTCTTAATGCAGCTGATGAATACCTGTATTCTGTGCTACATTATTTTCAAAGGCTTTCTTTCTCCTGTTGCAAGGTGTGAGCCTGCTCCTACTGATGCTTACTTTGAAGCATTGTTTGTAATATTACTGGTTTCGGTGAAATAGGAAAGACAGCAGCAAGCTTTTCTTTCTAACTTGCACAACCCATAGAAAGGCCAAAGAGATTTGAAGCTTTTTTTGCTCCTTCAGGTTCAGAAATCGAGGTTCATTCACACTGCTTTATTCTCTGTGGGGATGCTGGTTCTCCTAAACCCATGTATAGTGAGGCTCTTGTTGGGAGCCACAGAATCACGGAGGTCTCTGCTGGACAGAGCAGCTGGAAATTGCCTCATTCAGGCTTCTCTTTGTATCTGGAGGTTAGCTAACAGCAGGACCAGGTAAGCCATGGCTTGGTATACAGGAGTTTTGAGAATCCCCAGTAACTGAGACACTACAAGTTCTGTGGGGAGCAGCACTACACTCTCTTCCCAGGGAGGATGTTTTTCCCAGTCTCCAGCCTAAGCCTGTCGTCCTTTGCTATATTGTCTGCCACTCTCAAAAATAGTTTACCTCTGTGAACTTTACCTTCCCTACGAGTAGTTGCATTATATCATCTCTTCTTTAGTCTGATGGATCATCCCTTCTTTGAAGACTAAATAACCCCTCTTCAACCTCTCCTCACAACCCATGTGCCCTGGGCCCTGTCAGCAAATGGACAGTCTCCAGTTTCTCCACATCCATCTTGATCTTATCCTTCATCCCAAAAGTGGATGAAGCACTTCAAGTGTGGTCTGATCAGTGCTGACTAGAGTGGGACAATAACCTCTCAAGCTGCTGGACATGCTTATTTTAATGTGGTCATTTGCATTATTTGTGACAAGAGCACAGTGTTGGTTTATATTAATCTGGCATTCACAGTAATCTCAGGACCTTCTTGGGAGGGGTAAGATCAGTCCATTTGGTTTTCAGCCTTTGCAGAGACCTGGGGTTATTCCCTGAGCGCATGGCTTTGCACTTGGCTGTGTTAACTTCTTGATGTTTGTTTGCTCAGTTCTCAGATTCATAGCCAAGTCCCTTTGGACTTAAGCTCTGCCTTTTGTCATGTCAGATACTTCTAATCTAGTATCCTAGAGGATACAAAAAATTCACAGGCAAGTTTTTGCTCTGATTTGTTCTCTTGGGGGAGATTGCTCTATCCATTAACTATGAGAACCATGGAAGACTTATTCCCTAAGCTACGGATGGCTTTTGAGTGTCTTCAGCTTTAGTTTTCAGAAGTTAGAACAGTGGGAGATACAGAGAGACTACCATTGTGTTTTCATGCTGCTGTGCAGAGCCAAGCCTGAAAGGAAGAAGTGTTTTTTTGTTTGCTAGGATGTTCTTCTGCTTCCTATCTATTTTTGCCTTCCAAATACTGTGTTTCATCTTTAATGGTTATGGCACCTATTAAGTCAGGAACAGTCTTATGACTGAACCAGCTCCACAGACCGTTAGCCTCATTATGGAGCCTTAACTTAATGCTCAGACTGTCAGTACATTAACAATTGTTTGGTATAAAATGTTGGCTTGTCTCCATGCCTTTTTTCTTCTGTTAAAGTTCCAGTATTTATAAATACAGCAAATTATGGCCAGTTAGTCAATAGTGTGGTTTTATTGTTACCCTTTCTGTTAATGTCAAGTTAACTACAGGTACCTCCCAATTTTCCTTATAGTTTCATCAGACTTCCATATTTTAGACAATAAAATCCCAGTGGATACGTTTCTGCTTATATTCCTTCCTTTATTTGTGTAGTCTTTCTCAATGGTTATCTATCACCTGCTATTTAGCTTCTGCAATGGATTTCAGCCTTTTTTTTTTTTATCCCCCCATACAATTTGTACTCAGAGTCTTTCGGTAGACATCTGGGTCCCCATGTGATAACTGATATCCTGTGCTAATTATGTGGTTAATTTGGTTTTTGCCTCCCTAATTGTCCTGAGTGGATCTCTTAGAAGTTGTTCATATAGAAGTTTACAGACCTCAAGATGAAAACAGCCATTTTATATTACTTGATGGGAAAATAGAAAAGGAATATTGTTAAGTTGTTGCCTACAGTAGAGAAAGCAGCACAGTGTAAGTGTATGTGATAAATATGCTGGCTAGTGTTGCCTACGGGATTCACAACAAAATTTGTATTTGACTCCCTTTGTTCACTGAAGGATGGAGGTCTATTAAGCAAAAAGTGGTTTTGGGAAACCACAAAAATCTTTCACTTTTGTAAAGCTCTTCAATGAAAACTTACAAGATGAAGTCAACATAGCTCATTCTGTCTGTTCTCCTACAAATACATCCTGTCTCAACCCAGACTTAGACTGGCTTAAAGGGACTGTACTTTAACAGCACCAGAGGTGTACTACTAAGGACAGCAAAAAGGCACTAAGCTCATGAGTGAGCCTATCTTGCTCTCTCTCAGCAGCAGTCATTTCTCTTTTAAGCCACTAACCATCCTGAATGTAGCCATATGAAAAACCCACTGCTGAGGGGGAGTGAGTGTGACATTCTCTTCAGTGGAACTCAGAGCTAAATTAACACAGTCCTCCTCCCCCATTTCTTCCTTCATGGATTGCAGTGCTGTGGCTGTATTAATGAGGCACCAGCTCTGTACAGTATGTCTTTCTAGTGCCAAAGTTCAACTGAAGTTTGGTAAGGCTGTCTGAAAATGTTTAGTTTTCTGGAGGTTATATATTTTTTTAAAAAAAAAATATTGCTTGATTCATTCTTGCCTTTCTTGGTGGTAGCATTAAAAAATTACCCGTTCTATATGAAGAGATGTTGAGGGCTTGCAACTTCATTGTCTTCCACCCTGTTTGAGCCATGGATGTGTTTACCCACATCAGAGGACATCTCTGGTGGAGTTAGTGGTAACTAGCTTTCATGGATGTGGTGGTTTGCTGTGTTCACAGAAAGTGAACTTACAGATAACAACCCTAAAGGTTTCTTACATTATTTCCCACAGTAAAATGCGTTGTGTGTATGAGAAATGACCAGAACAGTGGTTCACAGAGTGGTCTCTGGATTGATAGCAGTGGGAGGGCTGGGCAGCACTCTGCCCTTCAGCCTGCTTCATGGTTTTAGCAGTGCTTTCAACTCCAAGATCCTGATTTTGATTGGCACTGGGGCTAGTCATTAAGCAGGAAAGTGCAAGAAATGCATGCAGGGACAATTATGAGAAAATAAGCCTAGAGAAAGTGCTTGCTGCTATCTGCCATAAGCTGCAGGTTGGTTGATGGCTGAAGAATGAATAATCACATTCCTTTTTAAATGACACACTTTGGATGTGGGGTGGTTATTCCCTTTTTTAGTCAGTCACATGTCCTGATCCAGCAATGTGTTTTAGTTCTTTTTAAACTTGGATGATACTTTGAAATAAATAAAATTAGCATATGCTTCAATGCTGCTCTCAAACAGAAGTTCTTTCTAATGTCTAGGCCCTAATTTTTTAAAAAAGCAATTATTTCTAGAATCATTCCATGGATTCAAAATTCCTGTGTGCATTTAGATCATGGTAGACACCCAAAACTAAGACTGTGCACGATATGGGTCATGCAGAAGCTGAACCCTGTACTCAGATGTGTTGTCTCTGCCCCCCAGCCCTGCGCCTTATCCATGATCCCACCTCCAGGGACTGACCCTGGACCATCCAAGCAGGTTAACCACACCGGTGATTTAAGTTGAGAAGTTGACAGAACAGCAGAAGCAGAGAAGTGCACCAAGGGAAGCAATTTTTAAGTGCTTAATTACAGAGTGCCTGAAGAAGGCTGGGCGCTTCCCGGAGTACAGATCAAGCGCTTTCTCCCTGGTGGGATTAGGACACTTCGGCTACTTGTGTCAAGTCCCTTTCAGACATGCTTGTGCTTTGATTCCTCCCACTCCCCAGAGGAGTGCAATTAAGAAGTTGCTGCCTCCTAAGAGTGCAATTATGTTCTCTGAAACTCAATAAAGAGCCCTTAGTGTGAAATGTCCCCTGCTTCGTGCATTAGAATTCTTCTGACGGGTGGGTAATACCTCTGCTTTGGCAAACTGGCAGCATGTTTTGCCCCCAGACAATTTGCTGAATGTGAAGAGTGTCAGAGAGGGGATCAAAAAGAAGACATGAAGTAGGTAAAACACAAATAACCACGTAAGTATGCTTGATAAGCAATTTTTGAATAAAAGTTTGTATAAAAGGCTGAGCATTTGCTAAGTTTGCCAGAAATGGGCAATGATAGACTTCCAAGGACTGCAAGATTGGATTTTGCAGTTTGCTTATAATTTTTTTAACCCCTCTTGAAAATGGTGATTCTAAATAGAAGAGATTGGAAAAAAGTTACCTCAAGAGCCAGAGTCTCTGGGCTGTTGACAAAAACAAAATTCAAAGAGTTATTACCCCTTAAAGCCCTTGATTTACACTAGCCAAACACTCAGTTACGTCAGTCCCAATTTTAAGCCTCTGTGAAGGCAAAACTCACTTTGTGAAAACTGTATATGCAAGGCAGAAATATAATCTGCTTGAAAACTCGTTTTGAACAGTAGTCTTGACTATCTCACTGTGCCAATGTTGCTGTCACATCTGACAAATAATTACGCTTCTCTTGTTTAAGGTGCTCCAGCAATAGAAGAAAACAATTCCTAGGCACCATCTACCAATGTAGTGACAGAATTTCGAGCTAAGCTTTTCTTGTTGCCATGCACACCTTCACGCTGGGCTCTGGGTGGGCACGAAGAACATTTTATTCCCTCCCTCACTGCACCAGCCTCTAGGCTTTCAAATGTGCTTCCTCTCTGCTTCCCTTGTGTAGACTAAAGAACATAATTCTTTGATGTTTCTTCTTAGGCCACATTTTCTGATTCTTTGAATTTTTTCATTGATCTTTTCTGGGCACTTTTCAATATGTCACTCACCCTCTTAATGGGCAGAGTGGTCTGGGTGATGCCTTGTTACTGCTGTGCTGAGGGGAAGGATTTTGTTTTTTTTATAATGCTTTGTTATATTCCTGTTTATCTATTACTGTATAATATGTTGGGTTTTTTTCTTTTTTTTTTGTTCTCTCCAATAGTGTGGCATTTTTTATTCATGTCCAGCTTGTGATCCCTTTAGCCCTTCTCCGCAGAACCCTGGCAGCCCTGCTTTATACAGGTGATTATTCCTAACTAAATGGAGTGCTTTTAAACTTACTGATGCCAATGGCTATTTCTTTTTAGATGGGCTAGTTCTCCAGTATGTCACAGGTTTTCTTATTTTAGGGCCGAGTTGCCAGAGTTGGGCCACAATCCAGAATACATTTTACCAGAGAAAGGCAATTGTCTGTGCTTGGATTAGTGTTCCAGAAGAGGTCTGGCAGCGCAGGAGATACTAACACCATAGACCTTCAGGGAAGGTTTAAAACTAAACTAAACTAAAAAATTAGGAATATTCTAAAGAAAACACTGATTATATAGTTAAAGAAGTCAAATTCATTGCATAATGTCTTTAAGTAGTAACTTTTCTCAGTTCTACAAGTCACAGCAACTTTCAAATAAATTGAGTGCAGTTAGGCTGGTTCCACACCAAGGATTAATGGCAAAACATTGAGGAAAAACCCAAAAAGTAAGCTATCCAAAAAGTTAAGGAAACCCCTAACAAAATTTTGTTTAGTAGATGATTCTACTACATTGTGATTTAGCTAATGAATATAAGGTATCAAATACAATGCTAGAAAGCCTGCAATATGATCATCACTTCTTTCACTTCCAAAATGAATTCTGTAATTGCTGCTGCTCCCTGCCAGCGGCTCAGTACTAGCTGTTGTCATGTCTAAACTGTGAAGTCACTTGTAACAACCAACCTGGAAATATGTAGAAGCACTGCAGTTATTCCAGCTGCTTTGAGCCAGGAAAAGTGCTACATGCATTCTAGATGACTGTTACCTCAAAATGTATGTGTCCAGAGCATTGTTGGTAAAAGCACTGGGAGTGAGACATGAAAATAACCGCATTATCTGGACTGCCTTCCAAAGACAGGATGAACATTAAGATTAGCCTATAAACTTTTTTCGGGGGGTATCCCTTCAGTTCTGTTACCTGTAGCACCAGTTAACAGTTGTGTTTGAGAGGAGTGGATGACCTGTCATTGCAAACAGAGTAACTGCTTTAGTTCCGAGTGTGCATGCTTCTGGATAGAACAGGGAGTACTACAATATTTATGCCAATAGTCTGTCTATTCCTTAGTTAATTACAAACATTGGCTCAAACTGGCATCCCTGTTACTATACATCCAATAGAACACACTATCTTCCTTCTGCATCCTGTTAGTTTTCACAGGGATTTCTATTTCTTACAAAATATTTCTGTTAGTGTTGATAATAGCTCCATTTAGCTTGAATGTCCCTGTATGGATGAAAAGAATCTAGATTTGTATAACAGAAGGTTAAAAAAAAAAATCTAATTTAGGCAAGTATTTTCAAGTGTTGTTGAATATATTGAAAAACCATCCCACACCTAAAATGACAAATACTTGTATAGGACAAATCAGCACTCTGCTGTCATAATGCAATATGTTGTATGACATTATTGAATCTCCAGGTTTTCTAGAGAAGAATGAAAAGAGAAATAGAATTGCTACTTCATACCTTAAAGAAGAATGTAATAATCATGAAATTCATTCAGGTGGTGATGCCTAAAACTATCCAGGTGGCAATGCCTAAAAACTATCCATATATTTTCCACTGTAAATGTAATTTTTGACTTCCTGTAGCTTTGCAAAAAAAAAAAAAAAAAAGTTATGCTGATTTTGTGCCTTAGGATGAATTGGTGTGGGTCATAGCTGTGTTGTTTCAGAGAAGGAGCTTAAGGAAAAATGTATGATTTTGCCACTATTAAAACCCTTACATCAGTTTGATCGTGAAAAACTTCAAAACTTTGGGGAAGACAGGTGGGAAATGACACTGAGGGGTAAGACTCCTGGTCATCCTGCTACAAAGAACCTGTCGTCCTGGGAACATGTTCTGCACAGGCTGCTGTGAACAGAGAAACCAGCGGTGAGGAGGTTGGAAAGTGGCCGGTTGTTGCTCACTCTCCAAAGTGGGGAAACAATCCCTGTGCCCACCATCTCCATTTTTTTTTTGTCCTATCAGCCAACACCTGTGACACCTGCTGCCAAAAGGGGCACCCATCTTCTGTGAGAGGTCAGCCCAGGGACATTAGCAACTTGAAGTGTTTTCTTCCACTCTGTTAGCTCTGTGACAGAAGCTGGTGGTAACAATTCAATGGTATTGAACCTGTGCGTCAAGGGAACGAAGCATGATGGATGTTCCTGGGGCTCTCCTCTGTGTTGTTTTTAAAAGGAGGAAGATTTTAAACAGTAACCATATAGAGAGAGAGGAAGAGGTGCATGGATGCTTGTACAACCTTAAGATAGTGCTCAGGATATAAGCCAGAATTTCACAGAGAAGAGAGCAGTTGCATGTCAGACTTCTGCTCGTTTTTTTTACAGAATTGAAGTGTATGTAATGAACAAGAAAAGAAAATAAAGACTTCAGTATTAGACACTTGTCTCTGGACCTTGAAATGAGTTTTAGTCCTCTTTCTGTCCTAATATCACTTATGAACTTTTTGAAGTCAGTTAAGGAAGGCTCTTGTCCTTCTGTGTAATCTCCAGTGCTTGACTCTGATTTGCAGAAGTGATAAGCCGATGTGAAAAGCTGATTTTCAGGAGGTGAAGAGTGAAAACAAAGTGCTGTGCATTGCTAAAACCTGTGGCAACGAAGGCCAGGCTCTTCTTAAGCTGGGAACCTGCAGTTAGAAGATACAGTGCTGCATGCCCAGGAGGGTTGGGGAAGAGGCCTTCACTGGCTTATGGAAAAGATCTGTGATGATGAACTGCTGAAAAACACCATGAGCACTTCTAACTCACAGTGAGGTAAAAATATTACCTTCCCAAATAAGCCTAAAGCCGTTGCATGTTCCACCTGTGCATTTTTACAAGGTGATCATTTTTTCAGATATAGCAGCAAAACCCAATTATGCAAAAACCGACTGTCTCGAGACTAAGAAGACTGTGATTCACAAAAAATATTTTCAGTTTAGATGTATTTTCTTTAGAGTTTTCACTGTGGGTTTTTGCAGTTATTTATTTTATGTTTCTGGGCAAGAGAAATCTTCTTTACTCAATGTCAGAGAATAAATTACATCATCCTTGAGTGTGTCACTTTTAATCTGGAGATTTTTCTGAAGATATTTTTAATGACTTTGCATCTAGAAATATCAGTCTGATAATTTGTCTAAACTTCTTGATTACCATTTCTTACAGTTAGACTTACTTAAGGAAATTTATAGTTTAAATTGTAACTTCACTGTATGTAAAATGTGTTTCTTAAAGGTCTCCCTCTCATTTACACTTAAAATATGAATATCTCATTTTATGACATTACTATTGTCTTGTTTAGGATCCTGGAAAAAACTAATCTGATTCAGTAAGAGCATCTATAATTTTTATTTAATTAGCAGGCTACTACTTTTTAAATTATACCGAAATTCACCTAAGATACACAATTGTCCTATTTAATTCTGTCTTACCCACAGACCTGATGGATGGCTGTCTGACTTTGTCATCATTAGCTATTAGATGCAGGGGAGAGTACTTCCTCTAAATTTTGTATTGCATCTCTAGTTCCTTTCCCAATCTACAATGTATAAGAGCAACCTCCATTTCTCTGTAGGAAAATTAGAAAAAAGCTTTGTGAACTGTTATGCCTCATGAATCCTCTCCTGGCATGGTTTCACTCAAATTCTCTCTCCTTTCTTTGTCCTGAGGTTGTTCTGCCCTTGTACTCTGTGCTGTCTTTTTGCCTCCTGTTTTACTCCAGGGCTCTGATCCTCTTATTATTGATGCTGTGCATGACCTAAAATTAGCTCCCTCAAAGAACAAGCCAATTTCCAGTAGGGCAAACCCAAATACCAAAGCTTAGAGGTTTTGTGCCTGAGCCTGCTTCAAACCAATAGTAATGACATGAGGCAGCACCACATCTGTCCCTTTCCAAGAGCACCCTTTGTATCTTCAAAGTCTGACACCTTCATACCATAGCACAGTCAAGTAATACAAGTCATGGTGTGAAAACATTACTCTGCTAGGCTAGGACATGTTTTTCCATGAAAAACCTGAAAAAAAACGTGTGATAAGAATAATTTTGGTGCCAAAAGGACTACTAGTCAGGGGAAGAGTATCAGAGAGGGGATTACAGGCTCAAATCAAACATTGGTTTGGCCCTGGGTCATGGCTCCAGCATTTCCTGCTATAGAAAACTGGCACATAAACTGACCCAGTAGGTGTTAAGTCTGGCACTATTCACAGCAATGTCTGTGGTCATGTATATAGGGGCTTTATGGGAAGCACACCAGAGATTGGCCTGGGGCTCAGACTTGGAGAGCTCATTGACTTCCCTTGTGCTGACCATGAAACTGTCTGTAAAATGAGTTGTTGTGATGAATTGTGCCTTCCCAGAGCAACATCTCAGTTCACCTACCATCCTGTAAGCAATTGTCAGTATGACTACTTTTATATCTGCTCTCAGCTCTTGCAAATAAAGGGACGATAAGAACTAATGGACAGAAAAGGGTGTGAATGCAATGCACTTCTCACAGGAGCTTTCCTGCCACTTTCACCTGACATTTCAGGAACTCCCTGGACACGCCACAATTTTTGATTAATTTCTTTCCAAAAATTTAGTTATTTTTAAATCATATTTGCTCCAGAGGATGCAAGGCCCGAGCAGCATGTGTATGAGACCCTCTCTACCAGCTGGTTTGGTGGCTGGATTTCTTTTGCTGGTGTGCTACACAAAGACACCTTCCAATGTTTTCTTTATAAATTCTAGATGTCTAGACTTTTTATCCCTCTGGCTTCTTATGTGCTGCCAAACAGTGGCTTGCCATGCCTTCTCCTACACTGTTACTGATGCATTTGGTTTTGTAAAGGAGTCAAAAATGTCACTGTTACAAATGAAAAACAGAATGTCAAATAAAGGGGAAGATTAACTTCGTCCTATGAAAAACAACACTGTTTTTCAGGAATAAAATTTACCTCTGTAAGAAGTAAGAAAATAATTATCACCAACCTATTAATAAGAGCACTTCTGAAATGTGCATGCGTTTGGACTGAGATGTTTAAAGTGTACTTCAAATTTATCTTAATTATGGCTCTAAACTTGAAAATTGGTGAAAAATAGTATTTCTATTTAGTAGGAGTGGGTGGTGTTATCTATTAACATAAGTTTGAAGTCACACAGTAACATTTAAAGTCTATTTATAAGTGAAAGACTAACAAACAGATGAGTGAATATAGGTCATAGAGGGGAGTTAAAGAGAATGGGAATAATAACACCTCTGGCTACATGGGCTGGTGAGACATCACTGCTCCAGGGGAAAAAGGATCAGAAAAATAGCTTGGTGTCTAAATAAAGTCTTGGATTCTTGCAGCAGAACAAAATACCAGATATTCTGACTGGGCTTTACAGCACTGCAGACTGCCTGAGAAGCTTTTTATTTCATCCTAGAGGCAGACATAGGGTACTTATTATTCAAATACCTACCACTTATCCTGAATAATGCTTCCAAGGCATACCTGACTGAACTGTTAAAAAACCCAGACTGGTCAAGTGCTGGTTTAATATGCACAGACACTGGCTTGCAAACCACCATAAATTGTTTTCACAAACTGCAATTTAACTGTCAAGATTTAATTAAGAAACATATCAGAACCTTTGGCATAAATGGGGTAGTTAGGGGTGTTGGACAAGTGGGCTGTGGGACATGGCAGGGGCTTAAAAATTTATGCACTGACTTGTCTTTGCAAAAGGGAACTGGGACAGGATTGCTTAAAAAAACCAGCAAACCATCTACCTTATGTATAATGCACATGGTAGGTTTACATCATTCTCATCACTGAGTCAGGATTGTTTAGTTGGGTTTTGATTGTATTAACCTACATATTGTAGTCTTGAAAATCCTAGGAAAAGGACACATTTTATAGCACTATAAAATCATCACTTTCCTGTACATGTTTCTGGTACTGTATGAAGATTATTATATTCCCTGAAAATACATAACAGATTTAATCTGAAATAGGATGTGTTTTTTTTCCTGTACAAGCAAGCTGTCTGGCAGGCATCAGGAGATAAAGAGAATGTTTACTATTAAATTGTAGTGATTTAAAGTAATATTTGTGTAAATATGCATATACATAGAAGTATTAAAAAACACAACGAAAAACTACTAAAGCTGACATGTCAGTTTTAAATAAAATCTGGAAATAGTGAAGCTTAAAGGACAGCTAGGCATCATTCACAAATACAAACTAATATAAATTAAGAACTGTTTCTGCTCTAAGCCTCATGTGTTAAAACTAATCAGTATTTACTGTATTATCTCTGACTAGAATAAGGACAGCGCATTATCTGTTTCAGCAATGCAAAGTTAATTTTAGCTGTCAGAAGGCTGAAGTCAAAGACCTATAAAAGAATATATTTCCTGAGTGAAATCTAAAGGGACATTTTGTTTCCATTCCATTGCTTCTGAATAAATTGTTTTGAAGCAGATAATGAATTCCTGTAAGTGCTAGTCTTCTGGTCCTAAAATCTCTAAGAGCTTTCTTAGGAAAGCATTTTTTTGCTAATTTTAGATTATAACCAAATAGGTGTGAGGGTTTTTTTGTTTGTTTGGTTGGGTTTTTTTGGGTTAAAATGTCTTTGTGAGAGCAGTCCAAGGAAGAATTTTCAAAATTCAAATTCCCTTAAGTAAAATTTATACAGTTGTGACAGACTTGTTTAAAATTTTAAATACACATTTTGCGTATAATTTTCAGTGATGTGACTATATTGGCTCTTCCCAGGTGCTCATCACACTGAACTTGGAGAAAGTTTATGAATTTTAATTTCCATTAGTAAAGTGATTGTATGAAGGTAAGTAATTTGAAGGTAAGTAATTTAGAACTGTTTAGAGACAAAAATTGCAAGGAAAATTCCCTCCTCTATTTTTTTTCACTCAAAATAATGCATATTCAGTTTATGAGACCCAACATTACAAATTCATTCTTTAGCTATTCAAGATAAATTACAGAGAAAATTCTCTTGAAGCAGTAAAAGTACCTGCAAGCACATTTTTAATAACAAGAGACATGCCCTATTACCAGATTCATGAGACCCTGGATAAGAAGTTATTAAAACTGCAGCATTCATTGCTGCAGGATGCTGAAACAGTCAACAAGAAAAACAGATTGAACAGAGATCACATCAAATTCACGGATAAGAATCCACCACTGTTATTTGAACAGGATGACTCTACACATAATCTTCATCTAGGAAGTTTCCAAGCCATTTTGAGTAGGACTATTTGGGTGTGATGGTGTTTGGAAGCTCTCACAAAGATCTGACCCAATAGCAGCATGTTTTTTGTGCCGTACTGAAAAATGCCTGTGCAGTGATATGGAAGATCTTAATTCTGTTCTGTCTGCAGTGAAATATAAAGAACTTAACAGGGCCAATGTTCTGTTTGGTGTTGTGGGATTCTTGCATGCAAGCTAGAAAGCTTTTGCCGGGTGGTTAATTGACTGAAAGAATACTTCTAGCCCCGGAGAACCAGGCTGAAAAGTCTTCTTTTTCTCATTGATTTGTTCTGTAACAAATGGTGTGGCTTGGCATGGTGAAAGACTGAACCCAGCAGCATTGTCTTAGCAGGGAATATGAAAAGCATAGTTGTACTTGAGAACTCAGAAGTATCACCTGGAAGTTGTACTGGCACAACAGTGACAAAGTAGCAGCTTCCCGTTTAGTGATGGATTCTGCGCTGTGATCAGCCAGAGGCCTCAGTCGTTTCCATCCATTGGCATATTTATTTGCTTTAGTTGCTTTAAGCTTTCCCTTTCTTTAGTAGAGAATAAGTAAGAGCTGTGCTGCACCAGAGCTTGTACCACACTGAGGTATAAAAGCTGTCACTTAAGTAATTTTGAGTGTGAGTCTCATGAGTGGATAACTAAATAGGAGGGGGACACAAGAGTCAGCAAGTTAGCCCAGCACTTCAAAGTACAAAACCCCTCTAGTTAGTTTGACTTCCTTAGGTTTTCTTCTATATGCCTTGTTCTTTCCTAGTTAGATCCTAAGATAAACTCAGGAATCTGGATACTTCTCTATATTCCACAAAATTGTGACTTTCTGCAGGATAACCTCTTAAATTTTGCTGCTAGATTTTTCTACCAACAAGATACCTAAGATACCAAGAAATGTTCTTTCAATATTTTGCAGATTAGAAGGCTGATTTGTTTGAAACAGGCATGGCTATCCCTTGTGCTCCTGCTAGGCTGCAAAACCTTTGTGTTGGCAAGAGGAGTGAATATAATCTATCCACCCAGAACTGGCAACAGCAGTGAGGCACCAAACCCTCTCTCTTCCCTTCCAGAGATTGCAAACAAATGTGAAGAGCACAGGGTTCCTTCAAATCCATGCAAAGTTAATTTTTCTTTTTTCTTTTTTTTTTTTTTTTTTCTCTCTCTGCTTTCCAAAAAGGACAGAAGCCGGTAAAGGTGCAAAGCTGTCATTCTTGGTGGAAGGGTTATTAAAAACTGGAACCACAGCCTGCTGGCGGCAGAGAGGGCTTTTCAGATCAAAGTGAAGTAGTGCACAGTCATGTTGTTTTAAAGGATTGTAAACCACACTATTTAACATGCTTCAAGTCATACATATGACCCAAGGACAGCTGGATGCAGGAACACACACAAGTTATGTATAGAATAAAACAACTGCTCATGGAAATATTGTTAGGGCTGCAAGTTTACACCTGAAGATGCATTTGATGGACGGCAGATGTAAACTATTAAATCCCTGCCTATGTGGATTTCAATTGCCTGCCATAACTTCAGTTTCTGAAGGACTTTAGTTAAACTGCCACAATTTTTCTAGCTAAGAAGGACCTCAATCATTTTCAAAACCAGTTTTGCCCAAGCCTTCATTTTGCCTATTTGTACTGAAAGCTTTTTAGCAAATGGACCACTTACCCCAGTATCTTTGCTCAGTATGAGATGGGTTTCTAGGCACTACTGCAGTAATACAATTATGAACAAATAACCACTCCAGGGTCCAGGGTAGTTCTATACAGACCTTCATATTCATGTTTTTGTACCTCAGGTACAGTCAGAGCTTCCACAGTGCATCAATTAATTAAGCTCCTGGTTACAGCCACTGAGCTACAGGGGCATGCTGAGGGGCTGAGCCCACTTATGACATATGTCTGTAGCCTCCACGTCAAGGAACTGTTTTATCTTTTTGAAAAATAAACTGCAGGTGTCAAGTGTTGGGGCTTATGTTTATGTGTCCTAAAAGTAGCGAGGGAGAGAGTAAACAAAACAAGTCCAGAAATGGCAACATATCCACACTGGTGAGCAAGAACAGCAAAACTGTCAATTTTCTGTCATTTCTTTTTCAGGTCAGTTCAAAATCCATCTTCCTGAGCGCATCTCACCATCAACTTTGTTACCAAATGGTCAGTTTCTGTGATTTTAAATACCTGCCTGAATCCACACCAGGTTTCTTAGCTCCTTGTTTTATGTAACTGATCAGTGCAGTAACTGCTATTTACTAAACTCTGGGGGCAATGATCAAGATAACTGAAGACATGAAGTTCAAACATGGGTTTAATGTCTATTCCAGGTCAAACATAACATTTTTGTGTTTTAGGGTTGCCTATTTATAGCTTGCAATAACAAAATGTAAACTGCTTACTCATGCAATTTGCCTTAACATTAATCATATTTAAGCAGGCAATTTCTGATTTTGGTTTTTTTTTTTCTATCTTGCTGCTACTGTTTTAGACACAGTTAGAAGGATAATGTGTGTGTTTGTCCAGCTTAGCAGTTTACATATTTGTAATTTAAAAAAAATTCTGTTCCAGAGGAAGGGAAATACTATTCTTGTAACTGACCTCAGAGAGCTAGACATTTTTTTGCCTGGTCAAGTAAATACCAAATTCCTGAATGAGTACAGAATTAAGTCTAAATTTCCTGCTTGATGCAGGGATAGGCAGAGATCTGATGAACACTCTTTGAAAATTTCCATTCCAAAGACCTGTTTCCATGCTGTTCTCTACTCTCTAAGCTAACCTTAAACAGCTGTTGGATATTTCAGTCTGCCTTGAGTTATTTTTTTTAAGCATAGAAATTTATTCCAAGAAATATATATGTTAGAAAATTTTCCAGCAGTCATTTTTCCAGAGGCATACATAGAAAAGTTAAGTTTCCTTGCAAATGTAAAATGTCTGTAAATATTTTTGTTGACTGATAAATTCTAGTAGACTTTTATGACCTTGACCTTTGACATGGGGTGACCTTGCTGGTGAAACACATGGCCTTGAACATCTTTGTGGAAGCTCAGGAAGTTTGAGGTACTGAAAAATAACATATCATAACATGTACAGGCTTAGTACAGACCTTTATAGATTTCTGACAACTGAATTTTGCAAAAAATACCAGTGTTTTGTTTACTCATAGGAAAAATACAAGGCAGTATATTTTCATTTCATTTCCAGATCATTGGCAGTCTCTTAGGTGCTCCATCATCTCTGGCTTGTCAGCAGTGTGATTCCAAAGTACACTGTTTTATCAAATAACTCCTTGTTAGCAGATTAATCCTGGCAAGCTACTGTGGGTTAGAGGCATATTGAGGAATCCTGTATTTAGAATTAGTAATATTTTCAGTTGTCTGCCTTGCGTTTTTCTCTATAGAGATACTGATCATTCTTTCCAAGGATCTGAAAGACCCCAGGGGAAAAATTTCTAATGACAGGCTCAAATAAAACCCAACACACTCTTTCAAGACAACATTTACATGCAAGCTTTGATTTTTATGGATTATAGCCCTCAGTTGTCATGAGAGACCAGGCTTAAAACAGCACAGATCTCTTCAAAAACTCTGCATCAAGGACTCTTATGCCCAGGGAATTTGCTACTTACTGAAGTTTACCAGTTCTGCTTGAACGAATCATGCTACCTGTTCTCCTGCACTGGGGACACTGCAAAAGGTATTTACATGTGTTAATCTACCCTATGAACTTCAACATTTTTTTTCTTCTTTTTCTTCCCTATGTTTCTGGTGAACTACTGTTCTTCCTCACGTCACCAAGTCCTACTAAGTGAGAAAGTTTCATGCACCTGTTCATATAAATGGAAGTAAAACTTTCCCTTTTTGTAAATTTTGCAGATTCTTTTGGTGGAATCCATCTCACCTTCTTTTGTGTGTCTGCCTAATGTAAAAGCAATCCATGGTAGACAGGTACCCTTGGGCGCCTCAGGCACTCTTTATGGGAAAGGAGTGAAGTGATGACTGGGGTGAGATTGTGCTGACTTATTTAGACCAGCTGCCTTACACCTCATGAGTGGCTGTTTCTCTCTATTACTGCAAAAGGAAACTTGGAGTGAGTGGTTCAGGTACACTTCCCTGTCTTTGGTCAGATGAATCCTACCCTAAAATTTGCAGGTACTAAGTGTTTAAGCTTTGACTGGGAACAGTAAGGGATATATGACAATTTTTTTGTTGGGAATTTTGTAGGTGTTATTGAGACAGTCAGCAGAAATAGATTCTAAGAGATTCTAATAAAACATTATTCAGATATTTAGTATCTTAAGAAACCCACCTTTGGAAAGCAAAATTGATGTCACTTCCCTGAAGCAGATTGAAGTGCAACAGAAAAAAAATTATTACTACATCTAAAGTCCTGAATAAACCCCCAAATCTGAGCATTGATCTCTTTTATCTGCTAAGCCTTTCACAAGCAAATCTGCTGATCTTTGCTGTACCAACCCTACCTGCAATAACATACCTTAGTTTAATTCAGCTAAACATGTTTGGTGATGACAGTACCATGTTCAAAACAGGACACAAACTTATGACAGATACTGTAGTTACCACCATTTTTAGAAACACATTTTAAATGTCTGAACATTTTCCCCCCAGTTATTATTAAATGTATATATTTTACTGACATTGCAGTAACTTGCCTTCCCTTATCTCCAGTGTATATGACCGTATTCATTTGTAGCTAAAATTGTCCTCCCCAGAGTTCACTGGCTTCAACAGAATTACAACTTACATGATTTCAGCTGATAGAGTCTACTGCAGATACATAACCTAAAGAAGTAACATATTTCTGGCAATACATGATAAAAGAAGCACTTGGCAAAGGTCAGCTTTTTAGATGCCTTGTGGAAATCTCATTAAGTGCAATCTTCTCATAGGTTCTCTTCTTCTGCCTCAGTGTCTGTACCAATTGTCCTAAATTTCTGATTGAAGTGCAGCATCTCTGTGACTTTGTTAACTTCAAGTTCGAAGGACCCAGTATAATTAAAATAACCTCAAAGTCAAATTTAGCAGGTAAGAATTTTGATAAAACTCTTTGAATGAACTCTATTTTATGAAAGTAAAACAATTTTTAAATTATCAGTCTTTCTGCATGTAGTTAATGCTTCTAAGACTTGAGTGAACGTCAGGCAAACTCCTAAATATTTGAACAAAAAAGCCATTCTAAGGCTATTATTCTACATTAATGGAAGCAAATACTATGCCAAAATGAAATCCTTCTGCGAGCAGGGCCTATCTTCATTGCAGTTTTCCATTTTAAATCCTAACTCTTGTCTACTGTGATGACTCCTTGTTAAGCTTCTGTTTAAAAGACTAGGTTGGTGCATATATTAAAATAGTGCAGGTGCAGAGAACAGAAACAAAAGCAGGTAGTGCAAAAGTTGTAAAGAACTGTAGTTCAGTGCTGAGGCAAAACTAATGACTACCAGCATTGTTGCTGCCTACAAACTCCGGAAACTGTTGCATAGTTGAGCCATCTACAAATAGCAAAATGATAATATTTACATGGTGACACTTTGTATGGACATCCATGTAACTAGATTTCAGCTAACAGGCTGCTATATATATATACTAAAAAAAAAGGCAGCTGTATATTAGATATGAATCAATTACACAGTGAGATGCTAAACTCACTTCTCTGTCCTGCTGGAGGTGCTTCTACAGGGAAAAAAAGCACTTCATGCCTTGAGGTTTCTCTCAGAGCATACTTATTCTCCTCACATGAGCAGCATTGTGTGAGCTTGATAGGCTGGCTCTTAAAACCTGCATTATATTCCCCTGTCAGAGAGTCTTCATTTATACTTTAGAAGATTCTGTGTGCCTAAGTGATCTTCTGACCCTTTACTTGTTCAGGATGCTTTATCCCAGATTCCAGCCTTACAGAGCTCACTGCAACCTCTTGGCATTGCAAAGGTCCCTGGATTGAGGTGGCTGCCAGCAGAGAGAGCAGCAGAGAACTCACCAGCTCCAAGGAGCTAAGGGTTGAGTTACACGGAGAACTGAGGGGGTTGAACTCCATGGCATATGCAGCTGATGGACAGAAGAACTTGTATCATGTGAGTCTGCTGATCAGCATGAGCCTGGAGGATTCTGCAACCATTATTTGGTAAACTTCAGTCAGGTGCGTTGTATGGCACTGAGGACTAAAGCCCTGCAAGATTGAAACCTAAAAATAAAACTAAATATAATTTGGATATCTTAATGTGTGATGTGTATCCCAGTGGAGGCACTATCCAGTGTGCACTTTTCTGGACCACCTTTGGCCTAAGTCATAGTGATATCTCCCAAGATCATAAAGAGTTTGGAATTCATTCAAAGGCAAATAGATAGTAAATATTCACATGGATTGCAAAAGAAAAAGTAGCCTCCCAGATGTTGAAACAGGCAAGTACTTAAAGCATTGAAAAAAAATATAAAAAAGCAAGAATATCTTGTATTTTTGGAATACTGCTGTGGCAATGTATTTCAAGGACAGAGACTTCACAAACTAAATGTTCTCCACAGAACTAGCTTCAGTCTCGACTTTACTGAGGTATGTGAAATATATGAATGGTCTACCAATATGCTGGTAATTTAAATGATAAATACGGATAAGAACTTTTCTACATTCCTGCCTAAGCTTTACTCAAAGCCTTCCATTAAAATACATAATTGAGCACCTAGACAGTTGCATTTTGATTTGCGTCTATTGCCAACACAGTATGTCTTTTGGCTAAGGCTTTCATGCCTTACTTTCAATAATAATGTTTTAAATTAAAGACTGCTTTCATCAGCATAATGAAGCAAGATAGCAAAGAAAATAGCTAAGTGTCTGAGCACAGAAATTCATTAAAGTAAGAAAAAAATCCATGAAATGAAATCCAGTGATGGTGATGAGAAAAATATTGAGCCTCAAAGATGACAATACTGAAAGCAGAGACTGCATGGGAGGGGCTGCTTTCTTTCTAGAGATTTTGCCCTTTTTTTCTTTTCAGTTCTAAGAAATCAAAATTTTGGTAACTCAGTTACTTTTAAATTGCAATAGGCATATGGGGTTTTACTAGCACAAAACCTGTGGCTGATAGTGATACAAGGACTAATCCATTATGCTACTTATGTAAGTATTAGTATTAATGATTTCTCTTCTTCCAATACTAAGAAACAATTTAATAATGACAAATACCACTGTTCAAAGAAGACAATTTAATCTAATCAAGATATTATGGTTTCTAATTACCCTTCTGGTCTCTATTTAAGCTGCACATTGTAGATGCATTCCCTATATTTATGTTAGAAATAAGTTGTCCTTATAAAGTCCTTTTTTAAAAGAAATATTTGAAAAAGTGCTGTTCTCCTCATTAAAATACTTTTACTTTCCCCAGAGTATAAAGAACTTGCATAGTGAGTGCTAATGAGACACATACTCGCCTTTCAATTGCTGTCTCTCTTCCTCCTCTATGTTATTTCTTTTCTTCAGCAAGTCAAGGCAGTGTTAAGCAAGAAAACTTGTACCTGTCTGATTCATATCTGCACCCCTGCCTGTCTGCTGAGCTGTGCTGCTGCTCTTGACAGCCTGTGGGAGGTCAGGAATACAGAGAGGGTTTACAGGAGAAGCTGACACCTTGCATACATCCAACCCAGACAAGTTTTATAAACCTGATAGCTGGCTCCATTGGCTATGCAGAGACAAAAGGTTCTGCCTGGGACAGAACAACCCTTTGCTGCTGGAGCACAGATGGTATGAAAGTACTTTATATGACATGAGGTGTTAGAAAACATTTGGCTCACTAAAGAGTGCTGTCAAGACCTGTTTTCTTTAAGCTGTCAGTCTGTCATTATCTTTTGGAAACTAGCACTCAGCCAGCAAACCCATTTCCATCAAAACCAGAAAGTTTCACTGTTTATACTTCACTTCCATTTTCTCCCATCAGGTAATTTCTCTCTATAATATCACCACAAGTATTATAGTAGAATTAATGGGTAATCAAAACTTCTCTCGTACTAGGTACAAAGTCAGAAATTAGGTTTTAAAAATGATAAGAGAAAAGGAAAGAGAAGCTTTCAAACCAAGTGTTTCCTACACCTGAACCGGCTGGACTTCCCATATACAGTGTAAAACACGTCCTTTTTTCTGTTTTGGGTATAGATGTGCTGAGAGGAACTAACCCCCTACCCACAGTTAGTTCAGGTGCTGCTGACTCTTGTAGCTGAACTCAGTATGGACCAGAGCACACATTTCATGCAGCCCAGCACACAACTTACAGGCTAAGACTTGCTCACAGAGAAAGACCATCATTGACCTTGCTGTCTTCTGAAGTCTTGAGAGTTCTTCTGCCTAGCTGTGTGAACCTTGTTACAGATATGAAATGAATTTCTCCTGGTTTATGATGCGTTCTTCAGTCCCCTTTTTGAAAGCTAAATTGGGCAGCACTGGGATGAGATCACAGATCAGAAGAACTCCTGTCTAGCTTCTACCTCCAGTACCTGGTCCATTCATCGTCTAATTTCGCAGCTGGAGGAATTCCTGACCAAGGTAAAATCCAACTTGAAAGAATAAAATAAAGCAATTTTGGGAACTTTGTCTTTCTGTATGCATTCTTCATGGCAGCAGGAAAGGCTTGTAAAAGCTGAAGCTGGCTGGTATTCTGATCTATTTTTCACCAAAATCTGTATGTTTCATTAATATTACTATGAACCAATTATGTGATTTTAGTCAATTTTACAGTTACAAAGTGACACTTTTTAATTATTACAAGCAGAGTAACCTTGTCTTTGTCTCTCTCACTGTAACACTTTTAAAGTGCAACTTGCCGTATCTTTCATAGAGTGTAGATATAATCCTGAGGTGGTAGGGCTCTGAACTTGTGTAGATAGAGATGAGGGTAAGGAGTGCTGAACATGGGAAAACATTGGTATTGAGGATCTTTTTCTTCCTCTAGTAAAAAAGCCATGAGATTAAATATTTTAGGAAGACTCTTTGAATGTCAAATGGTGGCACGTGGCTCTGCTCTGCCTCAACGTGTGCAATTTTCAGGTCCACTCATGAGCAATCATCTTCATGTGCATTTGCTTGGGCAATTAGCTGACTGCTGAAAATTTTCTTTTTACATTATTATCCAGATGTCTCAATTTTCTCTCCTGATACTGTTGCAGGAAGTTTTACCCTTTTGTTTTTAAACATTTTTGTATTCAAACCAATTGTAAGTGCTTTCTGAAATGTTATCGTTAAGCTGTTGAATCTGAATGACTCTGGGAAACAAGGTCTTTGGGATTTCATCTCTGCTGTTAAAAATCTACAATTAGGTACTATGAAAAGTCACTTTTTTTTTCTTCAAAACTGCACATGGCAAAACCAGAAGTAAAATCAAGCACACAAAGGCATGAAATGTCTACAGGCTGATACAGAAACTGAGAAAAGCCTTCTCACGAAGTATCTGTGATGAGCTAACATCAAAAGAATTTAGGTTCAGCTTGGCACCATGAAATTTGGTTAAGCAAGGTAATGAGTGCCTCTGTGCTTCCAAATGTCTTACAAAGGTTAAGTCTTTAAAATATATCTGTGAAATGAAGCATTATATTGGCACTGTTGTTTTTTTCCCCCTCATTTAAAGTAGGTATTGAGTGTTTAAATGTCCAAGGCTGTGGAGAAGGTCAGATCTAGGACTGCAGACTGAGCATCTTCTGCAGTGCCTGAATTTCCTAGACTGGGCTGGATATTCTTCATTTATTCAGTCATCTCTTCACTGACCACTGCTCTCCTTTCCTCAAACTGCTTGTGCTCTTTGGCATCTTTTTCCTGGCTGGTCTGCAGCTTTCCACTGCACTGCATGTGCTCAGATTGCCCAGTAAAGCCTGCACTAGCCCTGCAGCTCTGCCCTCACCTGGCTGCATTTCCCTGCTCTATTACTTCAGGTTTTTTGCAGTGCAGACTTTTCTCTCCTTCTGCACTACTCTAAGGAAAGGTCAGTCTCAAAGAGCTCAGCAAAACTGTCTATTCAACATGCTTTGCAGAATCCCTGAGGAAGACCCAACTAAACGAATTTGATCTTTAAAGCAGGTACATCACAAACACATGTGTATAGTCTCTATGTATGCAGGTAGAAAGTAACTCACCATCTCCTGTGTTTGGAATCACCTTGGGAAAGCTGTCTCTGGGAACTGGACTGGAAGTAGGAATTAAATCACCCTTAGCAACACTGGATGCTGCCAAAAACCTGTGAGAAAGCAAAAAATCTTAATACGGACTCTGTAAATGACAATGAATGATGTCTATTTTAGAGGAAAGAAAAAAATTTTCAGAAGGCCTCAACTAATTTTCACGATCTCTTCAAATGACTGGGAATGACTCTTCAAAAGCTTAGAGGCCAGTGCCAGGAAACCCCCACCAGAGTTCACCTAAGAGCAGAGGTGATGATGTCTGAAATTCCTTGTAATGAACTAAGGACAAGCAAGTACCTTGCAGGATTTGACACTCTGGAAATTGACTCGACTTGAGGAAGGCAAGAAATCGAAAAACCTGCCCTGTGCTCTTCTGAAGATAAACGATTAGTTAAAGGAGAAGGTGGAGGAAGCCTGTGCTGTTTAGCCAAGCCAGCAGTTTTAGGGTATGTCATGCTCTTGGCACCCCAGTGCATCTGTCAGGTGCTAATTTTCAACTCCCACTGACTACAGCAGAAGCCCAGCACACTTGGCATTTTGCAGTATTAAGCTGCTGTTATTAAGCTAAAGACATAAACATGCCAGTATGTGCTGTTTGAACTGCAAGCCATGGTTTCTTGCATTCTCAAAATATTAAGGGTTTGTTATTTTTTTTTCTCCAATTAGCAGTGTTTCACAGTAAGCAACTGCCTGAAGAGGAAATATAATGAAAAACAATATGCACTGTGAAGTCTGTACTGTGAAAAGCAGAAATATATCATTCTACCAAGAGTAGGCTGATTTAATTTTAAATACGGAATCTTTAAATGGCTAATGTGCTTAAAATGTAGAAAATCAGATAACAAAAGCAGTTCTTGTTTCAAAGCAGGAGAGCAGTCAGTGAGAAAAAAAGAATAAAAAGAAAACAAATTGACAAAAGAAATAAGAAGCTACCATTGGTTTACTGCGGGGGGGGCGGGGGGGGGGGGAGGAAATGGATTAAACTAACAATTTTTCAAACATTATTGAAAAACATGGTAATTTATCCAAAATATAATTATACTGACATTTGGCTGTGACTTGGTATCGGGTGAGTTCTTACAGCTCAAAGTGCTCTGGGGCAGGTTTTGAGGATGGTTACAGACCCATTTGTTGCACCACTTGGCATTATGGCCACTGTTCCTGGAGGTGTTCAAGAAACAACTGGAGGTGGCACTCAGTGCTGTGTTTTAGCTGACAAAGTGGTGTTTGGTCAAACGTTGGACTCGAAGAACTTGGAGGTCTTTTCCAATCTTTATGATTTTATGGGCTAGGCTAGGCTACCAAGTGATTCGGTTTCTTGAGGCTGTCAGTGCAACTTTGGGAAGCCCAGGTTTAGTTATTGCTAAAGCAAAGGCAAGAATCTCCCTGCCAGGGAGGCACCCAGCAAATCATGAGTCACAGCATCAGTGCTGTATGCATTAAAAAAAAACTGGAAAACTAAAAGTTCTTAGTACTTTAGTACCCATGCCACTGGTAGATGTAAGACTTACATTTTCCAAAAATTAGTCTCCTGCTCAGTGCAGAGCATTAACCTTCAAAATTAATTACTGGCAGTGATAATAGAGTTTAAAAGGTAAAATGAGTACCTATGCTCTCTCTTTCCCTGCTCTTCTTTGTAATTCAGATTTCTCTCTCTCTAGGCAAGGCCAGGAAGGTCAGAAGGTAGAGGGGCCAGCATGACCTACTATGGGAATATGCAGCACTCAAGACATAATGAGGTATTTTCCTATATCTTGTTAAGCATCCAATAGATGACCATCAATAACTGATCAAGGTAGGGGCAGAGTAGCCCTTTTGTCTGGTTTTCCTTGGAAGTAGTTAGTGGAACCATTCTTTCTATCCTTTTCTTTCAACACATTCGACCAGATATGGCAAAACTATGTTCTGTATGAGAATATAGGAGTGCACAAGAGCTGGGATAATTCTAGGGTGATCTTAACATACTCAAAATGATTTCCATCTTAAGGGGTGGAAGGAGAGGAAACTGGCTTGTGATCTTGCATGCTATGTTTCATTCCCAGGTAAGAAATTATAGGTACCAGAACATCCAGGTAGCACCCACACACTTGAGAGATTTTGTTTGGCTTTTCTAGACAAACAAGAAGTCTCTGTTTCTTCACAAATTTGAGGTCCTTTTTGTACATGCAGTCTATTCTTTTCCCATCCTTTTTGCCTTCCAGCTTCTGCATTATTCCATTTTAATCTTCATCTCAAATGCGTTTTTAAGAGCCTGGCTCTTTGCACTCCAGACATTCCTAATTGCATTCCTTTTTCCTCTCCTGGTCCTCTAACACAAAAAGGAGTATTACTAAAATGTATGTACTTATTTAGTCAAGAACTTCATTGTTGGCACTGTCACTCAATGACTTCATTCTTGTTTGAATGCGGAGAGAGTGTCCTCTGAAGGGGATCTGAAGGCCACCTGGGTGCTTAGATCACTATTTGCTTCTTGTTATCTGGCTTGGAGTGCTGCCAGGCATTCCCGTGCAGGCTTTGCAAGCTGCCTACAAGCTCCTGTGAAGACCTTGTCTGCATGGGAAGGGAGGATGGATGTGGGAGTCTTTGTTGATGAAACAACATCATGGATGTAGCTGTTGTACCTCGTAATTTGTCATTATCATTTCATTATCATTACCTTATCATTTTCAGTTTAATTAAAACGTGAGTATGCTGGGCCTAGGGGTTCAGCACAGGAACTGAACAGACATCGCCAAGGTGAATCCTACACAGCTGGCAAGTAAGGTTCACATGGAATTGTGCTTTAACTTTCCAAGAATATATAAAAAAAATAAAAATAGGTAATGTTCAATGAGTTATTGAGGATGGTTTTAGAATTTGATTCCTATGAACTGAGGGCAGAGAGGGAGATTTACCAAACTGCAGAAATAAGAACTTTTTGAACTATTGACAAGCAATTTACAGCCAGAGTAATCTTTGTTATGACAACATCTCCAGGTAAAGGGAGAAATTAGAAAATTGCCCCACATCCTAACAACTCACTGTTTTGTTTAATAAACAGAAGCCAAGCTTTTAACAGATTAACAGGGTTGTTTAGTCCATATGAGAACTTACTATTTCTAAATATAAACAAACTTCTTTATATGCAATATAAAATAATTTCCCATCTGCTCAAAATCCCTGTAACCTCAGTTTATGCATGACACAACTTCCTTTACGAAGACAGTCCAGCAGAAGTAATTCTGGACCTGCCTCCATTTCTGAAGCACATTTATTGCTTCCATCACTTCTCAAGCCTCAGGGTACTCCTGCTTCAAGACTGAATATTTATTATGTCAGGTGGAGGTCTGCCAGTAACCAAAAGGCAGGACTATCAATTGCAACCCTCCTTTCCTAGCAAAGACATTGGTATTATGAGAGCTTTGGTCTTGTGAAACACAGTGGGAAATGTATTATGAAATGCATGGAATACAAAGGCAAGGGGTTTTTTGTGGTTAAAAGTAGCATCTGCAATATTTCCAAGACTAAAAGTGACTTTCTTACTGTGTGGAAGATGGTAAATGAGACTTTTTGAAATGGTATCTTGCACTAAGATAATTATGGGAGGAAAACAGCTTTACATGAATCTAACAGCTGTTTTAAAAGCTCAGCTGGCAGCATCATTTGCTATCACACAGAAGACCCAGGTTCAGAATCACACACAAATGTTTGTCTCCTCAAAAGGCAGCAGGAAGTGTAGGTGGCATAAAGAAAATGACAGCCTTACTGCAAAGGCAAACAGAAATCTCTCTGTGATCTTGAGCTGAATTTGTATTTCCTGTAAAAAAGCAGCAAGGAGTTAGAAGCAGATAATACTCCCTGGAGTGTCTTGATGTCCATAGCTGGATGAGAACTCTCTTTTTCTTTAAATTTACAATGGCTGCATTGGATGTTCCGGAAAAGGATGAATTAGTACAGTCCTATGAATCCCAAACAGATATGTAGGATAGCTTTTCAGAAATAACTTACAAAACAGCCTTCCAGAGAAGAAAAAAGTCCACAATAATGATAGCACACTGACAGTGCAATAAAGAGGAATTCATTACTCTGACTGCAGGGGTTGACAATGACCAGAGGGCAAATGCATAAAATAAGAAGGAAGAGCCTATGCTCAAATGTCAAAAACTCCCTGCCAAAAATGATAAAAAAAGAAATATGCTCAAGATCTGCTTACTCTGTGTAGGAATGATGATGATAACATTTATCTGAGCACAATAAATATTTCTGAAACTGGAGCTGAGGATGAAGTGCTATATAATATCATCTATGTATAAATAAATTATTCCTTTCCAATGTTCATTGCCATGAAATGAAAAGAAGTCTTTGTCATCTAATGGTGAAGAAAGTGGTAGCAAAAATGAAGGGTTGAATACGTAGGATGGCTGGTTTTGTGAGCAATTTTTGTAGACAATTTTTAAGGCACTGTTCAATTCTAGAAACAAAACTGATTGTTATAATTATTTCTTTTATTACCTAAAGAGGATAATATCTACTCACAAGTGCAACTACTTCAGTATGAATTTTTTGCATGCGTAAATTACACCCTCAAATAAGATCTCAATCCCACAAAGAAACAGCAATAAGCTGGGCAAACACTCAGTTGATTTTCTGAAGTTATTTTGTCCTAAACAAACTTCCTGTGCAGTCTGTCTGTTTTTTATTTTTAGTTCTTCCTTCTTTGTTATTGAATGCTTTTGTAAGAAGGAAGGATTTTTGTTCTGTGTTTTTCTTCCCTTTATATTTCCCATATGAAGGTACAATCCTCTGATAGCTTGTATGAAGAGGATTAGAACATGTCATCACCAATTGCAGAGGAGGATTTAAAGCAGGGATGGGCAGGAGAAGCAGAAAGATGAGATTGCCCAGCCTGTCTTGATTCACACTGTGTGGATGCTTTGTGCCAGCCTCTGCTGCTCCAGAAGGTTAGTCTGCCTTCCACATCTGTCCTCATCTTACAGCAAGGGAAAATTATTTTTGTTGAACAGGATAAAACACTGATTTCTTTATTGCACATTGTTACTAAAGATCCATTTCTACCATGAGGACTACATAAAAGCACAAGGGAAGGTGCAGTTGCAGAGGGATCACTTCTAAACTCCATAAAAAATGTCAGATAACAGCTGTGGGATTGTATCTTCCTTCTCAACAATTTTGTTGTTGTTTCTATTAACTGTAAACTCCTGAGTACTGTAATTGTATCCTCAGATATACCATAAAAGTGCCTCCATTGAGTGTGGAAGTAGTAATGGTAATGTACATAAGCCCTATCCATCTGTGAAGATCACCATTACTTAATGTCAACAGCAGGTAGCAACTTGACTAATAAGGTTAAGGAATTACATAACTTAAGTAGAAATACAACAAAATTATATCAGTATGCATTTCCCCCTCTTCTGCTGTAGGATGAATCAGTCATGAAACATAAATCAAAGCAATGGATACAATATTTATAACAATTCAAGCTCACAGGCATTGATTACCAGGACTGAGATAACTTTCTCTTACGAAGATGAATGTTATATCATAAAGAACATGGAAGTTCCAATGTAAGGCCATGAACTACTTGGAAGGACACCTAGCATTCTTTGATGGGTTGAAGTCCAAGGAGATAAGATTTGCAGTAAGCAAGGCCAAGTAGTCAGGGTTGCTTTACATTTTCCTATATGGATCATTCCTTAGTGAATTGCATAAGCAGAGGAAGGATGTTAACATAAGTGCCCCTCTCTGTGCTTTAACTGCCTATTCTTTTCTTTCAAAGCCTACATTCTTCAGGCCCTGTGACTAGATCAAAGTGACTCAAAAGTTCAAAAAAATGGTAAAGCTGAGCCAGAGTGAGTTTAATTATCTTCAGACATCTATATGAAAATCACAGATTCTTGTCACAATTCTCAGGACTTGTCTGTCAGAGCTTGACAGACCAGGAAACTGAAAGAGATGATTTCTTGTTTAAGAGAGGGAATAAAGTTTGAACTTCATTTTCAAGGAGAAATGATGTTTTTTAATAAATAAAGGTAAGGAAATATGCAGAACTACCTCCTTTTTTACCAACAAAGTTGTAACCAGAATTTCACATCTCTGTCTCTCTCGTGCCAAATGTTGGGTGTTCATTTTGGGGATGAAAATATTTTTTTTCAAAGTCATTTGAAAACCAATCTGTGATTTGGTTAAGGAAATAAGTAACTGCCTCCGTCTTCTCAGAATTTAAGGAAAATAACAGACTTGTTGACGTAACATGCTGGTTTTTGGTCATCTAAGTTTATGATGAACAACAGTCTCTCTCTACAAAAGCTGTTTTACTAAAATGGCTTAGGATTTTTTGCCAGTTAATCACTCAATCAAAGCATTTCTAGTGAGAAAAAGCAGGGATTAGCAGATTAAATAATTTACATTTCATTTCTTGACTGGTATAATATGCAGACTAGGTGTGTTGCCTCTCTCACAGAGCAATGTCTTACCCATCACAAGGTCATATCTCTAGAGCAGGCAGAATTTTAGTCCTACATAATACTCTTTTACTAAAGCTATCATATAGCTCAAACTTTCCTGAAATGGTCACTCTCTTTTGATGTACACCTATCGGTGATGCAGGTCTTAATATAGACAAAGTTCTTGGAACAAGAAAGGAAGTCTTGCTATAAATTTTATCAGTGGCTTGGCAACTGATGGGGAGACAGACAACTTTTCTGTTAGTTCATCTTTACTCTCAAGAGTTTGGGGGTCTGGACACCATGTTGGCTCACAAAAACCTGTTGAGATTATTTAAGTCCTTTCTTCCTGATGCTGGTGCTACTGCTGAAAGAATTTTTGGGGATGAATTCTTGTGTGGAACACAAAAATGGTGATAGGTATAGCTGGGGCCTGCTAAAGATACTGGTTATATTTTTCTTCCAGAGAAGGCCTGGTGAATAGAGCTCCAAAGGATGTCACTATCAGAAGTGCCTTTTGAAACAGATGTGTTTAATGGTGATATGCAGTTAAAAAAATGCTCTCTGTTCTGCTAAATTACATTTTATTTTAGGACTCTGATCTTGAAGCCCTACCCAAAAGCTGCAACAGTTCGGGAGAACTCACCAGCAGCCTGGCTGATCTTACATCTCAAGCACATCATTTTTATATGCAGTGATAAATCGCTTTTAACTTTCTGCACAAAGGGCATTTTCTTGTTGATGTATTTGAGAACATTGCAGAGAGGTTTGTTATTAAATGAGGAAAATGTAGCTTTTATGAAGAAATCAATTTTTAATGCTATTGAAATCAGGGAATTTTGAAAATACTGTGCATTGGTTACTTTTGCTTTGTACCTGAAAGTTGCACAAAAGTAATTACATTTCACTTTATAAGACAGTGGAGGGAGAATAGTCATCTTTCTTTTACATTGAGGATAGAAAAAAATATCAAATAGGGAGATTACAGATTTAGGTAAAGACGTCTAGAGTTTGTCTGAACTAAAATATTTTCAGGGACAAGCTTTCCAAAGTCTTTCGCCAAATCGTGTACTACACCATATCTTTCTACCCATTAAAAGTGTCTGTGCTTCACAGTATGGTTGAGTTTAAAAATGATGTGTTAGAGCTCAAAAAACAGGCAGTTCACTTTCTAGTGCCAAATGTGGAAAATGCCCTTCTCTTCCTCGTCCTTTTCCAAGGCAGGGTGGCCAGCTTAGCATTCTGCCTGACTTTGATTAAAGATGAGGTACAACTCTGATCCAGCATGGTAATTACTATATTCCAGTGTAAGTCACAGACCATTGCTGCTATTATTTATTCTCAGACAAAAACATTCAGTCCCCCCACCTCCAACTACAAGCTGCAAATTCATAATGGCTAGACTTTTGCTGTGAGTAAAACTGCATTATTTCTCATTTGCTCCAGTTGCTGAGGTGGCCGCACTACCTGATGCTACTAATGCACTGTCCATTCCCTGTGGAAAGATTTGAAAGTTTCCAATGCTCCCCTTCACTATGGATCAGAAATCAGATAACATTAAAAAGTTAAGAATGGTCAGTTGCACCTCATTCAGTTTTGCTCTGCTTAAATAAAAGCACATATATGTCAGATATGTCTCTCTGTAGAAATTTTCCTTTTTCCTTCTTAGGGTTGGTAGGGTATCTGTGCACACTTGACCTTGGCAAATTCCAAGAAAAAAATGGATGGTAGACTAAGAAGTCTAAATATCTTTTCTCAGGACTATGAAGACTGTGAAGGAAGCTACACTTTCTTTTTATACAAAACGAGAGGCTAATAAGGAATGGAAGTCTACACATAAGCAAACCAACCCCAAGCCCCCTAGTTTTTCCCTCCTAGAACTGTTCAATGCAGGAAGAAGTTGACTGTGCAGAGCTGCTCCATCATGAACTAGTGAGTCACTGCCTTCAATCTGCACTTTTTTGGTTCAGGCTGACGTATTTGCAGCTGAACTTTTTAGGCTTGCCAGTTCTCTGGAGAAGATGTATATTACAGAAAAGTTGGGAATTTTAATATAGATCTCATCAATTTACCATGTATAACACTTCTGAGAAGCTGAGCACCTAACAAGGAAAGGGAAGAGAGAGGGGGAGATACTGATCTGACTACAAGACCTGCAGAAGTGTTTTCAGCTTGTCAGTAAGTTTTAGGACCTAAAACTTACTAGTATTTAAGTATCTGGCTTGAATAAGCTATAAGTAGTAACAATGGGTTAAAGTCCTCTTTTAAAGTGAGTAAATCTGTTGATTTCTTAATGGAACAATCCACACAATCTGTCAAAAAGTGGGCAAATACAACACTAATGACATGATATTTCCTGCCATATCTTACTAATGAATAAGACATTAAGTGGAATCATAGAACTGCTTGGGTTGGAAGGGACCTTAAAGATCATGTAGTGCCAGCCCCACTGCCATGGGCAAGGACAGAGAGTAAGTAAAGAGAGGTTAAAGAAGGACAAGAGGCTCAAATGAGGCATGCAGTGGAGGGGATAAAGGTAGGCAAAGCTACTATAACTAACCATAATTGAAACAGGATTTTCCACTCCTTTCCAGCACATAGAAAACAAATTTTTCATTGTCATCAGCATCCCTTTACATTGCAAATGACAGGAATGTACATGTAGAAGGAAAATCAGTCTTCAAAATCTGAACATTTTAAAATGGAAAAACGCAATTGATTTTAAGTCCACAGTTCAGGCAGAAGATTAGGTCATCAATTTCATATTGAAAATATGTAAGTGCTCATAGAGCATTTTTTGGGGTAAGTAAAAGAATATTTTCTTTTCTATTTGTATGAGAATTCTGTTGTGCTCACTCCACCATAAATTTTCCATTATTGTTTATAGACAGTTCAAGAATTTGAAGCCAAGACTTAATGCTGCAAAATTTCAGATAAAAGATGTGATGTAAGAGGGTAATGTGCAGAACATCTAGGAGTTTCACATTGCTATTTCCACAGAGAAAAAATATCTTTAAGAAAACTGGATATATAATGAAAAGGCAGATAAGTGTTTCATCTCATTATTTTTCTGCCTCAAACCTCAGGCTCATATCTTCCCCCTTGGCTTCTGAAGACACAACTGCTTACTTGTCAATCATGAGAAACTCTTTCCCTTTCAAAAACCTTTCTCTCACCTCTTAAAATAGTTTCCAGTGTTGGAGCATGGTACAACTTCAGTCAGAATTAGTAAGGTCTAACCAAATGTCTCATTATGCTGACTGGAGAGTTAGGGAAGAACTGCAAGCCTGGCTACTCAGGATGAAAATAGAAGTCTTACAATAACACATCTCCTAAACAAGGAAATTCAAACAGGAATGATCTTAGGGTTTTAAAATGGACTCTGTTGTTTGAAGCCTCTCTTAGCCTGTCAAGGCTTGAACACCTTGCTGTGTGTTTACAGAGATGTGCACGCTGATTGTTGCTGTTGTTGTGTGTCACCTCCTGTGAGGTGAGGGAGGTCCGACACTGGGTGGCTCCTGTGAAGACTGTGACTGCTCCAAGCCTACTCTGAGCAGCTGCTGTCATCTCCACCTCCGACAGCATCTGATCTGCTCGTGGGGACTGTAACACCAAGTAGACTCGGAAAAATGCACACATGGCTGGTCTTATTTGCCTAGGAAGGAGTGACATGAGCCAAGATTATCCCCTACCCTACTGGGTTTGTTCTTCTCAAGCTGCTTTGCCAGGACGACACACAGCAAAGAGGGCACAGTAGTACAGTGATCCACAGAGTGCTATGCACTTTGCTGAGGGTGTGGTTAATGCTGGTATTTGGTTTATGACTTGTGATTAAAGAGCCTGAGGAATTAGATTTATTCCTAAGTAGCACAGGACCCACATGGCTATTGTGGGTTAGCCACATGGCTAGTTGAAGGCTATGGCCAGAGAGGAATTCTGCTGCATGAAGTTCTCTGCAGTGACTAATGCCTGGAGTAGTACTGCAGACAGTGACAGCTGAGACAGAATATGCTCAAGGTGTGTTAGTGATGAAGTTGAAATCTTTGATCCCAAGGATGATGGTCTGGTCTGGCCAATATATGGACAAGAGAGTCAGAGGAAAGGATAGCAGGGAGGAAGGTGGGGTGGGAACAGCCACATTTACTGCTCTGGCTATTGCACAGGAAAGAGAAAGGGGGACAGTGACTCCCTAGACATCATGACTCTGCACTGCTGGGGCAGCCAGATGGAATTTACAGGGCTCCAGTGTTGGCAGACTTGGAAGTTGAGCATATAACTTGTAATGCCAGCTTAGTGACTGCCTATAGCTGATGCTGATCTGAACACTAAGTTTTATTGCTGGTCGATGCAGAACCTTTAGGACCTCTGACAAAACCTACTAGCATATGGGTGCTTTGGCAGGATGAAGATGTCACTGCATTCTGGTGCAGGCTGCATTTCAGGCAAAGATTCCAGTTAAGGAGATTGGCAATGGGATTTTGGTAATTATGTTTATTTTTGCCTCCTAACGCGTTTGCTTGGCAGGTTAAGAAAGGGATTGATGATAAAAAAGAGCAGGTGGCTCCAAATGTGCATGAAAGATTGCAAGGGGGGTAGGTGCAAGCTGGGGTGAATGCTGGATCCCAGCAGTAAGAGCAGAGTTTCAATGGAGGCTGCTAGGAGTGGAAGAAGGAAAGGTGAGGAAAGAGACAAAAGCCAAAGGCAATTTCCTAGGGTTTCTCTCTTCATACCTGTCTCCCTTCATGTTTTCTGGATACACCCTGACTGTACGCATGCCCTCTCAAAAACTGAGCACACTACAAGCCACAGCTTTCCCTTACATTTACAGTAAATAATCTGATGCCTGATTAAGTGACCTGGCTACTTTTAGCATCCTGAGATGAATGCAGCATCTTTGCCTCATTGCCTCTTTTTCTCCTGTACTTTTTTGCAGAAGACAAGACACAGCTGGCTTTTTCCTTTTTTTAGAAGGGTCTTTTGTTCTGAGTATTTCAAGTATATATTTTTATGTTGTGTGCTCTCAGATATCTCAATATTGTTCCTCATCATTCACAAGAACAGTAATAGTGTGCTAAAGAAGTATCCAGCTACTAGGGATCATGAAGAAAATGTGTAATGGGCTATTATATATATATATATCTATCTATGTATATTTTTGTATGTAAGTGAAAGACTGAAACACCAAGAGTAGCCAGCTCTCAATAAAAGCAGAGTTGCTTCTTGGTTGAATAAAAGGAGAAGCAAAACACTGACTGTGAGGGTGACATGATATTGTAACCTGAAAACTAATTAAGGAAAGAACAGAATTTAAATAACATTTGGGTGCAACAGCAGGAAACACAAGAAACAGGTGTTTAACAAGATTTCTTTTGACTGTTTAACCTCTTCATTAATGCCCAAAAAAACAAACTCTGTGAGACTCTGGCTTTACCTAGTTTCAGTAGTTGTACTTTTGGCTATTTCATGACTCAGAGCATTTCTTCTGCTGTTTGTTTGTCTCTAGGGATCTGTGTCTCTGCTGCTAAGTGCTTTTGATCTCCATTGTATGTGTCACTTTCCCTTCAGTAAGCAATAGGATTACATGGCTGTGAATAAGGCCCAGTGTTTGTTACTCTGCTCTGCAGGTGCACTACAGCATCTGCAGGAGAGATATCCTTACAAAACTGGATGAAATTTGTTGCCTAAGACCTAGAAACCAGGGAAGGCTTTTCTTTGTGATCATTGTAAAATACAAAAGCATAAATAAGTGTTTTTCAGTGTATTGGTATAGTCTGGAGGGATATCTTTCAACAGAAGAGGTCTCTCACTGCTGACATCCTGCTGAGTGACTGGGATTACATAATACTGAAGTGGCTTCGCATCTTCAAAGAAGTTCCTCGTTTAAATGACCTTCTAGCAAAGAGCTCTTTCTCTGTAGCATTCTATGTTCTGGTTCACACTGTTTCTCAAATTTAGCAAGTGAAAATAATCTAAAGTGATAGCTGCTCTAACAGTCACCTTTAATGATATATGTTTATTTCTCTTGTGATTTTAAAAAGTTTCTTCCTGAATTTCTTAGGTTCATTGTTTGAAATCATTATTACAAGATTACCTCTTTAAAAGAATGTTTTCTTTAGGATGGGGTTTCAACAATTTTAAGCAATTGACAGAATCAGTAGCTGATGTCAGATTTTGCCTGCATGAACTCCCACTGCCACTATCCTCCTACACCCATTTAGACCTCTGCATGGCAGAGATGTGCATCTCTAACTCCTTAGGCTTGTTTTCACAGAAATTTATTCCATTAGCTGCTGCTTTTTTTTTGTTTTGTTATTATTTTTCCCTTTGCTCTTCCTCATTGCTTTTCACACACCATGCAGTCCAACCTGCTGGCTGATGTCCTTCTTCCAAATTAGTGGTTTTGACACTAGAATCTTTTCCAAATAAACTGATTCATCTTCTCACCCCATGCCAATATATATATATATATATGAGAACTGCCTTTTTCCTGTACCCTGCTCTCCCCTTCCTGACCTGCCTTTCTAACCACAGAAGCTGTCAGGACATCAACTGCATCAGCACCCTCTGTCTCCTCTCACATTGAAGGATTTGGCTGCCTGGGCTCAGGGCTTTGACTTCTTTTGTCACCTATTTGTTCCTTTCTGGATGTTATCTCTGGGGCTGCTGGTGGATCGATTTCCTCTAATAAAGATCCTGCTTAATCTCCTCCCCTATTGTTACCATTGATTATGATTTGCAGATTATCCAGTTTCATTTTCTAATTTCTTCCCTTTTTTCTCCTTTTTTCTTTTTTTTTCCTTTTTCCCCCTTTTTTTCCTGATGACAGTGTACCAAGAACACACAGTGTGCAGGCACCATCCTGATCTCCTGATCTGTTGAAAAGGGAAAGAATATATATATATATATATATGTATACCCAGTTCACAACTTCCTTCAGATTCCCCATCATTTCTTGATCTTGAAGTTAAAAGTAACAAACAACACTTGGAAACAGGAGATGCACTGCATAACACAGTCCAAATCCTTACAGTGGCATGTCTGAAACCTGTGTTTTGGGCTCTATAAACTCCTAGGAAGTAGGTAAAGAACCAGGCTGAGTGTATCTGCAGTGCATTTGTGTACATGTGTGGATCCTCATAGTTTCCTCCGCAGCACAGTGGCTTGGAGTGCTCAGACATGACTCAAAGCAGACAGATGCTTTATAGACTAATTTTACACCATTTCTCCCTCTAGAGATTTGCTTCCTATATAATAATTCATCTTTTATGATCTTAATTAATACTAATTGGTATATGATTGCCTCTAAAAATACTATTCTATGGAGAAAACTAATCTCTGATGTTACAGTGAGTGGTATTTAGGAGAAATCATAATGTACTACAGCCCTATGTAAATGATTAAGTAGATAATTTGATTTTTTGATTTGTGAGTATCTATCTCTATTGTTTTCCTTGAGAGCTTATATTGTAACTCCCACACCTGGTACTTCCACCACACATTTTAAACTATTTCAAAAGTAATATGTGGCTAGAGGAGATCATATTTTTGAAAACTAATGAAAAAACATTATTAAATAAGGGATATAGTTGTTAGGGGTTTGTTGGGTTTTTGTTTGTTTGTTTGTTTTGTTAGGGGTTTTGTTTGGTTTTTGTTTGTTTGTGGTTTTTTTCCCCAGTTTGCTTTCAGTCTGTGTACTCATTCTGCTTTTATACAGAATTCACTCCTGCATTTATATGGCAGGGTGATTTCCTTTTTGGCCCATTCCTGTTTTGAGAAGGAATCCTCCTGCATACACCCCAAGGATTCCCTTTCTCTTTCAGCAAATATTGTGATTATAGACAGGTAAAAGCAGAGATCTTAGTAAACAAAACCAGAGGACAAATTAATGTTTAAAACTGCCTAGGACACTGAACTTAAAAGTCACATATTATTATTGTCAGCAGCATGTCCAGACTGCCAAGGCCATTCTTTAAAATCACAGCTGTGATACCTGTAATAGCTGAACTACAGGAAAACTGCAGTTAGGTCACACTGCACATGAATAGCAGAAATGATAACAGTTAGTCTTACTGCCTACTCATTTTGCGGCATATTTTGTTCAGTAAAAACACTTCTAATTATTCATAGCATGATACAATGGTATGCTGAATGCCACCCCTCCTGCTCTACATGGCTGACTCAGGTAAAGAGCATACTGGTGTAGATCAACCCCAGCTGAATCTTACTAGACCCTGTGGGTAAGTGCAGAGGAAGGTCTTGGCTGCGAAAGGACTGGCTGGGGACAGGTGGGTTTTGGAGAACAGAAGGGGAAGTTTTCAAAATGAAGCAGGGGAGAGGCTAAGTCCAGCAAGCAGCCTTCAGTGGAGAGGAGGGAACCATCATCTGGGCTCTCTGTGCAGTAAGTGCTTGAATTAATTATCATAAGTAGGAAGAGGCTGGTCTCAGGAGTTTATCATCAGCCAGAGTTTGAGTTGGTCAAGGGGGAGGTGTTAAAATTAGATATTGAGCTGGAAGGGTATTAGGAAACTGATGTGGGTATTTTACTGTGTTTTAGCAACCTGATTTTCAGGGTAAGCTTTATAGGGCTTGCTGCCAATTATTTCAGAGCTTAGAAAATGCTCCTGCCTGAGGTAAATATTATCAACTTCAAAAAGGCTCAACTGCTCTTTCAGAGCACTTACATAAACATATGTTCCACATCTACAACTGTTTGTTTTATAGGATTAAATTTCTTTTAAATGCTATTAATGGCTTGGAAGACTTACGCCAGCCTCCTGCAAGCACAGGCTGTTTGACCACAGGTGTCTGATTTAGAAGGTCTGCAAAACATCTACTTTGCATGTCTGCAAGCAGTCCAGAAACAAATTGCTTGATAATGCTGTTACAAAGACAGGCCATGTGTGGTAAAAAGACAGAAGCTATGAACAAATAAGAATATTGTAAAAGTCCACGTACTTGCAGTAGTAGGTAATATAATGCAAGAATTTCTCAGACGTCAAAAAAATTGTGTCTCGTGTTAAAGGTGATGGACTTTTTTTTTGGCTCAGCCTTTTGCTTTTCTCAGTTGGCTGAAGTGGTTTGGCTTAGCCTGAGGGAAGTGGAGAGGAGCTGCTGCCCTAAACCAGGGAGCTGAATTTTGGCAAGCAAGCTGGCACATACTACTTGCAGCCTGTTTCTATCTGCAGCCAGTCAATGCGGGCAACTTTGGGGCAATAAAAGCTGAAAATGCTGCAAGACGCTCTAGATTTAATCTCACAGGATTCTGAGGAAGAAGAAGAAAAACTTGGAAAACAAATTATGTATCATAGTGAAAAGAAGTCTCTTGCTCTTGGCAGGTAACCAAAAGGAATTTTGATGCAGAAGTTTAAAGCCGTATAGGTGTAAATTGTTTTTCAATAGTAACATTCCTTGCTGTACCGCTGCTCCAACAATTCAAGAGTGTAGCATAGACTTGTTTTTCCGTCTGCAGCAATTTTTGAGTATATAAATCCCTTCTGAAAGTGATCAAACTTGATTGTTATAAAACAGTGTGAGTTCCTTGTTCCAGCTGCTTTTTCTGGAAGGCTGATCCAGAGTTTCATGCTGGTAGCATGAAAGCAATTGTTTTCCTCTCACAACATCTGGTTTTAGTTGATTCATTACCAGTTTGTATTTACTTGATTTTTACTGATGTTGTCTCTGAAACAGACCTTCTCTTATCTTCTTATTTGCACCCTCTCAGCTTCAGCGCAACAAAACCATCCAAGCTCTTGTAACTTCTCTGCTAAATAATTCATTGCTTTAATCATCTTTTTGTTCTTTCTCTGTACCCTTTTGAGCTTACATCATTTTTTTTCAGAATGTAAACAATGAGAAAAGTAGTCGAAGTAGTGTCTCAGAGAAGTCTTTCAAAAGCAGTCTTTTTCTCTTCCAAAATTATCTTGCCTAAAGCATTTTCAGATGTCAGTAGCTTTTTCCACACCTGCATCACACTAATAGCTCACAGCCATATGCTGACTGACCAGTGCATCCCGATTTTCCTCCTTTTAGCCATCTCCATGACATAATCCCCATGGAAATAGTAAGAATTCTTCCTATTGGTGCCTAATCAAGCAGTTTAATATCCTAACCTGTAAAATATCTTCTCTTTTTTTTTTTTTTTTTTTTCATGAGACTGTGCTATTGCCTATTGGCATGGACACCCAAGAGTTCCAGTCTCTTTGGGCAGCATTCTGTAAGGTCATATCTAAGGTTAAACACATAAATCTCTTTCATTGATCAAATAAAACCTCCAAACTTTCCTGCACTACATTAAAAGCCTAAAATGTGGCCCAGAATAAGAACGTGGTCCATGCACGTGGGTGATCTTGGTTACAATGGCCTGGAAAGCCCTAGCATGGGTTTGGTTGCCAAAATCACTATTTTGAATTAAAATCATAAATAAAAAGGCAGAACTAACATAATTAAGGCTAGACACAGTAGTCAGAATTATGAAACTGTTATGTGTTTAAAATGTGTAAAAGCTGAAACAAACACAAATTTGAATATAGTAGAAATACTGTAAAATAAAAAGAGTGGATTCTGATTGTATAGATATAATTTCATCACAGACGTTTTCAAAAATAAGATCCTGGTTAAAAGCACCAGTCCAAGTTGCTATTCTAGAGGATGGTCTTGAAGTTTTCCTGTAGCTTTGTAGTCAAATATTCCAGACTTTGCTCTGATATCCTGTCTATAACTAGACTATTTATTTATCAGGTAATCTTTTAGTTATGGGGAAGAAGGAGGTAAATGTAAAAATGGCACAATCAAACAAAATACATTTAATTGCAAAAACTTGAAATTATTCACAATGTTTAAGTGGACCATTTCTAAATCAAAAAACCCATTGTTCTTTTCCCTAATAGTGACAGATTACAAAAAATTACATTCAGTGCCTCCCACAAGTCTACATCTGATAAGCTTGCAGGCACCAAACACAAGTCTGTTCCCAGAGAGTACTAAGCTGTGAGTGATGCTGAAAAGGTTGTGGAATGGAGGAGGCATAGGAGGATGGAGGGAAGGGCAGATGATGTTCTTCTCTCCCTGATGAGACATGTAAAAGCCAAACAGCACAGTTCTACACCAACATATTTTCAATACCTCCATATTTTAAAAGCGCTTTAGAAAAGGATCATTACTACATCTGATGTATGTCAACAAAGCAGAGCTTGTCAAGGAAAGAAGAGGTTCATTCAGAGTCTGAACATAGATGTGTGCTCTAAACTTTTGCTCCTTTGGAAGCTTTATGCCATCTAGTTTCCTCAGTATTTCTGTAGTGAAAAGCATTAATGATACTCCAAAACCTTACCTAGGTGATTTCTAAAGACAGTGTTTGCAAAGTGTTTTGATGATTGAAAATAGCACCAAGTAAACAACATCTTTGCTGCCACTGGGTCACATACAAGTTGATAATAGGATAGTTGACAGTTGATAATAGGAGGAGTTGGGCAGCTACCTGTGCCAGGAAAACAGAGCCTTGTGAAGAAAAGTTTTATAGGAAAATTCAAGGGTTTTAAGAAAGCATTGCAAATTCAAATGCACAGAAAGCTAGAGAGTAAATTGCTGCATAGAAAATTATTATCTGAAGTGCTGAAAAAAAAAAAAAAGGCTTATAGTGAAAACAAATGCTGTGCAAGAATTGTCTGATGAGTCAAGAATTTCTTGTAGGAGTTATCAAAGGAGTAATACAAGTAAAGACTATTTGTCCAATTACAAGGAAGCCAAGCAATCAAGAAACGACATCCAACAAATATCAAATGTCAGAAACTTATTTTAAAGCCATATTAGTAGGAATATCATCCTTCTTGCAGTATGTCATATATGCATCTTGGTTGATGAACAGCTAATTAAGTTTGTAATGCTAGATTCTAAAAACATCACAGACAGTAGTAGGGGTGAACTATCTTTATATATAGAAGGGAATATATGGTAAAAATTAAAAGTTTTCCATGTCCACAGCCAGCCAGATACCCCTTATGCTCATTGTAGTGTTCGTCTCTCGTACCGTGCTTCCCTGAAATCAGCTTTTTGTTGTTTTGGGGTTTTTTTGGTTGTTGTTGTTGTTGTAGGTTTTTTTTAACTTTATATAGAATGAATAAATGTTCTCTGAATTGGTTATAAAGACCTCCTCTCTGCTTTAAGTGTCCCAAGCCAGCTCAGTTTGTGACTGAGAATATTTTTACTGTAAGAGACTCCCTTTACTCTGGGAACATAACACAGCATTTCAGTGACACAATTCTGAGAGGAGCATGATTTTTATACACTTTTAAACCACCCTTTTAAAAGAAGAGATGTATGTTTTCTACTTCTAATGATATTAAATTCTGCAGAAGACTGAAAACTTTCAGGGAAGAGATATATTTGGTTAAATGCAGATATGTGTAATAGTTTACATTGGAAAAGACCTACAAGATTGAGTCCAACCACTAACTCACCACTGCCAAGTCCATCACTAGGCTGTGTCCTTAAACACCATATCTACACATCTGTTAAAAACCTCCAGGGATGGTAATTCCACCACTTCCCTGTTCCAGGGCTTGACAGCCCTGTCCATTAAGACATTTTTCCCAACGTACAATCTAAGCCTCCCCTGGCAAAACTTGAGGCTGCTTCCTCTTGCCCTGTCACTTGTTAGTCAGGAGAAGAGATCGACTCCCACCTGGCTATAACCTCCTTTCAGGGAGTTGCAGAGAGTGATAAGGTCCTCCCTGAGCCTCTTTTTCTCCAGGCTAAACAATCTGGTCCGTCAGATGCTCCTCAAAACATTTCTGCTCTAAACCCTTCCCCGGCTCTGTTGTTCCTCTTTGGACAAACATAACACAAACATCTATAAATTATGGGGGTTTTTTTGAATTTTGTTTATGTTCAGTAGCCCTGCTAGGGTGCAGTGCTTACAACTGAAAAGAAAATACCTAAAACAAATGAGACCATTTGCATTCTGTCTTTTTCTCTTCATTGGCTAAAAAAGAGAGTACAGGATGACCCTCCTGGACAGGTTTCTAAATTATATATGAAAATCCTGTCTCAATGGCACCAATTGATATAACTTCATTACAAAAAGTAGATTTTCGGAAAATGCATGGTGGATCAAATAGTATCTTTTGTATGAATATCTGGCTGGGCTGAAAATAGGTTGTGATAAATTCAGTGTGCTTTAAAGTGGATAAGCAATCCCACTCAGCCAACCTCCCCTACTAAGCTAGGACTTCTATTTTTTTGTACGGAGAAAGTGGAGATAAGGCAATTCCTTTCTATTTAGGTATATAGTCCAGAACCCACCTGGCAGAGGAGATTCTGGATAGCTCATATTTTTTTGCATGCCCTTACCCTGAAACCTCCTGCAGGAGTCAAACAGCTGAGGTTCTACCTTGGGGTCAGTTAGACCTTCACAGCTCTGACCAGCCTCATCTGTGCTAAGCAGCAGCTCCCACAGTCCTGGAATGTATCTGTTCCCTAACATATTTTTTGAAAGTGGATGTTAAACTAGAATACAGAATATATGGTATTAGCCTATATCTCAAGGGAGAGCTCAGAAAACAGAATATAGACCTTTCCTTAACTATGCACAGTACACAAAGGACTGTGCCAAATCTGAAATTACCATGACTAAATCACTATGGGTTTATCCTCTTGCAAATTTAATTTTAACGTGAGAACAAGAGAACTTAAACTCAGCTTTCAGGTCTCTGAGGATTTTTTTTTTTTCTTTTTGATTCCCTATTCTTCCTTTTCTCTGTTCATCTACTGAAGAGCATAAAAAGGACCAGAACAGGAGATTTCATTTGGATGTTGATCTGATGTGTTATTGCTTCTATCGCTGCCATTAGAGCTACTGTGAAATATTTTTCTTAAATTTCTCCGACCGGACTACTGGATTTTCTGACTTCACATTCTTCCTGAGTGGTACAATATTTGTAATATACAATATTTGTACAGTATTAAAACAAATAAACAAGAAGCCACACACTTCCTGTTCTCCCCCCTCCCCCCAAAAAACAACCACAACCCCAAAAAACAACCAGAAACCCACTAAAACAAATAAAACCACTTTTAGTAAGAACAGCTGTACACAAGAAGTGACTAACAGTACCAACACCCCTCCTAGTCCCCCACAGTAAACTAAAAGTGAATGAATATGGCTTTCCCCTTACAAGAATCTTGTAATTTGTGTTCCCAGGTGTAACAGGAGAAATAGTGCATAGTTAAATGATGTAACAGCTAATAAAATAGGGATTATGTTCAAACTATTTGGTATGAATAAAAGGTTAGACCAAGTTCTCAGAGGGTGTTCTTTAGACATGCATCCAAAATGCCTACATTTGCAATAAGAATTTGTGTAGGGCAGACACAGTATTTAAAATACCAGTGGAAATTCAAAGATTCTGTCCTGCACCTGTGCTAAAATTCATGCTTTAGGCAATGCCATGAGACAGACATGAGCTACTGATGTGCATCAGAATGAAAACTTTAGGGCTTTTATTTATGCCCATTGATGCACCGTAATAATGTGCTATGTGCATATAAAAATAAAACCTTCTTTATCTCCTCTTTGAACACGTGAGGCCGAGAGTAGCAGAGAAAGCCCTGCCACAGGGAGAAGGAGAGTTCCCTCATGGTTTTGTGGGGTTAGATATAAACGATGGGGCTGGCTCAGGGTCTGTCCCCTGTGCTTGGGGCAGTCCCAGCAATCCCTGCACCATTGTGCGACCCCTCAGCACAGCACCCTAAATGCCATGATGGCATGATTTTGGTATTCTCCACTGCAGAAAAACCACACCGTGATGTGCCATAGGGAGGGGCAAGGTAATTCCCTGTATCTCCCCTTTTATCTTATTTTTTCCTCTTGTCCTTAGGCCGTGGGGAACTGGGCATCAGGGGGTAATGCTTCTTCAGCCTAATGCTTCAAGTCCAGCCCAAGCTACCAGTGGCTATTTCAGTGTATGCAAAATTCTCTTCCGCAGGTTGACATCAAAAAGCTAAGTGATAGCGCTGCTAGAAGTCTTAGCAGATAGCCCAAGGACTGAAGTTGTGATGTACCGAGAGATCTTACTGGAGATCTGAGCTCAGTGATATCCAAGGGGCAATGGAAGATGATTATGGAATTCAGGTACTTTAGCCTACGTATCTGTTTTGCAGGGGAAAACCCCAGCTCATAAAGAACTATTCCCGGGCATATTCACCATATTGTGTATGTGACCTGTACACAAACACTGTTAAGAGAATCAATACAGGCTTGTAAAACAGCGTATGTGGCTGCTCAAATATGAACTAGCTGTCCAGTGAAGGTCTGATGAGAACACTACAGTCTGATTTACTGATTGTCTCTGGCTTTATAGAAAAACTAACCCTTCCTTATTTTTGAGCCATAAAGCTGTTTCCAACTCTGCATGCCATGGTGATTCTGCCCTGTCAGTCCAGACGTTGTGCAAAAATCTTTTGTTAAACTGATTTTACATTTCTTAGAGAATATTGCAAAAGAGTGGAAGAAAACAGCAGAGGCATGTAAGGTCTAAAGAACTATGGAGATAACACTGAATTAAAACAGCATCCACTTCAATGCCCCTTCTTTAACAGGTTTGTTATTGACCATTTATCTAAGAGCTAGACACATAGATGGCACTAATTCCCTCCCAATGCACAATGCGGTATAAATGTCATGTTAAAATAATGTATTACAGTAAATAATACACAAGTTTCCCACTAAGTTCAGTCACTTTGTACAAAAATTGATTTATTAATTTATTAATATTTAATATTTCTAGTGTGTGAGCTTCAGTAACAGTTTTCTGTAGGCAGTTTGCCTTTTATTTACAAGAACATATAATTGTAGTTGACAGCAGGAACATAAAAATATTTGAAGATAAATTTTACTCAAAAAATAAAAATCTCTGGAATTTAAAACTATTTGGAGGATGTTGAGGAATATATTTTAAATGTTAACTAAAGAGCAGTTAAACATTTTTCAAACTGTCCCATCTGGCACAGCTGTAAATAACAATCTGTCTACTTTAAATAGTCCTCTGTTGACTATGTTAGCAAATGTTAGGATTATTTGCTATTAACTGACAATTTCATCTTCGAGTGTATTTATAAAGTTCTGCAGTGTTGACACTAGTACATATATCATTTCTTGCAGATCAGTATAATGCTGAAAGAATCTTTGTGCAAACATATTTAAAGCTCTTCATCTTTATGTCTGAAGATGTTGATATGGATGGGGTTAGGGAGATTTATCATCATCTTTACTTTGATCCCCTTTTCTGCAAAAAAGCAATAAGCTGAAAAATTCATGCATCTGGAGAAGTAGGGAAGACAGTTTCATCTGCCAGTGAAAGCAATCATTTAGGCATAAAGAACTCACTGACTTCTGGATGTGAGTGGGTACAACATAAATGTCTTACAGATATTATGTGTGGCATAGTGGTCTTTCATCAAAGCAAAATTTATGTGTGTTTCCTAGCTGAGTGGTGTGTAATATGATTCCATAAATTATTGTGAAAAGCAGGCAGCAGTACAATAAAAGTAAATATTGATTGCAGGAACAAGTGTATGTTACCCTGTATAAACAAAGAACAAAAATGGGGAGATCAGATCACTGCTATTGATGAGGGCTTGGATATGGACATGAGACTGGCAGGGATTCCTGACCTGTGTTTCAAATGAAAATCAACATTTGCTTGGCCCCCTGGTTTGGATATAAGACAAATATTATATGGTAAAGCATGTTTTATAAAATACATCTTTCATTCTTTAAGTAGCAGTTATCGGTTTGTTGCTTTCAATTTAAAATAACTGCTTATTGTATCAGATAGAGGAGACCCTACCTGTGATCAGGCCATGCTATCACCTATGCACAATGTATATAAAACTTTCCAACTTTCTAATGCCAAAAGTGGATGAAAACAAAAGCAAGACACTTAGGCACTAAAATATACACTGTTTCTTAAAGAAGAAAACTAAACTAATTGTCAAATTATCTCTTCCCAAGCCTTGAAAACTTACTTGTCCTGGAACTTTTTCTATGGGTTGGGCAAAGAGAAGGTGCCACAAGTGTAAAGCAAAGGGCAGAATGAAAAAAATGTGAAAGAGAGCAGCACTCAGTCCCAGGTATTTCAAAAAGCTGCACTGAGAAGAGATTTTATCTAACATCTCCCATCCCGATGTAAAATTACCACCTACGCAGTATGTCATTTATGTGTATTCAAAGGCACAGCTACTAGCTTGCCTTTCAAACTGATGTTTTAACTATTTATCTTGGTGTGCAAGCCCAGCAGAGCAGATGTGCTGACAGAAAAACAGGTTATCATCAACATTGTTTGCTAAAGTTCTGCTCTGCACTGTCTGTGCAAAAAATGCTGACAGGGAACAATGCTCAAATGTCAATGAACCACTGGGCCAGAGGAGTCTTCATTAAAGATAATTATGCATGAGAAGAACTTTGCTTGACTGTCAGATTGAGTTGTTAGAACTGACAGATTGGGGAAACCAACCCAAATTTAACTTGCAAATAATGTATACTTCTACATGGAAATAACTGACAGACAATAACTTAAAGTTCCTGCTTGCTGTTTTTATGGACACTTTGCAGGCAGGACTATCATTTACATGGAAGTAGAAAGCACCACCACCCTCTCCTGAAGGTTTCCTTGTGATCAAGCTAAATCTGTTTAGTATGGAACAGTCGGATCCAGAACCCCTTCACAGGCAAAGTAAAAGCATCTGTTGATAAACAAACAGCCTGTCCCATCTGTGAAACAGAACTGCAAGAAAAACCCCACCTTTAATAGAAGGGTCTGTGAAGTAGCCAGATATAAGATAGACTTTTTGTTTGGGGGGGGAGGGGGGGAGGCAGGGGGGGGAGGATGGGAGGGTGTTTTGTTTTAAAGGAGATAGATCTAAGAATTTTCTTCTTGCAGTTGGATCCTTTGAAAGACCTGGTCTTGCATAAGCAGGAAGAATTTCATATGAAGATTGCAAAGTCCCAGCATCCCTCCAGACCCCTTCCATGCTTCAGCTGGGTTAGAAGGGGAGCAGATCTCCTGGACCTTCCCACAATCCCCAGTTCTTGTTTCTCTCTTTAACTTTGATTTGTGGCAGTGTTTCAGATACCTCAAATGGATTTTTTGAGGATTAGATAAAAGATGCCAGCAAATTTCATTTCCATCTTTGGAAGAAGTCTGTGATCCAACCAAATTGCACAACTTCACATCAATTATTACAAAGGCAAAATGCATTAAGGAGATCCAATAGAAAAAGGAATTGGTTTTAGGAATGAATAAATACAGGTTAGCTATGAAATGTCTTTCTTCAGTGACTGGGATATGGAGTACAGCTGAAGTGCACGTTTATCCTACAGATTTTTCTGAGCTTTCACGAATGACAGACATTAGAGTTGACTAAAAGGAGAAATTACAGAATTGAAATTTATGGGATATGTATTTGCAATCATTACTTAATAAGATGCTCAGAAGTAGAGAGGATGTAATATGCACTGAAAATAGTAGACATAGAAGAAAATTGCATCATGAAAATGAATTAAATTTGATTTCAAGCCATCCACTACACAGTGGAAACAAACTTAGAAGAAGAAGATATGGCTTGACATGCAAAATAATTATTTTAAAAGGGTATATGCATTAAAGTTTGTGTCAACACGCACGCACAATTCCAGCGACCTTGCGGGGTAGAGGATGGGGAATTTTCCCTTCAGACTGCTGTAGGCTAATTGGCACTGTGCTCGTTTTCCAAAAATAGTTAATGTTATTCTTTATTTGCAGAACTCTTTTTTTCCCCTTAGACTATTGCAAAGCTTTTTAATAAGAAACCTTAAAGTGCATTTGTGAAATGAGTCAGATATTTTAACTGGGTGTGTTGAAGCAAATGTAAAAAGGCATTTATCAGGGTGCTATGTCAGTGGCAAAAAGCTGGCTGAAGAGTTCACAAACAAAACATCTCTCAGTTTGGCTAAACCCTTGGAGGGAATATCCCATATAATTGAAACTTGAAATGCATAAAGGTAATTATCTGAAGAGACTTGTGCCTTCCTTTCTATTCCCGTGTTTCAACACTGTCAATAGTTGGTTTACTTTTCACAAACTTTGCACAAACTGTGTTAAAATTTCCAAGTAATCCATTGAGAGAAAATATTTGGTTGCTTTCCCTTAAGTGTGTCTCTCATCTGGGCAGCACATGTACGGTCAATTACATGGGCTGAGGGTGAGCCATCTATGGATTTCAACCCACATGACAGCAGGTGAGGCTTGACTTTTCCATTTCTTCTCTCAGCTCAAAAAACAACTGGCAGAACTCAGTCTGCGCCATGCCATGTCAAAATGTTCAGCTGAAAACTTTGCCTTGTTTGTTGCTGGACTGAGAGGTAAGCACGGAGGATGATAGTTAAGTAGTAACAAGGCAAAATATTATTACTGAATGCTGGAATACTATCTAGTGAAATGTACAGGAAAGCAAGGAGGAATCTCAGGAACTTAAGTACAGAGAAACATATAGACAAAAAGGGCCATAAACGGTCTCTCTCCTACCCCCTTCAGACATTTATCAATAAATCAATTTCCCAAACCAATCAATCTCCACTTCTAAATATTTCTCTGCCAGTTACCTTAGGAAAATTGTTTGCCAACCTCATTGCATTGAAGCTTAGAAATGTTTTTCTAACTCGATGAAATTTTTGCTCTGGTGTCAACATTACCCTTTAGCTAAAATATTATCTTCCCCATTCTGGTTTTTACATCAATTGCATGTTTGTAGACAGAACCCTTATTCTCACCTGAGCTGTTACTTTGGCAAGCTCAGTCTTTCAGCAACTTCTTTGCAATTGAACGGTCATTTAAGAATGGATTGACCCAGCAGAATTATTGAATTGAAAAGACTAGTTGCTCTACCTGCTATTTTGTATCCTGTTCTTTCAGAATTCTGCTGTGACAATTATTTGGACTCAAAAGACCAAATAAGCTCCTTAGCAATTTCCCTAACTTGATTCCCTTTAGCCATTCTGCCTTTTGTTCCGTATTCAACATCATCTCCTCTGATTGAAATGAGGCACAGAGTATTTACTCAGTTTTTGGGCTGTCCCTAGATTATCTTTAATCTCTGTCCCCTTCTTCCTGCAAATTGCATTTCCCCTGTTTGCTTTAATATCCTTTGCAAAGTCTAATTTTCACTGTAAGTCTGCACTTCTTAATTTCCAACACTCAGCTTGCTTTGCTGCTCAGAATTTTCTTGTTGTTTCTGCACACTCAGCCTCTGTTTTTGTTGCCACTGTTCATCCTACTGGGCAAGTCTATTTACACATTTTAAACAGCAATTAAGGATTCAGATGATGAAAACACATTTCCTAAATGTGGTACTGCACTGTGTTTCACAGCTTCCAGGTCAGGCTGTTTTAGCAGCTTGTTTTTGTTATCCTAAAGGAAACTCTCATTAGAGAGATGCAACCTTCCCTTTGCTTACTTACCATTGCTCACTTTGTACCATTTTGTGTTTATATGTGGCTTTCACGTTATATTCTGGGTGAAAGGCCAATTTGTGTTCTGTAAAGATTTATGTGCCTTCTACATTCACTCCTAAAGGGTGATCAAATGAAACTTTTCTATTTACTCCATGGATGACAATTTATGGACTGAGCAAAAAGGATGCGAAGTACTCTGGCAATTCAGAAGAAAAACACAACAGTAGCATTGGTTTCCTCATGGCAGACATAATTTTTGATATGGTGGTGTAAAATAAACGCTAATCAGAATTTTAGCAATAAATGAACTTTTATCATAATGACAGTAAATTAAGGTTATGTATATTTATGCTATCATACAAGTTTTCAAATCTGCTTTGTACCCGTGTTTTGCTAATTTCATTCCTCATACTCTCTACCTACTCCCACACATCTAATAACTCCCTATTTAATGTTGCCTTGTGTTGTCTCCCATCATGTTTCTCTTTCATTTGCTTGAATTACCTCTTCTTTTCCTGTAGCTGTTTGTTTTCAGCTCCTACTTTCAAAGCAATTTCTTGCTTCAACTGACCACCTTGATAAAACTAAGCCGGTCTTGCCTTGAGTATTTTGTAACAGGCAACTTTGAGCACTGAAAGGTCTCTTGCCACCTCGGTGTGAGGGGAGGGGAAGCTGTCCTTAGCAGCATCTGTTGCCTAGCAATCTGTTTCTCAGGTGCCTTCAGCTGTACAGCATTGTGATCAAAGCTGAAAAGGCAAGCACAAGGGGAAGTGAAAGTGGGCTTGAAAAGCACTGCAATCAAAGCACAGCAACATTTGGTGCAACATTTATGATTTTTACATGACAGTGGGGAGATCCTGGCAATGCTTCATGCCCTTCTCCCAGGAAGGGACAAAGCAGTTGTCACAGTCTAGCAGTTCTCTGCTGGACAGTGTGGCATCAGTCTGCCTGTTCAAGATTCAAACCAATATCGTTCAGCCTTGATTTCTATATTTTTTTTTTTCACATCACCTCAGACCTCCATCAGGTGTCATTTGTACCACAGGCAAAGGAAGTAGCACATTTCCTTGAGGATAAATTGGTATAGGTGGGATGGAGTACCTTGAGACCTCTACTGCTTGTCATTCGGGTATCATTCAGTGTCAAAGTAACAAAGCACCACTGTGACCAGTCTGAACCATTTCATAACATAGCAACTAGTCCACCCTGGCCCCCACTAAAGATGGGAAAGTTCCCTCTACCTTGGCACCGATCATACTGTGTTAAGGCTTAAAAAAGGCAGAAAAAAAAACTTGTGTCAAGAAGATTTGTTAATATGTGTGATGCCCAGGCTCTTGAGATGTTGGGTTAGGTTTTATTTGCAACATAATACTAATACCAACACTGAATAAAATTAGACAGAGTGGTTAGTACTGTTCGTGACGTTACAGGGAAAATGAAATCAATCATCCTTGCAAAAGCAATCCTTGCTCAGTGGCATCATCTGGATGTGAATATCTAGATTAAAATGGCATGACCTTAGACTAACAGCATTTTCCAAAACCATCTTTGTAGTTTGGGTATTAGAGTTATTTCAGTGCAACTGAGAATTAATTTAGGCATTCATACAAGTGTGTTATCTATCAAGTGACCCCTGAACAGAAGCCTGAGCAGTAACTCTGTTATTAAAAAATTGCATTCTATGTGTGGTACATAAAAACCCAGCAATAAGAGATATGCAAATCATCCTAAAGGCACAACTCAGAAATCCAGAAAGGTTGGGGTTCTGCAGCTAAAAAAATCTCTTGTAATCTTGTCTTTCTTTCAGGTTCACAAAGTAAGTGATTTCATCACCCCGTCTTCCAAAAGAGTAACTGAGAAATGTGGTAGAAAGATTGTTTTAAATTGTACATAAAGTTTCATCTCTACTAGAGAGTTAAACAGATAAGTATCTTCCCTAAGTAAGCAGCTGCTCAGCAAGTCTCTTGACTGTGGTTTTGGAACTTCACAGTGACATTTCCATATACCCTGCTTTTCGCAAAATCCATACCCCACTGCTTCTCCCTTTCCTGATAATTTCTCAATTAGAAGACCATAGTTATTCATCATAATTTTATGTATTATAGTTCTTAAAAAGAAAGTAGATTTTCAGGGACAGGTAACTAGTAGTATACTCACCCATCCCCATGATTCTAGCCATTCTATAGCACATCTGAGTTTCAAGTTTAAACTATTTGTTAATAAGATAACCTTTTAATAATAGCATAAGAAGATAGTCAGATGCTTTGTTGACTGGAGAAACTTTAAATCAGAGGCTCAGATTAGAATGGCTCTTCCCTTAACTTTCTGAGCTTGAAAGAGCAGTTTTTGTGTCTGTGTCTCATGTCTGGTTTTAAGTTTTCTCAGAAAGGTGTTTCCTTACCTGTGCTGTAAAAAACCCAGAAAGCTGAAACAAACAAAAAACCCCCACCAAAACAAACAAACAAACAAAAGTGTAGTACTTCACCAGAAATCAGGGAAATGAATCTTCAGAAATAACAGATACAGGAATTTTAATCTAAAGGTATTTTCCTTTGCAAGGTTGGAGGAGGGAAGGAAGACGGAAATGAGATGGTGACTCTGGAGTTATGGTAGGACTGAGTATCCCACTGAACCTTATTCTGGTTTTGGACTTTCTCGAGCTTCCACAAAATACATTTTATAGATCAATCAATAAATGAGTGAAGGCTTTCTCTCCTCTTTAAACTCTGTAAGGGAACACATTCACTTCCCTGCTTTTGAAGGTTTGCCTACAAGGGCAAGTTACGAGAACATGTGGTTTTATTTGAAAACTTTTGCACAGCCACCAATAGCCAAGATTGGTAATTTCTCATTACCCTTTTAAATCTGTGCAGCAGCACATCTTTGACACCACAGCACCCCACCAAATGTTAGTCTCATGATGCTATTTGTGGGACTGCAGGCAATTTTTTGTGGGCTTTTTGCCCCCCTCACAGCAGTTAGAAGTCACACAAGAAGTTCTGGGAGTGCTGTGACTGGAGAACAGTGAAGACTCAAAAGTCTGGTGTATCATTCATATGTCTTTTGCAAACTATGCCCATTTTCAAGTTGTTGTCAGCCAGCAGGGAAGGAAGGAAGGAAGGTGGTGCAGTGAGATCCCACCTTCACCATAAGGGTGCTGCTGTCTGCATGTGCCATCAGGGTGGCAGGAACAGTTAGTTGCTACGTCATTTTGGACATAGGAGGATAAAATCTAAGTGGTAGTGTTTGTGAGCTCTGCCTGCACCAAATGAACTTCCAATAGCTCAGTTATTTTGGCTCAGATAATCAATATTCATTTGCAGGAATGGATGTGATGTGGGATTGAGGGTATATAACAATGGCATAAGAATGAATATCCCCCAGCCACATTTTAGACCTTTTTTGCAACCCTCTTTCACTGTGGCTGGAGTCCTGCTCCCTTGGCACAGGGTGGCTAGGCAGGACCAGGCGTTCTGCTGCTCTCCTGGGAGACATATTCTACCCTTACTGACTGGTTTGTGATGTCTTTTTCTAGCTTGGCAAAATAAAAGTTCAGCTGCTCTGTCAGTGGCTGCAGAGGAATGTGTTTTTGGAAGATTAAAAGAACAAAGGTGCTGGTTGCTGCAGGGCCAGAGGTAGTGGAGCAAGGCTTGTTCACTGCACAGTGGCTGTGGCAGCCAGGGGACAACTTTTTCTGCAGGTGAAAAGGATGTTCAGAGACACTTTATGCAGCTGCTGGTGCTGCCTCTAGCACGTATGGGTAACTGTGATGCCTAGTGGATCATAAGGGCCTTGTTTTCATAATTTTCATATACAAGTTGTCCAGTGTTTCTGCAGAAGGGCAGGACACTACATTCACAGCATTTTATGGAAGGGTATTGAACTCAGGTCAACAACAACTTGTATATAAGCAGTGCAAGCTTTAGGGCCAGAAAAATAGACCTTATCAGAAAATGCACAACTATCTCATTGAATGTAACCATGTCCTGTGGAAAACTATTTAAATTATCAAAATAATCTGAACTTTTGCTCTTCCTCTTGGAAGAAAGTGTAATGTATTTGCTTTCTAGTTTTGCTTTCCTCTCAGTGCTGATGAAAAGCGAGAGGCTGTTGAACCCAGGAAGGAAGATGGCAGTCTCAGTATTCACTGTTGAGTGGTGCACAGTCTGTGCAACACTCTCTGTGAAGGACAGAGCTTCATTAAGGAAGGGTACAGGATAACCATATGGTACCAAAATGTTTTCCAATTTCTGTGCCATCTTCAAAAGGTTTTTCCATGTCCCTGCCTCTTACAACATTTTTTTTTCATTTTCTCCCCCTCAAATTTGTTTTATCCTCTCCTCTTTCTACAAGGCCTACCCCTACCTTTTTCTCCTCGTTTTCTGGTCCCTGGTCAGACTTCAGATTCTTATATGTTCTGCCATTCCCTTTCCAGTTCCTGGCCCAGAAATGTGTCAGGTGTGCTGTAATGTTCCTGGGACAGAACTGGAGCAGTGGTGGAGTAGGGGAAGGAGTTAAAAGTGAAGACTGGGAAGCTTGGAAATAGAACACAATAGTTATTGTGCTAATTTTCATCTCCATAGCAACACTAATGCAATGCCTTTTCTTTACTCCTGGAATTCCCCTCCTATGGTCTCCTAGGCTGAGCTGAGCCCCAGGCTCAGCCCAGAGACCAGCACTGGCACAAGGACTTGGAGGGTGTCTGTATGGTTTTGAATTGGTGGAAGGGCTGTTGGAAAATGGATGAGAGTTGGAGAAATAAGTAGAAACCCTGGGCATCTCTGGGGGTACCCTTACTGGTGTGGGACAGATAAAATCAGAAGGTTTGCCACCAAGGCACAAAAAGGGTCTTGATACGGCAGCTGGTGCAGTAGGCAGCAATTATTCTGTTGGAAGGCTTCTCGCAGAGGTTCTGTGAGGATGAGAGGTCAATGTTATTTTTACAGGTGACCCATCATAGAGTCATTTTTGCCTTTGAATATATTATCCTTGAAATTTGATTTTAGGTCATCTGAAGGTCTGCACAAATTGCATAGCAAAAAAAAAAAAAAAGAAAAAAAGACTTTTGCACTATTGTTTCTGAAATAAAATCATTAATAGTGTGAGACTGTTATTAATGCAAGCTGAGTATCTTAAAATCTGTGTGCATCTTTAAATATCTTACTTTGAGTAATGCATCTTATAAAGGATAAAGATAGCTGAAAGCTCAGAGCATCCTTCAAACTGTAAAGCAAACGACTATCTCAATTGCATTTTCTCCTATACCTGATATAACCACACTTGCCTTATAAGAAGCTTGGGGTGTTTTCAGCCTTTGTGGTACTGTCCTACTGAGTGCAAAAAGATGGTTAGCTGGGAAGAAGGAGACTTTTTGATTTTCCACAGTGCAAGTGTCCCAAGGTGTGTATTTCACTGCCTAACACCGCTGTGCCATTTGGAGAATGCCAGAGGGCAAACTTTGATAAGGCGTGTAAGAAGCACCAAGAGGGAGAAGAAAATGTTAGAAAATGCATTTGTGACAGATGGTGAGATGGGAGGCTGTTCTCAGATGGAAATATGTTGAAGAGTTATTTCTCCAGTCTGGACATCTTCTTGAGAACAGGCTGGGGGCAAAAACATCCAGGGAGCCTCAGAATGGCTTTAATCTGTGAACTTGTAGCTGGTGGAGGAAAAAAATCAGCTATCAACTCTCTAGGCAGCTGTAGTAGCCGAATGTGTTCTGTTAGCAGTGTTGGACGGCTGTGAAGATCTATCCAGAGTCCTGGCTGGAATTCATTGTGCCTTGGCTGAGAAACACTGATGCTGTCCATAAAATTTGGGAACGTCATGATGAACTTCCTAGCAAGCCACCAGCACCATCTGGAGCCAAACCAGCACCTACTGGGAGCTTATTCTGTCAATGGGCCTTGAATTAGCTTGCAGTGGTGGGGTATCCAGATGCTCCCTTCTCAGCTACTGGCACTGCTGGATGTTGCTGTCAGGTCTGGCACTATTCTGGAAGGCAGAACTGAGCGCAGAGCTGTTCCTCTGAGTAGGTCTCTGCTAGGATCCCTCGGGTTTTGACTAAGATGACTGCTGAGATTTGAGAAGGGTGTGTAGTTCCACAGCTGGAACACACCCAGCTACACAGTGGCATTTAAAGTGGGAATGACACAAAGGCACCTCAGGGAAACAGGGAGCTTCCAGGTTAACTGAGGGTGTAATGAAGGAAAGCTGCAGGGCAGTTAACTCAAAACACAGAATTGCTCTCCTTGTCAGCTGACTCTGAAGATAAAGTGATGTAATTTTCAAGCAAGTGTTCCATTGCACCAAAAGTAGGTACTTATTATATAGACTACAGACATGAGGTATTTAAATTAAAGAAAAAATAAAAACAAAAAAGGAATAACTGCAAGCATATTTTACTTCCTCCACTAGCTTCTGTCCATCCCTTCTCCCATCTTTCATAGCCTTAATACCCAAATTAGAGACCTTCCTTTCCCCACATATTCAGAGCCTACAGTGTACATATAGTTTGCAGAGCACTGAGTGGGCTTAATGTACCATCAGGCTGGAACGTGTTAGGAGCTAATTCTGGGATGCATGAGTACAGGAATTGTCATGGGAACACAGCCTATAATCAAGAAGGATAAAAATTCCAGTAGGAAACCAGGCTATGGTAGGCTTCTGTCATGTTGCTCAAAACAACCTTAAAGAGATAATGATTTTGCAATTATTTCAAAGGAGACACCACACTGTGGAAATCCCTGACAAAGCAAATCACCAGTAATTAATAAAAAAGGGCACTTTAAAAGACTAATTTCTTCTAGTTACACAAAGACATAAAACTGTCTTCCTTCTAGACCATTAATGAGAAAAAAAAATAATTTTGGCGGTCAGTTTCCCTCTTACTGAAACTCTGCTAATATACATTGTTAAAAATAAATTTTCTCACTTTTTTCCTTAACTGACAAAAAAAGGGATGGTTTGAATTAGCCTACCACATAGCCAAATACTAGTATTTTAACCCAGTTTTCTTGAGAAATAACAGTTACAAGATGGTGCTGCCTGTCAGTCCCCATGAGTTCCTGTTGAACTCACTGCCCAGTTTCAACCAAACTTGCAGAGAGATCAAGAGCCCCTCTATCTTTGATGAAAACACACTGCCAAGTACACATAAGGCAAGCCCCTGTTAATGGAAAGGCCACAGCATGTCTTCAACTTATTATTAGACATTAGAGAATCCGTATGAGGGAACAGAAGGACTGAAAACTTTTGTAAGAACAAAAACTACAGAAAGCAAGCTTCAAAAGCTTCACTGCTCAGATAACTTGTTGGGAGTTGCTTTACTAAGATCTATGATATAAATGCTCTTAATTTTTTTTAATTCCAACCTGTGCAGGGCCTCCTGATAATTAAAGTGTCAACGTTTCAGTGATGAAAAGCCACACTGAAAATCAATGTTCAGTTGACATTGCTGCTTGCAGGGGAGATGGGAAGGTCTTGTGAAGGTCTGCAGGACCAGCTGTGAAAGCCTTCTGTCAGCTTGGTGGGAGGGGAGAGCTGTGAGACTGAACCACTGTTTGCAGTTCTTGTCCTTTAAACTTATGGCTGGCTATTAGAAAGGCCTCTTATGTGGAGGCCTCCAGAACTGCATGTCCTGCTTAAAACTTATTTGCAGGTATTTTACCTGTTCCCAATACCAAGAGAACAGACTGAGTGTGTATTACAAACTTGCCTACAAAAACGGCTTGCTATCTTCCCTTACTGCATTCATAAACAATGTCCATAAATGCTCCAAAGTAGTTGCTAATAGACTAGATTGTGATTCTGTCTGCATAAAAGATAAGTAATTTCAAATTATGAAAATTAGCTGCTTACATAATTTGATTTATCCTGTTATAGTCTCAGTGAGGACTTAATCATGGTGCCTTATCCCCAGCTCTGCTGCTGCTGAACTGACAGTATATTGTCTGATTCAGAAAGGTCTAGTGAGAATGCTGGGGTGGTATGAGGGAAAAACCAGTAGATGATATAACAGGAGTCATGTTTGAGTCTCTCACTTGTAATTATTCCATCTCTTTCTCATTACCTGTGTTTATCCCATTGCATTTTGATTTAGCAGTCTATTTAAGCTCGTGTTTAATACGTATACTTACATTTTGAATACAACTTTTACCGGAATGTCTAGTTCGGACTTCCTAATTTTTTGCAATCCATTAATGATTCCTCTGCCTCAGAAATGACTTTTCTGTTTCCCCACTCCAGACAAGCAGGCACTATCCCACAGTCCAGCCCAGCTCCTGCCTCTTGCCAAGGAAGATGCACAAAGCAGCCCACTTGCACATGCTGACATGGAGCAAGTTCTGCAGGGCACGATGGACTCCCTGCCCATCATTCTGAGGAACCAGGCAACGGAGGAAATCCAGAACCAGCCTATGTGAGGCTAGGGGTAGCAGATTTCATACCTCCATTAGTTTGGTTTCCTCAGCACAGTGCAAGGAGAGGAGGCTTCTCAGACAGTGTGGTCCAGACCTTGTTCTCCAAAACAAGCCTCCTGCCTTCAGAAGTTCCTGACAACGAGCATAAAGGGATGGTAGTGGCTTGTGCATGTGCCTGAGAGGCAGCAAATTCACAGCAGGACCAGCCTGTTAAACTAAGGATTTGTTTTCCTAGTCAGACACACAGCCTTATGCCACAGGCTGTGGTACAGCCTCCTTCTCATCAGAGAGAATCTGAATCTTAGAAGCAGAGACTGCACTTTGTAAGGTATCTTTATCTTCTCAATTTATTTGTTAATGTATTTCTTTAGTTCTGATGGAGATCCTCCTTTTACCTCCCACTGGCTCCTGCAGTCACACAGATATAACAGAGTAAAAATCAGACAAGCACTTGCACACAAAAAACATTTTGTCTGGGCAATGGGTACTTAGAAGGAACCTGGAATATAAATTGCAAACAAATATAAGGGATAAGAGTAGCGAGCTGGATAACCTTCCAGAAGGCAGAAATATCTTTTGAATTGCCTCTTTAGTTCCTTCCTTTACCACATTATCATCACTTTGATCTAAATTGAATTGACTCCAAGCCAGTTTATTGCAATGTATGAGCTGCTCCCCTGTAGATGCTGGAGATGAGGCTCTTGCCTGAAAGCTCAGAGTGACACTGTTCACTCTCAAAGGCACTAAAACAGAGGTGAGAACAGGTTCTTGTGGTTCCTTTCACTACTGAGACAAAAGAAAAATTGATTCTCACTTTTAGGATAGGTTTTAGAAGCAGGTGACAATGCAAAGAAAGGAAGAAAGGTATTTTTCTCCCCTTCTTTTTCCCTTTCCACCGTTGATCAAAAAGACCTTCTCTTTCCTGGCTGGGAGGTAGCTGTGTGTGAGGAGGAAAACAGTTCTGCCCACAGGGTCCCTCCAGCCCTGCAGGATGTTTCCTTCCTGCAACTCAACTTGCTGATATTCCTGAGATGATAGCTGTTGCAGGCAGGAAGAGAAGATTCTGAAGAAAAGAGGGTGGCAAAACAAGAACAATACTTCTTGGTCCTTACTCTCATTGATTCCTACAACTCTTCAAAGGGCAGGACATCCAGCAATAGCACTTGAACAGGTGTAGGTCCAAAAGATTTGTAACAGGGAACATGAGGGGTATGATCTCATTATCACAGAAAGAAGCTTTCTGTTTCAGTCAGGATGAACAAGGCTTTTATTTCCTGTCTTCTTTTATTACTTCACCAATTTATTAAAATCTTTATTTTTATATTCTTAATATCCCTGCAATGCTTTAACTTCTTAGGTCAGTGACTCATACCGACAGCTACAAAAGAGCAAATCTCTTCATATAAATGGCTTAATTTTCAGGCTGACCATGTAATTTTATCATTCCTCAAATGATCTATGCTTCTCTAGATTAAATAAATGAGTTTCCAGATAGCAAATGTCGTTGGGCTCAACAAGCAAAGCTTTATGGCAGGTTACTGCCAAAGAAGTCTGCACAATATTGTCTCAATAAAAAACGAGAAAGTAAGAATCATTTACTCACAAGTGTACTACACATTAGATATGCAGAAAAGGCATCACTAAATTATGTCATTGCATAAGCAGTTCTCTCAGTAACATTTAAGGGAACAAACAAGTTGGTTGCACCCAGGAAAAGTGCTGCTTTTATGAAAAGAATTGGCAGTGAAAAAGTCAGAATCACATCTCTAATTAAGTCCTGGTTTCCAGTGCTCCTTCCTATGTAAATGGTCCTTCTTTCTATATGTATTTTCAACATATCTCTCTGTTAGTCTACCTTTAACTTGGGCTCTGTTGCAATGAATTTCAATCCAGATTTCTGCGCCACTTCCACCAAGGTACCTCACAGATTTATGAGAGAAGTAAAGACGTATCTAGTGTTCCCTTCCTTTTTTTGTTACATGTGCCTTTGATACGTGCTGGAAGTCAGGTATATCAACAGATGGATGCATGCAAGTCAGAAAAACAGTTGCTTTCTCATCTCTCTGCATTGAAAATCCTTTTAAATTCTACTTTTTCCCAGATAAATTCTGGCTGCATCTGGTTTCCTAGTATTTCATGGAGAACTTTTTCTTACTACTTTTCTGATGGAGCAGAGATGAGCAATTTCTAAAAAGTTCCCTTTGACTGTTAGAAGCTCATTAGGTGTGTTGTAATGGTCCTGGTACTGTGCAGACAGCCCCCAGTTCATCCTCACCACACTCATCTGAGAAGTCAGTCAGCATCATTGTTGTGTGACTTGGGAAAATGAGAGGCAAATTCTGACCTAGTTACATCATCCCTAGTTTTGTCTGTAAGCAGGGGTCTGCCTCTCTCTCTGTCTGAATCAACAAAATGAATGGAATAGCCATGTTTCCACCTTACAGACTGTATGGGGACATTTAGTAAAATCCAGGTGACAACTGCAGTAGTGGACACCACATGAGTCCTTAAAAGAAAAGAAGCATCTCTGTGGGTCTGCAGTGGAAAGCATTTTCCAAAGAGAATCAGAAGTCCTCCTCCTCATTCTCCATCCTTGACCCAGAATATGTCTAAATACAGAAGATACAGCCCATTCTTGCAAGTGATTTACATGGATGCAAAATAGACACTGTGCTTCTAGTGTATTGTTTTCCCCACATATCATGTGTTGCATCAACTAGTCTTCACAAATAGGTCTTGAGAAAGAGGAATTTAATGGGATTTTCTGCAAATGGGTATTGAAAAGCAACGAGGAGTTTGCCAAAAATATGTTCCTCTCTTCATATGATTATTAATCATCTCTCTTGATTTTCTTTCTATACACTCTTATTCCAGCAGAGGTCAGCTCTGCCTGTGCTGGGGAAAAAGTAAAGCAGTTCAAAGTGTGGGTACCTTTGCACAGAGCAACACAAAGTGCTGCTTTCTTCCTACGGCTCCCTCACAGCACTAATCAAAGCCCATTTCAGGCCTTCCTCTCAAATGGAGAAAAAAAAGTGCTTTGAACCAGGGCATCTCTATCTCCAAGACTGCCATAAAAGCTTGTTAGACAGCTGTTCTTGATGCTGCTGTGTGGCTCCAAGCCTGTTTGAGAACAGACTGTGACATGAAGCAGAACCAGAGAATGTGGTCCTTTGTGAAGTTTAAACTGCTGCCAGATGAGAAACCCCCAAGGAGCAAGAAGTGGTGTCTGGATCGTGCTTTCCAACTACTGAACTATTAGGGGAAACAGAAATCCTGTCGTCCTGTTGCAATTATCTTCCTTTACTGCTGTATCAAAACACTTAAAAAAAAAGAAAAGAAAAAAAGAAAGGTCTCTGGGCTCAGTAATGCTTGCTCAAAGTTTGTTCCCGCAAAACTGCTTGGGTGTGTTCATAAATAATTTTAGTGCTTTAAATGGCATCATTTTGGTGGGTATATGGACCACTACAAGTTTCCTCACCTCCACCAGTTACAGCTGTTCTTTAACATCAGCTCTTCAAAACACAAGAAACATTTTGATGCCAAAGGCAAAATGTGTTGACAAAACTCTGTAGTTCTATGCTTTGGTTTAGTGTCCCTCAGTTAATGTTTTTTATTTTCCACTTTTTGAGTGTCAAAATGCACTTCACATTTTGCTCCTAAACAAAATTCTCTGACTGAGTCACTATAGTTAGAGGACTGCTCTTTTGAGTGACAGGTCCTCCCACTCTTCTTTCTTCCCCTCCTCTTTGGTTTCACAACCTACCCTTTGCCTTATGTATTCTCCTTTTCTCACCACTACCCAAGGAGGAGACCGTGTTTAAATATTCAGAGATACACTGTTCATTGCAGAATGCTAACACTGAAAATGTGCAAGAGAATTTTATTCTCTTTTATTTTTAAACTATTGCTACATTCAGAATTTTTGTTAATTGTCACTAATGACTGACACACTTTACAGACTTTGGAAGCTAGAAATTAATGACTGCTTTTCTGAAATTAAATGTCATACTTTAGACAGAAATCTTTCATGTAACCAGTGATGTGTGCCATTGAGACAGCACCTGCTTCTGAAGGATAATATCTAAAACACTCCAAAGAGTCTCACTGTAAAATTAATGCCCAGTTTTGCTAATCAATGTTTTTCACCCTTTTCTCGTACCTTTCTTGAAATTAGCTTTTTAATACTAAAAAACAGGTAAAGTTTCAGTCCATCTACACCCCCCCTTTTCTTTGTTCTATTAGGGAGATTTAGTAGTTTGGAATGACTGAAATGACTAAATGTAGTTTGCCTATTTCTTATGTGTAGCTGTATATAACAAGAAACTGGCACCATTTGTCCAACAATCTACCAGGAGAACCAGTAAATAAATTCAGCACAAGATCAAGGATAGGGCTAATGAGCAGCAGACTTGAGAATACCTGAGAACTGAGAGAAGAAACAAAAACCCACTAGAAAGAGGTAATTAAGGCATACCATCATAATGAACTTGCTCTCTGTGTGCAGTTGTGTTGCCCAGCTGCAGCTTTTTGGAGTGTCTGATGAATGCTAGTGAAAGCAAGCAGAGCTGTTTTTCATTTTAGTGCTTGTTTCTCCTGATGGCGTTATCTGTTACAGGTCAAGCAGCTACAGATGACAGCTTAATAGGTCATCTTAAAAACAAGAGATACACCCAGAGCTGTTGCTGCTGATTAAAGATTACATATCTAAGTGCAGATGACACTTTTGGCTTTTGGGTGACTGCAGTGGATTCAGAATTTCAGTGTGAATACCAGATTGTGTCACAATACCACATACAGACAGCTCAGGCTGTTGTTCTAGAGATGTGCAACTGCTGCACAAAAGGGGAAGTCATTTTCTGCAAAAGTGTCAGCATTTGGAAGGCTCCCATTCTTTGCCCAACACTTGTTGCCACTACAGACAGTTGTGAGCAGGTTCCACACTTACACCCTCTTTACTTGTCTTTCCTTAGTAGCTGTGTCCAAATGTAGGTCTTTTCTAGGTCAAATCTATCTTTACAGAGAGTTCAAAGCACCACTGACTTTTGTGCCAATAACTAATGGAGGCATCCTGGGCTGCTCATCTTGCTGTTTCATTTTATCATCTGTCTAGTAGTAACTGACTTGCCCTGGGCTGGGGAGAGCCTTGTTTGTTTTTCCCAAGGAGAAAACTTAGTGTTACTACGTCATTGTCAAAAATCTGAAATTCAAACAACAATCCTGAACCAAGAGTATCTGAAACAAACCAAAAAGATGCCTCTCTTGCTGAGAGATTCCTCCCTAGCTGAAGTGTGGCTGGTACCCACAATATTCCATTTAGAGCAGTGTGAACAAACATCTGTGCCCACACTGCATGGCATCTAACACAGGTCCATGTGCCTGAAAGACATTGTTACTGTTTTTTAGAAATGCTGTGGTTCAAAATATCTAACTTGACATGAGGGCTGACCCAGGGGAATGGTAGTTTCATAGCCTAGTACCAAAGGGGAGATAAGTTGCACATCCTTGGACATGGCATGAAGGCTCATGAGACATTAAGGGCAGAAGATCTGCTGAGAGTGAGCTGGAAAACACTATGCAGGAGAGAGATTCCAATCTGGATATGGTCTTTGCTATTTGATATGGTCTTCTCAACAAGTCACCTCTGAATCCACACCTGACTTTTGTCTTGGAGGAAACTGATTGGTTTTCTCCATAACAGGGTGCAAACAAACTAAAATCAATACAGTTTGGATAATTGGGAGATAAGGAAATAGCAGCAAATCAAAATGACAGCATAGATACAGATATTCATTATTAATAGAAAATGGTAGTTTATTGCAGATATAAACTTCCTAAAATATTAATTAAAAAAAATAAAATCCAAACCCCTATAATCACACAAGGCTTTTGGTCTAGATTAAAAGAAACAGATTTTATCTTTTCCAAAACAGCAGGGGCCCTTTTTGCCACTGGCAACTGTTACTCTTCAGGTAATTTCATAATAAGACCTGCAGTACAGTCTTTGAGAAGAGTGAGGCTTGGCTGGAAGAAAAAAATTAAAAGCCTTCAGTAAAAGGCAGAGTGTGAATGAGCTTGATTTATGACCCTCATGTAAGAAATCTTTGTGCAAAAGAGATGGTAATGATGCCATTATGCTGGGCCAGCCCAATACAGAAGATTGTTTATGTAGATACAACTGTTAAGAGAGGACAGGATGGAAGTCATTTCCCTAGGAAAGAAATCAACAACCTTAAATGCATATTTTACAGAGACCAAAATGCTATTAGACTTCTAAAGTTTGGTTTCCCTGTTTTCTTGAGAGGATAATTATATTATTTGGTTGTTTTCTCTGGTACCTTTGAATTTTTCCTATGTCATTAAATAACGTCAATATAATTTTTTGCTCCGGGCTGCTCCCTTGGGTGGCCTCTGGCTCTGATTCATCCTGTCACTGTGCTTGGGCCGTCATTGAGTCCCATTACTGGCACTTGGCTATGCCTGCCTGTGCTTGGCTGTGTCCCCTCAGTGGGGCAGTGGCCATGCTGGGGTCACCTCATCTCCCAGCACGCCTCCCCTTGCAGAGCAGCCCTGCCCTCTCTGTCCCCCACATGCCCAGGTTCAGGATGTGAGTGGCCATGGGGCAGTTTCCCAAGAAGGATTGGACAGTTGCATCATTTGGATATGAATCAGCTCTCTGAGATTGCTGACACACACTGGAATGTACATCTCTGCCTGGTCAGTCATTTCCACTGTTATATTTGCACTCGTGGTTGTTCCTGCCGTAGAGTATCCCTGATACTCATTGTATTCTACATTTCTTATAACAACCTTTAATTCTAACTCAATTGTTCCACCCATTTGCATTCCCCCTCGACTTTTTATCACCTGCACACTTATGAAATGTACAGGTTATTCCCTTAGCTCAACTGGTAATGAATAATTAAACACTAATTTGTACTAAACTATTAATCAAAACATTCCATGATACCTGGGAGTGTCTCCTGAACAGCCTCAAGTGGTGTAAGCTTTATTACTTGACAAAAGTTGTTATAATGAGCTATTAAGACCTATTTTTCTGAATAAAGTTTTCCAGAGGGCGATACATACTCCTTCTAGTACTTTCACCCAAGACACATTTATTGTTTTGTGTCTGTAGCAATGTTAAAAGCTTGTGCTGTGTTTTCTAGGATTTATTGTAACACCAGTTGGAGGAAGTTACTATGATAACTCACTGAGCTGCCTCTGTAAGCAATACAGATGTGGTCCAAATTTGCCCACATCCTCTAGTGGTTGAGTTACCAATAAACCATGGCCTGAAGTCTCTCCCAGAGATCATCTTTTGATCATAGACCTCTCTGTCTCAGTTTTCTCTTTTGGTTTCAGAGCACGCCCTTCTCATCAGTGACTCAGTGAACCACAGCCATCACAGTGAGATAGCAAACTTGTACTCTGTGGGCTCCATCACTGCCTACTGCAATGGTTTCTCCAAGCCAGGCTGATCTTTTATAATCTGGCACAAAACTAAGGATAAGAAAATGAGTATTGATAGCTACTTTTTTTCCATATTGAATTTAGAGATAATCTTATGGTTAGTACAAATAAACTGAATGGATTTAATGTTATCAAATCAACAGTGCTAGGTAAAAAGACAGGAATGTTTTTTTTCTCCCAGAGGAAGAATCACTTTTCTTCAGTAAATAATCCAATTATAGCCCAAATGTATGCATCTGGAGACTAACAAATGCAGTTACAACACAAAGAAATCATCTGCCCTTACAACTGGAAAATGCTTGTTTTTCATATATCACAGCAGCCCCACAGTAAGTGTCATGCATGCTGGCTTCTGGACTCGGGGCGAAACAGCCACAATGATTACTGCTGCCCACACAAGAAAGTTTTCCAGTCAGGGCACTGTAAGTGCTTCTGTGTGAATGCAATCCGTAGCAATCCAGGAAGTCAAAACCCAGGAAACTCAAACAGCAGAGGATGAGGAAAGATGGTCTGCCTGAAACTTAACTGCTGTGAGGCCAGGAGGACAGCGGCATTGGGAGAAAGAGGAAGGAGAGAAGATGCAAAGTGATGCTGAAGTCATGTTTTGCTGCTGACCACAGGAGTGATTCACTGAACACTGTGTCCTCTGTTAGAGGTAGGAAGCAATAAGCAGAGAACATTTGGCATTCTGGACCATGAAAAAGACCCAAGCCAACTGTTCTGCTCATTCAGCTGCTGCAGAAACCAACTACAGGCAGCTTTAGGAAGAAAGTGGGAAGAGGAACGAAACTTGATTAAAATAAACTTTTATTTCCACTACTGTGAAAAAGGGGAAAGAGGAATCTGACTGTCATCTTTTTGACCATAATTGTTACTGCAGACAAGACTATGCAGTTACAGGTGTACTTATTCAATGCTCTCAAATTCTATTTTGAAGGTCAAAAGTTTCTAAAATTGTCATATTTTTGATTGTGACTTATGGCAGTAGAGTTCAGAAGTTCTCCTTAAGTCAGGAGAAGCTGCCAAATGCAACCATGCTTCAATAGGTACAAAGTACTTCTTGGAAGAATTCCATCAAATTATAATCATCTCTCATTACTGCTTAAACAGTAGCTTCTCTGGGTAAGGTGGCCAGTTCCAGCCCTTCCTACCTGCTCTGTCAAAAATCTACACACTGGAACAGACATTTTGGTGATTCTTAAGTTTTCGTTTCTGCTTTCCTTTCCTCTTTCTCCACCAAGTCACATTCCCAATGTTCCTCCATTTATTCATTTACATGGGCTTTATATTGGCGTCCATGAAATTAGTTATGTGTATTTGTGTACATATGCATATAAGCATGCCCACCTACTTATGTATACAAGTAGGTAGCTAGATCACCTTAGCGTCTCTTTGTACCTCCTAGACAGATTCTTAGCAGGACTATCACAATGCAATCCAATATTCCCTGTGGCAGAGAATGACTTTTAAAAAGTTTAGCACTTAAGGCGTAATTGTGGTGTTTGTATGTGAGCCAGCTCACTGGATGATTCTTTTTGGGTGTTTTTGCCATTAAACCACTCTATTTTTCACCTTTTTTTTTCAACAAAAATCATGGTCAGTCAAAGCCTGAAAAAGCAGTGCTGTCATTTAACATAGCGTTGTAATGGTTTCTTACAAAATACAATGAATTAGGCATAAAATTCTAGGAAAAAAATAAGCAAAAAATATAATTTAGTCGTCATTTTATCACTTTGGTAAGCCTTATCTTAAATTTTGGGGTGGTTGCCAATCAAAACTTTCAAAACTCAGCTTGCATTTTGACAAGCAGAAACAATGCTTGAACAGTCAACAAGGCTACTTGCTCATATGCTGATGGGAGTTTTTCAGATTCTCTCATTTTTCAAAGCAGCCAGTGATGTGGGAGTCCTTGGGTTGGTTTTTTTGCGGTGCTGAGCAGCTGACGCTTCATGGTAGACCAAGCAATGGTTGCTATTTAAAACTAGTCATCTTGCCTTTGGTTTCGGGCTTTCTACCTCTCCCCTACAGAAAAGTTGCAAACCCACACGCTCGAATGCACAGCTGTAAGAGTAAAACCCAGTTTCATAGCTCTTCCATTTCCAAATAAGCCTCCCAAACTACCATGTAATACACATTAATCAATTCTTAGGACGTCTAGGTCTGCATATTTTAATTTTCTTTCCTCCAGGAACAGCAGGGGAACTGAGGACATAAAGAGAGAGTGCAGGAAATGACCACCAATTCCATTCGATTACTCCACCACTAATTTGTAAGATGAACCATCAAGAAAGTAACACTTGAAATTCAATATATATAATATACGTTCCCAACATTTTCTGGAATGTGCCCTGGTTTTAATTAAAATGTGAAGTGAATACACTGAAGGACATGTTTCTCTGCCAGGAGCAACCTTCCCACCATAGACATCAAATGACAACTGAAAAAAATACTTTGTTTTGTTCTCGCATTGAAAATTCTCCAACTCTATTACATTTGGAAACATAGCTTAGTAGCAGAGGGCAACATTATGTCTGACATATATAATTAGTTCACAAAAAAATATTACCGGGGACACATTTTTGATAAAATCACTTTTTCCACACAATAGCTGCAGAATAATGGATCACATTGATCCTTTTTGCTAAATGGTATGACAAAGTAAATGAGCATTTGTATAAAAATGCCATAACAGTTGAAGCTGGAATTAGGGAGTCTGTAACCTTTGTTTGTGCTCATAAATTACCCTGTAGATGACAATGTTGCATTAAAAAAGGCAAAAGGCATCCAAAGCTGAGAGATACAACCCATCAAATACTGAAAAGCATTATATTGTGTACCTAACGTTAATCACTTGAGATCCTAAAGCACAAATTGCCTCCAGTAGTTTCTAAAGTTATATCACAGGTTAAATGGACACCCACAGATAGAGATTAGTCATTTAAAAGACAAAGGTATAAAAAGTGATTTCAATTACTAAAGCTGTCTTAATTTCTTCTTGCAATTTTGAAGCTATACCTTTTTCCCTCCCTGTTTCTGGGTGAGGGGCTATTACTAAGGAAAGACACTCAGTCTGGCAGCACATAAGGCCTTTTGCAATTAGTATCTTAGAGGAAATTGGGGCAAAAAGGTGTTACCCTTTCAGATCCAATAAATTCAGTTGCCACACTTCTAACAGCTGTGCATTAGTAAGCTATTAAAAATATCTGAATTTCAATCACTTACGTTCTCGCAAACACTAAAATAGTGGTAAGTCATCCACAGATGTGGAATTAGCACAAAATACCGTGAGCACCTGAGAGACATCCTGTGCAGCATGAGCCCTTTTTGTCTGTGAGCCCAGCTCAAGAGGAATCTTGGTATTGAAAAGTCAGATTCTACAAGCAGGGAGTCCCTCCTGCCTGAATGTATTCTGTTAGCCCTTTCACTTGCTGCCTGGATGAAAAAACCAGGTAATTTGGAGCTCACAGAGGGGAGGGGAAGGAAGGAGGAGCAGGAAATATGCAAGGAAACTTGCTTATCTGAGGGTTTCACTGAAGGCAGTAAACTGTGGAGTTCAAAACTTCTGGGAAAAATAAAAAAGCCCCAAACCATCAGAGGCTTGATTAATCCCTTCTTAAGACAGTAGGATTTCTGACTAACCAAAAGGTCTATTTTATTTATTGTATTAACATTTCACAGTGGCTTGGAGTTAATTACTTTTCCCCCTCCTTTGAAACTCCAAGCACTTCAGTGTTCACAATCAAAAAGAAACTTTCAGATATTTATGACAGGCTCGGTGGAAATCTGGACTTGGCAGAAATCATGCCAAAGAGACAAGGTGTGAATGGTGATTCTGAAGAGGCAAAGGCACCACCGGCAGTGTATTTACAGTTCCTTAAAACAACCTGATGCATTTGTCACCCTTTTTGCAGTGTTCAGAAAGTAATATTCCTTGGAGATACTAATGCTCTGAGCAGTGCTGCTGACCAGTCACTTAACCCTTCATGTCCTACATGAAGGGAAAACAATGCCCCCTACTTCTATATTTCTGTTTCATTCAACACTGCAAAAAGTGAAGTGTGCAGTGTCAGCACACAGCAGTTTGTATCATCAAGAGCAAAGTCGGGTCTTTTTAGCTTCTAAGCAAAATATTTGTCTCCTGGATCAACAGATCTTGGTATTTAGCATACTAAAAATAAACAACAAATATACATTTTTTATCCCATTTTCAACAATAACAAGATAAATGGTGGATAAACGTAAGTTTTTTAAAGATTAATTCAAATAGGGATGTAAGCACAGCAAGCAGCAGTTCAGAGCAGAAACATATGCCAGGCACTTTGAAGGGCACGTGGGGTTCTCCCTCTTTGCTTTGACTACTGAGACCAGTTTCCAAGGTCCCTAAAATACGTGCCCAATAGCAAATGTTGTAAATCTCTCCTCCTTTTTTCCCTTTTCCCTGCATTGTATGTAGTCCTCTGTACCTCAAAAACCCAAATCACAAGTCCTGTGTTTGGACAATATCAGGTTGGCATGTGTGCCTATGAAGGTGCATATGCACATGCATGTATGGGCAGGTAGATCAATACATGATTTCTTTCCTGAGAAGTCAAAAAAAAAAAAAATCAGTGAAGAGCAAGAAAGTCTACACTGAGCTAAGTTTTTCACAACTCAGACTTGGAAGTTTAGCTCATATTTTACAGCAAAATTCTGGTCAGTAATTTTTACCAACCATGCATACTTTGATTTTTCTTTTCTTATTTTATGAGAAACAAATAGTCTTTCCTCCATGCATACACTAATTTTTTTTTAACTGACTTTTTTTTTTTTTTTTTTCCCCTCGGGTAAATATCTGCTGGATTAATACTCCAAAAAGAAGAATAGCTAATAGTAGAAAGCAAAAATACCTGTGGAGTTATAGTATCTAACAAAGCAAAGACATATAATCCCCTAAAGTTGGTTTTCTTACTGTGCAGAAAGCCTGGGGTTGCTCAGTTTCATAAAGCATCCAACTGATACAGTAACTGCATAAAATTAATAACCCCACACAAACAAAAGTCCTTTGGATTATGAAGCTGTACAAATTGTCTGAACTGTACAAATGATAGCATGCTTCTGTCACCGAAAAGGAAACTAAATAATTACAGAGCTAAGAAATACCACTTGTTTTGGTTTCTGTGACCTTCTCTTGGCAGAATCCTCAAGTTGAATTAGGATGAAAACAGAAGACAGTTCACTTGTTAACATCATAAACTAAAGAGATTCAAAGCCTACTTGGAATTTCAGAAGGGAATGCCAGCATACCAAATCAATCGACATATGGGATTGCATGTGTGCAGCATACACACATCTTTGCTGTATTAGATAGCATCGGCAAAAAATAAAGTAAGGAAAAGCAAACTCAAGGGGATGCTGCCACAGGAAATCTCATCTACGTTCAGGCTGATAAAACAAATGAACATATTTGCAAGGCTGGTATGAACTAGGAAGGTTTTCATTCCTCAATCCAACTTCAGGCAAAAGCAGAAACCGAGTCCTCCTCTGTTCCAAACCGTATTTCAAGTTCTCCGGCAGCACAAGATAAAGCTAATTAACGAAAACCAAAGGATGACGAAATGAAGCCAGATAAGCCATAAATATCTACATATATAAGCACACAGCAAGCAAGATATTGAAAAGTTAGCTAGATTTACCGTTTTAATTGTCCAAGTGGGTGGTTTGTTTGGGTTTGTCTGGCTTTTTTTGTTTTTTGTTTTTGGTTTTGTTTTGTAGGGGGAAACGTCGGGAGCTGCTTTCACGAGGACTCGTCCATACGCATCCACACCGCGGCAGGCGCCGGCTCCGGCGCGGACACCGAAGCGCTTCCCTCCGCCGCCGCCGCCAAAAATAAAGACAAGAAAACACGGCGAGGGGCGGGGAGGCGGCAGCCGGGTGGGCAAACTCCGGCGCCGCCCCGAAGGGCTCCCTTCCCCGGCGGAGCAGCCCCGCCGCTTCCTCCTCCGCCGCCCCGCAACTTGCGGGGGACGCCGGGGCGGGGCGGGCGATGACGGGATGATGCCCGGGATGGTGCCCTGGATGGTGCCCGGGATGGTACCCGGGGTGATGCCCGGGATGATGCTCGGGATGATGCCCGGGGTGACGCCCGGGGTGATGCCCGGGATGGTACCCGGGGTGATGCCCGGGATGATGCTCGGGATGATGCCCGGGGTGATGCCCGGGATGGTACCCGGGATGATGCCCGGGGTGATGCCCGGGATGATGCCCGGGATGATACCCGAGATGACGCTCCGCCCGCGCCTCCCCGGTAGATGCGCGGACCTGCCGCTCCGGCGCGGTGTGCGGGGAGTGGCTGCGGTGCCTTGCGGGGGCTGCCCTGCTCTTGGGCCGCCTCCCCGGCTTCCCCGAGCCGGACGCGGGCTGGGAGGAGCCGCGAGAGTCCTCCGGGGTTGGTGGAGGGGGTTGGGGGGGCCCTGGTGGATCCTAAATTGGGTGGAAAGGGTGCTGCTGCTTAGTCGTCGTCTTCTCAGTCTCTGCCTGGTGAGGGGCGGGGGGCGAGGTGAAGAGGGAAGTCTGTTTCAAGCACCTGGCTTATCTGGGATTTTGGAGCTTCAGAAGTGTGTGCTGGTGGGTGAAACTGTCAGCCTCCTCCAAAATGTTATGACCGGGCTGCGAGGAAGAGGTGCCGGGGTGCATGTAAAGTGGTGCAGAGGTGGAAAAGCATGTGCTCAGCTCTTCTGCAGAGAGCAAGAGCAGCTGTCAGAGTCCTATATTTGGACCAGCAGATTCTGAAGTGATTGACACCTTTCTGAGGAGCTCAGACGTGCCTGGGAGGTAATGGACTTGCTGTCCCGGCGATGAGCCCCAGGTTCTTCAGAACCAAGCAGTTGCAGACCGACTCGGTGCCTTTTCCCTCCTTCTTCTTGACACTCAGCACTGGGTCTCCACACTCAACAAGTCTCAGTGGTTACTTCTAGCCCATAATCTAAGCAGGCTGAATACCACAGAGACTACCCCTCTGCATGAAGTGCTTTGAGCTCCCCTTTGCATGCTGTTTGCAATTCACTTTCACGATGCACATTTTACCTCGATACCGAGTAATTCAGTAGTCAATGCCCTTCCCTTTAGCTCATGATGCTTGTTGTTTGCTCGGACCTCTATTTATACAAGTTTTGTTTTTGAAGCAACCCAAAATGTGTTTCTGTGAAACCAGCCCCTACAGACCATTGCAAACTTTTATTCCACAAAAGCTTGAAAGAGTTGAAAGTACTAGAAGTTAATTTATAACACTGTTTAAAAAGGCAAAGGAAAGCCTTTACACAGAGAGGGTCTAAGAACTACCTGCATCACACAGCCATATTGTAGTTAATTAGATGCAGTGTCCCTAGGTCATTTGGTGCCTCCCAGATTCTGAAGTGGCTGCTCAGGACTTGTCTTCTGCAGGCTTTTTAAGCTCCCATTTTATATGAGCTGAACACTCCTTTCTTTTGCAGGTTTTGGCACTGGTGAATACAGTCTCCTCCCTCAGCTACCAATTATATGTATCACTTGCTATTATTTGAATTAATGAATTATACCACAAGGGATCTCAGAAATAGCAGAAATAATAGCAAAACAGTTCTACCCTGCCCATGGCTCCTGACAAATAAGAGTCAACTGTTTATGATTAACCTGTGTTGCATTGTAGTCTGCATCTGGCTTTAGATCAATGCCACTATACTTAGTCTAACAGGAACATGAAAGTGCCTCTCTAGAACAGACAATTTAGTATGTTATTCTTTGGCAGTGCTTATAAACCTTTAAAAATATTTTCTCCTAGGTGAAACTGCTTGAGTGACATTGATGGTGGCAGAAACTATCTAGTAATTCCCAAAACAGTGTGCAGGGTCATTGGATGTCACAGTGTAAGTAAGCAGTCTCTTCATCTCCATCTTCATATATCTCCTTAGGACTTCTTGCTTCCTGTGGTGTTTGCTTTGGGTTTGCTCATTGCTATTTTGTGTATTGTTTTAGTTTCAAACTGTGGCTTATCCTCAGATTGTGCCCTTTTCAGTGTAGTGGCATTTTGTTCAGCTGGTGTGCCTCATAGCAATAGGTCTGATGGTACAGGAAGGAGATTTTCTGTTTTGATTATAACAGGTAATAATTTAAAGCTTATCTTTCAGAGTAAATTTTTTGTTGTGTTCTTTTACATAGGAATAATCATACTGGGTCAGGCAGAAGGTCTAAGTCCATTGTTTTCCCTCTGAGGAGAGCTGGCAGCAGGTACTTAAGAAAAGAGTATGAGACCTGGGCAAATACGGAGAGACCCTTGTCCTGGAACACCCTCTCATCTTACTGAAGCTTAGGCAATGCAAGTTTGAAACACTAGCTATGCCTTTGTATCTAATCACCTTGGGGGATCTTTTTTTGTAAGAGTGTCTGCAGGTAATTTTTGAACACATTTATACTTTTAGTATCCATTCTGTCACTTCAGCAAGTTGTTCTACAGCACACCTAGCCATTGTGCTTATGGAAAAGTATTTCTTGATTGTTTTAAACTTCTGTTTTGAAAAAGTATATGACAAACAGAAGCAATGGTGGGAAAGTTTTACTTAGCTTAAGTGATATTGACATTATTTTACATAAAGCTACTAAATAGGAAGGAAGAGATGAAGGGAAGGGAAGGGAAGGGAAGGGAAGGGAAGGGAAGGGAAGGGAAGGGAAGGGAAGGCTTCAAGACACAATGACATTAAGATGATAATAGTGTCATGGTGGCTGGTGTGTGGATGCAGAAAACTTGATTTTTGTGACATACATTTCAGTCCCTTTCTGACTGACCTGTTGCAAAGAGAAACATTTTCTTAGATAAGCAATAAAATAATTGGGTTTCTTGAATTCAAGATTACATTCCCCATGTGTTGTTTCCTGACATCACCAGTAATGATGCCAGTCTCAGCTTCTTCCTTGAGCTGACAGAGTTAGTCATCGGTATCTCAGAAATTTGTTAGAGACAATTCTCCAGGTATGTTTGTGGCCAGGAGATCCCCAAGAGTGTTTTCTGACAGTTTTACTGTAAACTTTCCACAAACTATTTCAGAAAATCTGGATTGGAAGACATCAACAAGGCTATGGAAGATTGGCATGAGTCACAGTCACCCTGCACTTAAAGAGACTGCTTTTCCCAGCAGCTTGCATTTATCACCTTTGGGGGGCATTAAAAAAAGCAGCACTGCTCTGCAGCACCTTCAGAGCCTCAGGAAGAGGTGAGACTTATGGAGTAACTTATTGCCTCAGTGTGCCAGCTAGTGGCCTCTCTCATCCCAGCTCACCTTCCTCAGGGTTGATCAGGTAGGTGATAATGAGCTGGTATGCAAAGCTGATGTTGGGGAAGGGTGGGGCAGGGAACCCTCAGTTTAGCATGTTTTTCGAAATTCCATTATCCAGGCACAAAGTGCAGGTTGCTTTCCTTTCTCTTTCTGCAAACTCTGCCTCACAACAGTACAGAGTGAAAGAAGGACTGGAGTTTGTTTATAAACCACTGTAATTTGTAAACTCTCTCCCTTTCTCGACAGTATAGACTTGATACCTCTGAAACTTTTGGGGTTTTCCATCACATTCAAATTCTGCTTGTGCAATAAATCAGGTGGATAATTTGTATTTCCTCTATGGCATGCCTTTGTTTGCAGGTTCTTTTTCTTTCTGGGATGTTTCTTTCCAGAGATGTTAAGAAGCCTTAGTTGTTCCCTGATGCGTCATCCTTTCCCATTCGCTACAGTAAATCTGGTGACTGAGGTTTGCTGACAGATGCCATTCCTCTCTCTCTGGATTGTTTCTGCAGGTCTGGAGATTAATCAGATTGGTATGCTGGAGTTTTTTCCTCATATACTTCCTTCTTTCCAGGCACGGGTTTGAGAAAACAAGGGCTTTTCTTCTCGAAGAGCTTAATAGCATGCTGGTGAAGAGATCTCTGGCCAAGGGCTGTTTCTCTTGGCCAATGTACTTGGGACAGACTGGGGTGGGGTGGATTTTAAGTTAGCTGTGTATGAACTCTTAGTGGCTTTTTTAATGTATTTTAGCTGTGAGGATCACAGCAGAATATTTAGTAGCAGGGAGCGAGAACAGTATAAGTTGTTCATTACCAAAATAATGCTAAGAAGACAAGAATATTTAGTTATGTAGCAGAAAGCAACAGCAGACATAAAAAAAGACATTAAATTCTGAAGGACATTTGTAGCCTTTGTCCTACTGGCATCTTGTCATGCTCAGTCTAAGTTGCCACATTTCTGTCCTCTGTGACCTTGGGGGTAGCCAATAAAATCCCCAGTGAGGGCTGAGGTGCTGGTGCCTGAAATAAAAGTATGGGAGCTCTGGGAACTGTTTCACCTGCTAACCACCCCCTCCACCGACTAAGGAAACCTCACTGTGAAAACTAACTACCTGTGGTAGCAATCTGTTACACACTGGAACTTGGTATTTGCTGCTTCTCTTTGTTCCCTGATAGCTTCTTGTTCCCTTACCTGTATTGTGTTAAACTGCTGCTGCCTGTCAGCTGTGAGACAGAGGGACAAAGGAAAATTTTAGTGAGATTTTGCAGCTGTGATGGGGGTGGCACCACTCTGTGCTCCATCAGAGCCGCCCCTGGACACCACACATTTGCTTTCTGCAGGGTGAAGAAGAGACCCTAACCATATTTGAGTGAATATAATCAAAGACACCAAGCACAAGACAAAATAGCTTGAACTGATGTAAGAAATTAATGTGGCAGATAGTGCTGCCAGAAGATTTCCTCCCGCTGGGTTTATGTAAGGTAAGTATAGAAGTTGCTGTTTAATCTCTAGGGCCACATTGCCTTGTAGAAGAAGCTTTTCTTTGCAGTGACATTTATCAGGGCATTAATATACACATTCCTCTTTGATTTTTACTGCTCTGCTCTTAGAAGAGCTCTAGCTGACCATCTCCCTCCCTTTTTAAATCTCTCTACTTTTTTTTGTGCTCTTTTGTGAGATACCAGTCTGTTGTACATATCCTGACTAGCTTGTGTGGTGTGAGGGCAGACTGAGTCAGTATGACACAGAGGTTTGGAGCAGACTCAACTCGAGGGCAAAACCCCCTCAGAGCAGCGTGAGGGGGCTCAGTGGATGGCTTCATGGACAGCAGAGGTGGGAGGGAGCTTCCTGAACCTGCAGTGCTGCTGCCACTGTTTGACATCAGAGCCATTTTTGGGAGCTGTTGCTGAGTCCCACGATGACCTAGGGATTGATGCCTTGCAGTTCTTGCATTTTCCACTTTACTATAAATACGTACACATTTAGGATAAAATGTGATATGCAGATGCCAGGCTAGCTTCAGTTAGACCACAGGGGTTATGATGTTATTATTTACACAGTGATGTCTGGAGAGTCAAGAGCATAGCCTTGTTGACTCTGCCTTGCACAGCCATCACAGTAATGTGCTTTGGTGTGCCCTTAATGAGGGCCAGAGGACCAGGTCAGCAGAGGCAGTGACAGACCATCTGCAGTTTGCAATACCAGGTGCTCAGCATCTCTCAGAATCAGACAATTTGTTTGCATTCTTTAATTTAAACACTTCTAGTTCACTTAAAGTCTGATTATTGAGAATAAAGATTGCTGCTTAGGAGAGCAGATGATCATTTTTGCTTAATGGAATGTATATATCTCATTGCTGTCTGTCTAGAGAGAGAAAACGTGAAAATGTTTGTCCCCTGTAAATTATACTTACACCCCACATATTCAAACCTGCTCTCATCACAGAGGCGATTTCATTAATCTCAAACCTGCCCTCCAGCACATTTGACGTGGGATACGGGGCAGGGCATGGTGTGCTGCTCTCCTTGAACTCTTCTTGAACTGCCTCTTGGGAAAAGGAAATCTCACAACTTCCATGCCAGAGGGTGGGAAAGGAAATGCACAACAGCTGGCAACTGAAGCAAAGGGCAGGGACTTTAAAAGGATGATGGACAGAAAAAGAAGAATGCAATGGGAAATCACTCAGAACAAAAACATGAGTTTTACTGTTACCAGAAAAATTCATTACAGTTTTCAGAGTGTGGAAACTGAATATGACGCAGAGCTTAAATGGAGAACAAAGATGCTTATCTCTTGATTTGTAACTAGATTATATTGCACAGAAGTTTAATATCTCTTTCTTAGGTTTAGAGTCTTCCATTCCAGTTGTCCACCAGGACTTTGGTGGCTTTCTTCGTGACAGCATAATTCACATACTGGAAAGAACTACTGAAGCTGGCAAAATCCCTGTGCTTTCCTCCTTCTTTCGAAAGTGAGGGCGCCCTCCATATTTCATATATTGCTGAAGTCCAGAGTCTATGAAATACAGTTGTTCATCCAACATTATAACTGCTGAAGAGATTAAGTGGATATGTCAGACCTCAGCTGATGTGCTGCTGTTGGGTTAAAGATTGGACTTGATGACCTTGGAGGTCTTTTCTGACCTTAATGACTCTATGGCTATATGAAATCTGTTTTTAATTATAACAAAAAATGTAGGAGTCTGAGAGAACCTTTAGGTGAGACCCACTAGAGAAATCTTGATCATTTTCACTATTAAATTACTAGGTAACTAAATTTAACAGATGAATTATTTAGACAGATTGTTGTCCCTGGGAATGCATGTTTTTATTTTCTGGAAATTGTATTTTCCACTTGGCTGGGTGCTGCTGTTCTGTCAGCTGCTGTGATCATGTTTGCATACATGCACTCACACGTATGCAAACATACAGAGCCTGGTATTAGGGCAATATGCAACTGGAGAAGGATGAGTTTGAATAGCAAAAGGAAAAAATGCTAATGACAGAGCAAAATGGTGCACAGTATGCTGATAGCTACAAGTAATAGTTCCCTCAGAGCACATCATTAAGTCCATTAAAATATATCTGATACCTGAAGCTAAAAGGTTTGCTGTAGCATGTAAACCAGTAATATAAACAATTTCAGACTTCAGTTCAGTAATGAAATAAATTGCTATACCTTCTTCCCCCAAGAGGAATGCTTTGCATCAATATGGAACATGAGAACTATTGATGTCAGCAGTGCTTCTAGAAATGTGTCAATGCTGATAAAAATCTCAGTGTCATGGGGATGACTCCTGAAAATGACAAAAAAAAATAAAAAATAGTGTCTGATTAAATACATGCCAAAGTGCCAATAACAGAATTCAGCTCTGAAGAGGGAAAGTCGACATTCAGTTGAGAGAAAATATGTTTTGTTCCACTTCAGGACAACCTGAGGCAGTTTTAATTCAAGAAAAGAGTATGGACTAGTTTCTGCTGTTTTCCGTTTATTGTGCTTTCTCCTAATATTTCTGTAGTCATTGCCTTTTCTCTAATTTGTTGCTCTTCTGTTTGTTTATTGGATGTTTTTCTTTTCCTGCCATCTAGTTAGAGAAAACAGTAAAAGGGAATGAAGAGAACAAAAACACTGGCAAGTGAGGTAACCCCATGGCTTTTTTTCTTGACATACATATTTACCTTCATTTTCCTACTGTTTTAATACAAGGAAGGTTCCAAGCACTGGAATAACAGTAGAGTTAAAATATATATAATGTGCCATATCAGCTGCAAACAAGAAATCTGTGGAGAACAGAGAGGAAATTTGCACCTACATAAAATGAAGAACAACTTTCATGTTATAAGTACTAAGAAGCTGTGCCTTTGCTCTCTCAAATTCAGATGCAGACATTTCAAAATCCTGGGGAATGAGTACATGTAAGCAATGTTAACTGCAAGAGGTTGCCCAGAGAAGTTGTGGATGCCCCATCCCCGGCAGGCTGGAAGAGACTTTGAGGAACCTGTTGTAGTAGAAGATATCCCTGCCCAAGGCTGGGGGTTTGGACCCGAATGATCTTTAAGGTCCCTTTCAACACAAACCACTCTGTGATTCTATGAAGAGGTAAACTATGTCCCATATCACTTTCATATAATATCACTTTCTGATATTATAACACTCCTTCCCTTTAGATAGTTTAAGAGCATTTGGTTCAGTCAGACTTCTGCCTAGAAAACCCAGAGCTTCATTTCTTCCAATAGCCTACCAGAATTATTTTGATAAGAAGCAACTCTGGTCTCTGTCCTAAGGTGTTGACTCAGTAACTGGGCTGATTTTGTTCTGATTCAGGTTTGGTGAAGATTTACTGAAGTCTGTGGGGCTCAGCCATTTTCACTGAGAGCAAGTCTTTGTCATACTCAAGATATTTTCAAAACTAGTGAGAACTTGCAGTGAATAATGTCTCCCCCTAATGTAAAAAGAGCAGACTACCAAACCCAATCTTATGAATACTCAGACATGTTTTCTTAAGGAAAGAAAAAGTCATTAACATCAGTCATCAGGAAGGACAGATGTGGTATCTGCATAACCTTATTCAAAATGAACTTAGGATCCATGCTGGAGAAGGATCAGAAAAACAGAGACAAACAGCAGAAGAGCAATAAAGCATGTCTTCCAAGGTGGCCAAATGGTGTGCATTTGTCTCAGTGCTGTCAAGTCCATCATCCCTTGTACTAAGTGTTTTTATACAGCATGGACATTTTTCACGATTTTGACTGAATGAAACCAATGGATTTTTCCACAGCTACATCAGTTTTTGCCACTGCTTGCTTCAACGAAGTTCTGACTGGCCACAAAACCTGCAGGACTTCTTGACAAACATCCTCCTCCCCTCCCCTTATCGTTTTTAATTCAGTGTATTGAGTTTGCATGACAAGGTTTTGGTAGCAAGAGTCTACAAAGGTGTCTTCTGTGACAAGCTGCCAAAAGCTGCCTCTGTGTTTGACAGAGCCAACGCCACCTGGCTCCAGGAAGGACTCACCAGTGACCAAGGCCAAGTTCATCATGGTGGATGCACCTCTGGGATAAGATGTTTAAGAAGGGGAAGGAAAACCTGCACAACAACCTGCAGCTGGAGCGAGGGGAGAGAACACGTGAGAGAAATAGCTCTGCAGGCCCCCAGGGCAGAGCAGAAGGAGGGGCAGAAGGTGCTCCAGGCACCAGAACAGAGATTCCCCTGCAGTCCATGATGAGATAGATCATGGTGAGGCAGTTTTGCCCCTGCAGCCCATGGAGGACCATGGGGGAAGAGTGACCCATCTGCAGTCCATGGAGGATCCCACTCTGGAGCAGGTGGATGCCTGAAAGAAGGCTGTGACCCCGTGGGAAACTCACCCTGGAGCAGGGTCCTGGCAGGGATGTGTGGACCCAAGGACAGAGGAGCCCATGCCAGAGCAGGTTTGCTGCCAGGACTTGTAACCATGTGGGGAACCCACACTGCAGCAGTCTGTTCCAGAAGGATTGCATCCTGCATCTCTGAGTCTTTTTGTTTTCTGCTGCTTTGATTCATATTTTGAAAATTCTATTGGAAAATAAATAGCCTATGGACATATTTATTGCAAAGGTTTTGAGTTTTCCTTTATTAAACAGCTTGACTGATTGTGCTGTTCTTAAATAGATGGAGCTCAGGTGAGGAAATGGAAGAATAGATGAGACAGATATTCTAATGGCTTCTAAATAAATGCATCTTTCCATAACAGAGCTTGCTTTCAAAGATCCCACTCTCTGAAATACCTTTCTGCATCATTATTGAGTAGTGTATAGCTGGCTGATTGTTCATCTTCTTTTGTGCTAGAGATTGGTGGATTTGTTATGAATACAGACTATGGAATGAATGTGTTAGAGATTTTAAAAGTCCTTGTTTTCTAAAAAGCAGTTTTGCCACCAAGCTTCATTTCTGGAAATGTGATTCTCTTCTTTTTTTTTTTTTTTTCCCCCCCACAGTTTCTTCACTTGTAAAAATGTAAATCATATTTTAGAATTCCTACTAATCTGTATGTATGTTTTCCTCTGTCCATGAAAAACATACTATTTCAAAACTCAGCTGAATTTGAAACTGTAAAAAGTCCTGCTGGTAGAGGTAATGTTTCTTTGTCTTATCTTTTAATTAAATCACTAGATTATGCCATTATTTTTTAAGAGATATTTAAATGCAACTTTGTAAGTGATGGTACAATTGTCATGGGTGGATAATGTGTTTCTAAAAAAAGAAATAAACACAGATTTATATTGATCAGCTGCATGTTGCATGAGATCCCCAAGATCTGAGGCTGGGCTCTCTCTGTCACCATGGAGGTTTTTAAGGTTTTTCTTCCCTACATTTCCCAGAAACATCCACATTCTACATAAGTTTTCTCTCCTGTTTCCTGACCCCCCTGTTTCTTCTACCTTGCATGCATCCAAAGGCATTAGACCTTCACCTGCTTCTTCAGTAGTTAAAGAGGCATGTTCTTCCCTGTAATTCCTGTGCCGTTCATGCTTTTTGCTTTTTCAGTCTTCATTTTATTTCCCCACCTCTAGGAAAACCTTTGGTTTTAACATTTAGTAGGGACAATCTTTCAAAATAATTTTCATACAACTAAGGGTAGCTCTTGCTTCTCACTCCTGTTTTGTCTTAGAATATCGTAGAATATTTATGAGGCATAGTAAAATATCATTAGGGCATCTGTCACATCCATAATCCTAAGGTTTATTTGATATAGGAGTGACCAGTGGCTCATTAGTTTGTTCTTGGCACCATCTGTGTGCAGCTCAGCTATTTCTTTCTTTGAACTTTAGCCCTTGTCTGCTTGCTATTACTTTTATGAAACTATCTTTACAAAGAAAAAGGGAAGTCATATGTGAAGACCAAGATTCCTCCTGGGTGTATTTCCTGAACTTTTATATACACACATATATATATATAATGAACATAGTTCACCACCCTTTTGGAAGGTGTTTATGAGGGAAAGCATTTACAGTTAATAATAAAACACATTAAAACCTATAAATACATTTTTTTTTAGTTTATAAATATAACTATTGACCACCTTTGCAGACAAAGTGGAGCTTGAGGAGATCCAGCTGAGCTTGTATGCAATCTGACCCAGCTGGGACACGGCCAGGTGATTTCTTTACAGCAATAGAAACAGGGTGGTGGGTTTGCTTGTTTGAAGGAGCTGGGAGTGGTCTGAATTGCTTGCAGCTTGCTTGGGCTGGCTGGGTTTTTGTTTCAGCAATACAGTGTCTTGAAAAACAAAACATTAGTGGCAGCTCTAGTCCTTCTGGGCAAGCTGCTATCTTGCTTTGGTGCTCTGCAACCAAAGTTTTAGCTAGTGAAGGAGAAGATGGGAAGTTTGGAGTTGGCTCCTGAAATAGTAGCATTTGGGCTGTGGGCAGAGATTTGGTCTGTTGGATGCCAGGGTAAAGGTGAGGGCCACTGAGCTCAGTCTATCTCTCCTCTTGTCTGTTCCAGCAAAGTCAAGGTAAGTTGGCTTGTGGCTGTTATGTTTCCATTTTTTTCGGGTTATGTGCAGATAAATGTAGCACCTGATTCCCATGTCTGGGCTCCAGCCTTAGCCAGGGCTCCTGCATAAAGGGCAGCAGGGAGCTCTTGTGTGAATGGCCTTGGTTTTGTTGGTCACTGCCCTGTTACTGCTGCCTGACTCTGAAGGCTGTTTTAAGAAGCAAAGATGGTTTTGATGAATGTTGTGACCATTGTACCTATCAGTGAGGAAGTGTCTGATGTGCAGCATCCATCTCTGTTGCTAAGACCTTGTTGTTAGTGGGTGGTGTGACATTTAATGGGAATGTTTGTGACTATAATCCAGGAGTAATGAGTCCTACTTGTCTGCAAAGCTGCAGCTTGCTTTTGAAAATGTGAAATTATATTTTGTCATTAACCTTAAGATAAATGTTTGGACTTAAGGTAGTCAAATGCTTTGATGGTCTGAAAAGACATACCCAATATTAACTCTTGGCATTTTTCTTCTACTTTGTTAGAATGGTCATATATCAGTCTAAATAATATCCTGTGGAGGAAGTGGAAATAGTTTGACTTTTTCAGGTTTTTTTTTAAAGAATAAAATAGCAAAATACTCTGTAAAAGGACTTTGGTGAGGCACAATAGAGACTGGGCAAGAGTACCTGATTTCTTTTATGTGTAGTCACTTGTAATCAATGAAAGCTTGCAGAAAGGCTTTAAATACCACTGAAAATGCAATGTCTTAAGCAGAAGTGTCCCTGTGTGATAACTATTTCCAGTATAAACTTGGAAAGAAACAAAAAACTCATCAGAATGGCACTTGTGGTATTACTGAGAGATTGTTCCTGAGATGCTGATGTATTCTAATAAAAGCTTTTTAGTACCCCTGTGACTTTTCCTGCTCTCCCACTATTTAAAGCTGACTTTCCTTTATGCTTTCTTGAACAACTTGCATGTACTGACCTTTATGATGTACTGATTATTGGTGATGATCCAACGTATATTTGAGTAAAGATCAACATATTTTTTTTTTTCCAACTGCAAAGCTGAAATGCTGCAAGTTTTGCAGAAAAGATCACAAGATGCGTTGTACGTTAATTATTTGATGTAAAACTCATTCAGCATTAAATTGTTGGATTACTTCTTTCTATCCAACCAGTGGTCTCTGGACAATGAACATCGTTATTTGCTGAAGGTATTTGCAAAATATCTTCAGGATTTGTTACTTTTACTTTGCAAGTTTATATAGCAGATTTGAGTGTCTATTTTATAATCATATTTTCTCCTACCCTAATAACTTTCTTCAAAAATCCTTGCAGTGTGGATGAAAAAAATGTCATGTCTTATGCTGGTTTTGGCTTAGGTAATTTTCTTCACAGTAGCCAGTGTTTTGAATTTGTGCTGGAAACAGTGTTGATAACTCAGAGATGTTTTCCTAACGCTGATCAGTGCTTGCACAGAGCTAAGGCCTTTTCTGCTTCCATCAGCAAGTGGGCACAAGGAGCTGGGAGGGGACACAGTCGGGACAGGAGGCCCCTCCTGACCTCAGGGGTGTTCTATACCATATGACACCATTCTCAGCATATAAAACTGGGGAAAGAGGGAGGGAACGTTCAAGAGTTGTGGTGTTTGTTTTCCCAAGTCACCCTTGTATATGATGGAGCCCTGGTCTCCTGGGGATGGCTGAACATCTGCCTGCCCATGGGAGCTGGTGAGTGAATTCCTTGTCTTGCTCTGCTTGAGTGGACAACTTTTCCTTTCCCTAAAAAACTGTCTTTATCTGAACCCATGATTTTTCTCATTTTTCCCTTTCTGATTCTCTCCCCCATCCCATTGTGGGGAAGTGAGTGTGGGGCTTGGTTGCCAGCTGGGGTAAACCATGATGCCCTGAGGAACAATTAGAAATAAAAATTGGTTGGGATAAAAGCCTGTGATTGTTTCAAGCAAAGGTCATAAAAGAATGTCCAGAGATGACCAGAAATAGGCTTGTTTACAAGTTCATTACTATCAAGCTACCATTTTAGTAAGCCCCTTTTCATGAAGGATGGGAAGTGAAGAAGAACACGGAGTGCTCTGTTCTGTCTCGATTTAAGTGAGTCACCTGTTTGATGCCTTTACAGCAATAATACACCAGCCTGATAATAGTTTGTATTTTTTTTCCTTGACTCACTCAGGATAAAAACTGTGCTTTGCAGGAATAAAACATACTAGAATGGTGGCAAGAAATTCTAATCTTCAAGAGTGGCTTAATTTCAAAGTAGCTATAGGTAAATGGACTGCTGCATGCAGTTAGTGTACTTATATTTCTATGTCTAATTCTGATGCACTAGAGAATGTTGGTGTTTCGTGTTCCCCCCACCCCAAAGCTTGCTCTGAAGTCTGGAAATAGCAAAGCAATGTCTTCAGTAGAATGTAAGGCTGAACATACTAACTGTACCTCTGACACTTTGGCAATGGCTTGTTTTTATAACCCAGTAAAATAGAATGCATTTTTTTCAATTTGTTCTGCTTGCATTGTTGCAAATGACTCCTACTTTTTTTACCCCCTCAAAAGTGGAACACAATTCCTTGTAAATGTTTTTCCCTGAACAAATAGTTAGATATAAGTTACAACACTTGCTTTAACCCTTGTCCAAGAATAGCTAATAGCTTTTTTCTAGTAAAACTTAATCAATAAACATTAACCGGGAAATTGGAGAAGGCGAGTTATTTGTTTTATTGTGTATCACTAAATAGCATTTTTGGTCAGTCTACCTTCTGAATTACAAATTCTGAAAAGCCAGATTTATTATTGTTTTTCTTCCTCAAAGTAGTTCACATAAACATCAGGGTGGGGGTTTTTTTGCTGCTGTACTGATACAGTGGATAATAAATTTTTATCCAAACTTACAGGACTTGGTCAATATATGCAAATGTCTTATTTGTATGCAGGAGAATTTGCACACTCACTTTTGTGAATGTAAAAACCAAATGATTCTATTAGAGTTTTGCTCAAGGCTGTAATGCTAAAAAAGAAACTTTGGAGACTAAATACTTTGTCGAGTTTTTTCCCCCACTAATACCTGTAAATCTTGATGTGGCATGTCTACCTCCAACTCTGTGTGCAATATTATGTGTGCAGATGCACTGTGCCTTCATATTCACATCTGTCTGTGCATAAATTGGTTGATGGTTTGTTGTGTGTTACAAGAGTCAACGTGCATTTGCACTGAAGGCCACACTATCGTTCCTTCAAGTTCAGGTCAAGGTGGGAGTTAGGAACTGACCTGGGAGTGTTTTGTGGTTGCTGTGCTATCAGAAACTGAAGTGAAATGTGTCAAGCCTGTTCTGTAGCCTAGGGCTTCTTTGGGGGAGCCTCCAGTGAGTGACTGTAGAGATCACTCCCCAACACCACTACCTGTGTTCCAGACCTTTGACGTGACCTCGCAGCTTTTTGAACTGTTTCTTAAACTAGCTGAAATACTTGTTTCTGTCAGCAGCCAACTTGCCTTTTTTTTTTCTTTTCTTCTCCTCTCTGCAAAATGTACTGCAGTCAGAACCCCTGATCCTGCACAATGAGCAGGGATTTCACTACCCTTGGTGCCTAATGACATAAGTGTCTGCCTGCCCTGTAGAAAAGCTGCCCAGCTCTTCAGAGTGGCTGCTCTCCTCTTCTGGGAGGATTGCTTTAATAGCCTGAAACCACTTACTGAGTGTTAATGCTTCCATGAAGATCAACTGCCCTGATTTCTCTTTTCTTATGGAGAAGTTGGAAATAATTTGATTTCTGTGGAGGTGCCACCCAACCCCCTGGTAACTGTTCAGGTGGAGGGATTCATTGTGTGATGTGACCTAGGGTACATGTGAAAGGATCAGCTGAGCTTTCCTGATATGCAGAAGAAAGGATTTTTGCTTCAGAAAGTCTTATAGATGTGGAGATGCTGACAGTTTGGGTGGGAAGGGCAGTTCTGGTTTATGCAGCTGATCTTTACCCTAATGTTCTTCTGGCATCTTTGTCCAGAGTAATGACCAGTAACTAAATACAGCTTGTCATTTTTTTCCTCTTTCCTCAATGGTGTGTATAATTTTACTTTGAGTTCAGTGACCTTGTTATTCATCTGTAGGTCTGAAGTAACTAACAGACAGCTTTAAGGAGAGGTAAATAAAGCACTAGGTATAATGCAACTTTTGGACAACAGCTATGATAGTTTCGAAGTAACATGCAAGTTTTTTAATGCTGCAAATTCAATTTTTAATTACAGAAGAAATACAATTTTTCTGTATGGTGCTATCTTTGTAACTATAAAAGCTAGTGTAAACCAAAGCTAGTATCTGGCTTAAAAAATACGTTCCTGACAATGTGTAACCAAAATCAAGCAACTTTATGCAAAATTTGGGACTCATGGCAGATGCAGACTTGGAGGCATTTCTTTCTTTAATACAGCTCCTGCCTTATGTTGTCTACTATTTTTATGTTTAATCTCAGTGACCTGTATGATACTATATATGCCTTAAAATGATCTAAGTGGTCTCTAGAAACATGCAACAATGACTTGGCCATAGCTTGATAATAAATAGCAAGATGCAGGTTTTGTTTTTGTTTCCATGTCCAATACCTGAAATAATGTTTTGGGGAATTAAGTCTTGCCTTCTGTTTACTGGACTTGAGTTTTCAAGAAACAGGAAAAAAAAAAATTCCTTTAAACCATGCTGATGGCTGCTATATGTAACACTTCCATTTTTTAATACCATAGTCTAAATGAAAATTATTGGGTTCTATGCCTCTTCTTGTAAAAGTAAGGCATTAATAGACAAGGAATGTTCTTTTAGTTTTGCAGATAACATGGTTAATGCAGCTATTAGTCAGAGCAATAAGGGGAATGATTGTCCCAGGTTGCAAGTATTTTTCTATAATAGTATAAGTGAGACAAACAAATCACCTTTAGTAGAGGTAGAAGAGAATTTCTTTCAGGGAAAAAAACACCTTGGTGAAATTCCTGGTTAATTCCTGAGCAAACAACAGTTTGAAATATCTGCTAATAATTGCAGCCTCCAAATACTTTGCACAGTGAAGGGACAAGCTGTACCAGGAAAACAGCTTTTCTGAAGACTGCAGTGTCTAGACCTGCCTAGGAGTTTGCTTAGGATCAAGGAAAATGGATTATTAACCTGATGCTGCATTTCTCTGCTTAGTTAAGTAAATACATAGACCATGAGAAATTCTTCACACTTGTTTTTCCCCCATCTTTTTCCTTTCAATTATATTGCAAGTTTGTCTTAAATAACTATATTCTCTGCATGGTGTGTGTGTTGTATGAAGGAGAAGTGCAGTGCCTGACTTGGTTGTACAGCACATGGTACAAAGTCAGGGTTTGGTGCTGTGATGCAGGACCAGTTAAACCAGTCATTCTTGAGAGGCAGGATTGCTTTTATTTTGGGGGTTGAGTGCTTTAAGAGCTTGCAGATTAGGCAAAAGGCAGTTAGGAGGTAGGGTACAATTTTTCTTTGGTTGGTAATTGAGCTGTGTTTCCTAGGACAAAAACCTCAGTGAATCTCAAGCCGTGGTTCAGCATGTTGTCTGCTGCTGTAGCACAGTCTTGAGGAGAGGGATTAAAGGATGCTTCAGATAGGGCAGGGCAAGGGCAGTGCCTTGGGGAAGACTGTTAGCAGGAAAAATTCTCTTGCTTTAGTGGTTCTCCTGGTAAAACCAAAGCTGTTTTGTAACTGTCCTTGGATATTTTATTCTTGTTTGTTTTTAGCCCTGTGTGCTCAAATGTGAGACCTCAAAGTATTTGGGCAATAAAATGTTGATTTAATCTTTCTTAACTATGTGTGTGGTTCTTCTGGAACTATGTGGCGTTCTGTGACATAAGGGATGGTATCAGGAGAAATAGCAGGATGCTAAAATTCAGTCAAACTCTACTGCAACCAAAATCCTCCAGTATAAATGCACACCATCCCTTTAATTTGTGAACTGTCCTCCTTGCTGAATAAGCACTTCTGCTTTCTGCCCCATCTCTCTCTGAATTACAGTTGACTGCAATTTGAGAGTCACCTGGGGAAAGAGAATGCATGTTGGGATGTTTCCTCTTTTGTGTAATAATCACAAGATATTGCTTGCAATGCACTACATATCTGGCTGCTTTGGAAGGAGGGAAAACATGCTTCTTCAGGGAAACAGATGCCATTTAGTATACAGGATGTTTGTGATAAAGCAAAGAAAGAAATAAAGAAATACTGCACTCCAGGGGGATTTTGCCTTTTTTTTTTTGTTTGTTTTGTTTTTGTTTTGTTTTAGAATATGGATATTTCTGGCAAAACCAACTCTGCCTACAATATGGGAATGGAAATAATGGCAGGATCTTAATTCTCTCAACTTTAATAAAAAGCTTATTCAGTAAAAAGAAAGAAAACAATAGGGTGATAAAGGTAAAATAGAGGCTTGCAGAGTAGTGATGCAGGGATTTAAAAGGAAAGAATTTGGACTATAAACTCTGTTAACCGCAGTGTTGCTGTGCAAGTACCACAAGGGTTGGTGTCAAGAAAACAGATTTTCTGCTATGGATGGGAACAGTTTATAGATCTATCTTTTTTTTTTTTTTAATCTGTATATCCAAATTCAATTAGTGACAATGAAATGCATTTTAGCTTCCAGCTGACATCTGCAGCATCCATTTACAACAAATAGCTGTCACTCATGTTCTTCATCCAGCATCATTTGTTTTTCAGTAGGACAGTCCCTGTACTCAGCTTCACAGCCCCATAGGTGAGGATATCGCAGAGAGATCTCAGCATCATGCGCTTTCAGCTGCCTGTTTTATTATTGAAAAGATACTTTATTTCAGTTAGTAGTGAAAGGAAAACAGCAACTGAAAATGTATGAAAGAGCATGAGGGGATGGAGAGGCTCACAGTAGCTGAGGACACGTTTATTGTTTTAATGATATTTTATGGTGTGCTCCTGAATATGCATCAACAGGTTGTAAATAATCCCAAGAGGGGATTTGTACAGGCTCTGAAACGCTTTCAGGATCCTAGGCCAATTTCAAGCTGTGACAAATAAGCATAAATACTGCAGGCAGAATTTTGCTCAACTCTCTAGCATTCAATCACTTATAAAACAGACTTAGAAGAAACAATGTTGTGAAGCTTGAATTAAGTGACCACTGGAGAGAATGACAAAAAGAGGAAAATATTTTAATACTTAAAATTTGCTGAAATGCTTCATGGAGAATGCTTTTTTTTTTGGTACAAGGGTGAATTCTTTCATAATTCTAAATGTATGGGAAATATCAGTTATGGAAATAATGATCCCACTGAAAAAAACTTCATAAACATCAGTAATTTCATAGTGACCCCTTCCTCATACTGAGGTCTGCTGGCTGTGTGAGGATGTTTTAAATAGCAGTGACTGAGAATTTGCATTAGAAATTTCTCTTAGAAAGGTGACAGTTCAGGCAGGACTTAACTAGGAAATAAAACTCTCTTGGGTCCTAGGTAAGATTTCTAATCATAATCAGGAGTGGAGAACCATCTGCAATAGAAAATAGTCCCTGTTGTGCTAAGCCTTTGTTGGGGCAGTTAAGGTTGAGCACAAACATTCTGACTTCATCATATAACATGGGGATTTGACTGTGGTTTCTTTGTAACCAGTGAAAAAGCTCTGGTTACTGGTCATGCTGGCGCAATACTTGTTTTGATGGACTTTTCTGGAGGATTTTGCCATAATATCTTATAGATTGGGCTCTATGCACAGGAAGGTACATTCTGTGAGCTTCATAAACTCCTTGCAACTTGTGTGAATGTGCATGCATGCACTTGCATGAACACACACGCAGCTATGGATTTAGTAAGAAGGTGGGTTTTGTTAGTTATGAGAAACCTGGTCTATCCAATGTCTTGGATGACTAGATGTGAAATCTATCATGCAGGGAAGTATCTACTTCTATGCCAGGAATTAAATCACACTGCCTTCATAAAATCACAGTAGAGAGAAGTTTGATGGAGTGCAATCCATTTTTCAAATCAAGGCATGGTCACTTGGCTATAGTCAGTGCCTGAAAGAGCAGCTGCTGCTGCTTCATGTATCATCTGTGAAAGGGGCTGGCATCATTAATTCTGTAACCAAATAAATGCAGATGTTTGCAAGAGCTTTTGTGTCTTTCTCCTTAGAAAATCCAAAGGTCACACAACTTCTTGAAGGTTGACTGCTAGCAATGTTTCTTATTCATTTAAGGGCAAAGTTGCATTCCCTGCAGGCAGTGTCCATGTTGAAGATGGGAAGAATCCCGGCATGAAATTATTCATTCTGTTTGTGTTATGAAATACTGATGTTTGTGCTGGATGAGTCAAGAAGGACTAGTGTGTCTTGCCATAGTATAACACTCATTTCAGCTATGGTGTGTTGATTTTCCTGTGGGCACAAGATGGTTTTTAGGAGGATAAATTGAGATGGATGCTTTTCTAAGTTTGCCTGAAGTCCACATTTTCAGTGAAATATGCATTTGTAAACTGGTGGAAATGCAGATAGAAGGATAAGCAGCTGTGTAGAATGGAGGAAGATGGGAGTTACTGGTGCTTGAAGGTGTTGATTGAAAAAGAAAACAAGCCAAAGCAGTTCAAGGTCAACAAAGAATTCTGTTTCCTCTTTTTTTTTTTTCCTCACTGAAGAATTATTTTCTTCTGATCTTAAATCTTGAGCTCTCCGCTTCCTCAAAGTTCAGACTGTGACTTAAGCTGTTGAACAGTAGGGTTCATATTTATTTCTCGTGCTGATATGAAATCAGAATATTTGTTACTCTTTGTGAGGGGTTGAACAGCAATTTTACAAGCTTTGGTCAATACTAGCTTAGATCAGTATTTTGAGGCTGTCATTTACACAGTAGACCCCTGTGAAATGACAGGATCACCCCAGATATGCTATGTTTGTTGTAATTCTAATTAAGGTATAGGATTTATAGTTAGTCAAGAAAGTACAACAGATGTTTTCATATATATGGCTGGTTAGGTTTGCTCAAAATTTTACTGTTCATCAATTTTTATGCACAGTATAATAGCTTTAATGGATTTTAGGTTGAATTACCATGACAGAGGTATTTTTTTGTGCAAATTAAAAAAGATGCCTATAGAACACTAATACTGTTGCATGAACATAGCACATTCTGAAATTTCACTTTTGAATAAGTGAAGCCAGACCTTTAAAACTCTGTGGGTTCTCTTGATACTGCAAGATGCTAAACATGGGAAATTCAATGCCTCAGCTTTTTGGAGATCACTTACTGAAACTATTTAGACTTTCAGATTCAATATAAATATAGAAATTTTTAGTTGTCTTCTGACTTTTGATTTGCTATGGTCTTTTTAAAAAGAAGTTTCTTAAAGCATTTTTCTCTCTATTGGACCCAAGTATGTGCATGAAATCATGCCACTGGAAAGTCCCCACTAGTGAGAACCTGGTAATTGCTATTTTATGTTGGTAGAACTGATTTTTCTTGTGCTTGGTGACTTCAGCCTAATTTGCATGAATAAAAATGTTTTCAGCTCTATGTTCAAGTGCAGTGAGCTGCAGTCTTGGCCCTTGGCAAAAAACATCATTGACTAATGGTGGAGATGTGGATGCCTATTTTGTTTTTACTGTAATGGAATTTATATTCTGAGGCCTTGTATAGGCCTATGCATAGGAATACACATTTACTGACATTGTATTTTTTTACATGTTTAGAGAAGTTAATCACCTCTTTCTGGTACTCGTTGATATAGCTTCACTGATAAAGTTAATTTTATATAACTAAAATATTTTAGTCCTCTTTCACTAATGTAAAAAGCTACCCTGAAGTTTAATAAAAATTTAAATAAGTGTTTCTCCCTTTATTATTATTTATATTAATTTAATTTTATGCAGATCTTAAATACAGTTATATAATGTTACAGGTCTCATTACCACTGCTATTCTTCCACTGCAAGTGACACTTCCATTCAGGTCTCATCAAAGATATTTATTACAAAATCATATTTAATGCTGATGTTATTGGCTGTGTTAAGGACCTTTTCCCATAATCCTGAGTGCAACGAATTCTTTGTCAACAAACCTATTGTTGAATACTTCATCCATGTACTAGAAGGATAAAGTAATGGGAGAGCTTTGGAAGGCTTCCTGCACTATGTTTGATCACAGCACAAAAGACAAGGTTAATAAGGAGAGAATTCAAGTGTGGTGCATACCCTAAACTGGCTCTACTAGCTCAGATTTAAAGCATTTATCTACTTAGCAAGAGCTTTTCCATGAGCAGAAGTAAGCTGGGCACAATAACTAAAGGTTTTGGTTTAGCAGCAACTTGTATGGGAATACGTTGCTTTGGATACAAGGAGTAAGGAACAATAGTTTCTAACCTTGAGCACAAGGTAACTCTCACACAGAGGCATGAAATGTTGCATATTCTTGTTTAACTTGCTTTCTCATACCGGTTATCTTCTCCTTTTTGTCCCCATTATTTGTTTGCATTTCCCTTTTTATTATTTCTTCTTCAACTCTCTGGCGCTCCAAGGAAAATGTGCAGCCTGTTCTTAAAAGACTGAAACAGAGAAAGGTTTGCAATCACAGTAATGAAAAGACCATGCAATTCATTGTCAGTGATAATATACTTACCAGGAAATGTGATTTATTATATAAAATTGACTAGTTTTCAAGCCTGTTGGCCTAAGTTGCATCCCCTTCATGAGAAGGACCCGAATGTGAACTTGTGGAAGGTAGCAGTTACCAATTTTGACTTGGCATTTGCACCAAAATGCTTTGGTTTCTCTCAAAGCCAGCTCTGGAACTAACAGAAACAAAGTTCTTTGAGGATGAAGGAGTAATGCTGTAAAGCAAGACAAAGTTATGCTAAAATTTTCATCTTTATATATTTAAACCTTCATAAAGTGTTTCAAAAATACTGCACTCACGCCTTTTTAATTTTTCATGTTTGGCACGCACTAAGCAGTGCTGTATCGTTACAAAACACTTCTGCCTCACTGAAAAACATAAGATGTTCTTCTACTCTGTTACTACAACACTTCAGTTACAAACTATCTGAATTCTGCACTTCGGTAGAATTTGACCCCTTCTGTGGGGAGAGGAAGAATTTTTATTTTTGAGATCTTGTCAAGAACCTACACTCTTTCAGGAACTGCCAAATGTTTTCAAGCCTCACCTTGATATATTGACTACAGTTCTGAGATGGTCAAAAATGCTCATCCTGTAAGTAATTAGTGAGGCCACCATTACCTTGCTCTTTCCCATCTGTTGATTGTTTTCCAAGAGTCACCTGCACAGTGTTCACTGACTCTGACATGTTTAATTCGCTTTATGGATTACATGTGACAAGTAGCATCTTGCTCACAGTACAGGAAAGAGCCTGTGCTGTTAACTGTGGTGCTTGTCTGCTGCATGTGGTGATAATCTCAGGCAGAAGATATCTCTAGAAATCTGTGTTGGATTAAAAAGAGGGAAAAAAAAAAAAGAAAATGAACGGGGTGGGGGGAATATCCCTGAATAATGAAATTGTTTTGGAGAAGCTTTCACAAGACAGAAAGCAAGATGAAGTAGTGTTTTGGTATATTCAGTTTCTAGATTTTATTTCTGCAAGCCCCTCTCTGACACCTCTGCTGCCTGTGAGGTGCCAATAAATTATAAGCAAAGCTCTCCACTGATTCTGGGTGCAGTGAAGAAACAGAGCATTGTCTTGGGATGAAAATGTGGCTCAAGCATCACAGATCACCAGTGTGCCTTCAAATCTCTTTTGTGGGGTTTTTGGAATAGGTGAGAGCCTTGGTGTTCTGCCTCCATCTGCCTGGGGACTATCGAAGTGTGTGGCAAATTCTGGTTTTGGTGATGCAAATGCAAGTGGTTGGATAGTAAAATGGTGTCAGATTGGCATTTGACTCAAATGGTCCCTCCCCTGTCTGGTGTGGTGGCACACTGCTTGTGTGGATATGAATCTAGGCGGGTTTGGATGGAAACCATTTATCTTTTCCAAGATAAATGTTTGTGTGCCAGTTCTCTTCAGCATCACTGTCTGGTTAGACACGTTTAGCCTCCCCTCACTGTGAATGATGGTAAAGAAAACTTTGTCATACTTGAGAGTGGGTCTACAGTATCGAAATCCTTGCTAATAGGAGCCCACTGACCTTTTCCATTTAACTACATATCCTTTTTCTTTTAAGATGATGTACAGATTTCTGGTTTTGGTGTAATGTGGTAAACGGTGATTAAAAAAGCTTTTCTAAGCTGTTTAAAAAGATTTGTTGTGTTTGTTTAGTTTATTAATTTCACAATTTTATTGATAGTGATGAGTATTAGTTGCATGCCAAGGATAGAACGAATACCTATTTTTACTTATCAAAATACATTTATGAAGATTGAATAAAAATATGAATTGTAAGATTGAAGATGAATTTATACCTCTATACTCTTTGATTTATAATTAGTTCACTGAAGGATCTGAAGCAGTTACAGGGTAACACGCAGAGAGGGTGAAGTTGATGAGTGAAATAAACCTATATGAAATGTTCTGGAATGGAGGAGCAGAATATTCCATTTGAAATAGAAGATTTAAAGTTTTTTCTCTTTAATGAGGCTAAGCAGTATTGTTTAAATGAAGTTGGCGTGTTTGCAGTGTTGGGATACTTGTTGCAAAAATAATTTGAACTTTGTGGTATTTTCCTCACAAATTTGTTTCAGTGTTACATTTTTCTTTTTGAGAAGGAATGATGTTTTAAAATCCACATTTCCACATCTTAAGCTTATAAGAAAAAGGGCACTGCTGTATGAAAAGTATTAAATGTGCTATTTGGTATTGTCAAAGGGCTTGAACAGAAGATATATAAGCTTTGGACTTGAAGTGACTGCCAATTTGAGCTAGTTAGCAGTAAAATAATCAGAATGTTTGCTTCAGTGAATATTACTTCAAACCAACAGGGTGTCCTGGTTTAGAGATTTTACTTTTTTCCCCAAGGTAACTTGCTACGTGTCTGAAACAAGAAATTATTTTCTTGCTAGTAATTTATTGTGCCCTTTTGAACTTTATTTTTTTAATTTTGTTTTAACTTGTAGATATTGTCTAGTCCAGTATTCACTGGTTTGTTTCTATGTAAATTATTTTAGTTTCATCTCAGTGAAGAAACTGAAAAAATTCTCTCTCTGATTAAGGATTTGGTATTTCTTCTAGTTTTTGCTCTTCAAAATAATAAAAAATATGGTACATCTAATTAACTTCCTTTTTTAAAAAAAACATTGCATTCTGTATGCAATATTTTGCTTGAATCTGTCATGTTTTTCTACTTTTGTTAACAGCACATGCCTCAATTTGTACTTTTCAGTCTCAAGTTGTCAAATTAATTAGCTTGATTACATTGTATGTTATCAGACTAATAATGCATATCCTTGTCTATATCTAGATTCCACTGAAGAGAGTGGGAGTTCAGCTATCAGTTTCAGCAAAAATAGTTTCATATTTTACATAAGGGAAAATATTTTGCTTGTAGAACTCACATGAATGATTGGAAAAACCTGAAGGTTTAACTGATGGGTAAAGAATCCATAAATTGTTATGTTCATCCCAACACCTGTGATCTGGAAAACTGTCTGAAAATATAATTTGTTGAATTTGTAGAAGTCTCAGTTGGGGAGCAATAAAAGGCCCTTTCACTTACCACTGTTTTCTAGATTCAATTGTAAAACAAAAGAGCAGCCTAGCTGTGGAGTTGTAAAAGAAGAAAAAATAATAAATAAAAACAACTGAGGCTTGAACTGCCAGAATTAAAATTTAGTTTTTGCTAATTGAGCTTATTTTTTTAGAAATACGAACTCCTGCTTGAGGGATGATTTTTAGTCAAGAGATGCTAATACTTCAGTCTGTACATCGGATTTTATTGATCCAGATTATGATCAATACTCAGAAATAAAAAATGCTGGAATGCATAAATAAGAGTCAATTTTTTATTTTGCAAAGTTCAACTACCTGTTGGAAATATCAAAGTACCTTTCAAGACAAGCATTTTTAATGTTTTTCTTATTTAAAGTATAAAGGATGCAACTAAAGCGTAGAGCAGAATCAATCTTGCAGTACAACACTGGCCTGTGTTGTCAGGCCAGTCTCTCATCTGTGATATGGCTCATGTCCATTGCTTGGGGTATGTCACATGGGGCAGTGGGAAAAGATGACTGTCAGCAAGCCAAGGAAAAGGGCAATTGGGGTCCAGTGAAATCTCTCCAGTACCAGCCTCCTCTGCTGAAGATAGTGGGAAGCTGTGGAGTTTCTGAGCACAAGCTGGTTTTCAAATGCTCTTGACAAGGTTGAGAAGTTCTGCCTCCAGAATCTGGGTGTGAATGGATCCCATGTCAGTTAGCAAGGGCATAAAAATCCTGCGTAGAGTATTTGTTGTCCAGTGTCATACTGAAATCTGTATTTGAGCAGAGAAAATGGTGTCAAAAAAGAGCAGAGTCTGCTCTAGTCCTTGCTGTTAGCGACTGACATAACTCTCCTGAGGAGGGAAGAGATTTGCTATTGCATCTTACGGCTCAAGATGCTCTTGCCTCTTTTCCGTGAGTATGTGGGAGACTTCAGCAAAGTGCTCACTTCTTCTGTGTGGATCTTCTGAGTTCTGGCAAACCTTGCAGTTAGACTGGAAAGAGAAAGAGAGAAAAAGCTCTTAAGCAAATGAAAACCACAAGGCTATGAGCAAAAGGAGAAATACTGGAAGCAAGTATTAGAAGACAGTTCTTGAAAGGTTATTTTTGTGTCAAAGCAGCATTTTAACTGTGTCTAACTGGTTATGCACTTGACTCTGGGGCACAGGTTTGTGCAGGTGCCTTTTTCATGAAAGAGGTCTGTGTAACTTAATCTTTACAGCTTTAATGCAGTCTCTGAGCAAGATTCTCATGGAGAATCCCAGTGGTGACTGGTCTTTTGGAAGTAAAGACTGTTAATTTGCTTTGTCCCTCTGCTGGTGTCGCATGCTGGGAGAGTGTAACTGTATCTCAAGGCATCCAACAGAGATGTTTTAGGGCTTTGATGGTGTTCATGGCGGTGCTTCCTGGCCCAAGTACCTGTTCTTGTTCGGTTTCTTTTGTACTGCTCACAAACACAGGGAACATGGACTTTTTTGTTACCAAAGGAGCTGTCACTAAACATGGAAAACTTTCTCTGTATTTCTAATGTTTGAAGCTTCTGTCATACTTGAGGGATGAGAAGAGGTAGTGTTTTATCCACAGCAATTATATAAAATGAGTATCTATTGGAATTCAAGTGAACTAGTATCCATTTGTGAACAGCTGGCTGTGTGAACATACTTGTGAACTATCAATTTATTGGGACAGATGTGGACATTAGCAGACTCTTAGATGCCCCTTGCTCTTGTTTCTAATGATGTGCTCTTTGCATGGACTTGCCATGCTTTTGGGAAAGAAGGAAAACAAAATCTGAAAATGGTACTGGCCAGAAATTTTGTGTGATCACAGAACTGTGGTGTTAGCTGCTGCAAGCTGTTGCTCTGACGTAAATGTTGTTAGAGGAGATGGTATCATCTTCCCTTTTGCTTAAGCAACCGCAGGAACTGTTTTACAGATAAGAAGGTTGAATTTGTAAAAGTTTTTAATCGCTTTCAAAATCATCCAGTCTTCAAAGCATGGGCAATTAGAATGGATTTTGATGATGATAATTATTTTGCTTTTCATATGCCATTTAAGAAACTATCTGGTCATTTAGGGACCTATGTTTGCTGATTAAAGTGGTGATAAAACAGCCTTCTGGTAGTAACTCGTCTTTAATTGAAGAGGTACTTGGTCCTGATAGTTTGCTCTGCCAGATGCAGTTGACTTCTGGGGTAAAAAGCAGAGGCTCTGATGTGTGGACTTCCTTCCCCCACCCTTAGTATTAGCATTTCTGGTCACAGATCTGGCAAGTGTTTGCTTAAAAAGACCAAGCAAAGTCAGTTGCAATACCTGTGAATGTTCTTAAAGAACAGTATGGAAATGTTACTGCACTTCTCATGCAGGTCTGTGCTTTTCTGTCGTGACTGAAGTTGGGATTTTACTGGTGTTGTAAACACACTGTCCCAGCCTGGCACTGAGTGCAGGAGAAGAGTGGTGGCTCATTCACCCTGACAGCTGAAGTTGTGAAAGCTGCTGTGGTGGGAGAGTGAACTGCTGCAATTTTGCAGCAGTTGGCCTGGCCCCTAAAGTTGCACTGTGGGGCAAAAACTGATCACTTTAATGTAACAACATACATGCCATGTGCATGAGGAGTGTCTGTATGCAGTCAGCATGTAATGGGCACTTTTCCTGTAAACTGGTTCTGGTAACTGAAGCCATATCTTTGGCTTATTCAGCCACTCTCGCAGGCTCTACTCCATGTGCAATCCACTGGCTCATGATTGCACATTTTGGGACATAATATATGTTAAATCGTGACATGCTGCTTCTACTATGTATATCTACCAGCATGGAAAGCATAGTCTAGTAGTGGTAATTCTGCCAGGAGGGACAATACAGACCAATGGTAATCTGTGCTCTGGTCAATCACCAGCTGCTAGAGGAGCTGGCTGGAGACCTCTGTGTGAAGCACCACTGAACGCAGGGCTGAGCCAGCACCTGCTTCTCTTTTCTGCTCTTTGTCACTACTGGTGTAGCTGAAAGCAAGCCAGGGTTCTGTCTCCAGTGGTTTCCCCCCCAGGACTGCTGAGCAGGCTCTTGCAGAAGACAAATGGCTCTGTCTTACTGCAGTCACTCTGGTATATGAAGAAAGATGCTGTTAGTCCTTATCTTCCTGCAGAGAAGCTGTTCCTGAGATCTGGGTGCTCTGTCAGCACACCTGTCCCCTGACACAGCACCCAGAGCTGGTCACCTCTAGGCTGTTTGTGCTGGGATTCACTCCGGCCAGTTTACCCAGCTTCCTACAAATATTGCTTCACCTCTATATTATTCTAATTTTTTCTTAATGCTGCCTAACGTGCAGATGGCTGGTCATCTTGTAAATAATCATTCACATTGTCCTGAGAGAAGTGAGGTGGGAAATGCCTGAGGGAGTAAGACCTGTCTTTCCCCAGTGAAGCATGGTGGGGGGGACCCTCTGACCAGGTCCTATCCTGCAGAACTGGCTTAGGGATTGCCTTGAGACTCTGCCAGCATCTTCTTTACCTTGCCTGGTGGTTGTTTTGCATGTGATTTGTGTTGATTTGATGGTATTTGGTTTGTGTTTGCATCTCTAAAGCCAGAGGCTTATGTGACACACCTCAGGCTCCTCTTTGGCATAGGGCATACTGGCTATTGTGTGTGAATTATCCAGTATGTGGGAGGAGATTTATCAAAGTAGCAGACTTGAAAACATGAAGAACATATTGCTTCTTAGTAATAGAAGATTTCTAAGAGAAAGGAGAGTTAACTGTTTTAGTTGAGTTTAGTTTTCATATCTTAACACCTTAACACTCTTACTAGAGTTTTCATATCTGATGTCACCCTTCCCTACTCTCAAACCACAATTTGGCGACTTGCTAATTCTGTAAATAAATCTAAGAGTAATATTTTCAAACTCTAAAGGAAGCTTCATATCCTGCCCAAAAGTAAAAACCAGCCCTTTGCTGAAGGAACTGCTTTGCAGAAAGATGTGCTCTGGGAAATAACTCACTGAGGGGAGGAAAAGCCTCAACACACCTTGTGAAGAATCTGTATTCAGAGAGCAAGGGCATAAACAGTTTTTTGAGCCAGATCAGAAACAGGGCACAGGCTGAGAGGTATGCTGCCTTAAGCAGAAAGGCTGAAATTGCCACAGGAGCCTATGCTGTACAGCATAAAAAGCTGCATATACAGTAGCAGGAGTTTAGCGGTTTATCTGTGTGGCTATTGGAGTTGTTTTGTTCTCCCACCTGCAGTGAGTCTCTATCCCTGTTTAAATCTTCCCTGCAAACACAAGTGAACTCCTATGTCACTTATAGGAACTGGGGGATGCTTTCTTGATTATTTTGATATAATCAGCTCTTAACTGGAAAGTCATGTTCCAAACACTTCTGCCTAAAGACAGCATGCAGTGGTTTGACCAAAATCCAACACCATGATACCTCAGGGCAGCTGTATACAGTCAGTGTTCTTGTTCTTTAATGACTGCATTGTGGTGTAATTAAATCTCTTATAATGCCCAGCTCAGGAGCTACCGTGGGGCTAAGCTCAAAGTTGCAGCGACAGAGAAGATGGGTTATCAGAGGAGCCTGTGCAAGGAGAAGAATGAAAAAAACAACTCCAACTACAGTTCTGAGGGCACCATTGTCAGCCACCTATATGGAAGGAATTGCTTTTGACTTGCTCTTTTCTGAATTAAGTTTCCTGTTGGTGGCTTACACTTTTCCCCCTAGATACTTTTCATTTGTATTTTAGTTTACTCCCCTTCAAATCTGTGAATTCTTGATGTTACACAGTGCTTGAGAAAATAGTATAGTCAGAAAGCTTTGGTAATGTAGGATACCTGCTGAAACATGGCAATCTTGATTTATGATGGCTTTATGAACCTCAGTTCTTACAGTTTTTAAAGAAATAGAAGTTTTTTCTCTTCAGAGATGAACCCAAACTTCCAAATTTTAGTCTGCATAAGGAAAAATCTAATCCTTGAGTTCATGTTCTGTTTTTAGCACTCATCAGTTTTAGTAACTGTTGTCCTTGTATGTGTTGCCATGGACAGATGCTGTATTGTCACTTGTGGGATCCTTTTTGAGTTACTTGGTGTAGCAATGTAATGCTAGGTCTATGTATAATCTTATGCTATAACAGTCATTATAGAAAGACACAGCTACAAATAAGGCTTTCTGACTTTTTTTCCCACCAGTGTAACTGGTGACAAGACCATTACATAAAGATTTCTCCTGGAATGAACCTCTAGTCATCAGAGGTACTGCAAACTGCTTGGAAGACATGCTTTTAAACTGTGAATTTGAAAAGATTGTAAGGATTAATATAGCCAAACTTGAAAATAATGACACATCAATGCCGTTGGGATAAGATATTTTAAAAGTCTGGATCTGTCTCTGTAAAGCCTACATGTTCATTTATTTTTTCATTAGCATAAGAGACTAAATATCAATCTTTCCATTATAGCTGCATTTTGTAGTGCTTTGTCAGACAGTTAATTTAAAGCCATCATCTCTCAAACTCTATTTGATGGATGTATAAGGGGCTAGAGAACTGCAAGCAGTTTGATTTGTGCTTTTGCAGCACTTCCAGTAACTTGAAATGTTATTATTTTTTGCTGTTCCTAAAGACTTGTGAAATTTAAATAAATATTGGCTCATTATATAGAGTAGGGCTATTATAAAATATAAAATATTTATTCCTAGCAAGCCTTCACACCTTCATTTTACTGTGATATTGAGTCAAGTTCATTTTTAGCATCTCTTTACCAAAAAATTATTCTCAGAAGTTTGGTCAGATTGTCTTTTGTCTTCTCCTGAAGGAAGGGGTAAAAGAGCTCACTCTGTCCTCACTTTTCCCCTCTTCCAGCCCTGACTCCCACCCACAATAATAATAAGAGAATAGGAAGCTTGGCTATAATAGTTAATTTGCTGTATTAGGAAGCACAAAACCTGAGTTTCTGACTCCCACCTTGCTGTATGGAAAACAGGCCAGCTAAAAGAGATTGTTTTGATACGTTGGCATAAGTAGATTAAATGTAGGTGAGAGCATGAAACAAAACTGTCTTTTATAAAACTGACTGTCTTTCTAAAATTTTGAAAAAGAATGCCGGGGGCTTTGGTTGGTTGTTCTTTTGGCATCTTGGGGGATTTTTTCTGTTCGGGTTTTGTTTTGTGTGTGTGTGTGTATTTTTTACTTTTTTTTGCATTTAAATTGATTTGAGTAGACTAGGAATTAAGTTAGTTGGGTAATAGTAAGGCATTCCTTAGTCGAAATCATAGCATTTTTAAACCTGTGAGCCTAAGGTGCAGTAAGCACCTGAACTCACCAGCACTGTGTGCTGCAATCCAAGGGTGATAGAGTGGGTCCCCAGCAACCCTGCATGTTGCAGTTGGTGGAAAGCTTTTAGAGAGGATCAAGAACATGCCTTCCAGCAATGGCAGGTTATGCTGAAAGTCTCAGGCATGAAAAAATGCTGTATATATTTTAATATCAAGTTTTCATGGGAACAAAATATCACACCTGCTTCATCCTAGTGTAGATTCCTTATTGTCTATTGGCTTGGATGTCTGGACCAGCCTCTGGAGAGACCTTAAGTAAACTTCCTGTTAATTTTTGGCAAATTCTGCTCTGTTATCACTGTATTCATCTTTATTACACTGAAACTGAGGGTGTGCAGGCTTTAAAAGCTTTTTTTAATTATTAAAATAAAGGCTTGGGGGAAATATAATATCTGATAAATAGGTGTGATTTTGGTCACACCACACACCTGTGTGGTGTTTGCAGCTGCATTATACGAAGTAAAGCAAGAAGGAAAAGAGCAAAATTGTCCCATGTGAAGAACAAATCTTTTTGTGGTGCAAGGAAGAGAGAGAAGATGACAGAGCTGTAGTCAGAGTGATAGTGGTCAGAGAAATGATCTCTCAAGATAAAAATTCACAAATGAAATTCTGTTTTTTCAAGTATTAGGACTGAGTCATACAAATAGTATCTAAATCTTTTCATGTGATTGAAGATAACCACTTAAACTTTTTCTGCTTTTGAACTGAAAATAGTGATAGAGCAGGGTAATAAAATGGGTATAACACAAAGGAGATGAGTATGAAAGGGAGAGGTGAGCATGAAGTAATTAAAGTTTTAGTTGATCCTTAAGCTGAAAAGCTGTTACCACTGAAATGGTGATTCGTCAGCTGCCAGAGAACACATGCTGTGATTTTTACTCTGCTACAGTGAATATTGTTATCACACAGGAAAATATTTGACTCATCATGTCTTTGGGGAGGTTAATGATTTGGGCTATAATAGGACTTGTTTCCAGAAACAAGGTCTGTAATCCTTCAGTGTTGCTTGCAGTGTTTCCAACTCGGTGAATAAACACATCCAGAACAGACTGTAATGGATACAGTACTTACAAGTTAGTGCTGCCTGTTCCTGTAAAACTCCTGCTACAAAACAAGGCTTTGCTTCTATCAAAGGGAGATGAGTGGAACAGGTAAAATGTTCCAGGGTGAAGTGGCTGAAGTGTGAGGATTCAATACTTCTAGTATATCTTACTTTATTTTTCAGACATCTAAGATGCAGATTCTTGAAAGCCCTATTATTGCTTTGAGTATCAGAGCTGAGAGCTTGAATTTATTCCATCATTTCAGGTTACCATTGGTGAACTTATTTTCGAGACTTGAATTTTAATCTTAGAGCATTAATTTTCCCCTAGAGAGGTGGGGACTTTTCTCCTTAGACTACTGAGTCTAGCTTGGTCATCCAGGAGTTGGGCATCCAATGTGAGTTATAGACAAGGACCTTTCAATTTGCTATTAATGGAACCATTAAAACAGTGATACCAAGCGAGAGAGATCTAAAGTTTTCAGTTTCTGAGTGGACCAGATCACCATGCTGTGAATTACTTATTTTCAGATAAATGTTAAATAATTATCTTTAATATAGCTATGAATTGAGATTTTTCTGGCTGAGAGGCATCTTGTGGAGTCTTTTGGAGAAAATAAATGCAGGTACTTTTTTCCTTGTCTGCATTTATTTTTTGCATTTGGCTGCAACTGTAAATAATTCAGGATCTTGACTTTGGAATTTTGTTCATAAATAGGTGCTTATCATGAGAATAGTCATTAGGCACAAAAACCCAAATATGAAGTGCCATCAGGGAGGGTGTTGAAGTGCTGTTTATTTTTCTGCAAAAGCTTAGAGCAGGTTGACAAACAATGCAGCTGAATGTTGACATTGCTTTCTCAAAATGGCTATTAGTAAGTGGTATTGGTTCAAATTAACTCATCTTCCAAACAGGCTCGCTACTGATTCTATTCTTCTCTTGTTCAGCCTGGAGAAGAGGAGACTGAGGGGGGACCTCATAGCAGTCTACAGGTTGTAGAGGGGCAGGCACTGCTCTCACCTCTGGGGTCACCAGTGACAAGACCCAAGGGAATGGCATGAAGCTGAGTTAGGGGACGTTTGGGTTGGAGGTTAGGAAAAAGTTCTTCATCCAGAGGGTGGCTGGGCACTAGAACAGGGTCCCCAGGGAAGTGGTCACTGAACCAAGGGTTCAAGAAACGTTTGGACAATGCTCTCAGGAACAGGGTGTGATTGCTGGGGTGGTCCTGTGCAGGGCCAGGAGCTGGACTTCAATGATCCTTGTGGGTTTTTTTCAACTCAGGATATTCTATGATTCTTCTTAATTTGCTTTTTGGATATTTACCCATTTTAATATCAGTATTTTTCTGACTTAACTGGGAAAGAAAGGCATGCTGTGGTAGAGAGAGGATTTTTCTAGACAAGTTAATTTTAAATCACTACAACTTATTACATGCTGACGGGGAGGGAAGGACACAGTCCGCAGCCGATGAGGGATGAAAAGGGCTGGAACACTTTATTATGGGCGCATGGGACTGATATAGGGTCGTGGGGGAGGCTTGGGAACTGGGAGGAGTTAGGGTGAACCGCGGCAGGTAAGGAGGGGGGGAACTGGGAGTGGCCAGCCTTACATGATGATGCTACAATACATCACTGGCTAGCCAAGGGAGAAACAGGGAACCGGGTAACCAGGTAACCACAGCCAGGGGGGATAAACATACAAATACAAAGGATATAACTATCTATCTAA